>JAVUPR010000413.1:740000-1940000 GCA_036785695.1 Gentiana straminea | reverse complement strand
CAAGTTATATTTTCGACGAACAAATGGCCCATCAAAAAGGCATTTTCTGAAGAAAAGTCCTTCAGAGAAGTTGTAGATCTTCTCAAGAGCTTTCCAACGCATCTTGAATTATGTCATTTGGAGATCCATAGCTCAAGTTATGATTTTATCAAGTTTCAGATCAAGTTTGGAAAAAATCTATCCGGATCGATCCGGAATTACCTCGGATCGATCCGAAGAGACATGATGATTACCCAGCATGTGGCCCTGCAGAGAAAAATCCAGGGGATAAGATTTTTTATTCCCGGATCGATCCGGCCCTTTCTCGGATCGATCCGGCTTGGAAAAATCTGCGCTATAAATAGAGCGACATTGCGAGCACATAAGGGGGGTACCAAATATATTTTCTTTACCTCTTTTTATTAGTAGTAGGTATGTATATAGGCCTTAAGCCATAAATAAAGTAGTATCGTATAATGCTCGAGAAATTATCAGAAGATCAATGTTGTTGAAGTCGTTGTAGCATCCGGAAGAATACAGCTTCTGATTCAATTGTTGTAATCGGGTAAAATTTCTAAAGTATTTATGTTTGTTATGTTTGTTTTTATTTTCGTATAATGTTAGTAGGCTAAATCTAATAACTAGCCAAAGTTATGTAATCGTTTTATTTCGATCTTTTCGGTAAAGGAATGTTGTCTAAGTAAAATTGACTAAAATTGAGTTAATTGAATCTTTTTCTATTGATAAAGTTTGATTCGAAAGAATTCATAATCTAATTATGAATTGACGCTCGATAGTTAGGTTATGAACTCGTTAATAGAAAAACCGGAGGGTAAAATTGGCCGAGTGAATAACGTGACAACGGAACCCGCTTTCCTACCCGGGGGCGATTTGTCCTAAAAAGATGAATCTTATTGAAATTTGTACTCGAGATCGTAATAATGTTAAATCATCGGTTTAATTGAAACTTAAACCGGAAAGTTGAATCGTCCGGCCTTGACAACCGGAGCCTTTAAGTAAAATTGACCGTTTGACGAACAGAATGACTCCTTTTTATTCAAAGGTAGAATCGTACTCGGGACCTGTTCAGAAAAACCGTAACAGTTGTGGATCTTGGACCGATGACAATGGACATATGACAATTTCGTACGCTTATGTGAGGAGGAATTGTTAACCTCGAGGAGTGCACCGTTTCATTTACTCAATTGAACCTAATATAAAAGGAAAGATCGAGCGCATTCCATTCACCGAAAAGATCGTATAAATCAATTATATAAACTTTGGCTAGTTCTCTAATAATATATTTGGCATCTCGTATATTTATATCTATATATATTACGCAACTTATGCATATCTATATATATTTATATATCTATATCTATTATATTAGAATAAATTTTAAATTATGCATTTATTTTATGTTAAGTAAAATAGTAGTGATCTGTGTTATAAAGCGAGATTTAGATCGAGTTTATAACGACTCTTTGGTGTTTAACCACACTTAGAAGAATTACTAAGTTCCACGAGGATACGATACTCGACTCACCATACTAGCACTACGAGTTTGACCCGATACACTTTGTCGGTTAAGGACTCGGTATTAGCACTAGAAAAGGCCACGTCGGCTTTCTGGCGCCGTTGCCGGGGAACGACGCTAACTTCTTTTTTGTGTCTATGGTTACTAGTTGTATTAGCTCAAAATTCTCGAGAATAAGTCAACACTTTTCTTATCTCATTTCTATTTTTATTTTCGTCGGTACTTACCTTATAGGTAAGTTACCATTTTTTACTACTATTAATTTCGTGTTATTTTCTATTTTCGTTAGTTGATGACCGAAGTGGTAAGGCCCCACTCACTCCTTATAAGCCCGACATAAACACTTACGAAAGGCGAGTTAAGAGTAGAGAGAAAACGTGGTCATACTAGTCGGGGAAATCCCGACGAATCATCTTCAAACGAAATACGAGAATGGTCGAAATCGGTGATGAAACACCCGAACAAGGGCCGGAACATGCTCTAGGGCATGGACAAAACCCCGTTAACCTTAATAATCAAAATAATAATAATAATAGAAATAATCAAAATCGGAACCGAATAATCGTAATAACCCAAGTAAACCCAAGGCCTATCGTGACCAAACCATAAGAAGAAATCAGACTAATAATCCCATACTTTTACCTAATGAAGGAGCGAATAATTTCGAGATTAAATCTCATCTTTTTGGTTTAATTGACGCAAGAGCCCAATTCCTAGGAGAAGATGATGAAGATCCGCATCATCATCTCTATCTTTTTGAAGAACGTGCAATACAGCCAAAAGTCAAGGTGCTCACAAGGAATTAACAAGGATGACTATGTTTCCTTTTTCTCTAAAAGGACGAGCCCGAGATTGGTTTATGTCTCTTCCACATCATTCACTTACTAGTTGGGAGGAGATTCAAACTGAATTTCTGAAACAATATTTCACTCCTGGACGGAATTTGGAATTAAAAGTCGAGGTTGCTAACTTTAGACAAGGATCTGAAGAAACGCTCGGGAATGCATGGGAAAGATTTAAAAAATTGTTAAGAGCTTGTCCCGACCATGGTTATTCCTTAGATATGCAAATTCAACTTTTTTGTCGTAAATTAAGAAAAGATTCACGTGCTGATGTAGATCATGCATGTGGTGGTTCTTTAATGATGAGTGAAGCTCAATTAGTTTACGATGCTATAGAAAAGATTTCCAAAAATAACATAATGTGGGAAACAGGTTCTAGCACCAGAAAAGTAGCTTTTGCAGGAGAATGTACGTCTAATACGGAAGTTCTAGCACATTTAGAAAATTTAAGTAGGAAATTTGATGACCTACAATCGAGCAAAAACCAAAGTTCAGAAAATAGTACGCCAACTGAATACTCAATTCAGGATAAAATGCCACTAGGGATCGAAGAACCAACGGGATACTCAAGAGAGGAGGTGAGTTTTCTTCGACGGATAGGAATTTAAACAATGCTTACTCAAACTCGTTTAATGCTATTAGAAGAGATCACCCTACTTATCGATGGTCCGAAAACCCTAGTAAGCAAGGACAACCGCCGTATCCGAGTTCCATATAGGAACATGAATAATAATCAAGTTTATCAAGAAAACACGTCTAATCGAATTTACAATCATTACCTAGATCCTATCCTCAACATACCACTCAAAGTATACCGGTAACTCAAAGTTCAACTCGGCTGCGAAGGAGTTGAAAAATGGGAAAAACTAATGGAAAATATGATGGGTGTAGTATCTACTCAAGCTAAAAATATAGAAACGATGGTGACTTTTATTGGTACAAATCACTAAGGACATGAGTTCAATGAAAACATCTATGAGTGGGCATGATACCGGGATGAGAACGATAGAAGCCTCATTAAGGAATATGGAAGATCATTTGAGTAGGGAAGGTGAAAGTAATAACGACGGACCCCCGGAGGATTACCAAGTAACACTTTGAAAGGAACCCAAGAGAGGTAAATGTTGTAGTTATGAGAAGTAGGAAGCTCGGTGGAAGTAATGGAGTTGAAAACTTTGGGAATAATGAAGTAGAAGATGACTTAGATGGTAAGAATGATAAAACTAAAGATGAACTTGAATTTACGGATGAGGAAGAAGAAATTATAGAAAATTTCTTGAAAAGAAATAAAAGTTCGGAACCCGAAAGTGAAAGGGAAAATTGGGTAAAAATCCCTAGGATTCGAAAGATCCCATGGATAAAGATTTAAGGACTTTATTTAAGGAACATGTTAGAATGGAAGATAATGAAAACAAGGATGAAAAACGGGAAGAAGCTGAAGGAATCTAAAGTAGAGATTGATTCGGGGAACAATTTAAAGAAAAAAGTTCAAGAACTGAAACATGGCAACCGAGTAATACTCGAAGGTTTAAGGAAAAAGGAAAAGAGAAACTCGACAAAGGAGCCAAAGGTCATAGATTTAGAATCTTTACCTTACCCTCCTAAAGATCAAATCAAAAAGGCAAAAACTCGATAAGAAGTATGCTCGTTTCCTTGACACTTTTCGTCATATTCAAGTTAATATCCCCGTTATTGAAGCTCGATTAATATACTGCCTATGGAAAATTTTTGAAAGAAATTCGTCAAACAAGAAAAAATTAGAGGAATATGAGAATATATGCCTAAATGAAGAATGTTCCGCGAGTTTTGCGATAAGTTACCACCTAAACGAAAGATCCCGGTAGTTTTACCATTCCGTGTGAAATTGGAGGATTTCTCGTTTAAGAAGGTCTTATGTGATCTAGGAGCGAGTATAAATCTAATGTCTTATGAGGATTATAAAAAGCTAGGCATAGGAAAGCTTACTAAGACTGAAATGACTCTGCAAATGGCAGATAGATCGATTAAGTACCCTAAAGGAATTATTAAGGACGTATTGGTTAAAGTAGACAAATTCTATTTTCCAGTAGACTTTGTAGTTATGGAAATGGAAGATGGTTATTCAAAGACCTCTTATTCTAGGTCGTCCATTTCTAGCTACAGGAAGAACTTTAATCGATGTTCAGAAAGGAGAATTAATTTTGAGAGTCAATGAAGATGAAGTTGCTTTCAATATTTTCAAAGCTATGAATCATCCATCATCAGAATCGTGTTCTTTTATAGAAGATATTCATTCTGTCTACGATAATCAGTTACCAACTTTTGAAGACAGATTAGAAGAATGCTTAACTCTGTCTATCTATAAAGAAGATGAGGAAGACATTGAAATGAAAGAGATAATTCTTTCTTTAGATACAGAAAGTTTTACCTTTAAGCCACCATGGCATAAGTATTTGGAATTAGAACTAGAAGGACCAATTCTTAAATCGTCAATAGAAGATCCGCCAAAGAACCTGGAATTGAAACCGTTACCTTTAAATCGAAATATGCTTTTCTTGAAACCGATAATCTATTACCGATTATTATTTCATCAGCTTTAACTGAGCAACAAGAAGATCAACTGCTTAGAATGTTGAAAAAGCATAAGAAAGCTTTTGGATGGACGATTGCCGATATTCGAGGTATTAGCCCCGAGATTTGCGTTCATAAGATAATTCGAAGGAAGATGCTAAGCCTTGTATTCAACCGCAACGCCGCCTCAACCCAAATTTGCAGTTAATTGTTAAGAAAGAGGTCATTAAGCTATTAGAAATGGGAATAATTTTCCCCATATCAGATAGTGAATGGGTAAGTCCAACTCAAGTGGTACCAAAGAAATGAGGTTTCACAGTGAAAGAGAATGATAGGAATGAATGGATTCCAACAAGAGAAATTACAGGTTATCGAATGTGCATTGATTTTAGGAAACTGAATGATCATACTAAGAAAGATCATCATCCACTTCCATTCATAGTTCAAATGTTGGAACGTTTAAGTGGTCATAAATATTACTTGTTTCTTAGATGGTTATTCGGGTTATTTACGATTTTCATTGCGGCGGGAGATAGGGAAAAGACTACTTTCACTTGTCCTTATGGAACTTTTGCGTATAAAAGAATGCCGTTTGGTTTATGTAATGCTCTGCTACGTTTCAAAGATGCATGATGGCTATATTTTCCGATATGGTTGAGAAATTCTTAGAAATTTTTATGGACGACTTTAGTGTTTACGGAGATTCTTTTGGTAAATGTTTGTCGCACTTAGAAAAAGTGTTACAACGTCGTGAGGATACCAATTTAGTTTTAAATTGGGAAAAATGTCATTTAATGGTATCGAAGGAATTGTCCTAGGCCATAGAATCTCTCGAAATAGGAATTGAAGTTGATAAAGCCAAGGTGGAAGTGATTGAAAAATTACCACCACCGCTTAATCTAAGGACTCTAAGAGGATTTCTTGGACATGCGGATTTTATAGGAGATTTATTGCCGATTTTTCAAAGATAGCAAAGCCTCTAAGTCATTTGCTTGAAAAGGAAGTACCTTTTAACTTTGATGGTAAATGTAAGGAAGCTTTTCGGACCTTAAAAGCGAGATTGACTATCGCACCGGTGCTAGTAGCACCGGATTGGAATTTGCCATTTGAGATTATGTGTGATGCAAGTGATTTAGTCATAGGAGCGCTTTTAGGTCAAAGATATAACAAAATTCTCAAAGCTATTTACTATGCATCTCATACATTAACTGAAATCAACCGAACTATACAACTACGAAAAAAGAACTGTTGGCGTAATTTTTGCCTTAGATAAGTTCGGATCGTATATTGTTGGTTCTAAGGTAATAATTTATACAGACCATTCAGCTTTGAAGTATTTACTAAGTAAGAAGGATGCGAAACCACGTCTTCTTAGATGGATTCTCTTACTTCAAGAATTTGATATTGAAATTAAAGATAAAAAGGGAAGTGAGAATGTAGTAGCAGATCATCTAAGTAGAATGGAAAATGATGTTGAGAAAGGAATAGAAATTAAAGATTCATTTCCTGATGAACAACTGTTTAGAATAGATACTCCTTCGACCATGCAGTTATTAAAGAATAGAATTCCTTCTAAGGAAATGTCACCCTGGTTTGGAGATATCATTAATTACTTAACCTGTGATTATATTCCGTCTCATTGGACTTGCGCGAGAAGAAGAAATTCTTTTATGACTTAAAATTTTATTACTGGGAGGAACCAGACCTTTTCCGTAAATGTTCGGATGGGATAATCAGAAAGTGTGTGCCTGATAATGAAATTTTAAGTATTTTATCATTTTGTCATGATCGTGAGGCAGGAGGTCATCATGGAGGTTGGAAAACTGTTTTTTAAAGTTTTACAATGTGGTTTTTATTGGCCTACACTATATAGAGATGCTTATAAGTATGTTAAATCTTGTGAGTCTTGTCAAAAATGGGGAAATGTATCTAAAAAACATGAAATGCCTATGCAACCTATTTTAGAATGTGAGTTATTTGATGTTTGGGGTATAGATTTCATGGGACCATTCCCTATATCTTTTGGAAAAAGATTTATTCTAGTAATGGTAGATTATGTTTCGAAATGGGTAGAAGCTGAAGCTCTTCCCACTAATGATACCAAAGTTGTCATACGATTCCTTAAAAAGAATATATTTACACGTTATGGCATTCCGAGGGCTATCATTAGTGATAGAGGTTCACACTTTTGTAATAGACCATTTACCAAGATAATTGAAAAATATGGTGTAACGCATAAGTTAGGAACGCCCTATCATCCGCAAACCAGTGGTCAGGTAGAGGTGTCTAATAGAGAGATCAAAAGAATTGTAGAAAAGACAGTGGATTCAAACCGAAAAAACTGGGCAGTTAAGCTAGACGATGCATTATGGGCATATAGAACGACTTTTAAAACACCAATTGGTTGTTCTCCCTATAAGTTAGTTTTTGGTAAGTCTTGTCATCTCCCGAGTTGAGTTAGAACACCGAGCCTTCGGGCTATTAAATTTCGAATTTCGATCCTAAGGTTTGTCGGTGATCATAGATTGCTTCAATTGACGGAACTAGAAGAATTCCGTCTCGATTCTTATGAAAACGCTCGAATCTACAAGGAACGCACGAAATCTTTTCACGATAAGAGAATCTATAGGCGTGAGTTCCATGTAGGTGATCGAGTACTCTTGTACAATTCACGTTTAAAGTTATTTCCGGAAAGCTTAAATCAAGATGGACGGTCCATTTAAAGTAACAAGGGTTTACAAATCGGAGTTTGTTGAACTAACCGATGGAAATACAACTTTTATAGCCAATGGCCATAGAGTAAAGTTATTTGTGGAAGGAGAAGGAACCGCACTAAAAGAAGAAATAATGCTACTAACGATCCTCCGACAAAGTAAAAAGCGAGAGAAATCAAGAAACTGAAAAGTATAGGAACTAAATTCAGCCGAATACCAGGTGCTATCTATCTTTACTCTACTTTTATGTGTTTTTATTTATGTTTAAATTAGTTTCGTCTTTTACCGGATAGACGTAAAAGAACTGGATGTCTTTTTTAGATAGAATAGGAATTTTTATGTTGCTTTTGAAATTAGGCTTGGATAAAGATGTCGCGTTTAAAATAGAAGCTTCGGTTTTTGAGAAAAACGAGCAATTGTTGAGAGAGATCGAGATTGAGAGAAGTATGTAATGGAAAGTCGAGAAGTTCAATAAAGAGAAGGGCAAAGTTTTTAAGGAGATGCGAGAATCTGTGGAAAAAGTGAGCATGAAGGGAAATGTAGGAAAGCACAACCAAATCCCGGGATGAGTGTTTGAATGTTGTTAAGAAGGGAACGATTAGGTGGTTATCCGAAAATCCCGATGGAGATAAAAGGGAAAATTCGAACGCCTCATTTCTTAAGGTTAGGTTGATAGAACGTTACGTCAGAACTCTGGAAGATTTAGAAGTATTGGAATTAGGACCCTCGTGAATTTTGTAATATTTATAAAATTTTTATATAACTTTTGAAAATTTTATAAATAGGATCTTTATGAAATTACTTAAAAGTTTTATAAAATTTTTATTTAAATTGTAGAAGTTTTATAAAGGGTTTATAAAATTTTTTATTAAGTTTTATAAAGTTTTTCAAAAAAAATAAAAAATAAAAAATAAAAAAAATGTGGTCGGATCGATCCGACATGACCCCGGATCGATCCGGAAACTAAAAAAACCTAAAAAAGGGAACGGGGTCCCTTCTTCTTCTTCTTCTTTCATTTTTCTAAAAACAGCCGCCCCTCCCCTCTTCCCCCATTCGAATTTTTCTTCAAAATACAACACAACATTACTATTAAACTACCCCAATTCTTAAACTTTTCTCATTTTCCTCTCCTCTCTTCAAATTTTTGTTTTAATTGAAGAATTTTTCAAGGGAAAGCTTCAACTTTCATTCCGGCGAATTTTCATCTTTTCCGGCCAAATTTCAACCTTTTAAGCATTAGAAGGTAACATTGTAGTCAATTATTTTGTTAATTTCGTTTTTTCTATGCAACTTTTTATTTAATTTTACTATATTTGTTACTCATTTGTGTTGTTTTGTGTTGTTTTGTTGTTGTTTTGTTATTTTGTCATTATCGTAGAATGGCCGAATCATCGAAAGCCGGTAAAAAACGTAAACCGCATATCCCTACCCAAATTCCGGTCATCGAAACTAGGCCTTTAACGAAGAAGAATTGACTTGTTAGTTTTGATAGATTCGCGTCCGCGCAAACTAAGAAAGCCTTAAAAAATAAATTTGGACAGTGTTTAGTTGCAGTCGAGAGGGGTTTGGATTTTAAGGATTTGGGAAGGGAGGTAAAAGAGATCTTTGAAAGGCGACAGTGGATGGAATTAGCCAGTTTAAGGTCGGGAGAAATTAACACCACCTTAGTAGCCGAATTTTATTCTTTGGTAGCAACTCACAATGCTACGTAAGATGGTGAGTTAACTTCATCAACCTAAGAACTAGGACAGTGCCGTTTACTCCTCACATTATAAATGCTATTTATGGTATTCCCGATGTACCGAGAATGATGATTATTATACGAGTTTGGAATTTGGATGAGCTCTCAGACTTTGATTATATTGTTTCACTAGCCCAGAATGAGTTAGATCCCACTGCCGTCTGGCATGAAAACAGGTTTTCTTATGGAAAATGTATACGGGATATGAGAGCCATTAAACGTTTTATTAGTCACACTCTTTACCCTACTCGACATTTTACATCTTTTGGTAAAGAGGATTTGTGTATTGCTTGGGCTATAGTTAATAATATACCTGTGGATGTAGGCAGAGTAATGTGTAGAAGGGCCAAGGAATTTGCCCTGACTGCTAGACCCGGCGAAATCACATGCCTTTTCCATGTTTTATTTCTTCCTTGTGTCGCCGTATAGGTGTCCGTGAGCTCCCAAGTGATAATTTGATTATGGTGGATGACACACTTATAGGTCCTAGTTTACCACTTAGGCCGGCGGGAAGAATAGATTTTTTGGACCCTAACCGTCAACGACCTCACCTACTCCATCCACTCGCTTTGTCCCTCCTTCATCCAAATCAAACTCAAACTCAACTTCCGAATACCATCACTTACGACATGTTTCAATCCATGGCCTATGATGTTCATCGTGCTAATGCCAATATGGTTTTTTTGCGGAAAGGAATAAATTATGGTCCGAAGATTTACGTCAAGGCATACGAGGTTTATATCAAATGAATTTACGCAAAACCCTACCTATGCCGAGATGGATATTCCGCATTGCCAAACCCGCCTTATACCTTGCCCGATTTCATTCCACCGATGCCACCTCGCTCAGACTTCCAACAAATGCCACATTCTTTTGGATTTCAAACTAGTGGTGTAGGGGATTTTTCGACAGGTACTACGGCAGCTGCGACATCTGAATGGGCTGGATCTGGATCATTTGGCCATACCACGACGGGATGGGGAAGCACTTTTTCTGATATTACGAGAGAAATGAGCTCGATGGGACTAGATAGCTCGGTACGGATGTCCACTTATTTTCAAGATCCATCCCAAGAATCGACCCGTTATCAAGCTATGCCAAGTTCAAGCCACGTCGAGATGAGTGATGAAGAGGAGTAATTTTAAACATTCTATGATTTTTGACATTGAAACATTTTATTTTTCGTACAATTTCGTTTTCGTAAAATTTTAGGTTATTTTGATTTTGGTAGGATTTTATTTTAATACGATCTTCATGTTTTCGTTACATATTACGCATCGTGTAGTAAAATTTATGGTTATAACACAATGAAAATGAACCAAAGATAGGGAGAAACGTGTCATCTAGAAAAATCTAGGCATTTTACAAACAAAATCAACTCTGTCCGTGAACAGTAGTGTTCCGGATCGATCCGGCCTTTTACTGGATCGATCCGACCTGAGTGTACCGACCTGACAGGAACCCTCCGGTTTTTCTATTAACGAGTTCATAACCTAACTACTGAGCGTCAATTCATAATTAGATTATGAATTCTTTCGAATCAAACTTTATCAATAGAAAAAGATTCAATTAACTCAATTTTAGTCAATTTTACTTAGACAACATTCCTTTACCGAAAAGATCGAAATAAAACGATTACATAACTTTGTCTAGTTATTAGATTTAGCCTACTAACATTATACGAAAATAAAAACAAACATAACAAACATAAATACTTTAGAAATTTTACCCGATTACAACAATTGAATCAGAAGCTGTATTCTTCCGGATGCTACAACGACTTCAACAACATTGATCTTCTGATAATTTCTCGAGCATTATACGATACTACTTTATTTATGGCTTAAGGCCTATATACATACCTACTACTAATAAAAAGAGGTAAAGAAAATATATTTGGTACCCCCCTTATGTGCCTGCAATGCTGCTCTATTTATAGGCAGATTTTTCCAAGCCGGATCGATCCGAGAAAGGGCCGGATCGATCCGGGAATCAAAGACTAAGTCAAGTAATTGACAAAATGGCTTATACTTTTTAGGATGGGACATTGGTTAATCGAAAAGATAGAAAAGGAAATCAAAAAGAGAAAGAGGCAAGTCGTACGTACTTTACACCTTCACGTTTGATCAAAAACAATCTCGATTAATAATATCCTCTTATTCCAACTATTTTTCAGATTTTCTCTCTTCTTTTTCAATATTAAGAACTAAAAGCGTGAGTGTGTGTAGAAAAATCAAATTTACAAGCATTGCTTCATCAAGATTGATCGGAGTAATACTCTTTCGATCTAAAATTACGAGTCCGGTTTCCTTAAACTCGTAATCATTCTTGAGATCTTATGATTCGAATTTTTATCGGGAGCTTTATACCTCATAGTGATATAGGACGTTTCTAGATAACACCCTACTGCACTCAAATCATTGGAAGCTGCTACCGATTTTTGTATTTGTCGATCAAAGATAAGGAAGATACCTGGTATTCGATTAATTCTGTGTAAATATGGTGCTTCGTTCTTATATATATCTTTTTTTTATTTTTTTCTTTTTTATTTTTTTTTCACCTCAGCATACACCATTCTTAGCTTCTGTTCCATCATCTCCTTTCATAAGTACGTACAAACTCGTGGGATTTTTAGGAAATGTAAACCAAGGGTCGGTTATAATCAAAAATGGCTATTTCGAGTGAGGTCTTAATCACTCTAATCAAGGCTGAGGTAATTTTTGTGGTGTCAAAAATCTCATCATTCCTAATCCGATTCCATATTCATATTTCGTTTTGCAAAGAAAATTATTCTAAAAATTCATTATAAATATAAGTATTTTCGTTAAATTTCATATGAAATTTACTTGATAATATTTATGTATAGTTACATATACTTAAAATCTTATAAAAATCTAAAATTGACATATATAATATAATTATAATATATCAAATTTACTTTACTTAATTAAAATCTATTCTTACCAAATTATACTATTTTTATTCATATTAATTATATATTATCTAGTTATTTTGATCCAAAACAAATTAAACTAAGTATTAAGCAATTAAGTATAACTTTATATAAGAAAATTTTAATTTGTATTTACTAACTTACCTCTACTCCCCACTTACGAAATGGCATCGTCCCGATGTTCAGTGAGTAAATAAAAGTAGTTCGAAAATAAAATTAAAATTTTACACAATTTTGATTTTTTTTATTTTATTTTATTTTTTTAATTTTTTAACAAACATATATTATTTTGATTAAAGTAAATGACATATATATTAAACATTAAGGAAACTATTACAAACTAAAAAAAAACGATTAAACGATCAACTTAAACGACTATCACATAAAAACATAAACTTCTAACTGATTATCAAACCGTAGATGAACATCCGGGAGTATCCACCGGAAGTAATCCTAACTGAGAATCACGAGATGGAAAAATCTCGTCAGTAGTAAACTCAGGCACGTGATTCAGTTGGACACAAAGATGAGAGATAACCCAGGCAAACGGTAACGGTCTTCCCCTATTACGTCTCTCTACTGCAAAATTAATTGCAGTTTTAAACATCAAAACTCCCCAATCAATGTATGCTCCGATGGTTAGTGCATACAACAACAGCATTTCATCATCCGTAACCCCATAAAAATCTCTAGTTGGATAGATCCGAGAATTAATGAAGCGTTTCCACGCCCTTAAAATAAATGCATAATTTAAAATTTATTCTAATATAATAGATATAGATATATAAATATATATAGATATGCATAAGTTGCAGAATATATATAGATATAAATATACAGATGCCAAATATATTATTAGAGAACTAGCCAAAGTTTATATAATTGATTTATACGATCTTTTCAGTGAATGGAATGCGCTCGATCTTTCCTTTTATATTAGGTTCAATTGAGTAAATGAAATGGTGCACTCCTGAGGTTAACAATTCCTCTCACATAAGCGTACGAAATTGTCATATGTCCAAGATCCACAACTGTTACGGTTTTTTTGGAACCTAACCGTCAACGACCTCAGCCTACTCCATCCACTGCTGTCCCTCCTTCATCCAGTCAAACTCAAACTCAACTTCCGAATACCATCACTTACGACATGTTTCAATCCATGGCCTATGATGTTCATCGTGCTAATGCCAATATGGTCGTTTTTGCGGAAAGGAATAAATTATGGTCTGAAGATTTACGTCAAGGCATACGAGGTTTATATCAAATGAATTTACTGCAAAACCCTACCTATGCCGAGATGGATATTCCGCATTGCCAAACCCAGCCTTATACCTTGCCCGATTTCATTCCACCGATGCCACCTCGCTCAGACTTCCAACAAATGCCACATTCTTTTGGATTTCAAACTAGTGGTGTAGGGGATTTTTCGACAGGTACTACGGCAGCTGCGACATCCGAATGGGCCGGATCCGGATCATTTGGCCATACCACGACGGGATGGGGAAGCACTTTTTCGATATTACGAGAGAAATGAGCTCGATGGGACTAGATAGCTCGGTACGGATGTCCACTTATTTTCAAGATCCATCCCAATAATCGACCTGTTATCAAGCTATGCCAAGTTCAAGCCACGTCGAGATGAGTGATGAAGAGGAGTAATTTTAAACATTCTATGATTTTTGACATTGAAACATTTTATTTTTCGTATAATTTCGTTTTCGTAAAATTTTAGGTTATTTTGATTTTGGTAGGATTTTATTTTAATACGATCTTCATGTTTTCGTTACATATTACGCATCGTGTAGTAAAATTTATGGTTATAACACAATGAAAATGAACCAAAGATAGGGAGAAAACGTGTCATCTAGAAAAATCTAGGCATTTTACAAACAAAATCAACTCTGTCCGTGAACAGTAGTGTTCCGGATCGATCCGGCCTTTTACCGGATCGATCCGACCTGACAGGATTACTAGTTCAGAGGCCGGATCGATCCAGCCCTTTCTCGGATCGATCCGGCAAGTACAAAAACGCCAAAACAAGAGATCTTTTCTACTTTTGCTTGATAGATTTATTTCTATAAAAGGAAAGAGCGAAAGAAATTTCTTGACCTTTGCTCATTTCTTCTTTCCCTCTATCTAGCTTAGTTTAAATCTCTCGTGTCGAAATGTCTAACCGCTCCTCTCCCTCGGTTAATAGTTACGAACCACATACGCCTGATGGTGTGGTTCCTGAAGGGCATGCCTCTTGTTTTCATAATGACGTCCCGAGACATCTAAATTTCGTCCGTTCTCCTATTCTGATGGAGAAAGGCTTAAACACAGAAAAAATTGATCAGTGGGGATGAAATCTAATCCGAGGTTGCGAATGGAAAAAGTTGATTAGGACTCCCAGAGGTAGAATAAACATTTCGATTGTCAGAGATTTTTATGCATCTCTCACTGAGATAACGTCAGTAGCCTCGTCTCAACTTATTACAGTTAGGGGAACCGTTATTTCATTTTCACCAGTCATCATAAATCAAATCTATCAAATCCCACCATGTACTTTTGATCGAAACCCACACTTCGAGTTTCTTTGGGAACTTGGAGATGCGTATAATGTTGTAAATCGTATCGCGAAGCCTTTCGCTTCGTATTTCCGTTGTTTGATCATAACTATGATTCTTCAACTCGGCCTTACCCCTCATTTAAGGGCGTGGAAACGCTTCATTAATTCTCGGATCTATCCAACTAGAGATTTTTATGGGGTTACGGATGATGAAATGCCGCATTGTATGCACTAACCATCGGAGCATACATTGATTGGGGAGTTTTGATGTTTAAAATCGCAATTAATTTTGCGGTAGAGAGACGTAATAGGGGAAGACCGTTACCGTTTGCCTGGGTTATCTCTCATCTTTGTGTCCAACCGAATCACGTGCCTCGAGTTTACTACCGACGAGATTTTTCCATCTCGTGATTCTCGCTTAGGATTACTTCCGGTGGATACTCCCGGATGTTCATCTACGGTTTGATAATCAGTTAGAAGTTTATGTTTTTATGTGATAGTCGTTTAAGTTGATCGTTTAATCGTTTTTTTTTAGTTTGTAATAGTTTCCTTAATGTTTAATATATATGTCATTTACTTTAATCAAAATAATATATGTTTGTTAAAAAATAAAAAATAAAAAAAATAAAAAAAATCAAAATTGTGTAAAATTTTAATTTTATTTTCGAACTACTTTTATTTACTCACTGAACATCGGGACGATGCCATTTCGTAAGTGGGGAGTAGAGGTAAGTTAGTAAATACAAATTAAAATTTTCTTATATAAAGTTATACTTAATTGCTTAATACTTAGTTTAATTTGTTTTGGATCAAAATAACTAGATAATATATAATTAATATGAATAAAAATAGTATAATTTGGTAAGAATAGATTTTAATTAAGTAAAGTAAATTTGATATATTATAATTATATTATATATGTCAATTTTAGATTTTTATAAGATTTTAAGTATATGTAACTATACATAAATATTATCAAGTAAATTTCATATGAAATTTAACGAAAATACTTATATTTATAATGAATTTTTAGAATAATTTTCTTTGCAAAACGAAATATGAATATGGAATCGGATTAGGAATGATGAGATTTTTGACACCACAAAAATTACCTCACCTTGATTAGAGTGATTAAGACCTCACTCGAAATAGCCATTTTTGATTATAACCGACCCTTGGTTTACATTTCCTAAAAATCCCACGAGTTTGTACGTACTTATGAAAGGAGATGATGGAACAGAAGCTAATAATGGTGTATGCTGAGGTGAAAAAAAAAAAAAAATAAAAATAAAAAAAATAAAAAAAAAGATATATGTAAGAACGAAGCACCATATTTACACAGAATTAATCGAATACCAGGTATCTTCCTTATCTTTGATCGACAAATACAAAAATCGGTAGCGACTTTCCAATGATTTGAGTGCGGTAGGGTGTTATCTAGAAACGTCCTATATCACTATGAGGTATAAAGCTCTCGATAAAAATTCGAATCATAAGATCTCAAGAATGATTACGAGTTTAAGGAAACCGGACTCGTAATTTTAGATCGAAAGAGTATTACTCCGATCAATCTTGATGAAGCAATGCTTGTAAATTTGATTTTTCTACACACACTCACGCTTTTAGTTCTTAATATTGAAAAAGAAGAGAAAAATCGAAAAATAGTTGGAATAAGAGGATATTATTAATCGAGATTGTTTTTGATCAAACGTGAAGGTGTAAAGTACGTACGACTTGCCTCTTTTTCTTTTTTGATTTCCTTTTCTATCTTTTCGATTAACCAATGTCCCATCCTAAAAAGTATAAGCCATTTTGTCAATTACTTGACTTAGTCTTTGATTCCAAATATTTCATACAAGTTGAGATAGGAAAATAATTCTAGAATTTTAATTATATTTATTGAGTAGATTTTGTGAAATTTCATTTGAATAATAGTTGATAAATAATTTATCAAAGTTATCTACACTTTTTATCTTGTTAATTTCTAAGAAAGATATAATTAATATGGTTATAATATTGAAATGATATTTTACTAATTTGAAATATAATCTACCACGTATATTATTTTTATCGTCATTTTTATATATATTACCGCTTATTTTGCTTGAGGACGATCAAAGAGCTAAGTGGGGAGTAGTTGATGTATAACATTTATATGATAAAAATTACGATGTTTTATATACATTATCGACTCTTTTTATATAAAATATAAGTAATTATAACGATAATCTTATAAAATATTAATAGTTATGAATAAATCTAAATACTATAAAAATCAAGTAAAAATGATAAAAAGTTATAAATTTTGTACCGGGTTAATAACCGGAGTGTCGTGTCGATTCACGTGGGTATTTTTGGTATTTTATTTACGGATCTTAGGTAAACCAAGACCCCGAGTGACGACACTTTTTGGAGTAAAATCATATCTTTTGAAGGAATTAAGGAAGTGCCACGAGTTTTAAAGTTCAAGTGGATCAATGGTTCGTGACACCGTATCAAGTTATATTTTCGACGAACAAATGGCCCATCAAAAAGGCATTTTCTGAAGAAAAGTCCTTCAGAGAAGTTGTAGATCTTCTCAAGAGCTTTCCAACGCATCTTGAATTATGTCATTTGGAGATCCATAGCTCAAGTTATGATTTTATCAAGTTTCAGATCAAGTTTGGAAAAAATCTATCCGGATCGATCCGGAATTACCTCGGATCGATCCGAAGAGACATGATGATTACCCAGCATGTGGCCCTGCAGAGAAAAATCCAGGGGATAAGATTTTTTATTCCCGGATCGATCCGGCCCTTTCTCGGATCGATCCGGCTTGGAAAAATCTGCCTATAAATAGAGCAACATTGCAGGCACATAAGGGGGGTACCAAATATATTTTCTTTACCTCTTTTTATTAGTAGTAGGTATGTATATAGGCCTTAAGCCATAAATAAAGTAGTATCGTATAATGCTCGAGAAATTATCAGAAGATCAATGTTGTTGAAGTCGTTGTAGCATCCGGAAGAATACAAATTTTCTTCGATTCAATTGTTGTAATCGGGTAAAATTTCTAAAGTATTTATGTTTGTTATGTTTGTTTTTATTTTCGTATAATGTTAGTAGGCTAAATCTAATAACTAGCCAAAGTTATGTAATCGTTTTATTTCGATCTTTTCGGTAAAGGAATGTTGTCTAAGTAAAATTGACTAAAATTGAGTTAATTGAATCTTTTTCTATTGATAAAGTTTGATTCGAAAGAATTCATAATCTAATTATGAATTGACGCTCGATAGTTAGGTTATGAACTCGTTAATAGAAAAACCGGAGGGTAAAATTGGCCGAGTGAATAACGTGACAACGGAACCCGCTTTCCTACCCGGGGGCGTATTTGTCCTAAAAAGATGAATCTTATTGAAATTTGTACTCGAGATCGTAATAATGTTAAATCATCGCTTTAATTGAAACTTAAACCGGAAAGTTGAATCGTCCGGCCTTGACAACCGGAGCCTTTAAGTAAAATTGACCGTTTGACGAACGGAATGACTCCTTTTTATTCAAAGGTAGAATCGTACTCGGGACCCGTTCGTAAAAACCGTAACGCTTGTGGATCTTGGACTCGATGACAATGGACATATGACAATTTCGTACGCTTATGTGAGGAGGAATTGTTAACCTCGTGAGTGCACCGTTTCATTTACTCAATTGAACCTAATATAAAAGGAAAGATCGAGCGCATTCCATTCACTCGAAAAGATCGTATAAATCAATTATATAAACTTTGGCTAGTTCTCTAATAATATATTTGGCATCTCGTATATTTATATCTATATATATTCTCAACTTATGCATATCTATATATATTTATATATCTATATCTATTATATTAGAATAAATTTTAAATTATGCATTTATTTTATGTTAAGTAAAATAGTAGTGATCCGTGTTATAAACCGAGATTTAGATCGAGTTAATAACGACTCTTTGGTGTTTAACCACACTTAGAAGAATTACTAAGTTCCCCGAGGATACGATACTCGACTCACCATACTAGCACTACGGTTTGACCCGATACACTTGTCGGTTAAGGATCGGTATTAGCACTAGAAAAGGCCACGTCAATGCTGAGACCTTACTTGAGCAAGTTTGTGCTGATATTTTTTTGATGACATCTTAATCTTGAGCCCCTGACATGGATTCCCATATACAGCATCTTAAAGTGGTTCTAGAAGTTATGGAGAAGAACCAATACTATGCTAAATTGTCCATATGTTTTATTAGACAAGCCATGGTGGAATACTTGGTTCATATCATACATGAGGTGAAGTGCATACTGGCCCCAGCAAGATTCAAGCCATGTCAGATTGGCCACAACCCTATAATGTGGTTGTATCGAAAGGTTTTTTTGGGCCTAACATGTTTCTACAGGAGTTTTGTGCCTCACTATGGGATTATTGCTAAACACTTGAATGACCGTAACTCAAAAAATTAAAGATGGATTTTGTCACATAGTGCCTCGGAAGCATACAAGAAACTCAAGGAGGCCATGTGCAAATCATCAGTACTTGGCTTACCAGATCTTGGAATTCCATTTTGCATTGAAACATATGCATGGTGCAAAGGATTAGGTGCTACTTTACAACAAAACAAGAAACATGTGCTTAACTAAGCAGGGCCTTCATCTCTACGGATATGGGATTGTTTCTCAATGAGAATGAACTCCTATCAGTCCTCAAGGCAGTAACCAAATGGAAGCCATATATTTAAGGCCGGGCCTTTTGTCATCAAAACTGATCAATGGAGTCTGAAGTTCATTCTGGATCCGAGGACTACTACTACATTACAACAAAAAATGATGACCAATGTACTTGGGTTGGATATCACTATTGAGTACAAAAAGAGAAGTGAAATTGTAACGCCTGATGCCTTGTCCAGGTAAAGTCATTTTGAGAGACAATTGTGTGTTGTGAGCACGATATCCCCTTATTGGATGCAAGAAGTAACTTTCAGCTGCAAGCTGGGTGACATAGCCGTTGAGGAAAAATTTAAGGCTCAAATGGATTCTTAAATACAAAGAAAGGTCATATATATATATATATATATATATATATATATATATATATATATATATATATATATATATATATATATATATCTACATGATAAACGATAAGAGGACTCCTCCACCCATTACCAATCCGCATGGTCCCAACTCATCATGGATATTACGCCATTGCTTAAGTCCAATCCGCATGGTCCCATGGTAGTCGACATGGGATAAGTTCAACCACTTTATTTCACTTGAGACATATAACATCACAAAAGCATTAACAATAGTTTTATGGTGGTCCAGGACCACCATGTCATACTTGTCCTCCAATGGATTTCTTAAAAGAGGGGCAAATTTGTAAAAACGACATTTATATTTTACAACCACTTTTCCCCGGATTCCATCACCAGACATATAACCATAAAAAAGCATGAATGATACATAAACGATCATAATAAATATCAATTAGTACTCGGGACATACCCTAGTGGTAATCCACTATGGTCTAACCTGGCTCCCAGTCGGGAGTCCAGGGTTCGAACCCTGCTTAGGGCGTGTGTGTTATTCCTTTCGTTTCTGAAAAAAATGGTTTTAAAAAAAAAAAAAAAATAAAAATCCATTAAATTAATTTAAACGCTACTTTTATTGTATGGTTAGTATTATCTAAGAATAATTATAACTTATTAATACTCATATGACACAATTAATGATTCTTTATTTTTATGATTATTAAATTTGATTGACAGTAAATTATTTAACAAAGAGTATTGCAGTTGTAATTGAATGTTATAAAAATACACATAATTGAAACATCACACAATTTTTTGGACACATAATATTTTGATGATGTTTGTTAGGTTAGAAGGAACTTAGGGAATATATAAAGATATACCAATACTTGACACAAATCTTTATTTGATACTCGTAAATTACACGATTTTTTAACTAAAAAAGCTTATCATATTTAAAAGAATGAAAACGTAACATGACGAGTTTGATTCAATGAGTAGGAGTAAGAGAACTAAATTAATTCTACCAAACGTAACATCATTCTATAACAATTGTCATTCTACTCCTAATTATTTTATAAATTAAACAAATAGTCAAGAATATTAATGTAATATTAAAAAAATTGGAAATAATAAATTAGTCTAACACGTGCAAAGCACGTGTATTTTGCTAGTGTATCTATAATATCCACATTAAAAATATGAGAGAAACATTACTACGATATACAGTTGAGACTTGAGACATAAAAGACTTGATTACACGGGTTAACCCTTTTATATAATAGAGAATTAGGAATAATGACATCATTTGGAATATTTTTGAGTATCATGAAATATTTTTTAGGGGTTTATTATTTACACCTCACATAATTTACTCATACACCACTATACACACTATATTACACCTAATAACTGAAATCTACTTTTACACCACATTTAAATTGCAACATTTTTATTTATTTATTTACACTACATACTTAATTACAATTTTACCATACCTACTTACACACCAATTTCATACTATTTCCACTCCCAAAATTGAATTACACCAACAAACAATGACAACAACATGCTCGGAATGAATAATAGAGAGGAATAATAACAGCAACATAATATCTCTTTCAATTTTTTTTTACAAATGGTTTGATGAAAGTGTAAATAGTATGTTGCTGTTATGGAATGGAATTGTCCTCAAATGGCATTGTCCTTAATATGTAGAAAAATAGTATGTTGCTGTTATCGAATGGAATTGTCCTCAAATGGCATTGTCCTTAATATTTCACTGCTCAGTGCTCACCACACTTTCATCAAACCATTTGAGGACAATGCCATTCGAATGGCAAGAGGAATTCAAAACTGATCAACACGAGCCAGAGCAGAAGATAGAGAAGATGAGTAGTAAAAAAATGAAGGATTCATTTCCACACCGGCACCGGTGCCGGGTGAATCAGAGTCATCGCCGCCGCCGAGATCTTCATTTGCTGGGAGAAGCTAAAAACGATTGGAATTCTTTAAAGAGTTTATTTACCGGAGTAAAAGTGAAGGAAGAAACAACATTAACAAATTATGGGGTTCGGTATCATTTTCACTGGTTAAAGATAAAATTATAATGGAGAAACTTTTAGCTTCAAAAATCCCATCAAAGAGAAGATTGTTGCAGCATCAATATCGCTGGAGAAGGCAAAACAGAGTGGCGTGAAGAAGAAGACAGCGGTGAATGGAGTTGGAAGGAAGAGGAGGGTTCCGGCGCCGTTGGCTCACGAGTTGCTTCACACGGCAAACTGAGCTAAGGCGGAGCCGCGGAGGAGATAAGGAAAAGGACTAGGCAGTAGTAAAACTTCCTTGGCAAAAGTGTTTTTTTTTTTTTAAAAAATTCATATTAGATAAGATACGAGGTGTAATGCGAGACCCAAAACATAATATGTGTGATGTATCAAAAGTTTCTTTTTTACAATACATACATGGGTGTATGAGTAGAATTGTCGGGTGTAAATAAAAAACTCAATTTTTTATTGGGAGAATGACAACTATTATATTTTTTAGGGTTATTGTTAAAAATGACAATTTGAACATGGAAATATGGAAAAAGGACGGTGAAAATTTTTTTTGGCTAAAAAGGACATGTCCTTATTCCACTGTGATAGTGAAACAATAGATTTGAGATCAGTTCCACTGCAGCAAACAGTGGATTTGGGTTATGAACAATGAATTTGTCCTTATCACCCAATTTATATTTCCAGTGTCATGATTCCTATTTTTCCCCTCTTTTTTATCCTTTTAAATTACGCTCTCTATTTTTTTATAGGCTGAAAGACAAAACCAGAAAAAATTAAAAAAAATTTAAAAAATTCACGCATCATACCTGGGATTCTGGGAATTTTTTTCCCTCTTTCCTCTCCCATTTTTAAACGGTCATATCTTTTAATCTAGCGATCCAAACGTGATAAAAATTTCACTGAATTTTTTATTTTTTTTACTCTTCGTTTTGAGACTTGGTTCGATAAATTACATCATTTTTCGTGAGATTCACTGTCGAAATTCACTCAGTGAATATCTACAGTGAATCCTAAAAATCAGTGAATTTCGAATAATAGTGATTTTCGACAACGTGATTTTTTGAAATCATGTCGGAATATATTGAATGTGGTCTCAAAATAAAGAGCATGAAAAAATAAAAAATTCGGTGAAATAATTTTCTAATTTGGAGCTCTAGATTGAGGGATATGAGTGTTTAAAAAAATGAATGAGATAGAAAGTGGTTGATTTTTTATTTTATTTTAAAAAAAAATGCGCGTAAATTTAATAAAAAAAAACAAATAAATAGTTTTGTCTTTTATGCAAAAGTTTTCAAATACTGTCATTCTCTTTAATTAATGAAATGTTTGTATCATTCTTCCTCATTCCCCCTTATATAATGCAAGGACGATAGGTCTAAGTAGTTCTTGGATCTATTATGACTCAAGCAGCGCAGTTTCAGGTGGTATCAAGCTACCAGACGGAATTAAGTGTCACATCGTTAGAGATTGTCGTGGCGGCTTCTATAATCCTCTTGTAGTGCGTTTGGTATCAAGTGTTACTCATTAGAGATTGTCGTGGCCGCTTCTAGAATCCTCTGGTAGTGTCCGAGATGTCAGCTTTTTGAGAGAGAGCGAATGTAATATCTCATATTGAAAAGGGTAAAGAAACATTATCGTGATATAAGATGGAGATATAATGAGCTTGATAACTTGAGTTGATCATTTTAGACCTTACGGGGATGATTTGCCTAAATAGTTATTATATCTATTATGACTAAAATAGCGCCGCTTGGTCTGAGTTTTGGGATTAATCATGGTTAAATCCTAACCATGAGGGTCCCCATTCCCCCTGTCCCACGGGATGCGTGGAGAATGTTAATCAGGATCCCCCAGTAGACCGTTGGACTTGCCTTTATTACATAAGAGAGAATAATTCGCTCCTTTGTGGGAATAGAACCTCTAACCGCCCGATAGGCTATACCACACCTAATCCCCTTGCCAACTGGGTTATGTCTTGGGCACGTTTTGGGATTAACATAATTCTAAGTATGTAAGTTGATATGTACAATAAGATTGAGACTATGAAGATACACTTTTGGTTATAAGTCTGTGGTGGATTTAATTATATGAGACCTTTCACCTGAATGGATAAACCACAAATAAATTCAGGAAACTTTTATTCGCATTCTTCGCTATGCATCGATCTGTTGGATCTACGACATGTGTATAATAAGACAAATAATATTTTATCTTTTTATACATATGTCGTAGATCCAACGGATCGGTGCACACGAGGACTCTCCGGAATAGAATTTTACCTCTCGGGCCTCTGGCATGACCGGAATACTACTGTTTAATAATATGACAAACAATGAATATGTAGGGGCAACGATATATAGAGAATACTACTGTTTAACAATATGACAAACAATGAATATGTAGGGGCAACGATATATATATATATATATATATATATATATATATATATATATATATATATATATATATATATGTACACTCACAGAATCCGTGGCCTTTGGGGTCACATAATAATTCAATTTATCTTCTTCAGGTCCATCAAGACATGGAAGACTATGGCCACGTACAGGAATGAACAGTAATACCACAGACTGAAAAAACAAAAAACTTTGCTCTCAATTTGAAGGAAGACAACGTATTAACCAATGGTTTTGTAGTGTAGCGGTGAAAATAAATGTACTATCTCCTTTTTTTTTTTTTTTTTTTGGAAAAGGTAAGGTCTTTCAGCCTTGTACATATACGTTAATGATATAGGTGAAATCAGAGGTAAAATTAGTTACCCTATACGTGACATGCGCTAGATTATACTATGAGCAACCACAATAGAATACGGGCCGAGCTGGTCCTAATGGTCAACAAACATATTATTTGCTAAATGTTCAGAGGTCGGCACTAACATTAAGGCCGACCTGCCCCATCTTGCTACTCGGTTTCATTCTGCG
Source organism: Gentiana straminea (assembly GCA_036785695.1). Lineage (NCBI taxonomy): Eukaryota > Viridiplantae > Streptophyta > Magnoliopsida > Gentianales > Gentianaceae > Gentiana > Gentiana straminea. Next base: position 1,915,100 of record JAVUPR010000413.1, on the reverse strand, counting down.
GAAGACAAGGTTTTTCTCTTAGGAGGAGATTAACATCATCAAAACAACGCAGATCGCTCGACAAACAAGAAAAGGTCGATGTGGTGCACAACGCTACCGGTCTCAAACATCAGACATGACGCAGGTTGTTCCCTGTCACATGCATCATTAGCATTGCGTCCATTGGACATCAATCCACTACAACCTAGATTAGCTTTGTACTCACGTCATCACCACCGATTATACCATCATCTCCATCATGGTACACTATATAACGGGATCAACTCCCTCAAATGCATGGCATGCAATCGATCCTTACTCTCTGAAAATTACTTTATACTCGACCTTATTGTCAAATCACCGACTTGAGCGTCGGAGGGTTTTCCAAGAGAAAAGGACCCTAGGACCCTAACAACTTTTTCGTTTTAAAAGGTACATCCCGAATACCTTCAGCCGTTGATCATCTCTCAATGCTTACTCAACAACATCAACGATCGGATTTTACTTGGGCGATTTTTGGCATCATCAATTATAATATGGGGGGTTCTATTGGCACCCCCCTTATTACTTATGACACCCTTTTTGTTATTTTTTTTTTTACTTCTACACACCACATTTTTACTTTATACACCACATAACTATTATAAAAAATAAAATTACACTTTAATCCATTATTAATACAAAAATAAAGTTTTCTTCTCTTCCCCAAAACAAAACCCTAATTTATCTTCACTTACTCCCCTCCCAGCCGCCACTCCCCTTCTTCCTCCTCCCTCAGCCGCCGCCCAGGGCCGGCCCTATGCTAAGGCCGGCGAGACCCGGGTCTTAAGCCCAATTGTATCGAAGGGCCCAACGGTACATGTTTCGCTAAAAAAAAATCGTGTAGATTTAATCCGATCCAACCTAATATAATATGTTTTTTTTTTTTGTTTTGATAAATGCCCAATTTTTTTTTTACTCTAATTGATAAAGGCCCCAATAAAAAAAATTTACTTGACCCAAAAAAAATAGATATATACAAACAAGTTTTTTTGTTTTTGTTTTATGACTTTATCTATATTATTAATTTATTATATATATCTATATTATATAAAAAAAAGCACACACAAAAATAAATAAAACAAACAAAAATAGATAGAACTCATTTTTCACTCCTAAGTTCCGGCCCTCCCTTCGCCCCGCTTCGTTTCCCCCCTCCCCCGTCGCTTGAGCTGTTGATTTTTTTGTTTTTTTTTTTCCTTTCCTTCTTTCAATTTCCCATTCATAAATGATAAATTCTATTCTCAAATTTTCAATTGAGAAGAATATGGTTAATAAAATTGACAATTCTACTTTGATAGTGATTTCGTCTCTAAATGTGTTGCAAGAGCGATCTTGAAATAGTAATATGTAAGTATGTTTTATGTATACGTATGAATTTGGTTTTTGTTTCTAAATATGCTAGAAAAGACTAATTTGTAGGCATGTTTTGAGACTATCAATAATGTTAGAAAAATGTGATAAAACAAACAGAATTGAATGATCTCCAAGGCACGTATAAAACGTTTCTTTAAAGAGATGTTTTAAGATCTCTCTCAGTATTCAATGAAGTACTACTTTAGAGACACAATATGTTTGTACCGATGATGCTTCTAAAAAAACTTCATTATCTTTCACACCGAATGCTGATGTCTCTCTCTATATAGACAACGAAAAGATACTGCCCCTCTTCACGAAAGAACAAACCAGTTCGTCTTCAAAGGATGTGTCACAATGACCATGCACAACCGAAATGATGTAACCCAATGAAAAATTCCTTCTACAAAATCACGTGTCATTCGCACAGGTCGAACCCCGTTTCTTTTCGGCGACACCTGTCGCACTCAGTGTGCAACAACACATTCAAAACAAAAATAAAAACAGACTTTGTGAATAAAATATATTACAAATAACTTGAATTTTGTACTTACGGATGTTAAAAACGCGATAAGTATATTTAAAAAAAAAAAGACAACTTCAACTAAAAGGCCCAATTCGGAGACTTGGTCTTAAGCCCAACAAATGTGAGGGCCGGCCCTGCCGCCGCCCCCTTCTTCCTCCTCCCTCAGCCACTGCCCCTTCCATAAATCAAGCATCCAAATCGCAACTCTTCATTTGGCAAAAAAAAAAAAAATCGCAGCTCTCTTCTTCTTCTATTTCTTCTTCCTCACTTCTTCTCCTCCCTCACTTCATTTGCCAAAACATTATGGCCTCCCTTCCCAACCATCACGCATTCATCCATGGACGAGGGGTGTCGATTTGCAGGTGGGTTTCCAAAAAAAAAAATGGTGTTGCGTTGGTGCCTTTTCCGGCGGCTGTTAAAGGGGAGGGAGGAGATGGAGCGTCGGGGAAGGAAGAGGGCAGCTGTTTTGCAGAGGGGAAGGGGCGGGGTGGTGGAAATGGAAAAAAAAATGATTTTTGGGTAGTGAAAATGGTGGGGGTCACCGGAAATGGGGGGTGCTGTTTGAAAGGGGGGTTGCCGGAGAAATGGTTTCGGGGGGGGGGGGGGGGGGGGGGAGAGAGAGAGAGAGATCGTCGGAAAAAATGGGAGAAAGGGGTTATGCTATATGGAATATGAAGAAGTGTTAGGATGGTGGTGAGGGTGTTTGGGGGTGGTGGAAAAAATGGTTTGGGGCTGTAAATTGAGGGGGTGGGGGTGGGGGGTGGCGGCGGTCGCCGGAAAAAATGAGGGGGTGTATTTTTGGGAGGACTAGTTTGAATTTTTTAAAAGTTGTGGTGAAAGTAGTAGAGTTTGTGGTGTATGAAGTATGGAAATAATAGAATATTAACCGCGGTGCCAAAAGTAAAATTTTGTGGTACAAATAGTAAGCGAGTGCAAGTAGTAAATAAGGAGTTGCCAATAGAACCCCTTATAATAACTCGTAAATAATTTTATTTTTAGCATTGTAGGGACCTAAAGTTTGTTTTAAGAGTACATTACAATTAATAAAGGGTGAGATGAGTAAATGATTGCTAAAGGAAAGATCTGCACTAAATAGTGTATTGGTCTTTGAGAAGTGTCGGATGATATGTGGAAAAGAAAAACTAGGCTGTCATTTTACGTCTAAAAATTATTCTGAACGAATATTTGTTAAAGAATAATTTTAGGTGGGTTCTATTTGAACCCCCCCTATTTACTACTTGCACCCACTTACTACTTGTATCACAAAATTTTACTTTTGGCATCACAAGATTATTTTAATTATTTTTATACTTCACACACTACACAATTAATAAAAAAAATTACTACTTACACCGCATATTTTTGAAATTATAAACAAGTCCTCCTAAAACCTAAATCAGCCGCCGCCCCCTCCCTCATTTTTTCCGGTGACCGCCGCCACCCCCACCCCCTCAATTTACAGCCCAAACCATTTTCTCCACCACCCTCACACACCCTCACCACCATCCTAACACTTCTTCATTTTCCATATAGCATAACCCCTTTACCCCATTTTTTCCGATGACCTCCCCCCCCCCCCCCCCCCTCAAACCATTTCTCCGGCAACCCCTTTTCAAACAAAGAACCCCCATCTCCTCCCTCCCCTTTAACAGCCCCCCCCCCTCCCCCACAATTTTTTCACCCCCCACCACCATTTTTCCCCAATTTACGGTCACCATTTTTTTCGGCCCTCCCACACCATTTTTTCACCCACTCCCCTCTCCATTTTTCCGGCAAAACACCCCCCCCCCCCCCCCCTAGCCACCGCCGCCGCCGCAAATCGGCTCCCCCATCTCGTAAATCGAGCAACCCACATCCCCCGAAATTCGAGCAACCTTCCTCCAACCCCACTTGAAAAACGCGACCCCTTCCAGGCCCGCCACCCCTTCCAAACCCGCCTCCCCTTCCAAACCGCACCCCTTCTTCCTCCTCCCTCAGCCGCCGCCCCCTTCCATAAATCAAGCATCCAAATCGCAACTCTTCATTTGCCAAAAAAACAAAAAATTCGCAGCTCTCTTCTTCTTCCTCCTCTCTTCTTCTTCGCAACCACCGGGAAAAATGGTGGATGTGGTGGCGGGTGTTAAATTGTGAATGGTGGTTGTTGGTGGTGGGTGTTAGTGGTGGTTTTGGGGTGGTGGGGAAGATGGTGGAGATGGAGAAATGGATAAAATTAGGGGTTTATTTTGTTTTTTTAGAGGACTAGTTTGCATTTTGTAAAAATACTAAAGTGTAATTGAAGGGACTAAAGTGTATTTTTTTATTTTTTTTATTTTTGTGTGGTGTAATAAGTAAAATGGAGGTGTATGAAAGTAAAAAAAAATATATTCATTAATGTGGTGCAAGTAGTAAATAGGGGGTCCAAATAGAACCCGTAATTTTATTATGATCTAATTTAAGTATGATGTTATGAGTTTTCTAGACTTAATATCCATTATAAAGTACATTTGATACTTTCTTACTAAAAGCGAATTAAAAAAGGTTAGCAATTTTATGCATAAATTTAGGACGGAATCTAAGAATGAAAAAAATTATTTAAAGCATGAAATTGGATATAAAATGTGATGTCTTAAAACTTGTATGTGTATGGAAAGATTTTTTTTTAACACTTAAGACTACAACAAGAAGGACTTTTCGCGGCGTGCAAAATAGCTATTGACGGCGCACATTGCATGTTGCAAAGTTTAAAGCCGCTAAAAGTATAAGGTCATCCGTGGCATACAATAGCGCGCCGCTGATACTATTATTAGCAGCTATACGATGTGTGCCGTCGAAATGATAAATATATTAAAAGCGGGGGCATATTACATTTGATCTATAACGCGGTTTCAAAACTCGTTTATTGCGATTTTCATTATATTTATTTGATCTATTCCGGTTCGTTCTAAACCTTTCGGTTCACTTGGTTTAACCACTTGTTTTTAGAGTGTCTTATAGTATTGTATTGTTTAATTTAAAAATGTGATAAAATATTTAATATTGCATTGTTTTGTCGAAAGGATTTATAAAAAGCTAGAAAGCTCTCTATTACGAGACAGAGAGTGCAATTATTCCTGAAATATCTCTTTTTGAATTATCTTCAATTATTTAAACCCTAAACCAATAATAATAATAATAAAATCTTTAATTATTTGTTTGAGACAATAAACATTTGAAGAAAAAAACAGTTCACCAGTGCTTCACATTCAGCATACCCTGTCTGAATGTGACGGCTCCTGCATGTAAAATATAACGTTTGATGAATTGTGATCATGAGTTTATACGAAAAAAGGTTGACCTATTGAGTACTGATTTTAGCTGGCAATGATTATTGTTTCTTTTTATTACATTGGCAAATAGTACACCGTATAGATTAACTCATCACATGTTATGTAGTTTTCATCCTGCACAAAGAGATTAACTGTAACGCCCCGCTTCCGGATACCGAGCCATTATCCGGAAGAGAACGTTCGGTGCGTATAATATTAAATAAATCCAATATCATACGTCAGTCTCTACGTCGTCATATCAAAATTAAAGCAACGGAAGCCCAAAAAAAAAACTGGGGTAAACTTATAAATGCTACTAGAATAGAATACAAACCGACTAAGGGTAGAAAGGAAAATTTTACAACAACGAGATAAATTTACAACGTACGATATTGCAAAAGAAAGATACAACCCATGTCTTACAAACTTGAAATAAAAGTGAAACAAAATATTTAAAGAAACTACAACGCAATCAAGTACAACCTTTAATAGAAAAGTAAAAGAAAGCATCATCATAGCACCAACGCCATCAATTCACCATCGAACTCTTCAACGAGCACAAGGCTAACATGTTCGTCTTCTCACCCCAAAAGCACACAAAACAACATATGCAATTGACGTAAGTACAAAGTACTTAGTAAGAGGAAAAAGCTAATGTATAATCAAGTCTTACAACGAAAGGTTCATTAATTATTATTAAGTTATCTTTACGAGACCAACTCAATTCTAAGGTTCACTTCATGCTCATCAACATGTCGTGACTAAACGTTTCTAACTTAACTTATCTTTGTCACATCGGCATTCAAAGGCACATCGCATGGTGCTACCCACCACGAGGTATCATTTGCTACCTATCAGTGGATCACACCGATAGCCACGGGTTAAGACCCGATACTGTACACGTTCGGCGAAGTCCCCCTGCCATTTAGCCGTTTATAGGCCAGCAGAGTTATTCACTTTATCTGACCGCCCACACATCGCGATATAGCTAGGTGCCTTACCAAGAATGTTACGATGTTTAGTCTTTTAACTACACACGTACGTTTATTATTTATTGTTAACTAGCCACCTAAGTATTTTCAAGTAAGCTCCCTCACCCCTACTACTCTCTTTCCTAGACCACTAGACACGGATAAGGCCTAGCACATACACAGACATTGAGGAATGCTAATTCCTCAAAGCACAAGCCTTTCATACCCTTCTGACGGTCCCAAACTTCAACTCCCTTGAAGAGTACATTCGGTGCCGGAACTAAACGCATCAGAAGCTTAATCGAGGATTGTTCATGTTTAATTATTGTTATTAAATCATGCAACAACATTTAAGACTCATACCATAGCTTAAAACAACCTATTTATCAAAAAAACATGGGCAATGTGCGCACATTCCAGGGGAATGTGTGCACATTGGGCGAAAATTTAAATTCAGCCGGGCCAGTGTGTGCACATTCCCCGCACACTCCATAAGCTGTCCACATTCAGCCATAAAAATGTGCGCACACAGCTAGTCAATGTGCGCACACAAACGCACAAAACTATCTAAACACGTTATTCTTCACCCTTTTCGATTTCTAACCCAAACCAAACATGTTTAGCAACGATTTACGTAGAAAAACAGCAGCAAAACAATACTATATCATACCATAGCACTTGACACTTTAATTACAACATTTAAGCACAATTTCTAACATCAAAACATGTCAAAACTCAACCATATCATCATAAAACCTTAATTAAACATTAGGAAGAGCCTCTTACCTTATTAGCAAGCAGCACCAAAGCCAAACCTTCAAGAAAGATCACGACCCTCAACAAAGAAACTCCAACTCAAACCTAATTGATCAACAATTAAGCCTAAATTAATTGTGATCAAAGGTTCTAAACAATCTAAACTACGAATTGATCAACTAGAACACCAAAACAAGATCTAATCTTCAAGATTCTAGGTTTAGAGCCAAAACCATACCTTTACAAAACTCTGAACTTTTTCTATCAAAATGATCCTCTTTTCCCGCTTATTCTGAATCTTCAAACGATTCCGAAAACGACCAAGAACCAGAGAGAAATTGGGAGAAGTCTTCTTTGCTGTTCTTTTCTATTTTTCTTCAGAGGAGTTGAACGTTCTTTGCTAAAAAATCAATTCTAATAACTCCCTCAATTAAGTGGGGGGTTTATTTTGTAAAGTATAACTCCCAAGGAGTTATTGTCTTGAAAGCCCCCTCAAAATCCTTTTTAATACTAATCACCCCCTTTTTTTAATATATATATCGAATGGAAAATGATTTTGGCACCGAGAAGGTGCACCGCCCATCCCCCGAAAAGTGTATCGTGTGGTCCAGAATTTTTGTGTTATTTTTTTTTTTGGTTTAAAAATTAAAATGTGTGGTTATAAAGTGTTGTGAGGATGATTTGTGTGGATGGTGTGTGTGCCTAAATCACTATCCATATCGAATATATACATATACATACTTTAAATCATTTAATTAAATTAAACAAAAATCTGAATTTTTTGTTAGAAGACTCTTTTGCCCTTTTCTGAAAAGTCGGGATGTTACATTCTTCCCCCCTTAAAGAAGTTTCGCCCTCGAAACTTGCCAGAACCAACTCCACTCTCATCTTAGGTACCAGCTTGCCTACCTTCTAGCTCACCACCAAACAAAACGTTATCTCCAACTTATTTGAACCTTAGTATTTTCGACATCAAGGCTTCAATACGTCCAGCACAACTGATCTTGTACTTCAAACCAAGCACTACTCTAGCTATTCACACCTTTCATCTACCTTAAACTCAATTCTACTAACCTAACTCCTTAGCTCCCCCTATAACACTTTGTCCCAAAACTCATAAGTCAATCCACTAATTAATAAGTAGTATTCTTCTAGGTTCTTCGTCCATTTGTCACCCTTACAGAAGTTTCCATACTTATACGAGGGTTACTTGACCTATACATCCGCCTTACCTTCAAGAAACTAGCTATTAACTTAAGGAACTTCAACTCCGCCTTGTTATCCATCCAACACTAGTCCATCTATAACATATCCAAACCACAGGCATACTTCAATCTTTACTAATCTTCAAAGAAAGAAACCATATAAACATTTTACCAAATTTATAAGGCTTTCCTATAGACAAGAAACAACTTTGACGGTGAGTTTAACCATAATATAAAAAAAAAATCCGGTCCAATTGGGAAGATGGGGTTGTAAAAAGATTTATTTTAAGCAAAACACATACCAAAAACAAATGTTTAAACTTAATCTCACATTAATTCCAGAAGAAAGGTAAGAATGGTTATATAAAAAAAATCTCTTGGGAATTGAAACTACTAAAGAAGATAGTAATAGGAAATCTTGAGACATGTAACTCAACAAATGAAAGATGGTTTGAACTTGGTTCACATGCATATAATAAAATATTTGTTTAGATAACACAAAATGGATGATATATAAAATTTACCAATATGAGGGTACTTGTGATAAGTCAATAAAAACAAAAGTCCTCTGACTGAGTCATTTGATGCAACCAAATATCATTCTTAATAACCTAGATTGAAAACATTTTTCTTTCCCTTGAAGTAATTGGTATGATTGAATGCAAAAAAATAAAATTTCTTACTTCACCATTAAAGGATTTAACAAAATAGGTCTCGAAGTAGAAGAGGTTTCAAATCTTATTCAAATATGTACATATATATATATATATATATATATATATATATATATATATATATATATATATATATATATATATATATATATATATATATATAAAATAACTATGTTTTGTTTTGTTTTTGTTTTTTTTTAAACGGGGAACATCTTCACCAAAGGTTCAATGATAAAGGTAAATCGGAGAAGTACTTCGTGAAGAAATCATAAGTGACGACTGAGTAAAGAAAAACACAAGAGTTTCAAACAATGCATGTTTTCGAGTCGTTCAAAGACTAACACAAGAAGGACTATTGTGAAATGGTTAAAAGGTTTGCATCGAGGATGCAAATGTTCAAAGGAATGAGGATAACCCTTTGGTTTTAAAATAAAAAAAATCAGAAATCCATTTCTTCCAATTTGAAGAAGGAAGATTTAAAATGAGACAAAACAACTTAACACTTGTAGCAAAATTTTGTCGAGCAATACTCTTAACAAAATAAGTTGTAGGCTAAAATTATTTATCAAAGCATAATGTTAAGGGTGATTTTGTACGTTTTATAAGGATGTATTTTATGTCAATTTTCCCCATATGTGGATGTTTTTCATAGAAATCGAGCTTTATATTGAAATATTGAGCAAATGAGTTTTAGAAGTATTAAAGTGCAAAATCGAGCTAATTATGTGATTTTATTGGATAAATATCTTTAGATGTAAGATGTTACATTTTGCATGTTTTTATCGTGATGTAGGTACGCTTGCATGAGGTGAAAGGAGCTTAAAAGATGTTCAAGTGATGATTTGCATGGAAGGAAAGAGATAGAGATGAAGTTGGAATGAAGATCAAGATAAATTTGGAAGAAAAAGGGACTGAACTGGCGTCCAAAGAGTGGACTGGCGTCCAGGAGAAGAAAGTTGAACAGAGAGTTTGGACACTGAGTGGACGAGCGTCCAACCCTTCTAAACGAGCGTTCAGAGTGAAAAATCAGATCAGAGAGTTCCAGGCCAAGTCAGACTGGCGTCCACTTCCGTCCACGAAGTTTGGACGGGCGTCCAAGCTTCTGGACGAGCGTCCGTCCACCGCCATTGCGCAGCCGCCTCAAAAGTCTATAAATACAGCGTGATTTCTACCCTAATGGATATATAATTCGATCCCTCTTGACACACAAACATTAGAGAGGAGCCCTAGCGCCCCCGGCCCCCTTTTGGGAGGCTGGGGTGGCGGTTAGATTAGGTTTTATTTTCGTTTTTTTTTATGTTCTTGTTCGTCCATGCTGATGGCCTTCAAGCTGTGAACTGGAGCATCCATGGTTACTTTTCAGCAGCGTTTTTGATTTCTCTCTTGGATAATCTTGTGAGTGATTTTATTTAGAGTTTGTATCTTTCCTTTGTTTATTTGTGTATGCAATCGATATCGGAAGATGTATTGCTATTTGATGTTTACCGTATGATGAAAATCAGTGTAAACCTTAGATCACCATAGGAAAGATTAGACTTTTAACCTTGATATAACGGAAGTTGATAGGTTAGATTTCTAGGTTGTTAGATCTAATAAATCTTGCACCTTGTTTTGAGAGCGTTAATCTCTATAGATCGGAAGATGATGAGATTGATAGACGGATTACTTACGGAAGTAGGAATTCATACCTTTGATTAGGTGAACCACAACTTTGATTGAATCATCATAAGATAATCTAGGGAAGAATTAAGGGTTGCGGGATGGTGGATCATGTTTGTTCTATGTTGATTTGCTTCAGTCATTATCATGATAGTTAGTTTTATTGTTTTCTTAGTTGTAGTTTTATTTTATTTGCTTTTGTTCGCAACGATATTTTCCTGGCTTTGGACTGACAATCCTCTGTCCAGTTTATTTTCCGTTTTAGTTTAGGTTTAGGAATAATTGTATCAACCTTAGGAGAATTAATTGAACTAGATACCTCGATTCCCTGAGATCGACTCCGGTATTAATCGCTATACTACGATCCCTACACTTGGGGAATACCGGATTTATAAATTTTATTACTTGTTTGCTTTGTTAGATAAAATCCGTGACACATAACATTAAAAAGACGTGCATGAGACGTAAAAGAGGTTTGACTACTCGCTTATTCAAATTTTTTTTTTTGTAAGAAAGTAAAAATGCAGTACTTTGAAAGTAATTATTGACAGGACTTTTGAATATAAGTATATATATATTTCTAAAATAATCTGGAACTATTAAATGGCACTTGGGTAAGTAATGGTTGTTCAAATATTTTTTGTTTTTTTTTACTAGAAGGCGAAAAGATATGTAATGAAAAACGGTTGTTTTGAGAAAACTTGATTTTTCAACCGGTTATCCAAAATAGTATAAAATTCTAATAAAAGAGTTGAGTCTTTAACCAAAAAGTTTTCTGCACTAAAACATCTTGTAGGGGATGCATTGAAGGTAATCACTAGGATGCAAAAAAAAAAAAAAAAAAAAAATTTGTATTGTCTCGAAATTGCTAAACATGATACGGTGGATGGATATGCAGTTGCCAGTTCAAATAGTTCGAAGGATGAGAAACTTGTTTCCTTAAATCAAGCATTTGACACTATGAAAACATCTTCATGCAAATAAAATGAATAATAATAAAAAAAAATAATAATAAGAGGCATCAAAGAATGTACACCCTTGTAAAACAAAACTTCGCAATAAAAGGACTTTTACCGAGTTCAAAAAGTTTCAAAGGGATGATTTAGCTAGAACATTGGTTACAAATAGTATAAATGGGGAAACATTTGAAATTTGAGGTAACCAAGTATGAAACCAAATGATTATAAAAAAGCACATCGTCAAAGAAAACGTGGAATTGGTTCTCGTCACAGAAGGGTATTAAATCTACAACACTTAATACCTACCTACTAAACTTCTTATTTTGGATAACAACTAAGTTAAAAGTCTTATGCTACAAAGCCTTCCCAACACCTCAAACCCCACACCTAAACTTCCAAGGTGAAAGAATGTTGTCTAGACTTCATGAACAAGTACTTAAATGGTTTTAAAAGTTTAGGTACATACATCAACCATGAAATGATTGACTCGCACAGAACAAACCAAACTGATTTTGAACATGATGTAAAAAGACAAGTTGTAGGTATACATGTATTACATATACTACTCAAAATTCAGAATTTATGGAAAGGCATAAGTTGGTTAAAATAGTTATTTTCGTCGACTGCTGTAAGCTGTCAAAAATCTAAGAAAATTATAATCTGCATTGTTTTGCAGATTGTACTCAAACCAGAAAGAATTTTCACTTGACTCCAAAACAAAAATTGCAGAGAAGAAATTTTTCTATAACATATCAAAAATTCAAGTCATTTGGACATGTTTAGCTTATTCAAAACAGATTCATAAGTAAGAGTACCGCTGCAGAATTTTCTGAACAGAGTACTCCTTCTTGTTAAGCAATTTATGGACAATGCATATTGAAAATTAAGTTGATGCCAAAAGAGAGATTGTAGATAAGACAATTTTCTAAGTGGCTGGAAATTTACAGAATTTTTGGAACATCAGAAATGATATTACAAGACTTATAGAAACGTGAACAAAATCGTTTACTTGTTTTGCATAACACCAAATTATAAAATAGACGAAATGATTAGATCAAAATGTCGCAATAAGAAAACTTTAAATCCTCAAAGAAAAGAGCAAAGAGAGAAAAGTCTGAAAGCTCCAAAAAGAAGATAGGAATTCTATTACGGATCCTAGAAGGAACAAACTTGAGGGCATCACATAAAAGATGTGAGCTTAGAACTCAACCTAACCTTCATCTAAGAAGACTCTACACTTGGCTCCAGTGAACACTAACCACGGTTTAAGGATTCTTAGTTTTACGAAAATTACCACCAATAACAAGAGAGATCAGGAAGGTTCTAAAAGATCTAAGATACCTTATCTTAAGAACAGAAACTTAGGTTAGCAAGGGAACTTATACGGATTCCTGCCATTCTAAAAGATCAAGGAAGTCAAAATGGTTACTAAGTGGTCTCGAGAAGTCTTATCTTAAGAAATGGAGAGATGGAAGCCTAGAAAAGCAAGGAACGCTTCTCTCTGATACCAACTGTAACGCCCCGCTCCCGGATACCGAGCCTTTCTCCGGAAGAGAACGTTCGGCACGTATAACATTAAATAAATCTAATATTATACGCCAGCCTCTACGTCATTGTATTAAAATTAAAGCAACGGAAGCCCAAAAAAAAACTCGGGTAAACTTATAAATGCTACTAGAATAGAATACAAACCGACTAAGGGTAGAAAGGAAAAACTTACAACAACGAGATAAAGCTTACAACGTACGATATTACAAAGATACAACCCTTGTCTTACAAACTTGGAATAAAAGTGAAACAGATTATTTAAAGAAACTACAACGCAATCTAGTACAACCTTTAATAGAAAAGTAAAAGAAAGCATCATCATAGCACCAACGCCATCAATTCACCATCGAACTCCTCAACGAGCTCAAGGCTAACATGTTCGTCTTCTCACCCCAAAATCACACAAAACAACGTATGCAATTGAGGTAAGTACAAAGTACTTAGCAAGATGAAGAAGCTAATGTATAATTGATCGAACTTTTCTAGGTGTCCAATCTTACCGGCAGTGTACCGGGTTAATTGTAGTCTAGTAAGTGGTCAAGGTCGTATCCATGAGGATTGTGAGTTTGAACACCAAAAACCTATTATTATCTTGATCTAAGTCACAAATTAACAGGAAAGTAATGTTTCTAGAATTCTACTACTAAAAAGGGTGATAAATGATAAAAAGCCTAGCCAAGACAATGTATTGATCAAATATATCTCTACTAGTATTATGGGAATTAACTACCTACCAACCTTCCATTAGTGTTCAAGTGTGTGTCATCGGTGCGCTCCTAAGCTAGTAATTTCCCCTCATACGAGTGAATGAAACTACTCTATGTCTCCTCCTTGGTCTAAGAACCCTAGACCTAATGATTCAACATTATTAAGTTCTTGAATGCAATGACAATGTCAATACTCCCAGGATAAGAAATCAAATTTCAATCAAGGTCAATTTTACCTTCCGGTTTTCCTATCCCTTCTCCCACACCAAGCATCTCCTTTCGGTCTCAACTAAGTGTGTGTGTGTGTGTGTGCTAGTGCTAGGTGATCAATCCATCACCAAAAAACAATTCAATGAAAATAGGAAAAGATAACAACAACACATAAAGCTATGAAATATATGAACTAACATTCCCAATCACATAATAGAGATAACAACTATCACAATTACATAATCTTGGCTAGTGGTGAACTAGCCTCCCATGGCTATGAATATCAAGATGCAAATCAAGAATTTCATAGCAATGAACATAAATCTACAAATAATAAGAAGAGAAATTACCCAACAAGAGTGGAAACACTTCTAAGAAGAGTATTTGCATTGATTTCAAAAGATGAGCTTCAATGGATAATTACACCAAAAACATGGGTTTTCTTCCACAAAAGCTTGGATTCAAAGTCTTTACAATGATTCTCTTATGATTATGAGTGAAATAATTGCTAATCCAATTGCTAATTTTGGGCTAGAAGAGCCCTTGAAGAGTGTCTTCAAGTGTTGAGGGTGTTGGGGAAGAAGATGGAATGAATAGATGCAGAAAACTGCTGCAAAATCGTCTTTTTCGGGAACCTCGATCCTCTGCTGTAAAAGGAACACAGCAGGGGCTGCTGTGACACAAAACGGCATCGTTTTGTGTCAAATCGACGCCGTTTTGTTCCGACCTAAAAAAAAACACTCGAAACGGCGTCGCTGTGGCTCGAAACGTCGCCGTTTCGAGCTCACAGCACGACACGGCAGAGGCAGGCACGGCAGAGGATCCCAATTCCTTTTTAGGGTGAAAACGCGTAACGAGCCGAGCTGCCAGAAGTTCGGCTCGACAGGTGGTTCGGTACTAGAACGACTTCAGTAAATTGATCATAACTTTGCGTATAGACCTCTGATTTGAGTGATTCAAGATGCGTTGGAAAGTTTGTTCGAACATCTACAACTCTTGTGAAGAAGTCCAAACCGAATTCTGAATCTAAGGTGGGTCAAATGCCGCTTGAAGATAGATTATGGTAGAAGCATAAAAGAGAAATGATCCATTTGAACTCGTAAGCTTATGGCACACATTCTAGCTCTCAAAAGACGTGTTTAGGCTCAACACGTGTTGTCCATCGGGGTCTTGGTCAACCTATAATTCTGTAGTACAACATCAGAATACCAAATGTAAACCCGACACGACGCTCCGGTTACTATAACCGGTACAAAACCTATCAAACTATGATATTTTATATAATAATTATTATCTACACATATGGATGAAACTAAGCAAATAATGACTCGAATTGATACAAAAACATCAATAAATGCATGAGAAATGGAGATAAAACATCAATAAAAAGTATCATCTAGTTGACTTACATCAATAATCAAGTCTTACAATGAAAGGTTCATTAATTATTATTAAGTTATCTTTATGAGACCAACTCAATTCTAAGGTTCACTTCATGCTCATCATCATGTCGTGACTAAACGTTTCTAACTTAACTTATCTTTGTCACATCGGCATTCAAGGGCACATCGCATGGTGCTACCCACCACGAGGTATCGTTTGCAACCTATCAATGGATCACACCGATAGTGTACACGTTCGGCGAAATCCCCCTGCCATTTAGCCGTTTACAGGCCAGCAGAGTTATTCACTTTATCTGACCGCCCACACATCGCGATATAGCTAGGTGCCTTACCATGAATGTTACGATGTTTAGTCTTTTAACTACACACGTACGTTTATTATTAATTGTTAACTAGCCACCTAAATATTTTCAAGTAAGCTCCCTCACCCCTACTACTCTCAATCTAGACCACTAGACACGGATAAGGCCTAGCACATACACAGACATTAAGGAATGCTAATTCCCCAAAGCACAAGCCTTTCATACCCATCTGCCGGTCCCGAACTTCAACTCCCTTGAAGAGTACATTCGGTGCCGGAACTCAACGCATCAAAAGCTTAATCGAGGATTGTTCATGTTTAATTATTGTTATTAAATCATGCAACAACATTTAAGACTCATACCATAGCTTAAAACAACCTATTTATCAAAAAGACAGGGGCAATGTGCGCACATTCCAGGGGCAATATGCACACATTCCAGGGGAATGTGTGCACATTGGGCGAAAATTTACATTCAGCCAGGCCAGTGTGTGCACATTCTAGGGGAATGTGCGCACACTCCATAAGCTGTCCACATTCAGCCTTAAAAATGTGCGCACACAGCTAGTCTATGTGCGCACACAAACGCACAAAACTCTCTAAACACGTTTTTCTTCACCCTTTTCGATTTCTAACCCAAACCAAACATGTTTAGCAACAATTTACGTAGAAAAATAGCAGTAAAACAATACTATATCATACCATAGCACTTGACACTTTAATTACAACATTTAAGCACAATTTCTAACATCAAAACATGTCAAAACTCAACCATATCATCATAAAACCTTAATTAAACATTAGGAAGAGCCTCTTACCTTATTAGCAAGAAGCACCAAAGCCAAACCTTCAAGAAAGACTGCAGCCCTCAACAACAAACTCCAACTCAAACCTAATTGATCAACAATTAAGCCTAAATTAATTGTGATCAAAGGTTCCTAAACAATCTAAACTACGAATTGATCAACTAGAACACCAAAACAAGATCTAATCTTCAAGATTCTAGGTTTAGAGCCAAAACCATACATTTACGAAACTCTGAACTTTTGCTATCAAAACGATCATCTTTTCCCGCTGATTCTGAATCTTCAAACGATTCCGAAAACTGACCAAGAACCAGAGAGAAATTGGGAGAAGTCTTATTTGCTTTTCTTTTCTATTTCTCTTCAGAGGAGTTGAACGTTCTTTGCTAAAAAATCAATTCTAATAACTCCCTCAATTAAGTGGGAGGTTTATTTTGTAAAGTATAACTCCCAAGGAGTTATTGTCTTGAAAGCCCCCTCAAAATCCTTTTTAATACTAATCAAACCCCTTTTTTAAATATATATATATATATATATATATATATATATATATATATATATATATATATATATATATATATATATATATATATATATATATATATATATATATATATATATATATATATATATATCGAATATATACATATACATACTTTAAATCATTTAATTAAATTAAACAAAAATCTGAATTTTTTTGTTAGAAGACTATTTTGCCCTTTTCTGAAAAGTCGGGATGTTACATTAACAAATTGGGTAAAACATGAATTTAAATCCTAGGATCATTGTCACTGTAAAGTTTTATATCAGTAAAGTAATATAATGTTCACCTATATAAGTGTGAGGCATAAGAATCTTGTTAATTCGAATTAACTCTTTTAGACTCAGTGAGGATGACGGTCTAAACAGTAGAACATATCATTTATGACTAATTTAGCTAAAGTAATAGAATAATCACCTCCATATAAGTGTGAGAGACATAAGTGTATTGTCAATCCGGGTTATCCCTTTTACACCAAACGAGGATGACGATCTAAGCAGTTGACCGGATCATTTATAACTAATTTAGCGTCATCAGACCTAAGTTATGGGGCTTTACAGTCTCGCCCTCGGTTTAGGACGCTGCCAGAATTCTAACTTGGACTGATTGATAGATTATGTATGGATGTTCAAGTGGTTGGATTAAGATGATTTGAGTTGAATTTTTTGTCAGAGGGCAAGAATATTCCTACACATCTTTGAGCTAGAGAGAGTAATGATAGTTAACTCTCCTATTCATTTCACACTTTTTTCACACCATTTCATAGTATTCCAGATTGTAATTCTATCATTTAGATGTTATCTCATACTATTTTTATCAATCATAGTTCCACATTGCACATATTAGAAAAATCTTATTTTTATCATAAAAAGTGGACATTTTTATAGCACACACGGGGTACGTGGTATCCCATGGGAACTACGTTTGTATTTGGTGTTGAGCCTTTCCAGGTCCTATATGATAAAGAAGATGCACACCGACAAAGCGTCTAGGTTTGGTGATGATTGGATTGAGCGAAATGGAGCTAAATGTGATTATTGAAAAAAAATCAGGACAAGAGCATGCTTGCCTCAACCAAGAGCAAGCCTGAGTCATCAGTTGGGAAGCAGAATGGAACTTTCAGGGCAAGCCGACACTTGCCTCAACCAAGCACACGCTTGAGGCCCCAGTCAAATTGTCCAACCATCTGTTCAGCACAAGCCCATGCTTGTTCAAGACAAGCGTACTCCTGATGTTGCAGTTGCAGATTCTCACTATTATGTTCAGGCCAAGAGCATGCATGCCTCAGCCAAGCGCATGCTTGAGCTCCCAGTAAATTCAGCAGAATGCAACATGACAGACAGATGCATGCTTACCACCTGCAAGCCCACTCATGCGGCACCCGAAATTCTGCATAATAAAAGCTAATTTTCAGCTAAGAGAGAGAGGAATCAAAAAATTTCTAGATTGGAATTAGATTAGGAAAAAATCCCAAGAACTTTTCTCTTCACTTTCTTCATTCTCTTAGCTTGAAAAGTAGAATCTTAGGCCTTCAAACTCAAAAATTAATGTGTAATTAAGCCTGGGCTTTACTCTAAAATGGTGAATTCATCATGGCTTTGGTGAATCTCCATGGACTTGGAGCTAATTTCATGTTTCTCACTTAATTGAGATATTTTAGCTTTATTTTCAGCTTAATGGTTGTATTTAGTTTAATATTATCTTTGCTTTGCGTTTTTTGTTGAGATTATGAGTAGCTAAACACCTTTGTGGCTTGGGTGATGTGAAATTGGGTTAGATTTCTTGTAATTGCTTGAATTCAAGTTGGGTAGTCTTGTATATTCTCAATTTGTTCAAATCATGGTGATTGATCTACATGGGTGTGATTAATTCGCGACTAGTTACATCATCTTAGTTTTAATTCGAGGTGTAATTGAAAGAATTGGCATGAAACCTAGTCACCATGAACACATAGTAAAATCATCTAGAGATAAAATTTGTTTCTAGTGTGTGTTGCCTAATCTTGAATTGGGAGATTCATAGTCGTTAAATGCATAGCTATTCATCCTAATCTATAGCCTAGCCGATTGGTTTGGTGTATGGTTATAGTATGTTAGTGCGAGAAATCGGTTTGACGTGAATATTGTGAATTGCTCATTGAATACTTTGAGAACTCCTTAGTGAAGCTTTATTTCAAGTTGTTACTATCGAGTGTCTATATCTAGCTCATTGGAACATCACCCGGGTCACCATGTGCTATATCATTTTATTTTGTCCGAATCATCACATCTCTAGCTATTTGCAATTTTAGTTTGTTTGCATCACTTGGTTTAAGTTGTTTTTCTAGTTGATAAGAACTTGCCTCCTTGATAAATGGGTTCACCGAGCAAGCTTTTAGATTAGAGAGACTTCCCTCAGTAGGCACAGTAGAATAGGTCTAGGAGCAGTTAATAAAATGTCTGCTTTAAACCCTAAAAGGAAAATTAGTTAAAACTGTATTTCAACAGTTTCTTCAATAGGTAAATCTTCCACCTCATAAATTAAATACATTTCTTTTCCGCAATTATCTCTTCCTTATAGTGTCTCATAAATCCCTGTTGTTAATCAATTTATTTCGTAAGAAATTTACGGCTATTACTTACTTTTGAAAAGAAGTTCCATCATCGAAAGTAGACTCACCTCATCATCTTCTTGACTATCAGTGGCGGATCTACATACAGCTAAGGGGGGCAATTGTCTCCCTTAATCCGAAAAAATCCTACTAATATATATAGTATGTATCATGTTTGACCCCCCTTAAATTTTTTTTTGTCTCTTTAAATTTTTTACTGTCCCTTCTTACCCGAGATCCTGCGTCCGCCACTGTTGACCACTATGATTTCGTTGTGCATTTTGATATCTTACGTAGGTAATATTGAACTTGTAAGCATACACATTCAAGTTTTTGGTCTTGAGAAACAAACATAACTGATGTACAACTCAGCTCTCGATTCAAATTGAATAGGTAACTAAAATCATACATACTTGTTAAATTCAAACTTAACCAACACATGTCATAAACCTATAAGCACTAAATCAACTTCTTGTTCAAATCCTTCAAGCTTGGGCTCTAGATGCACCTGTAAGGGTATTTACATCAGAAACCCTATTTTTTATCTCTAAACTCAGGTAGTGTTCCACAAATAAAGATACACTATTTACCGACCCTAAAAATAAATAGGGATGAGGATACTGTTGTGGAGGTAGTTGAGAAAAAATTTCATTTTTTATTTTTATTTTAGAGATAGAACACGTTTAAGGGTTTTAATGTAAATGCCTTAATTAATGACCCATTTTAAAATACAAGCCTTTTTATCTCATATGCCATTTGACAATCTCAACGCAAACCAACCGGATACATTAGCCTTCACTTTAATTAAATCACTCTAATTCTATGTAAATACCATTCATCTCAACTTAACTCGTCTATAATTATTTACGTCATTTATTCTCAAAATAAAATAGTACACATAAATTCCCTAAAATCAAAAGAAATTTTGAAACATGAAGTGATCTAAATAACATAAAAATAAAAAGTTTTTGTACATATTTTTGCATTCATGATCTCTAAAACCTCCTTAATTCAATGCTTAGGTTCTCAAAAGGACCTGAAAATTAAGGGCTGTGCACACAAATGCCCAGTTAAAGAAACAATGGTGAAGGTATTACATGCAATATCACCAGATAAGATGAATTCACTTCTGCCATATTATATGAAATTACTAGAATTTCCATGTTGTCAAGCTATGATGGAACCCAGTGGCGGATCCAGAAAATTTTCAAAGTAGGGATATCAGAGTAAAAATGATGATCCACTGAAGAAGATAATGATATTTTTTAACAGTAAAAATACATCATTTTCCGAATCTCAGTGGATGCATTGGCCCCTCCCTTAATACATTGGGTCCGCCCCTGGATGGAACCACAACTCATGCACACCAATACGTAATCGATGCGGCTTTAATGGTATCCACATCAACCACAACGCACACTTACTTAACTACTAATGGTTGTACTCGTATCCGCAACAATCACATCACTCAAGAGTCATGTCACTTACATAACCTTACTCGTAAGTTGTATCATCAGCAGTCACGCATACGTACACAATTTCATATAACACAACAATCGAAACACATCATTCTTTACTCTATCTATTAGAGATCTCTAGATCAACCATTACGATCAATGTTGTAAAATTGATGATGTGTGTTATTGGTATATCAGTTGTGTTTAATTTGTAGCACTTTCATACTCAAAAAAACCATCAAATCTCGACATCACACGTGTCTGTCCCTCGATGTGTGTCCACCCCTGTATATATATACTCGAATTTTTTTAGGGAAAAAATCCCTCATTAGTTAGATTACATTGAAAAAATTCCCAAAATTTATTATCACAGTCACATGGCAAATCCACTTGAGATAGATAAAACTAGGTACAATTATTACCTTAAGGCACACGGTTTTTTTTTTCCAATTATAGATTAAGGTTGATTGCCAAAACACTCAATATTTTATTCCTAATAAAGAAAGGGATGTGGATTGCGATATCAATTTGTCTAAATTATTCCTTCATAAATAGACAAAAAACGAAGTTTTGGCCACACATGCAATTTCCTTTGTTAATACTATAACGACAATTAAAAGGCTCACTTTGCACGAAAACTGATATATAGAAAAGTAGTATTCGTTTGACGACAATTTAACTAACGTATCGACGTGTAGTACCACCATATATGTCATACCTAAATAATTGATTCATCAAGAAGAAGATAATACTAATAAATATTGGTGAATTATAAAAGGCCTCATATTCTGTATTCTGTAATATCCCATAGTAAAATAATAAAATACTGGCTTCCATATAAATGAGATATAAATATATTTAGTCAACATTTAGACACTCCGAAATCTTATTTAGTTATAAGCGACATTCTAATTTTAAGAAGGCAGATCAAATTTCGAAAACGACGAAGCGTTGAAAAAAAAAAAAAAAAAAAAAGCGCTTGATTTTTTTTTTTTTTTAAGAAAGAGTGATTTGATGTCCGATGAATTTATGAATGATGCAGTGACATTAAGCTAAACATTCAAGATCGTGTTAAGGAATTATTTATGGCCATTACGTTAGAAGTCGTAGTAAAGAAGTCTTTGTATTTCACCAAACTTGTACTTCTATCCATATTAAAAGCTCCACATTTGGAGAAATGCAGTGTGAGACATGTAGTGACATTGAACTTATATGTTACGCAACTCGATGGATCATTTATGACTCATGAATCCGTTCCTTTCGAGACTGTTGGATTTTTTGCGATGTAATGCAATATAACAATTTTCAAATTATTATACTGTTTGAATATGGATTTTTGTAGAATGAGAGCATAGTAAAATTTATTTTTAATACCTAAATCCTAAACCCTAAACCTATACCATCACCATAATTCGATACAATAAGACATCACCGCATAGATCGCTACAATAAGTCACCGCATAAATCGCTACAACGAGACGTCATTGCATAAATCGCTACAATGAGATGTCACCGATCAAGGTTGCCAATGGATCGCGGCGGTCAATACATCATGGTAGCCAATCGCGGCGGTGAATGCATCGGGGTGGTTAATGGATCCCGGTGGCCACATCCGGGTAGGTGGTCAATGCATGACGGTGATCAATACGTCACGTCGATTTTTATGAAGAAAAAAATTGATTTTATGAAATTTATTTGGAAAAATATCGATCCCCCACCCCGTATGAATTAAAAAAATTATGATCCGAGTTTTGGAAAAAGAAAGAAAAAAAAAATTAAAAAAAAAAAAAAAAAAAAAACCTACCTACCACACCCTAATCCCAAGTGAGGTGAGGAGGATTGGGTGCATGGGGATAGGTGAGGATATGGTGGGGGTAAGGGATGCAGTAGGATTATGTGTGGTGAGGTAGCTAGGAATGAGGTAGGAATTATATAGTGGGGTAAGGATGGTAAGGATGGGTGGGTAGGCGTAGGTGTGGCTGAGGTGCGGTGAGTTGAGGGTGGTGTGTGGTAGGGTTGGGTGGGATGAAGATAGGTGGGTGTAGGGGTGATTGTGAAGGTAAGGTGAGGGTACCCAAGGATGTGGATGAGTTGGGTAGAAGTAGGGATAAGATAAGTGTGGGTGGGGAGGGTGGTTAGGAGAAGAGATAGGATGGTGGAATAGGTGGTACAATTAGGGTGGGATTAGGGTAGAGGTAAAGTGGTGGTATGGTGAGGCTTGGGTAGGGGTGGGTTGGGGCAGAGATGAGTTTAAGGTGGTGTACGGGTAAGGGGTGGGTAGTCCAGATGTAGTGTGATGTAAGTAGGGTTAAGGTTAAGGTTAAGGTCGGGTAATGGTAGTGTGACATGAAAGGCTTTATACGCCCATTTTCTTCTTACGACCTTTTCAAACATATAAAGCTAAGCATATATCAAAGTGGAATTAAAATTATCATTTCTATAGGACTAAAATTTATCATCATTATGACATCTATACATCAACTCAACAGTCTTGGACAAAAAAAATAAAGGGTCAAGGTCACCAGAGCCATTTTCTGGCCTTTTGTGTGGAATTATTTCATTCTCACTTATAATTATACACACACGAGCATTCACCGAACTTTTCAAAAAGGACAAACAACATCAATTTATTGCCAATTTGCTACTCACATGTCATCTATCTACTCGAAGTTTAATTTGACGGAATATAGTGTACACATAATCATTTACATCAAGAAATATCATAAACTAAACGATATTTTTGTAAATAGTATTAGGATGTGCTCTAAAAAGCAACAGTAGTTTGTCTTTATTGACAAGTAAGAGATTGTTAAATGTAATGTTCGAAAGAAAATTTATCGTAATTAATTGTTATAATTAACAAATGATGGATTTATTTCTTATCTTATTATTTGCTTCATTCTTATAAGATACTCAAAAACTCTAAATCGTACCTTATGTAGCATATAATTTAGTATGTGTCAAATTTATGGTGATACACTTAAATTGTTTAGTTCGTGGTGAACTTAATCAAAATTTAGGGATTATTGATTAAATCATCATTAATGTGTCATTAACACTTTATGGTATGACCGTATCCGGACCGTTATTGGTTATCTAAGTGAGGTGTTTATATATGATGTAATCATATATCACTAGGACCGATTTAATTTGCATTTCTCATGTAATTTTGTGATTGAGAAATCTTATTAAGTCACAAGATCATCGTATATGGAGTAATCTTAATCCTAAAGTTATTGCAGACTACTGCTTGTTTCAAGATATGGTTTGATATGTTCGTTAAGGATTGACAAGTGGCGCGGTCCGAATCACTTTCACGTTGGTAATATTTAGAAATGAGTAGTTGAGTGTGTGTTTCACAAATACGGAATTTATTCCTTCCAGCGGAAAGTATATAGACAATCAATCTTATTTGTTAATCGTGATTAAATGATCGATCACGGGAGTTCATATTGATTATGAACTTATTGATCATTAGTTGGTTAATTGTAAATAAGGATAAAATATAATGAATAAGGTTCAGAAATGAGTAGCTGAGTGTGTGTTTCACAAATACAGAATTTATTCCTTCCAGTGGAAAGTATATAGACAATCCTCTTATTTGTTAATCGTAGAAACTGATCGATCCCGGGAGTTCATATTGGTTATGAACTAATTGATCATTAGTTGGTTAATTGTAATTAAGGACAAGGTATAATGAATAAGGTTTATGGAAACTTTCATACTTCATTACATATAGTTTATGGATGGTTAGTCTGTATTAAATGATTATATCGGTGGACATTTAATAAACTCAACATATTAGAATACGAAATATCTACATTCGGTTAGAGTTCGGTTTCGGATTTATGGTGATGTAATTATGAAATTGATATGTTGGATAAAAATGTTTTGTTTGCTAAATATTTTATTTAATTTATTTGAGCTATTGGTTATAGGTCCGTAGTCCCAGTCCCCGGGTTAGTTCATAACACGCGATTGAATTCTCGTATTTTCGATGAATCTCGATAATAAAATTAAATAGTTGGTCTATTTAATTAATATGTAAATTATTATTTATTGGTTAAATAATATGTAATATAGAAAACACGTTTTAGCTTTTATCCCGAGGCAACATAAAATCGCACCACATGTGATTAAATTTGGGAAAAGAAATTTTATCTTAATTATGTTAAATGTATAATTAATTATTTATTTATTAAATAATTAATGTATAAATAAGAAATTAATTTTATTATTGGATAAATGCTTTATTTTCCTTAAAGGAAAAGATAAACTTGTGTTCACACTGGTCATTACTCTCTACAAAAAGAGTTTCTACCGACACAAAACACACAACATGAGGCGCCACTTTTTTAGAAGAAAAGAAATAAATATTTGTTTCTTATCTTAGTCACCGGAAAGAAGAATAACTAGTGTTTTTCTTGGAGGCATATTCAAGGATGTTTGAATACTAGATCAACGTCCACCAGTCCGTCGTTTTCAAAATACAACCCAGAATATCATGTTATCTCATCAATTGGGTAAAATCTCATAGCACTCTCTTTAAGTTGTTCAATTAATCGTTCGTCAGTTAATCAGATCACAAAATTTAATCTTTCCTCTATAGATCTCAATCTATTCGAGATCAGGACGAATCTGTGTAGATTCTAGCTCAACCCTATTCGTCCGAATCGTGATTTCGTGTCATATTCCAGTAACTCCAACAATTTTATGTTAGATATTTTTATTAAAATTGCATCATTTTCATTTATATTTTTTTTGTAATAAATTGTCACCCCAAAAAATGTTACCATAACAAAACAAGAATGAGTTATTTTGGAAGAATATTGAATAAATAAATGTCACTCTTTCGTAGAAATGGTTAATGACACTAATAATGGGT
Source organism: Gentiana straminea (assembly GCA_036785695.1). Taxonomy (NCBI): domain Eukaryota; kingdom Viridiplantae; phylum Streptophyta; class Magnoliopsida; order Gentianales; family Gentianaceae; genus Gentiana; species Gentiana straminea. The sequence continues at coordinate 1,889,247 of JAVUPR010000413.1, read as the reverse complement.
GCATATGTTTATATGAAACCAAATGCATCAACCGGACAAAGGGTTAGACTTCTTTAATTGCATATGTTTATACCACAAGACGATCATATAGACCATCTCCTCAAGGCCTATAGCGTATTTCAGGTTCGACATACAGCCTCATTGGACTGTACCCTAAGAGTATCAGTAATAGCTCATGGGGGCACATTGTGGAAGGTCAATTTTGCAATTTGGAGATATTATTATGACAATATGACTCAAAAGAACACAATGTGAGAACAAATTTGAGGTTGTCAGAGTGGATCTGTCCACCTTTCATTTCACACATGTGCACAACTGTAATACCCCTAGTCAATTTTATGATTCGACCCGAGTTCAAACCGGAATCAAACCAATAAATAAATATATATAAATAAATAAATATATATATATATATATATATATATATATATATATATATATATATATATATATATATATATATATATATATATATATATATATATATATATATATAAACTAGTGCATATGAATAACATAATTTGCAATAATTTGAGAATTTGAGTAAGTTATTAACTGCATTAAAGGAACTTGAGGTCCCGGGTTCGATTCCCCCACCCCGTAGATTAATTAGGTCTTTCGACTTTCGAAAAAAAAAAAAAAAATATATATATATATATATATATATATATATATATATATATATATATATATATATATATATCTTATATCTATTAAGTCTAAGGCATCAACCTAGAGCCAAACCAAACAAGAGCGAACGATTTCTCCCGTAGATTAACACGACTTCCGCACCCAAAAAAAAAATATATATTCTTTTTTTCTTTTGGAAAAAATCGGAATTTCGGTTATCGTTATATATAAACCGAATTAGGCTTTAAATTTAATCAACCGAAAATTTTCGATTTCTCGATTCGATTTCGACACAACAATTGAATATTATACACAACAAAGTGTATATTTCGATACGGTTCATTTTTAGTACCTCCAACTAACAATGCGGATTCAGTTTTAAATTTCAATCAACCGAAAATTTTCGATTTCGACACAACAATTGAATAAAACCGTGTGGACAACACATTAAATATTTTATTATTTTGAACAACATAACGTCGGTGGAACCGATGGTCATTTGCAGTACAAACGTCACTAAAATTGACGTTGGAATACCAAATCACTTTTTATATTCTTCAGCCCGTTTGACACGTGTTTTTTTTCTACCAAATGAATGAACACGAGATCAGTGATGTATTCATTAATGATAAGAAAGAGAAATGTCGTATAGAAAATGAGTGAAACACATTTTCAAGCATATTAATGATCTGGAAGTTAAGACGTCTCGGGAGATTTGACCGTGTATTTATAGTCCGCTTATTGTTTTTCTATAATGTTTTATTGCGTAAATTCGAAGCTAAAGTGATCGACTTTATGACATTGTTCTCCGATACATCATATTCACGTCTCCTTTGGGAGAAAATGTACTGGTGGAATACATCGCATCAACCTGGCTCGTTTGGTTTCGAGAGCCTCCCTCTCCCCGTCCCATCCCATCTAACGGGGCCTTACTTATTCAGGGGGGAGAGTCGAATCGAGCCTATTTTATCTTTTTAGCGCTATCCTATTTCAATCTTTTGAGAAATTCAAAGACTCCGGGCGCAACGTCTGGTGAAAAGCCAACAACTTGTTAGGAGTAGGTTTTGATATATTTCTCTTGCTCTCTTTGTCTTGTGCCTTGAATTTGTTACGGTTTAAGCTTACGCAATTTATTTCACGTTGGGGATCTAGTCTTTGATATTATCGTTGGTAACGATTTATGTTGGGCACGTCGTGCCTTGCACGACTCACGTTAACTAGTATATATATATATATAATGTTTAGTAATTCTACAGCTGTATATATGTATATATATTTCATATGTTTTTTTTTTTTTTTTTAAGTTTTAGGGTTTTAAGAGAAAGCATAATGTCTTTGTGTTAACATAATTTTCGGAATAAAAGACATTGTAGACAGATAAATACATATAGTAAATTTTAAGGATAAATTAACAATGTTACGGTTCTCCAGACAGACACCTCACTCCCGGGTCAGTAGGGAGAAATCGACTTTCAACTTGCAATGCAGTGAGTTCTCGAGAATCCCCGGCATCAGGCTTGCTCCTGGTTAATAATAAGGAGTACAGTTTTATATGCCGGAGCCGGTCAGGAAATCCGGTCTGCAACCTCAGACAGTTTCAGAGTTTCTTCTAGGAACACAGACAGAATTGAACCGTAACATTATCTACAGAATTTCCGTAAAGTATCCGGTTACAGTATTTTAGTCCAGCATTATAATATTTCAATACAGTTATTTTTCATGTAGTACTTCAACAGTTAATTTCATTGTATGTTTTTTGTTTATATTCTCAGTAAGATGTTATTTTTAAACTAACCCGGAATGGAACTTTGGAATGCCTACCCAGTGGTTACCTTTGTTCCCTTTTGATACACTTACACTGCTTACGGAGCATTCGTGCTCACTCATATAATTGAATTGTTTTTCAGATGAAAATCAGAGTTCTGGGAGGATGAGGGTGATTGCCTTGCCTACTATCTTAGTTTAGTGGATGTGGAGGTTTATCTTTTGTGGAAGATGAACAAACTTTATCATTTTGAGACTTTTATTATAAATGATGTAATAATTAGGGTTGAACCCTAATAGTCGTACTTTTATATTTTCGAGACTTTGTAGTATTTTTATTTTTATGGAATAAAGTTATGTTTGGATTTTAGTTTCTGATTTTCAACAGTAGGCGCTTCGTGATTCGAATTTTTTTTAGTTCGGGTCATGGCCGAGCGATTCGGAACCGGGTAATCGGAAAAATCCGGGTCGGATCGTTACAACAACTTTCAAGATAAAAGTATATTTACATAATCAACCTAACCAACCTATTCATTTTCTTTATGATTTTTTTTTCTCTATCTAATTTGGACAGGACAAAAACCTAAATATTTTATTATTATTTTTGTCTATACAAAGGGAAGCCATAGTGTAAAATGATGAATTTAAACTTTAAGGTGAATAAAAATGTGGCTTGGATCACATCCACATAAGCAAGACTATAGTGAATAGAATACTCTAAGGCCGCATACAGATGGGGTAGACGGTTACTCTCTTACAATGATTTAGCATTGCACATTGGCTTTATATCTATAACCGTTACGGGGTACATCTTTATCATTTACACCATAATTGATATGATATCACGGGGAAGGTTCACCTCTACGTTTAACCTAACCTAATATATACATATTGGATTAAAACATATATGTAGCATATAATTTTAATGTAAAATTAGGGATAATGACACAATCTGTAATATTTTTAAGTAACAGGACAACTACATATTTTTTATAGGGAGAAGGACAACTGCATAATTTTTATAGAGAGAATGACAAACAGTGAATCCCGAAAATCGGTGAATCTCCCCATGAATCCCGAAATCGGTGAATTTCGACAATGAATTTTGACGGTGAATCCCGAAAATCGGTGAATCTCGACAATGAATTTTGAAAATTAGTGAATTTCGACAAATGAATTTCGGCGAAATTTAAACAGTGAATTTCGAACACAAGTGATTTTCGACAGCCGAATAAATAGTTTTGTCCTTTATGCAAAAGTTTCAAAAAACTGTCCTTCTACTCAATTGATGAAATATTTCTGTCCTTCTCCCTCATTTCCTCCTAATTTTAAAGATTTTGTAAGAACTTTTTTCTGGCCCGACCACAATGGATATGCTATCCAAGGCGCATTTATTTCATTAGGCCCAAGAGTGCGAAACAAAAACAAAGCAACCCCCTACCCCAAACATGCCTCACCCACCCCACACACACACCCACCCCCACCCCACCCCCCCCACCCCCAAAAAAAACACAATTTGTTAGTAAAAATGTGAAGCCAACAATTGAGCATTCATACGCTTTTCCGCTCGAGTAATATTACTGTTTTACATCGTATCAAACGCATATTTTTACAAAATTTATAATGATAGACACACACATTATAATTAATGTGAAAAAATATGTTGTATCGGTCGTTGTTCACAAACGAGTTGTGATAGCATTTTCCCTTTCTACAAGTACAAGAATTATGAACATCATCAAACCAACTGATTTCCACTCAAACCATGCCTTCGAATATGAAAAACGGTTATAGCGCCTCTCTCCTGCGTTCCCTTCAATGACACTCTACCTATTTCTTTATCCCTAAATAAAATTAAGCTTCCCTTCAAATATAAAGTCTCTGTTAATGTGAATAGTACTCCCATTTTAGTCGTAAATTAATGATATTTAACCATTTTTTTAATCTGTGTGTAAACGTTAGGATGATTTATATTTAAGAACGGAGGGAGTAAACATTCTTTTTGTAAACTTATACGATATTTTTTAACAAACATACGACATTTTGTTTAAAGGTCATACGACATATTAAAATTTAACTTTATAAATATATAATATTTCATTCCAATTTTCGTAAACAAGGTATAAAAAAAAGAAGAAAAAACGAGGGAAAATGTGTTGGTAGTTAAATTAGTTAGTTGAGATGTAAGAGAAAAGTAATTTTGAGGAATGATATAAGGAGTGTTATCGGAATTAGTTGGGTTTTTTGTGTGTGTGTGTGTGTGTGTGTGTGTGTGTGTGTGTGTGTGTGCTGAAAAAATGAATCCTGAACGGAAAATAAAAAAAAATAGAGAGAGCATGAGTGATTGGAGTGCCATCCATTGTGGTCACTCTAGGATTTACGAAAAATGTAAATCCGAAAATGTACCTCAATAATTCGGTGTATTTTGAGTTATCCAAACCCACCCGAACATATTTTGCCCAATAAACCGTTTTTTATATTTAAAAATAATAATGATATAGACACAATCATTTTCTATCCTTAATGACGATGAAATTAAATACTCCCTCCGTCTCAAATTGTTTGAGACTTATTCTATTTATGGATGTCCCAAAATAAGTCTCATAACAAAATTGACTAAAAGTTTTTTCTTAAATTCTCAAAATACCCACATAACTACATTTATTAAAAAGTTTAAGAACAATAAAAAAAGGACATAATTATAAAGTAGTCATGTTTTTAATAACCAGGCAAACTAATAAATCATGTTCCCTTAAATTTTATAGTTTCAAAATATACCGAACAAATTGTGACTAAGGGAGTAATAAACAATTGTAGCTACCTCAAATAAATATTTTGGTTTTGTCACTTTGGTTGATTGGTTTGTGCATCTATCATTATTCAATTTTAATTTATTCCCTCCGTTTTTTTTATGTCGTAGAGAAAATATTTACACAGATTAAGAAAACAATCAATATGTCTAAAAAATAGTATTGAAAATATATTTTCTTTTATTGTAGATGTAAAAAATTTATTGGCAAAAGAGTTTTTAGTATTGAAAATGTATTTTTTTTTATTAAAAATATAAATATTTTATTAATAAATAAGAAAAAAAAGATAATAAATAGTAATACATTAAAAATATATAATGATATATAAATAAAAGCACAACAAATTCTGAAAGGGTGACGGATAATAAAACGGAGGAAGTATTTTTTTATTTTTTTATTTTTTTCCACATATCCAACGAGAACTGAACGTCAGTAGCCAAAAGTAGCAACGGCCAACAGCTAAAAATCTCCTCCAGCAAATCCATGGCGCGCGTTGCCTCAAGTCCTCTTGGTCTCCATAGATTTCGTCCAAACCCTTTTTCATCTCATCAAAATCTGCTTCTTATTAGACAATCTTTTAACTTCCAAGCTAAATTCCGCAAAAATCGAATGATTAATTGTTGCCAAACGACCCCTGATCCTACTGAATCATCATCTACCAAACAGGTACACTCAAAAATGTTAACTTGATTTTATCTTCTTTCCTTGCTGCAAAAAGCTAAATGTTAATTTGTTATATCCTCTTTGCTTGCTAGAAAATGCTAAATTGCTAAAACATAATTGACATTTGCCTGAAAAAGAGGTGTTTTTATTGAGAGGATATGTTTTTTAAGGGCATAAAAACTGAAGCTTTTATTTACCATACAGAAGCAGAAGTGGTCTCCAAGCTTGATTTTTTCAGTTAACATTTATGCTATTGCTTTTAATTTTATATGTTCAAGGTGTATTGTTTGCATTGTTGAATTCTGTAATCTACAATTAGTTAGTGGGGCACCTTTAGAGTCACCGGTGTTTTTAGTGTGGCATCACATCGGAACACAATCAACCAGCAAAAAGTCGATTTTAGAGCCTAGAATTGGCTCTCACAAGTGACAATTGACCAATGGAAAGTCGATTCTCATTGTACGGTGGATCCAAATACGGTTGATTTGATGGTGTGACACTAAAGACAACGCCCGTAGTTAGGAGCGTGGGAAGGACAGTGTCAGAATTTGAGTAGTATTATACATTAGTGCATCCCTTCCATTGACCAGGAACTATAAAAGAGGGAGGGATTGAGTACTGTACAGGAGATGCACCATTTTAGAAGGATTATCTGACTTAGGCTGTTAGATATTTGTTTTCTAAAGCCGTGTGCTAGTTTATCGTCATCAATTTTGTTGTTTGTGCCCATGTTACTTCACTGATGTATGGAATGTAATTCAGAAATTTGTATTCATGCAGGAAAAGATTATTGTTGATCCTGTTCCAGAAACTGGTAGTCAAGCTTCACAAACAGATGCTTCCTCTAATGAGATCGAATTTCCTGAATATCCTACTAAAGATGTTAATAAACGGATAGCGGTAGTCTCTCTACTTGCAGCAGTTGGTCTGTTTTTGTCAGGTCGTCTGGATTTCGGTGTTTCATTGAAGGATCTTTCTGCTTTGGCCTTACCTTATGAAGAGGTTTCATCTATTCCATTTATATATATACGTGTGTGTGTGTGTGTGTGTGTGTGTGTGTGTGTGTGTGTGTTTGTGTGTGCATACATGCAAAGATATCTGAACTTTTTTTCCTCAAGATTATTGTCCTGGGCTAAGCACATTATGCTAATTTTCTTGTGCAGAGGTCAAAATCTTGTCATGCTAGAATGTCTATCTGGGAACTATAGTAATGCTCACTACTAGGGTCTGTATTTCTTGTCCTTATATCTAAATGGCGGTTGATAGTAAGTTTTGGTTGCCGGGTAGCTTGCGAGAGAAAAATTGAAGTCTGGATGAAATTGCTCTTGTCTTCCCATTTTTCCTTGACCCCCTTTATTTACTGGCTATTCTTCTATGCTTGTGACAAATTTGTGCTGGAGGTCTTGAGTAGTTGGTTCATAGGGGACTAGGGGTTTCGTCTTTTTCACCTAGATTCCCATTACTAAGCTTTTTAATCTTTGCATTTACATTTGGCTAATATCTAGAAAAACATTAGCTGTAAGAAACTAATACCTGGAGAACATTTTAGGGATTTGTAGTTTGAACTAGGAAAAAATGTTTCTTCGACTGTGTTTTCAAATTCAAACTAACTCTTTGCTCGCTTTTACAGCTTTTCTGACATGCTTCTAACTCTTTGATATCCTTGCCTAAGCTTCTGGATTAGTAGTTCTGTGGCTTACATGTCCCTTTAGAAGCATTTATAAGAACAGTCAACTATTTTAGCTACCTTCGTGATGGTTTGTCTACATTTATTGCAGGCTTTGTCCAACGGGAAGCCCACTGTTGTTGAGTTTTATGCAGATTGGTGTGAAGTTTGTAAAGAATTAGCTCCTGATGTTTACAACATAGAGCAAAAGTACAAGTATGTTCTTGACTTTTTACTATTTTTTCCTTCAAGTGTTTGTGTGAATTCTGATGTGGCTTTTGTGTTGCTTTTGTCTGGAAATATCCTAGGACTACTTTATTCATTCTGCATTTTACGTGTTTCATGCATGGCATTACTCTCGTTTAATATGATTTCAGAGATCGAGTCAATTTTGTCATGTTGAACGTTGACAACACCAAGTGGGAACAAGAGCTCGACGAGTTTGGTGTTGAGGGGGTACCTCATTTTGCATTCCTTGACAGAAATGGGAACGAGGAGGGTAACGTTGTTGGACGGCTTCCAAGGCAATACTTCCTCGAGAATGTTGATGCTCTTGCACAAGGGAAAGAATCAATACCCCATGCTCGCATAGTAGGCCAGTTTACAAGTGCCGAATCCAGAAAGGTGCATCAAGTTGTTGATCCAAGAAGTCATGGTTAGTCTACAAAAACCTTTCCATTAACAACACGAGTGTCCAATACAAATTATATCGTGCTTGTTTTTCTACCAACCTCTACAATGTCCATTTCATACCGTGTTATTTCTAGTTTCCCTATGATCCTCATAACTTGTTTCACATACTTATTCGGTTTACTGTCACTAAAGGTTTGTGGCATGTACATGTACACCATTTAAGATGTCAAAACAGTTGTAATATAATCTGTAAATGATATTGTATCTGTATTTTATATATAAATTCAGTAAATTAGAACTACAGTGTGTTTGAATCTGTAAAATAGAGAGTTTGTTAATAGGTGCTGATGTGAAAACTCTAACATCAATTTTGAAGCAGTAAAATTAATAAATTAAACCTGTGAATATCTGTAGAGTATATATGAACATTGCCTTATATAGAAACAACTGAGAAGTACCATTTTTATACATATGCATTTTCATAGGTAGAAATAACAGAAGATTTAAGGTTGTACTAAACAGCATTACCCAGTAAGCTGTTAGTTGAAGGTGAGCTATGTTCACTTAACCAAGGTTCTTGTACAGACACAGGTGAATCATCTTTTCCTTCTTCCATTGTATATAGATGATCAAGTGCTCTCTGTGATAAAACGAACCTCCTACTTCCGCCCCGGAAATTCTTCGAACTTAAACAACCGAATGATTTCTCGCTTCCGTGAACCGGCGATGAACAAGAAGATGAAGCAACTGATGATCCCATATGGATATTTTCATCCATTGGTGCCCAGCTGCTAAGTTTGATCTGTTCTAGTTCATCTGCAACTTCCGTCATAGACGGTCTCATATCCCCATGGAAAGCGAGACATCTAAAAGCAAGCTCAGCTACTCTGTGTATAGATGAAAGTGTCCATGCATCCTTGTTTGGATCAAGAAAGGGGTCGATTATCTCGTCTAGACGCCCTTTTCCGATTCTTTCAACTGCAAGTGCAGCTAAGTTGATCTCGTAATGGGGTCGTGAAAAGTCAACGACTTTCATTGCTGTTATGATCTCAACTAGAACAACCCCGAAACTGTAGACATCACTTTTATCAGATAGATGGAAGTTCTGATGGTACTGTGGGTCCACATAACCCGGAGTTCCTTGTGGGGCAGTCGAGACATGGGAATCGTCTGTTATCCCGAATCTTGATAGGCCAAAGTCTGCAACTTTTGACCTAAAGTTGTAGTCTAGAAGTATATTGCTAGACTTAATATCTCTATGATATATAGGTAGGCTTGTTGCTGAGTGAAGATACGCAATGGCACGAGCTGTTTCAGCTGCAATCGTGATCCGGGTTGTCCACGGGATCCCGGAACCTCTTTCTCTTTGAAGATGCTGACATAAAGTCCCATTAGGCATGAACTCATAAACCAGAATCTGTTCACCATTCTCAATGCAACAACCTAGGAGCCGAACCAAATTCGGATGGCTTACAGATGAAAGAAGCTTAATCTCATTGAAAACCTGTTCAATGCTTTCCGGGTCGTGATGTTTTATCTTTTTAATCGCGACCCATTCGCCATCGTATAATTTTCCTGCGTATACTGTCCCGTAAGCCCCTGTCCCAATCCTTTGGTCATCAGAAAAGCTATTTGTTGCTCTCTCAATCTCTTTGTAAGGATAGAAAGGGATTTTAGAGGTGCCCGCGGCTTCAAAAAAAAGGCGTTTTGTGTTTGTTTTGTTCTTCGAAAGATGTTTTCTTTTCTGAAAACAGTAGCATAAAGAAGCCAAAGCAGCCATTAGAGAAGCTCCGGCAACGATCCCTGTAAAAAAGATTTTGACAATATTGCCATCATTTTGCATACGAAAATTCCGTAAAAAATAGGAAATTTTACTGCATAGAAATAATGAGATTTACCTCCTATAAGAACACCAACTTTAGCATTTATTCCACATCTAGCTGTATCACATGAAGACACTGCACAAATTGCAGCCCATAAAACAGAGATCAGTGATCAGGGAAGGTTGTTAATAAGACAGCTTAACCGCAAAACTTTAGAATTTCTATATTTTACAGACATTTAAAAATAGAGAATGTGCATTTTATGCAGTACATACATGTGGTATAAAGTTTAGAAATTCTATATTTTACAGATTTAAATTCAGATTTTGCAGGAGCAGGAGATGGATTTTAATGGAATCAAATAATTTTGATCTATATTTTATAGAATCCACTTTCAATTCACTTGAAGTAAATAATGTAAAAGAACTTAAATCTGCAAAATAGAGATGCAAATCAATCATATCCACTAAAAACCATATGTTGTGGAGTCGGTACCGAAATCTGTAAATTTTACACCATTTGTACAAAAATGATAAGTTTGCACCATTTGTTATACGAGTAATGATAGAGTCACAACGGATTGACACAACGATCATCTACACCCTTCATTGTTGTGGGACTTTAATTGATTGATCTAGGTCCCACAACAATGAAGGGCGTAGATGATTGTTGTGTCAATCCGTTGTTAATGTCAATTCGTTGTGACTCTATCATTACTCTTTATTATACATAACGGATTCATAAGACACGATCAACAGACGGAGTGTTCTTGATTTATTGGTTTTTATTTTTATTTTTTATTTCAAACGCGTAATTCAAATCGTTTTATGTATCTTTTATGTAGACAAATTGGAATAGACGTAAATGACATTTAATACCGAGCAATAATGATTCATTCTACTTTGAATATAGATTTTGTAAAATAAATAAATTGACATTTAATACCGTAAAACGAAGAATATGTTGAGATATATAGATGTCAACTATCTACCTTCCAATCGTCTTAGTTTTGAAATAGATAGTAATTCAACATTTTATTAGAGCATGAAGTCGTGAGTTCAAACATCGCTGCAAGCATAATCTTCAAAGAAAAAAAAAAATACAATTACAAGTGTTGGACCTCTCTCAGCCTTATTATAGGCCCACATCTGAGGGGCTCGTAGAATATATATAAAATGTCACCCATCATACCTTATCTACCTTCCATGAGCTTAAGATGCATGCTCACCCTTGACGGACATGTATGTAACACCCTAGAACTTGGGTCTGATGGCGCTAACTAAATCATAAATGATCCAATCAACTACTTAGCAGTCGTTCTTGTTTTGTCTAAAAGGGCTAACCCGAGTTGATAAGACATTTTATGTCTCACGCTTATATAAGGGTTGTCATTCTATTATTTTACCGATGTGTCACTTTACAGTGTAAGGATATATAAATCGTCACCCATCAAACTTTATCTATTTCCCATCAGTTTAAGGTTTTGGGAGGAAAAATTTCAAATGCATTCTACCTCAAGTTATAAAGCTTTTTTTTTTTTTTTTTTTTTTTAGGAAATAAAGCTAAAACTTTAGTTAGGGTAGTTTCTTGAACATTGACTAATGTTAAATATAACAAGGGGTAGTGTCCAAACTTTGATTACGGACAAAACACACTATAAGATGCCGCAAACGGATATATCAAAGGAAATTGACCAAATAGTAGTTGAGATGATAATCGATATTAGTTTGTTTGGATATTATTTGTTGTACATCTTATCCACACATTTAAAGTAATACACTTTAATGTGTAGATAAGATGTATGCAGTGTATATCCACTATACACTATGTGTAGTGGATATATTATTTTCCTTATTTGTTATGATGATTTGTTTGTTTCTATACATTTCTATTTGAATAAATCTCTATGAATTTTATAAATTGTACGTTTACCGGTAATAAAAACTATAGCATTAATTAATAATTAGTCCTACAAAAAAAATTAATAATTATTTTAGACTTTTTCTCTATTAATCAATAAATCTCTACGAGTTCTATCAATTTTACTTGTATATATTAACACTAAATTTCGCTATTTTACAACAATAGCATTAATTAATAAAAAATATTTTAGACTTTTTCTCTTTATAACATTCATTCACTATATTAATTAATTTGTAAAAGTCTCACCCCTGAACAAAGAAATTGTAAAACATTTGAAAAAAATTACAGATTAATGTATTACTACCTCTCTCTCAAAATATAAATCATTTTAGATAGAGGTTGAGGGTCACAAATCTCAAAAGAAATAAATAAAATATCTTTTGCTATCATTAATGTAGTATTTATAGATAATAAAAGTTGTTAAATTGGTAATAAATCATAAATAACATGGAGGAAAAAAGTAGTACTTCCGTATTTTTAAGTGTCAAATTTCAGAATTTATTTTGCTTTTATTTATCTGTCGTTTTACAATGCCAATGCAGCATTTATTATTTTTTTCACACTTTTATCTTTCATTTTAATAACCCAATTTTGGTAAAATTTTCCATGCACAAGGAATAAAGGGTAATTTTATTATTTTACATTCTATTTCAGACACATTAATTATTTTCTTGATCGATGTGATTCTTCTCTCTGAAAATTAAAAAACGGAGGGAGTAATAAATGTCTTATTGATAATTTAATATAAACTACATATATTTTTAAATAAATTATATTTTGAGAGGAAAAAAAAAAAAAACCATTTATATAGTGTCTTGTATTTCGGGACCAAAGGTAGGACCTGACATGAAAAATAATTTAAAAATAATATTCCATACCAAATCTCAAAGACGCGTGAGATATTTCCGGAGCAATCAATACCCAAAAATTCAATACATAGGCTTGAAAATAGTGATAATATCATGTGATGTATATGGACATGATTCGAGACTACAAAGTGTAATTTGCAGAATTTATATATAAATATAAAGGTTTTAAAAGTCCACAAAAATGGCTTCTCCTTATTCACATTAGTCTATTTAGTAGTTTTCTTGTTTGTTAAAAGAAAACGTTTATGGTACAACAAAATATGTACAATAAAGTGCTATACAATAATTTTACATTATTGATTTATATGAGACTAATAAGAATTAATAGATCTCGCATCATAATCAATATGTAGAAAACTAGGCTCAAACCCATATAAGAGGAGGGACCTCATTTCCAAAACCTAGGTTGTGAGATGAGTGAAGTACATATCTTAATATGGTGGGTGATACAATAGCAAGTGTCCAATGTGGACAACTTTAACACGCTCCCTCAAGTGACATGGCACACAAGGCATATAAAGGAACTACAAGGTTAACAAAGAGGCCAATACTTGAACAATAAATGGATGACTTCGATACCATGTAGAAAACTAGCTCAAGCCCATAGAAGAGGATGAGCCTTCATCCCTAAAACCTAGGTTGTGAGGTGATGAAAGTCTTTCTCTTAATATGGTGGATGATACAATAGCAAGTGTCCAATGTGGGACAACTTCAACTCAATAGGTTAAAAATATGTTGTGCATTTTGCTATGACAATTTTGTTGTGACACAATAGACATAACGGTTGTGGCACAATGAACGACGCAACACATATTTTTACCACTGATCGTGATGTAGTACTGATGATTATGATGTAGATCCACTATAATTAATGGTGTAAAAGTGTGTTATGTTTTTTTCTCTGGTAATTATAATGTATACTCACTATAATTAACGGTGCAAAGACGTGCAAAAGTGAGTGTTGTGTTATTGTGTCACAAGTGTAGTGTTTGTAGTATTACCTTAAGACTCGCAGATTATTGTTAAATCGCTCATTAATAGATATTTCAAAGTATGGATGCAGACATCTGGATAGATATTTCAAAGTATGGATCCAATCCAAACCAAACCAAACCAAACATTTTATACATTAATTATATAGATTGCATTGGGGTTCAACCTTTGCACCCTCCATTAATCTGAAAGATGGAAGTATGGGTGATAGATACTTTTTGTGTTGGGATTTAACCTTTTGAATCCTCCGTTAATTAAGGATATATCGTGACATGTAATATATTATTTCATTTATATTTTTTTGCATGTGATAGGTTTACAGAATAAAAATATATATAAATAAAATGATATGATGCAAATAAATTGTTATAATATCCTATAATGATTTTAGATAAATTGGTATAATATCCTATAAATTGGTATAATATCCACACTAAAAAAATCTTTAGGGAAATATCACACCTATTTAGAAACAACGTTCCACGTTATGTACAATTTTCTTTAGTCAATATTTAGAAACAAACTTTGTTCCACGTTATGTACGTTTTTCTACGGAAATGAAATTACCGTAAATAGTAAACCATGAGAAATTTTATGATTCAACCGAGACTATAAATAGTCATAACAAAGTGTATAAGACACATTTGAACCATTGATTTTGACGTGGGAACTAATGATTCAATTAGTCCCATAAAAATCAATGATGTAAAAGTGTGTTGTGTCACTTTGTTGTCTCTTAAGTTCTAGGACCTTATACAACCCTTAGGGTAGGCCACATTGACTTATGTTATTTAATGTAGTATCAACCATATGATTCAACCATTGTAACATGATTATATCAAATGACATGTTTTATTAATTTTTCTTTTAGAATGACATGCTTTATAAACACTTATTTCTACTTGAGAAAGTCTTTTTACATCTAGACTTTCTACTTGAGAAGTCTTTTTATCTTGATCGAATTTGAGTCAGGAAATAATTTTTATCCTAATCGAATTTGAATCAGGATGTTGGTTTTTTCTAGAATCAATATTGGTCAGAAAGCACAATTCATACTTCCTGACTGAAATTCGATCCATAAACTAATCAATATCTTATCAACCGAATTTGAGTAAGGAAATAATATTTATCCTGACCGAATTTGAGTTATGATGTTGGTTTTTTCTAGATCCAACATCGGTTAAAAAACACACTTGATATTTCCTGACCGAATTCAATCTGTAAACTAATCAAAATCCTGTCTAAAATTGAGTTCGAATCAATTACTGAAAAAATTATAACTAGTGTTATAATTTCCAATCGTTAGCATTTCTCTATTTTAAAGGTAAAACACATGAAACTAGGCGGTTTTACTTAGAAACCGAAAATAGACACGAATGTTTAAAGTGTTAATCAAGTGATCACATCTGTAAAACTTGTGGTGGTAAATAGTGTTATAAATTTCTACTTAGGTAAAAAAATACTACACTCTTCATCTCATTTTAATTATCCACGTTTTTTTTTTGGTTTGTCTCAAAATAAGTGTCTACTTTATATATTAATTGCAATATTTGTTCAATTGTCATCTCTCCTTACGTTATTATTTACAATGAAAAATTTGTAGAACTAAATGCTCCACAAACAACTGAAGAGTATTTCCTCCGTCCCATAAAACATGTCAATTTTTTAAAAATGATTTTTCCTATAAAAAGTGTCTATTTAGAAAACCAATACATCATTTAATGCACTTATTCCAAATATACTCCTATCATAATATTTAATGTTTATATATTTATTTCATATTCCAATAAAACATTTATTATATGATAAAGGTGAATATGTTCATTAGTATTTAAAAAACAATATATTAACTATTTTCTTAATCTGTATACACTACAGAAAATGGACATTTTTCACAGAGATAGTATATGTGTAAAATATTATATCATTTAATTAGATCGAAAGCAAATAAAATGGGACGGAAGAGTAAGTGCTTACTTTTCCGACAGCCTTCACCGGCACGAAAACCATCTCCGACGTATCCATCATCACACAAGCAACGGCAACCGGAGCTTCCGTTACCAATCCAAACATCCACCCTTTTCGCTAAATCATCACACTCACACTCCTCCAGCCACCACCCGAGCTCCACCGTCCCGAAAGCCAGAGACACCGGCGGCTGCTGCCGGCTCGAAGAAGTATCAATCGAATCCTTAGTATTCGCACCAGCAGCTAGAACAGACGAAAACACAGCTTCACATTTCTCATCTCTCATCTTACTCACATTCAAAAACGTTGAATTCCCATTAGTTTGTGAATAACAATTTACACTTTCGCTATTAGAATCACAAATTCCGGTAGGTAATCGCGAAATTAGCAATCTTGTCGGAATCGCACAACCAAGTGGGATACTGCAGTTTTTCATTAAAAGTCCATTATCCCATGAAATCCCGAAATTGGGCCCATATAGAGTCAAGAGATCGTCAATAGGACGGCTGCAGTTCACCGGAAAATCTACCAAAATATTTTCCGATGTAACATCCCGAACTCTGTACTGCCCAATCATTATCTCTCCCTTGTGACTACAGTTCAATCGAATCTTACAGTGATGTGAGAACCCAAATGGATAAGGAACAGTATTGCCCACATAATTCCCATCTGGGCAATCTTGATTACAGAGTCTCGCATTGTCTAACGGTGTTGATTGGATATATGACAAAGATGTTTGTGATAATGCCGCAGAGAGAAACATAAGAAGAAAAAGTACAATCTTTACGACTATATTCATGTTCTACTATAAGAATTGTAAACAAATAATCTTGAAGTGGGTAATAAAGTTGGAAGAGAAATGAGGAAAGTTGACTGGGGAGTGGGGAAGAAGATCATTAAATAGTGGAATTAAAGAAGAGCAGTTGATGTTGTTGAGGAGGTTGTAAATAATCAATAAATGCTACTACTACTACTGATGCATCTGCTGGTTCAGTTTTTCCATTGACAGAAAGGGAAAGTAATTGCATATGGCTTTGAGATCATGAATTATCATAACAGCTGTTGCGGCCGCCGCGAAGATGAGATTATCAGAATCAAACGTTAGCAAAATTCAAAAGAGGTGTGGAATGATGGATTAGGATTTAAGGAAGGAGGATAAAATGGAAGTTTTGCTTTTTTCATGGAAAAGAAATGGGCGTTGGTCAATAATGTGGACAATTACATAATATATATACATATATATACGGAATAAGTTTGTCCTATAATAGGCGTGATATGATGATGCGGTAGTGAATTCATGCACATTTTATCGTTATGAATAAGATGATTATCATATATGTGTGTTGGTTTTTCTGATTAATCTGTGACCAGAGCAGTCGGGAATAGATTGATGAATGTGGAAAGAGGATTGATGATCGGTCATTATCATATCATGTTGTATTGATTTTTCTGATTGATTAGTGACTAGAGCAGTTAGGAAGAGATTGGTGAATGTATAACTGTTTTAAAGCAGATTACTGATTGGGAGGCAAGGCGAAAGAATGGATTGGACTCGTCGGAGTTTTTGCATTTGCATATGATGAGTGTTTTATTGATAAACTTGTAACCATAGTAGTCATGAATAGATTGGTGAGTATAGAAATGTTTTAAACATGATTAATGATCGGGAGGCTAAGTGAAAGGAAGGAGTAGAATCTTCAGAAAATATGCGGTTTGAATGGTATCAGTGGGTTGATTGAGATTGTAACTAAAGATCTACATGATTTAGAGAAGTGCGAGTGGCTCGACTGAGATTGTAACTAAAGGCCTACATGATTTAAAGGAGAAGGATGAAAGTTTTGATAGTGATGACGATAAAAGTGATTATCTTGACAGATATAATCCAGTTGTTGACCTAATAGAAGGGATAGATTCTACGATGGTAGCACAAGGTGCAAGAAAAGAAAGAACAAATTAACTACTAAATCGGGTGTTCTCGCTCAAGCTTCAGCTTTGAAAATTCAAACAAATCGTGATTAACTACCTCTTATGGAATGCAGCAGGATTCGGCAATAAGCCAAATCCCACATTGGAAGCGGGGGATGTACATCACCACCATATAAGTGTGAGACATAAATGTCTTGTCAACTCAGGTTAGCCTTTTAGACCAAGCGAGGACGGCGGTCTAAGCAGTTGAGCGGACCATTTATGATGCATTTAGCGCTACCAGGCCTGGGGTCTGGAGGCGTTACAGAATGCTATTCGAGCCGACTATTAGACCGATTTAAGTGCCACAGGTCACCTCTAGACGGACCTAAGTGCCACAGGCCACCTCTAGATCCTCCGGTAGGGACGAAACTAGGACAAGTCCACATGGACAAGTCTTGGCCGTCCTGGCGAGGACGCCGGTCCCTTATAAGGGGGGAGAATGTGATATCCCACATTGGAAGTGGGGGATGCACATCACCACTATATAAGTGTGAGACATAAATGTCTTGTCAACTCGGGTTAGATCTTTTAGACCAAACGAGGACGACGGTCTAAGCAATTGACCGGATATTTATGACTCATTTAGTGCTATCAGGCCCGGGGTCTATGAGCGTTACATTGTATGTATCATTTTTTTTTGATATAATATTGTGTCTGTTGAACTGATCATAACTCGCTTTGTGTAGAGAACTCATTTACCATGCTGACGAGTCAGGGTGCCAAGAAGAAAAAGGGTGCCCAAAATGCTGGCACATGGAACAAGCAACTACTGTCGTTTGGTTCCCAAAATACTGGCCAGAGAGATATTCGATGGCTGGAGAAAGAGAATCAAGAGCTTGCCTCCGAGCCGAAGGCAGTTTGAGACGAGAAGGCTCGTCTTAAGACAAAGGATCATGGCTGAGCTTTCAGTATTTTATGAGCAGGGCTTCACCAATGTGTATGATGAGCGCTTGAAACAACACCATGTCGGTAGTACTAGGCCGTAGACGTCTTACGTCGTGTTGACCATAAAAAACATATGACAACTTGCGTCAAGTAAGATAAAAGACGACCTGCGTCACGCCGATAAAATGATGATAAAAAGACCTGTGTTGTATAGAAACGAGCTTTGATGAAGTCGTTTGATATATAAAACCCAATATTGCGTTGAGCTCATGTAGACCCATTTAATAAGATGACTCGATTAGACTTTATATGTGTCACGTGTATAAACTCGGGTCATACCATATCAGTAGACATTAGGTAGGCTTATAGAAGTAAATCTATTGTTTTCTAATAAAACGCCTCCAAACTTATCCAAGCACGGATTTTACACGGTTAAGATTGTGTGTAGTATAGCCCATTCAGTCCTTAATTGCAAGTATGTTGCCTCTTTGCCGTGTATCTTCAGTTTCTTGAAAAGTCTAAACTTTACAACTTTCCGCAACGTTTGTCCTCTTCAGGTTGATGGCAACCTATATGATAGTGTCAGCGTCTTCCGGAAGAAGTAAGTTTTCTTTTTGCAAAACAAAGAAAATGTCATCAAACTGATTATTTCAAGAAAATTTCAAGTTAGTAACACTCTGGTTACTAGTCAATATATATTAATTCACTCTCCTTTCCTTTTCTTTTGTGTGTGGAGAAATATTTTTCCTTTTGAAAGAGTCAACTATGTTAAAGATGTGGAAATAATTTTTCCTCTCCCTTCCCTCATTCACAATGATACAATTTATAGTACAATCTAGAGCTTCATCTACCATTTAAAATGTCAAAACTACTCCGATATAAATAAATTACAATACATCACATAATTATAAATATATATCGTAATACCCCCTTCAAGGTGGAGCGTGGAGATCTCGAATGCCCAACTTGCGCAGTAAGAAGTCGAATTGTTGTCGTCCCAATGCTTTGGTAAAAATATCCGCCAATTGAGGCTTCGTAGGAACATAGGAGGGAAGAATCAAACCATCTGTGATAGCGTCACGTACAAAATGGAAACCAACCTCAATATGTTTGGTGTGTTCATGAAACACTGGATTTTGAGCAATATACAACGCAGACTGACTATCACAAAACATCCGGATACCAGGAGGATGACGCACCCCCAAGTCGTGGAGAAGTTGCTTAAGCCACTTCAATTCACACGTGAGAGACGCCATAGAGCGATACTCAGCTTCTGTTGAAGACCGGGAAACCACAGATTGCTTCTTAGATTTCCAAGATATGGGGGAAAGGCCGAGAAACACAAACCATCCACTCAATGATCGCCGAGTCAAGGGGCAACTGGCCCAATCCGAATCACACCAACCTTCAAGAAGCAAAGAACTATCAGATCGCAACTAGAATTACCCTACCCAGGACTTTTCTTCAAATATCGCACCACTCGTAGTGCTGCATCCCAATGTTCCACCCTAGGAGCATGCATAAACTGTGATAAAATATGTACGGAGTATGCCGGGTTAGGACGCGTCACACCAAGATAAATTAAACGCCCAACCAAACGCCGATATTGTTCAGGATCTGGTAACAACGGGCCCTGTGCCAAGGCCAACTTATGGTTTTGCTCGATCGGAAAGTCAGCAAGCTTGGCTCCCAGCAACCCGGTCCCATGAATAATGTCTAGTGCATATTTTCGTTGATTCAAAAAAATTCCTGATTTATTTCGAGCAACCTCCAACCCAAGGAAGTACTTAAGAACCCCCAAATCCTTCATTTTAAAACATGTGCTCAAATAATCTTTAAAAACGTTCATTGCCGGCTGATAATTCCCTGCAATAATCATGTCATCCACATACACGAGCACATTAAGCTGAGTATCACCATGGTGCAAAGTAAATAAAGAATAACGAATACGACTGACGAAAACCGTAAGCCTTCAGGGCCGAGGCAAGCTTCGCAAACCAACACCTCAGAGCTTGCTTCAAACCATACAGTGACATGCGCATGCGGCAAACCAGGTTGGACTGATTTTTCTCGAATCCAGGAGAGATTGTCATATAAATCTCTTCCTCCAGATCTCCATGTAAAAATGCATTATGGACATCCATCTGATGGATATCCCAATTTTTAACTGTAACTACACTGAGAAATGTCCGTACCGTAACCATTTTTGACACCGGGGCAAATGTCTCGTTGTAGTCCAACCCTTCCACCTGATGGTGTCCAAAAGCAACCAACCGAGCCTTCAAACGCTGCAACTGTCCGTGTTCATCGTATTTTTCCGTGAACACCCATTTACTTCCTAACGCCTTTTTCCCATGAGGTAAAAGTTGTAATTCCCAGGTACCCTGATCTTCCAAAGCCCGTACTTCTTCTTCCATAGCCTTGCGCCATCCTTCATGTTTAATAGACTCCTTAAATGTTTTTGGAGGATTTCCTGTAGTGATGGCTGCGAGATACTTGCGGTGTTTATCAGAAAACAAATCATAATTGACAAAATGCGTAGGATGATAAGGAGTACTTGAGGATACCGTTGAGGCAGGTGAACAGGCGGACGGAATTTTCTTTGCCACAAACGTGTGAGTAACAAAATCCTGAAATCCAGAATTAGGGATCTTTTGTCGACGTCCTCGACCTAACTCCTCGACTGCAGGGGTGTCCAGAACAGAGTTAGGAGTGATATTCGGGTTAGGATCCGCAGGGGCATCAAGAGTAATATTTTTGGGTGGTTGAGACCCCCCATCAACCGGTGCAATAGGGGCATCAAGATTAAGATGTGGAAATAATTTTTCCTCTCCCTTCCTTCAATCACAATGATACAATTTATAGTACAATCTAGTGTTGAAATAGTGTCCTAAACCCAATCGGGTTGGACCGGATCCGACCGGGTCGGATCTTTTCTACTATTTCTTTATGATTATACATATATATAAATGACTTTTCTGTTGTCATATATTTGTTCTTTTAAAAACCAATTATGAATTGACATATGATAACGTCCTTAGTATTAAATTATGATAGAGAAACCATGATAGGCGATTATGGTTGATGAGATCTCTAATCACTTTAATAAGTTTGATACTTAAATGTCTCCAGGGTTATGTACTATTAAACAGGGCATTGATAGTACAAACAGGCTAGCACGTATTAGATGTCTTCTGTCTTTAAGGGCAGGGATAGATCTCGTCTATCGAAGCGTAGAGACACTTGGACTGTACGTGGACGTGTATTAAAGAATGCGTACGTTAGACTGACCCACTTACACTGTTAAGTGTCACACTATGTGACGGTTGTGTAGTTATCCTAAGACCGGAGTCTTCATGGCATCAAGGTGTGGATTGTCATGCTTTGACACTATTGAGGTTTCCCCTAGCCACGGGGCGATCATGCGGTAGTGATTGAGTGTGATACTGAAGCATACGTAGGATTCATGTTGTTCGTCCGGAAATCGTGTACCCTATTAGTAGGGATGAATATCCGAAAGGGCCTTTTTATAAGGAAAATCTTACTCTCGAAAATCTTTGCACAGTGGGAGTAAATGAGTTACTTCGAGAGAGCATGCTATCCAGATTATAAGATACGGTCGTTGATGCTTGACACTCGACGTACGACCGTATGGATATTATTACAGCGATATGATTCTATTTACACGGTAACTGTTTCACATGAAAGGTAGTAGTCATTGCATTTGACTCTTCCGATGATTGGGGGTCACGGTGTGTTTCTAGACGCTATTCCGTGATCGTTAGGTATGAAGGGCATTTTAGTAATTTGCACTTTGTGTCTACGGCCAACATATTCGGAAGCCTATCGGGTCACACACATAAGAACATCTAGCCGGATCAAAATGCGGTTGTAGTGACAACCAAATAAGGAAAGTTTTATCTCGACTATAATGTGTTATAGTGATAAATTAATATGATGGTATTTATTTATTATGAATAAATATAATACAATATATTAATTATGTTGATTATTTAAATATATATATTTAATATATATGGGGCGCATAAATAATATGTGTATGATACACATGAATTTTGCAAATTAATTAATAATGATATTATATTATCTAGTATTAATATAAGATATTAATATTTATATATACACACACACACACATGCGTGTGTGGTGTGCATATGTGATATGCATGTGCACAAGTGTAGTATGTATATATAATCTATATAGATTTATGCACATAGTTTATATATGTGATATATACACATGTGTAAATTGATTTATGATAAATATAAATAAGATATATTCAATATGAGATATTGTCAATATATATCTTGGAAAAATATTTAATATAAGATATTGAATATTAATGAGATAAATCAATCAAATATATTTTCCTTATTTTATTAGGAAAATGCTTTCTTTCTCCTCAATCTACTATGAAGTTAATCTCAATCAGATTGGGAGTCATGAGGGGCGCCCCAACACCTATATAAGAAAGGGGTTGGCTAGCTCTTTTTACATCACAATTCCAAGAGACTAATAGTTTCTTGTGAAAAATAGAGAGTTTCTTAGAGAGGAATTTGAGAGAGAGAAAAGTTCGGTCTAGCAACCGAGTTTTTCTGGTAGCAATCCATGATGGGATTCCGGCGGGCTGTTCGTGTGGATCACCGGTAGAGGCCGAACACTTGGGCGGCTCCGTGCAGAAACTACAACCGTAGACAAAACGTCGATCCAATTGGACCAACCAAGGTATTCTCTTGTCTACTTCTTTTATGCTTATTGCTTAAACGAAGTCGATCCTGGTTAAAAGGAAATAAAATTTTAAATTCCGCTGCGTTCCCGCATAGATTTTCTAACATCTAGAGCTTCCCCTACAATTTAAAATGTCAAAACTACCCCGATATAAATAAATTACAATACATCACATAATTATAAATATATATCATAATAAACTAAAAAGATTAGGTAGTATGAAAAACACACACTTGAGAGCACTTGTAGTTTTGTAACGGAATCCGTAAATGATGATAAATATGTATTTTACAGATTCAATTTACAGCTGCATCAGATCCATATATATTTTTTGTTGCTTAAAGCCTCCAGGTATCCGGAACCAACTGACCTGACTTATTCGGATTTCGGGCCGGGTTGTACCTGCAGAGTCTAACACTTACAGTCTTACTCAGAGGTAAGGCCTAACCAAGAGCTCTTTCAACATGGCGCATCTGAGAAGAATCGAACCGGTGACCTCCCGAGGCATCATATCCATATATTTAACCAAGAAGCCATATACTTCATAAGTTTCGCGTTTTCATGATTTTGAGTGGAACAGTAGGCCAATTGCTCAAGAAAGCGCACGAGATAAAACTCTGCACGAGCTTGATATGATCGTTTTGGGTTCGTCTTGCGGACCAGAATGGTGAAATCAAAGTAATAGTATGTTGTTTAAGTTCAAAAATCTCTTCTTGAAGGTAAAGTCTAATCCTTTCGTAGTAAGTTCTTGGCTTGATCTTGGTGGTTAGATTCTTATAACATTTACGTTATATTCGTTGTTGGTTTGTAGATTCGCGTAGATTTGGAAGTTAGTTGTTTTTCGGCTCCTAGGTTCGAGTCATCTTTAAGATAACGAGTTAAACTAATCAAAAGAATCCAAATTTGGTTCAAAGTTATGTTTTTTTTATCCGTTTTTGCACTATTTTCAGGTTAAATTGCATGAAACATGTTTATGTGATAGAGTAGCTTCTGGGTATCTGTAAGGTCAAGTAGTGGTTCTATAGTGAATGTCTAGGCCGCTTTCCCGGCATCGCTCCAGGGAAAGCTCACGGCCAGATTCCCAGAAATGCTTTTTTGGATCATTTTGTGATGTAAGTTGTATTTCCAGAACGTATACAATATTCTGGATAATTTTTTGTATTTTCTTATGCAAGTAGTGTAGATAGGATGATAGTTTGGTGGTGTATGGCCTTTGTATGCTCACGTGGGATAGAATGTGGACTTTAATATTAACTTATGTGCTTTACGTGCTCCTACTTGTTTATAGTTAGTGACTTTGCGATGTAGTGAACGGAGTGTCATGAGTCCCTAAGTCCCATGTCGGATGTATGACTAGTTGTATTACCATGTCGTTCATAAGATGTATCGAATGGGGTATACTATGGCTAGCCATATTCCATGTGTCGCAACAAGCCCTTCATGCTAAGTATATGTTTTAAGTGCTAGACAAAGAACACAACAAGAACACGAATATGTTAAGTAGGTAATTAATGAAACTAAACAAGTACGTGCTAAATGAACTGATGTAGTTAATAGGCCATGAAACTTATGCACTGATCAAGTATTGTTTTAAAAGTAGTTTTCTTAATGTTGCACGTTATTTCCTTTCAACCATTTTGCAACTTGATGAAGTATATTAATGTCATGCCTCCTTGAATTAGTCAAACATGAATCCCTCTTTTGATCTTCTTTCTTCTTACTGAGCTTCTGCACGAGCTCACTCCATTATTTGGAATAATATGATACGCAGATTGAGGACGAGTTGGATGATGAGCTAAGGGAGCAAACTTAAGATGAAGCGTGGAGTTCTCAGTTATGTTCTAGTTTCCTTTCTTGTAGTTGTTCCCTTTGAATAAGACATGGATGCCGAGTAGTTAGTTGTTTCCTTTTTGGTTGTGTTGAGTTGTAAATGATGATTGTATTGATTTCCAGTTATTTATAACTCTAGTTTGACAGTAGTGGTGTTTGGTTGTTTTGGAAGACTCTAGGGGTTTGTCCCCTGAGTCTCAGCATGTTTCTTTTCTTCCGTGCTTTCTTTATTACTCTGACACTACATGATGCTTACATGGGTTTTAAGGTTTTCTCCAAAAGTCATTTACCGAACGTTCCATTTCCGAATAAGTATTCGTTATCCGGGAGCGAGGCGTTACAACCAACTTATGAAAATTATAATTTTCCCCATCATCTTCATCAACCACATTAAGAGTATTATATCCGGAGTATTTTTCTATAACTTGAGTGTGAATAAAAATTGTACCATTACATTTTATAGACAGTTGATTAATAAGGAGTACAACTCACATCAAACAATCAATTAATATCATCATGATCAATAGTCTATAAATGTATAATCACAATATTGTTGCACATTCATATTCATACTTAGTAACGCGTCACTGTGTCACATATAAAACATGAACACTTAAATCTGGATGAAGATTTTTGACCTAAACTCCCCTACATGTGTCAAGACATATGTATGCTGATTAAAACAATATTATTTTGAATTTTAATATCCTACACAACACTCCCGGATACGAGTAGACATGACATTTTCATGGTTTTTTAATTTCAAAAAATTCAAAGAAATATTACCCGTGTTCATGTTCGTGTCACATTTCATAAAAAGATTCAAACTATGATTTTGTCGTCAAGGTTGATGACCATGTTCCCCTTCTTCAACAAAGACTAGAGAGCGTTGCTTCAGTAAACAAATTGACATCCTTCACATTCCCTTTGCGTGTAGAATTTACAACGCCACATAAGTCGCCAGATTTCAGCTGGAACTGAAAAACCGTTGGCAGAAAATAAATAAATAAATAAATAATAAGACCTTTTACATACTTTGTTCAAAAATAAAAATAACCCAAAAAAACGTGCTTTTATCAGCACTTCAAAAATTACTTCCGACACCACAATTATTTTTTCGATAAGAAATGTCACTGTTACTGACGTTATTTTAACTATAAAACGTCAGTGGCGAACATTACGTGTTATTTTTCTCCACAAAACGCCAGTGCAAACGTTACGTTTTCTATTAAACGTAAATGTCTTTTTTATTACAACATGTGGGAAACGGTAAGTAACGAGTCGACGCTCCTCTTACACTACAACAAACTTATTTTCAAGAAATCACAATGACAATTGACAGTTGAAAAGTCAAACTCACACCTTCATGCGATATTACTATACATGTTATATGGTTCCAAAGATGTGTATGATATATTAATGTCACGGTACGCACCGGTTAGTAATACATGCATAAAAGCATTTATATAGTTTTTATATACCTATATACGTAGTATAAATTACCTCAACATTGTAACCATTTTCAACAAATGGAGTTGAAGTAAAAACAAAATTTACAATCGCTCTCAACCTTCTAACTCTCCGTTCTTCAAAAAAAAAAAAAAAAAAAAAATCTTTTTTTCGTTTTGGTACAAAACGAGGCCAAAAGCCTAAAAGGGAGGGATTTAAACTAGGCCTATAGGCAAAGCTAAATCCCCCGCAATCTACTCCTAAGATACTACGTATAGTATCAGGAGCTCTGCACTTCAAAAATTGACGCCGGTTTTCAATGTCACATGAATGAAATCGAACTAAAGATATTTAATCCTTTTCATCTTCAAGGAAACTCAACAAGAAACCACTGACCACCCTTCTTGCAATGGGATTAGGAATACGACGGCATAAGCGTCCATCAACGTAGGCAACCATACACGACAACACAAACTTTCCTATTCCCCATTTCCATGCAATCTTCACCTTCAGATCCTTCCCACTCGATGTATTAGTAGTACTACTACTACGAGTAGTGGTGGTAGTAGTAGACAGACATTCTTTTCAGTTTCAACACCATCAACTTTTGCTTCTCTTTTCCACCTTACTTGGGATGTTACCTTTCCAGCTTGCTTTCGTAATAGCCGAATCGCAAAGCTCACGAAAAGGTGTTCACATAGTGTCAACAGGGTTGGCCCTATTCTCCACTCCTGAAGAAACAATGAGACAAGATAACATCTAGATACACAAATATGACCGTACACCACGTTTTGACAAGGACGCTCGTTAACGTCACCACATCAAATCTACCGTGACACCACAATTTAGGCTAGATTCGACTTTAGAGAGGTCGAAAATAGACATTCGACCTCTGCAAAGTTGGATGTTGAGCATAGATTCGACTTTCAAGAGGTTGAACGTTATTGTGGTGCACCCAAAGGTAGATCAGCTATGATGCCATTAACAACTGCCTTTAAAAAGGTGTTTCTTTTTTTTTTTAGAAATCTACTATTAAAAGTCGATTATATGGTTTATATTCCCAACTGCAGAATTAGCTGTTTAAAAGTCACTCACAGTTTCTCCCCGAGTATGGCGTAAAGAACGTGAAGCCGCGGAAGGATCTCCCTTCAATAATCCCTTGCCCACAAGAAAGTCTCTGACACGTTCCATTATTTCATTAATAAGAGAACTGCTTGGAGGGAGGTTCTTCAATATGACCTGTAAATAAAGCAGACATTTGATCAAATGTGTGTCTTATCTTTTGTTCTCATGCATCAGTTTGAAAATTCATTGAACACCAATTACAAAAACGAGAACGTCAATTATGTAAGTACTAACATAGAGGGATAAATCATAATAATATATAATAAATAATCATGAATTTATATTAAAAAAATTAGCTTCTGAAAGAAAAGTTTCTCAAAAATAAGAAGATAGTTTACCTGTTTTTCGATGACCCTCACTCTCAGATATTCTTGTTTATATAGTGTATCCAGCAGGGCTTGCAAGTATCCTTCAATGTATAACTGCATATTGCACCACAAGATGAAAACTATGAAACTCAGTAACCAGTTAGGAACGGCATGTGAAGAAACTGGACTTGAATTACTGAGAGATATACGGTAACCATACGTTTGAGTGCTACCAAATTTATAAAATTTAATATATTTTCCACTCAGCTGATTTCACGGGAGCACGTTATTTAATCAGAAGACACCACATGATACATAGCTGATCATACAACATTGGGTAGGAAAGGATTCAGCTACCTCATCGACTCCAGGAGTTCGATCAAGCGTGATTTTACGAGTTGGGCCGCCTTCCAAAAAGGCACTCCCTAATAGAGATGGCTCCATTGCTATTTGAAGTATCCCTTGGTGAAACCCGCGGATCTATAAAAGCAAATCATGAACATAGGGTCATGATTTAAACAAACATAATATATTAAATTCATTTACTTGGAGATATGTAGTACCATTCCGTCAAAACCAGCAGTTTCGGAACCCCTGAGAACCGAGTCTGATATTTCTGTAATAGCAGCAAATAGCACATTTGATCCTGCCAATTTTAACTGGAAAAGAAGCATATTAATGCATTTGAATTGTGAAAGAGGAAATGAAAATAAAGTGCAAATAATTGACTTACTGTTTTCCCTAGGTCGCCGAAGTATCTTTTTGTTCCGGAGAATCCTTTACCAGCAGTACATTTTCTAAGAAGTTTGAATGTACCTGACAATCATAATTTTCGAAGGCCAACAGGGTCAGGTGGGTTCCATTAAAATATATACCCTAGAAACTGTTGACGTATCATCTTTCCCAAAAACTTAAGTTGTTGGGGAGGTGGGAGGTGGGTAGTTTAAATATTGAACGCAATTAACTTCAAACGCGGTAAAGATACTAGTTTTCATCAGAAAATTGTCTGATTTCATTTTAGGATTCACCGAGCAATAGCATAAATGCAGTAGAACCCTGGTTTTAGGGATCTAAAACACAAATTTTCAACTATCGGACAGCTTTCCACACGCCTAATATAGCTGTATCTGTTAAAATATAGGTTAATACTATAGTTTAATATCTTTTATCTCTTTTCTTAAGTGTCCTAATGATGTAATTAGGATATTTTTCCCTGTTTTTATCTACTTTCTGTTTCTGCCCAGAAAACACTGTTCCTAGCCGTTGGCACTGTTCATAGCCGTTGGAACAGTGTTTTCTAGCTGTTGGAGGTTTTCCCTTATATATTGTAACCTGTCCTTATGTTCTCCATAAGGAACTATCAATAAAATACTACTTTCCTCCTATCTTTTTCTACATGGTATCAGAGACTTGTACCTAAAGATCTTCTTCTTCCTCAATCCCATTTTCTGAGATTTCTTCAAAATCACAAAAATGGCTACTGCTGAATCCTCTGATATAACTCCAGCTTCAAGTTCAACTGGAGTTACACTCAATCAGGGAGGTAGCAATGATAACTCACACCTCCTCACAAACCACAAATTCGATGGAAACAACTACCATCTGTGGTCTAGATCCCTGCTCATGTTCATTGCTTTGGAAAGAGCGAGGAAGGATACTTAACTTGGAGAAATTGCTGAGCCTGCTTGAAAATGATCCTCAACTGAGGCAATGGAAGGCTGAAAACAATGTGATTATGTCATGGCTTGTGGGGTCCATGACCAAGGAGCAAAGTGAGAACTTCATGTTCTACAACACTGCAACAAATACGAAATGGCATTGTTCATGAACTCCACTCCAAGAAGGACAACACATCAGCCATCTATGATCTAAAATCTCAATTGAAGGATCTGAGGCAGGGTGATCAAGAAGTCACTCAGTACTACAACCAATTGAACAAAATCTGGCAACAACTTGATCTTTTCAGTGATCACAAATGGAAGTGCCCTACTGATGCAAAAATTCACAAGGGAAATACTGAAAATGACAGGGTCTTTTCCTTCCTAATGGGATTGCACCCTAGTCTAGACGATGTGAGGGGTAGGATTCTTGGCAAATCTCCTCTTCCTAGCCTCAAGTCTGCCTTCTCAGAGGTCAAACATGAGGAAAGTAGGAGAAAACTAATGCTGGGAACTCAACCTCATCAGTTTTCTGCTCAATCTGATGCTCCTGCCTCTGCTCTTGTTTCAAAAGGACCTCCCTCTCAAAAGGGCAAGAAGGAAAGGCCTTTCTGTGATCACTGCAAGAAAGTTGGGCATCCTAAGAAGTCTTGCTGGAAGCTTTATAGAAAGCCTGCTGACTGGAAACCTAGAACTGGGACAGGAAAGGAGTTCCAAGGTCCCCTATCTGCTCAGATGAGTGAGGGTACTCCTAAGGAGTCTCCTGCCTTCTCTCATGAACAGATGGAGGTCCTAAAAAGGCTCCTACTTTCTGTTCCTAGCTCTGGCACACCTTCAAACACTTCCACTGCTTCTGTGGCACACTCTGGTAATCACTCTCATTCCTACATTATATCTGACCATGGTCAACAACAATGGATTGTTGATTCTGGTGCCTCTGAACATATGACTGGGAATAAGAGGTTGTTTCACTCCCTTCTTCCCTGTAAAAGGGAAAGATTTGTGAAAATTGCTGATGGATCCACTTCCAAAGTTCAAGGGATAGGATCCATCATTTTCTCCAAGGATCTGATCCTTGATCGGGTGCTTTATGTCCCAAATCTGTCCTGTAATCTCTTATCAGTTAATAAACTGGTTAAGAGACAAAAATTGTCTGTGATGTTTCATGAGAATAACTGTGTCCTACAGGAGACCAACTCTGGGAAGATGATTGGCAATGCTAGTGCTACTTCTGGCCTCTACTTGCTGCCTGCTAACACTGGCTCTTTGAATAAACAAAATGCTGCTCTTGTCACTGGTTCTGTTAGTTGTAATAATAGTGACCCTATTGTTTTATGGCACTATAGATTGGGTCACCCCAATTTCTTGTATCTAAAAAGGCTCATGCCTCATTTGTTTATCAATAAGAATGTCTCAGATTTTCGGTGTGAAGTCCGTTGTATGGCAAAGCAAAGTAGTTAGGGTTAGAGGTGTTTGATGTTTCATACTAAGTCTTATGCTCCTTCCAAGCCTTCTTCCATCTTATACATAAGTGATATTTGGGGACCTTCAAAGGCCAAGAATATCATATATAAAACGGGTGTAAATTTTATTTTCGACTTGACGATTCATCGAGCGCTAATGGTTCAATATATTGTTGAAAGGTGCATGAGCTATCTTTATGAACTTTTTCCTCATGATTAAAAGTCAATTTGATACTGATATCAAAATACTCAAGTCAGATAATGGATCTGAGTATCTTGAAAAACAACTGGGAACTTTCTTCAAGGAAGGGGTATCATCCACCCGACTTCCCGTGTTGACACTCCCCAACAAAATGGGGTTGCAGAGAGAAAGAATAGGCACCTCCTAGATACTTCTAGGGCCCTCATGTTTGCCATGAAGGTGCCCAAGCACTTCTGGGGAGAGGCAGTCTTGACTGCCACTTATCTCATAAATAGAATGCCATATAGGGTGTTGAAGTTTAAAACCCCTGTGGATGTTCTGTCTGAAAGCATAGCATCCAAACACTTGATACAAACTCTACCTTCTAAGGTTTTTGGACGTACTGTGTATGACCACAATCACCACAGGACCAAACTTGAACCTAAGGCATTCAAGTGTGTCTTTATTGGCTATTCTCCTAGACAAAGAGGGTACAAATGTTACTGCCCTCAAACCAGAAAGTTCTTTAACACCATTGATGTTACATTCTTTGAAGAAAAACCCTTCTTTGATCAAGAAGGAATCCAACAGGATTTTATTTCCTCCTCTCAAGGATGGGATATGAGTCCTAGTACCTTGCACTCTTTGGATAGAGGATGTATAAATCAAGGGGATGTCACTACCCCTGATAATACTCAAAACTCATCAAATCTAAGTCCAGAACCTTTATACCCTAGACCTCCTGTTCAACTAGTCTATACTAGAAGAAACAGA
This sequence comes from Gentiana straminea, assembly GCA_036785695.1. Lineage (NCBI taxonomy): Eukaryota > Viridiplantae > Streptophyta > Magnoliopsida > Gentianales > Gentianaceae > Gentiana > Gentiana straminea. The sequence goes on along the minus strand of JAVUPR010000413.1, from coordinate 1,857,115 downwards.
ATTGATCTTGAAAATCAAGAACATCAACCTCATTCTGAGGATGTTGATCCCTCTGAATCTTATGACACATCTCAAGGTCAATCTGAGGATATTACTACCTCAGAATCACCAGAAAGATATGTTAGCACTTGTTAACCATGATGACGACCTATTGCTTTGAGAAAAGGAACAAGGGCTTGCACCCAATATCCTTTATATAATCTCCTAGCAATAGACAATATCTCTACTTCTTATCAAGTTTTTATACAAAGCTTGGATAAAAACAATATTCCTCACTCTATCCATGAAGCCTTAAGGATTCCTGAGTGGAAACAGGCTGTTAATGAGCTACAAGCTTTAAAGAATAATCACACTTGGACACTGACCTCTCTCCCCAAGGGAAAGAAAACAATAGGGTGCAAATGGATTTTCACCTTGAAATACAACTCTGATGGTACCATTAATAGGCATAAGGCTAGATTGGTTGCTAGGGGTTACACTCAGACTCATGGCATAGATTACCAGGAGACTTTTGCACCCGTGGCAAAATTAAACACCATCAGGGTGCTCCTATCTATTGCTGTGAATCTAGATTGGCCCTTACACCAACTAGATGTGAAAAATGCCTTCCTAAATGGTGACCTAAAGGAGGAAGTATACTTAAAATTACCTCCTGGAATTGACTATCCAGGAGCAGAAAATAAGGTGTGAAAATTACACAAAGCTCTTTATGGACTGAAACAGTCCCCTAAAGCTTGGTTTGGTCGTTTTACCAAAGTTATTAAGAACCTTGGGTTCATACAAGGTCAAGCTGACCACACTATGTTCACCAAGGTGTCTCCTACTGGTAAAAGAGTCATCCTCATTGTATATGTGGATGACATTATCATAACTGGGGATGATGCCCCTGAGATTGAATCCCCTAAAGCATTGTCTTGCAAAGGAGTTTGAGGTTAAAAACCTTGGACAGATGAAATACTTCCTTGGAATGGAAGTGGCTAGATCTAAGGAGGGGATTTTCATATCCCAAAGAAAGTACATCTTAGATCTACTTACTGCAACAGGGATGCTTGATTGCAAACCTGCCTCCACTCCTATTGACCCTGGGGTGAAGTTGGAAAAGGAGAGTAAATCTGCCCCTGTGGATGTAGGCAGATACCAAAGACGGTGGGAAAATTGATTTACTTGGCTCATACTAGACCCGACATATGCTATGCCGTGAGTCCGGTCCGCCCGTTTATGCATCATCCTTGTCAAGAACATCTTGATATTGTCCATAGGATGCTTAGGTATCTAAAAGGGACTGCTGGTCAAGGTCTTATCTTCAAGAAATCTAAAGATAGAAAGATCCAAGTCTTCACTGATGCTGATTGGGCAGGTTCTGTGATTGATCGAAGATCTACTACGGCTATTGCTCCTATTTTTTTGGGAAATCTCACAACTTGGAAGAGTAAGAAACAACCAAGTGGTTTCTGAAGCGATGCGAGGGTTTGAATTAAGGGCCTTGGCCCTGGTATTTGTGAAGGACTTGTGGCTCAAAAAGATTCTCGTTGACCTACACATCAAGAAAGAGCATCCTATTCTTCTATCTTGTGATAATGTGTCTGCTATCAACATGTCTGAGAATCCCATTCATCATGACAGATCCAAACATATAGACATTGACAGACACTTTATCAAAGAAAAGGTTGAAGGTCAAGACATCAACATTGAATTCATACCCTCTCAAGATCAAGTGGCTGATATTTTTACTAAGGGATCTGCTCTACCTATATTCACCAGAATGAGAAGCAAGCTAGGCTGTTACACTATCCACAACCAAGCTTGAGGAGGGGTGTTAAAATATAGGTTAATACTATAGTTTAATATCTTTTATCTCTTTTCTTAAGTGTCCTAATGATGTAATTAGGATATTTTTCCTGTTTTTATCTACTTTCTCGTTTCGCCCGAAAACACTTCCTAGTCGTTGGCCTTGTTCATAGCCGTTGGAACAGTGTTCTCTAGCTGTTGGAGGTTTTCCCTTATATATTGTAACATGTCCTTCTGTTCTCCATAAGGAACTATCAATAAAATACTACTTTCCTCCTATCTTTTTCTACAGTATCGTCGTCTATTTTTCTACAACAACCTATCAATCTTAATTCAAAAAATAATGTATTTCTAAACTCCCCGTCAAGCTGGCTTGTAAATATCATGTAAACCACGCTTGGACATACGACAGTCAAAAGAACTCTTAGGAAGCCCTTTAGTATATATATCAGCAACTTGCTCTCGTGTAGGCACATAGACAAGTCAGATAACACCTGTTCATTTAACATATTTCTACACTCGAACACGAGAGAATTTATTCCCACCAGAAGTTCGTTTCAGCTATATCAATCCAGCAATAAAAATGAAGAAACAATTAGTTCCATACTCCCCAATGTTGAAAAACGTCAACAGAAGAAGACATACCCATGGTAAGACCAGGAAGATTAATCACGCCTCTTGAAGTATCAAAAAACACATCCAGCGAGGATGAAGCAAAGTCATCAAATATCGACCCGAAAGCTGGAGGCAGCAATGGGCTGCCCTTCGCAATATATACAGCTCTTAGAGCATACCTGAAAGGTAAAACAAAAAAATCTACAGTCATAATAAAACAAGCAGAGCCAATCATCTGACAAAGGGTAACTGTGAAAGGCCTACCAAGAGTAGTGCTGGGCACATTTAATAGATAAGTCACGCAAGGTTAACAAAGCATGTTGAACGAGGACACCGTTGAGCTCCACATTCATATTTTTTATGGTAGGGATCTGTTGCAAGATGGCCGATCAGAACAAAGAGCATTTTTTTCCTTTGTATATCTTCAATAAAAATAATCTGACTTTCAAAAAAAAAAAAAAAAATTTGATGTGCACTTTTGTCTTTGCACCGTTCAAGAATACTAGGGAGCTGGGGAGAAAGCAAAAAATGCAGAGATAGACCTTTATAACGCTATGAAGCAATGACCTCAGCGTCTCCTGGGTAGAAGTGTAATTTGCATAGGAGTCCCTTGAAAGATAGCTTGCAACTATCTACAATGCACACAGAAGTATAAATTAGAAGTTGCAATTAGCATAGCAGCAATCCATTAGCTTTCAACTGCAATGCAATTTCAAACCTTAATCGGATGAATCTCAAATTGGTCAAAGTAAAAACGCTGGCTTGGAACACTCGGGTCACTTAGAGAGCTTCTCCAAAAAGGCACAAGTCTCATCAGAGTCTCCTCATCAAGGTTCAAATTAAGTGGCTGCAGACAACCCAAGCCACATGACCCAATTGTAAAAACAAGTTAAAAATAAACCGATAATCGGCCTAACCACTTGATGATGGCACCTAAAACAAGATAACTGCAATGGAACACAGGATAAAGAAAAGATGATATGCTGAAATTTCTTTTCTACCTGCAAGATGATTGACAAGTACTTGACTTGCTTAATGGTAGATCCAGATGAAAACAGGACAAGCACCACTTGAAGTACTTTATCGTTCATCTCACTGAATTCAGATCGATGCTTACAAAGCACTGATACAAAAGGAGCTCCAACCCACTTCTGATCCATGGTCAGTGACTACAAACATATAAATGCATTAGTAATGAGGTTTGAAGTGAATCAACAAGAGTCCACCATTTTATCGAAGGAAATGAATCTGGAAACTTTAATCTGAAAGACAATAGTTCATAGTTCAAAAAGTTTACCTGTAAACTAATCTGATTGACTTTATGGTAGTCAGTCAGCATCGAACGCATGTCAAGGTTTTCAAGCTTTATAACAATGACTGGAGTGTAAATGGATGACTCAGCCAGGTCTTTTTCCTTGAGTAAGGCTCAAATCAATTAATACTTGACGAAAATGCAGTGAATAGGAATACCAAGTAAAATAACAAAGACCATATATTGCAATTTAGCATTTAAATACCTTGACCTTAACGTTTCTAAACATAAATCAGCAGGATACATAAAAGAAGTATGGTCCCAGTTTGGAGAGTTTTCAAGATTGAAAACAAACATACAAAAACGTAAAGAATTAGTAGAAGAGGAAGCAAGGCAGCAGTGTACACTATATTGGGAATCCACTTGGGACAGCCCAAAAAAATAATTGGGGGTTCCCTCAGTGTCGTCAAGGTTAATCTTTCACGATTATTACTCCTTGACAGGTAATATTTCAAGGAAGATCCTCAGGGCCAATTGCAACTAATGTATCTGTACTAGTGAATATTCAGTCTCATTGTACTAGTATTTTTTCTTCCTGGGGAAGTAATAAAAGGGATGCAAAAACTCCTCAGAGCTTTTCAATAGAATTCACGAGACACATGGCAAAAGTCAGCTGGAAGACTGTCTGCTCTACCCCGAATATAGGACTAGTGTTGCCAAGTCTGGCCTTCTTAAATAATGCTCTCCTTTTAAAGAACTTGTGGAACATCTACTCTCAGAAACAAACTCCATTGGTTAAATGAGTTCATACAGTAAAGTTAGAGTTGACTATACGGCAGTGGGAGTCAGAAGTACATTTGTTCTTCTGTATGTAATGCTTGCATTTCATTCATGGTCCTCAAAAAAAAAAAAAAAAAAAAGGGGGGGCGTGGGGGGATGGATGGCCAAGCCAATATCAAAGGACAGTTACCGCTACATTCTATGAAAGATAAAATAATCAAAATTACTATTAACACTGCCAGACCATTTAATCTGGATCTTTCTGCTGTTCAGACTCCAGCAACTTATATAGTGTGTCAATGTTTTCATTATTCTTTGTGCAGCCTCATTGGCACCTATGCGTTCTTAAAAAATGTGCCACTCGCAGTAAAATAAAAAGTGATTTTTCTTAAGTATTCTAGGTCTACTTATTACGTATTATTGCAATGCACTCCCTTCATTGCTATTTAACTGAGGTCGTTGTAAGAAAAAGAATAAAAGAGGGATATTTTATTGATACTGAATTGTGTGTTACAACTGTGAAATCCCTCCTACTTAAATACACAGAAAAGATAGAACCCTTTCCCAAGTAAACTCCTTAATCATAGGAGCCGCCATCCTAACCCTAGGGATATAAACTACACAATATTCAACACCCCCCCTCAAGTTTAGCATGGATATTCAACATGCCCAACTTGCTTACAAACTGATCAAATCCCAGCTTCACTAGAGGCTTGGTCAACCCATCAGCCACCTGTTGGGCAGAAGGTAAGAAAGGGATGCAAATGACCCCACTATCAAGCTTTTACCTGATGAAGTGTCTGTCTATCTCAATGTGTTTGGTCCGGTCATGTTGTACTGGATCATTAGCAATGTCGATAGCAGCCTTATTGTCACAGAACAGCTTCATAGGAAGGCTAGGTTGAATCTCAAGATCTTCAAGGACCCTCTTGATCCACAATTCTTCACATACCCCCTGAGCCATAGCTCTAAACTCTGCCTCTGCTGTGCTCCTGGCCACCACTCCTTGCTTCTTGCTCCTCCAAGTGACCAAATTACCCCAAACATAGCTACAATATCCAGATGTTGACCTCCTCTCTTTGGAGCATGCCCAGTCAGAATCAGTGTATACCTCTATTGTCCTAGAAGTGCTCTTCCTGAACAATAGACCTTCTCCTAAAGTACCCTTCAAATACCTCAGGATCCTCATCACAGCTTCAAGATGGTGTTCACAGGGGTCATGCATGAATTGGCTCACCACTCCTACTGCAAAGGAGATGTCGGGCCTTGTATGGGCTAGATATATTAGTTTGCCCACCAACCTCTGATACCTGCATTTATCAACTGGCACACCTTCAATTTTTTCCCAGAATTTCAGGTCCGACTCCATAGGAGTTGCAGCTGGCTTACATTCTGACATGCCAGTCTCTTCCAGTAGATCCTTCCTACTTGATCATCACCAGTTAGGATGATGTCATCCACATAGACAACCAGAACTGTCAATTTTCCATCCCAGGATCTTTTCACAAATAGGGTGTGGTCAGAATGCCCTTGCTTGAACCCTTCATTTTTAGGAACTTCATAAACCTCTCAAACCATGCCCTAAGACTTTGCTTGAGTCCATAGAGTGATTTCTTCAATTTACACACCTTGTTACCCGAACCACTTGCAAAACCTGGGGGAATATCCATGTACACCTCCTCTTTTAGGTTGCCATGGAGAAATGCATTCTTCACATCCAGTTGCTCCAAAGGCCAGTCCCTGTTCACAGCCACAGACAACAAAATTCTCACAGTGTTTAGCTTTGCCACAGGAGAGAAGGTCTCAGAGTAATCTAACCCATATGTTTGGGTATATCCCTTAGCTACAAGCCTGGCCTTATATCTTTGCAATGTTCCATCAGAATTATACTTCACGGTAAACACCCATCTGCACCCAACTGGGACTTTTCCTTCTGGTAGACTAACAACATCCCAAGTGTCATTTTTCTCAAGGGCCTTCATCTCTTCATGGACAGCTGCCCTCCACTCAAGTTCAGTTAGGGCTTCTTGAATATTTTTTGGGATCTTTATACTGGATAGAGTTGATATGAAGGCCTGATACTGGGGTGATAGTTTGTCATATGACACATATTTGGTGAGGGGATATAAAGGATGTTTGGTGCATTCTCTGACTGGCTTTCTGAGAGCAATAGGGACTTGTAGAATAGGGTCATTTGGATCTATTTTATCAGATGTGGTATGAGAATCGATTTTTCCAGAGATCGAAGTTTCGAGTTTTCAAGAGGATTACCTTGTTTCTGAGTCACTTTCAGTATCTTCACCTGAGGCAGGATCCTGGCCAGTGTTGTTTTGGAGTACATTATCCTTGAGAGAAGTTTCCCTTCTAGAATAAGTTTTTCCTGGGAATTTCAGTATTCTAGTCATAGGACTAATCTCTAAACTACCTCCCTGATTTTCTCTTATAGGAGAGGACAATTTAGTGATATTGTCACTGTTTTCCTTACTATGATGCACAAGATCCGTAGGGTTAAGCACACTAGATTGTGGTACCTCTGTGTCAAGTAAAAAATGCAGGGGAGACTTGGACTCATGTTCATTGGAATACCCCTCCCGAATATGAGTCTCATAAAACATCTTGTCTTCAAAGAAGGTCACATCACTAGAGATATACATTTTTTGGTTCAAGGGGTCAAAGCACTTGTATCCTTTTTGAGTTGAGGAGTACCCAAGGAATATGCATTTTCTAGATTTTGGGTCTAATTTCCCAGCATTACGTGAGTGTATAAAGGTTGTACACCCAAAAACTCTAAGGGGTAGGTCCTGAATCAGTCTAGATGTGGGATAAGAAACTTTTAGTTGACTCAAGGGACTATGGAAGTTTAGGACTCTAGAGGGCAGTCTATTTATGAGGTAGACAGCTGTTAGAACAGCTTCTCCCCAAAGATATTTAGGGCATCTAGAAGTGATCATCAATGATCTTACAACTTCCATGATATGTCTGTTCTTCCTCTCAGCCACCCCATTTTGTTGGGGTGTGTCTGGGCAAGAAATTTGATGGACTATACCAGTTTCTTGGAAAAAAGTCCCCAAGATGGAGTTAAAATATTCAGTGCCATTATCACTTCTAAAAATCTCCACTTTTCAGTGAAATTGAGTGAAAATCATGTTATAAAAATCTTTAAAAGTTTGTTTGGCATCGCTTTTGTGCTTTAGGAGGTACACCCAAGTTAACCTAGTATGGTCATCAATAAAGGATATAAACCATTTTTTTCCAGATAGAGTGCTTACCCTTGCAGGCCCCCAAATATCACTATGAATCATAGTGAAAGGTTTTGTTGGCTTGTAAGGTTGGGCAGGGAAAGTAGATCTACAGTGTTTGGCTAACTCACATATCTCACATTGGAAACCTTCAAACTTCTTATTAAAAAATAGTTCAGGCATAAGCCTTTTCAAATACAAAAAACTAGGGTGCCCTAATCGGAGGTGCCACCTTAGAACATTATTCTTATCATAATAAGTAGACTGAAAACAGCTATTCCTACGAAAGTCTTTATTCTGGAAGTCTCCCTTCTCCTCAAGCAGATATAGTCCTCCTTTCAACTTAGCACTGCCAATCTCCTTCCCCGTGTGAGTATCCTGAAAAACACACCCATCCACAGAGAACACAACATTATACTGAGAATCAGAAATAAATTTGCTGACAGATAAAAGGTTACAGGATAAACTAGGGACATGTAGTACATTTTTAAGGACACAATTTTTGGAAACTGTGATTGTGCCGGTCAGCTATAGTAGAGAATGAGCCATCAGCTATTTTTACCTTTTTGATTCCCAACACATGGAATGTAGGAGGAAAAAAGGTGGGAAAAACTAGACATGTGATCTGTTGCCCCTGAGTCAATGACCCAAGAGGCAGGTTGGTGGATTCCCAAAAAAGAGAGGGATGGATGGTTACATGTTTCCACTAGTGAGCATGAGGACTCACCTGTGGGTGGTGATTTGGCCGTTTGGGCAAGGACAAGCTTGCGATCTGTTCTATACGTTCCCGAGTGAGTGAAAGCCCCAGGCGAGTTCGGACCTTGATCGGATGACACCCGATTTGCTTGTCTTCTGTCCGAATTCCCACCGGCACTTCTTGGCTTCCAATTTGCGGTTTTCCATGAATGCCCCAGCAAGTTTCTCGGTGTGCCCCCGTTTCTTGCAATGGTCACACCGAGTCTTTGTTTTCCGGTCTTCCTATCAACCTCTCCTTTTGCAGCCACAAGAGCTGAATTTTCAGCAATAGGAGCAGCGACGACGATCCTCGTTTTCATCACTTTCCTTCTTAGTTCCTCCCTTCGACTTCGAGAGAAGACTTCCCTAAGTGTAGGCAATGGATTCTTCCCCGAATCCTTCCTCTCACTTCATCCAATTCTTGATTCAATCCTCGCCGAAATATATAAACTCTGTCAGTTTCTTCCTTTTTCTGGAATTTGACCCCATCACCCGGGCAATCCCACGAGATGTTGTAGGACATGTCCAACTCCTGCCATAGACCAACCATGGTGTTGTAATAAAAGTAACATCTTGATTTTCTTGTCCGTAAGACCACGAAGCTTGGTTTTAAGTTCATATATCCGAGATGTATTCTCCAAATCGAATACATCTCCTCCACGACGTTCCACATGTCTCTGGGTTTGTAGGTAGGAACATGTGAGGCTTGGCGATTGCGGGCTCCATTGAGTTTATAAGCCATGCCCTTACCATGGAGTTCTCGGATCTCCATGTTGCGGATCTGGGGTCACCTTCGGTGGCTTAACGCTTTCTCCGGTGATGTACCCAAGCTTTCCCCTTCCATCAATGACCAATTTGACTGTTTGAGACCATTCTAAATAATTCTTTCCGTTCAACCTTTGTAGGGTGAGTATGGGCGAGGAAGAATTAGCATTGGAATCTCCTCCGGTGTCTTGATCGGCGGTTGTTGTGACCGAACCGGTCGTTGTGGTGGAAGAGGTGCACGATGTGGCGGTGTTTAAGGCTGCCCGGTAATTCATGATTGCCCAAGGATCATGCAACCATGCTCCAATACCATGTAAGAAAAAGAATAAAAGAGGGATATTTTATTGATACTGAATTGTGTGTTATAACTGTGAAATCCCTCCTACTTAAATACACAGAAAAGATAGAACCCTTTCCCAAGTAAACTCCTTAATCATAGGAGCCGCCATCCTAACCCTAGGATTTCTCTAAACCCTAGTAAAATATCAGACTTAATATTATAAGCATAATATTACCCTTTTGCCCTTTTATTATTAAACAGAATATAAACTACACAATATTCAACAGTAGTTGTCTAAAAAAAATGTTCCTTTTTAATTGATGTAGTATCATTTCCATAGCAGCATTAGTTGCTAATTTTCCTCTCTTGCACTTATTTATTACAATATGCGAGATTAAGAATGGGACTACATTAATTAAATCTAAGGAAGTTTTAGTTATTTCATTGTTAAAGTTGGAGCATTAACTCATTTTCTTAATATATGTGATTTTGACAACTGTATCAGTTAAATAGGCATGGAGGGAGTAGTTGCTAGTAATATCTGCTTCTGTTTTGGAGGCACTATCATGCTATTGGATTTTTCTTTAAATAAAGTTTCAAACGAAAAAAAGAAAAAAGGAGAAGAAGATACCAAATCACCATAAAAAATATATATTAAAAAAATGCATAAGAAAAAAAAGAACAACCAACAGCAGGATGCCGACTTTCACATTATTAAATGAAGCCCAGCTAAATTTCCTTCAGCGCAACAGCACAAGAAGTCGAGAAAGCCATACGGTTTTATCTACCCACCGTTCTAATGTGCAGATCCATTTCATCAAACAAGCCTGCCTTTTTTTCTTCCTTGATAAGTAATAAGCATTTAATTGAACAACTAATTAAACAGTATTATGTTAGTTTTAGACAAAAAATTCCAAGGTATATACTGGATCGGTAAAAAGGTCCAGTAATAAACCTATCACTAATGAACTAAAGAAATTTATTATTTGATTTTCCAGTACCAGACCACAACAGAGGATAACAGATCGTACAGAAAAGCTAATAAGGGAAAACCCCATATAATTTCAGTGTAACCAACAGACACAAAGAAATACTGATAATTATCTTTCATACTATTTCAAGACCAAAAGCAAGAGAAAATCAATTTATTTTATTCACCCAATTGGTTGTATAGTGGCATTGTCGACACACACGCACAGTCACACACAGGCCTTAATCACAGCAGATGCCTCATCTTTGGGACCTTGGTACCATAAAATGAAACTTACACATGACAAATAATGTGAAACAGATTTTAATTAACCCAATAAACATATACTCTGTTACCAGTATAATGAAAACAAGCATGAAAGATAAGAACAAACAGAAGTTGAGAAGCTAAAAAACATATTATTCCAGCATAAGCATCTGAAGGCTAGTCTTACCTGTTTAGCGAATTCTAGCAACTGCACAGTGGAATAAGAGATTCTAAATCTCATTTTTGTAGTAGTGCGTGATATAGTATCCCCTTTGTGACCATTCGAAAATTCACGTACCCTCAAAACTCGGGTGAGCCCTTCTGCATATACCTCATAACCTATCTTTTCCAATCCATCACCAATTAATTGACCATAATGGGATCTGCCCTTCTCTACAGTCCTCTTATCTGGCAGTAAGAAACCGAACCCTACTTGTGCTTTGGTCTTACAAAACGGTTTCCATGAACGCACTTTATCCAAATTAATTTCCCGTAGTACATGGAGATCTGCAATAAGAGTAACATTACCGGGTGACACAAACACGAAAATCCGAAGAAGTAAAGTGGTGCCAAAGATGCAGTATTGGAAAATTCAATCAGGTGCAACTCAGAGATTGATCATGCAAATTAATTTCCTTCAGGAATTTTACCCAATGTGATCGTATAATTATTAGAAGCCATGCACACACTTAGAAAAAATCTTATTGTTTGTAAAGCAAATAGTCACCAGAAATAATATGACCAAAGCAAAGGCTCCATATGTCATCTAATTTTCATTTGATTGGAATAGTAGTCTTCATGCTTGCTATTCAACAATCCCTAATCCTATCTAAGTAAAACCCACTCTTTTCGATGTAATTGATATGTAGTGAGTTGGATGCGGAAGTTAAAAGGAATTCTCACATTTTTAATATCAACCAGAAGTGCATGACATCCAGAAGCCAAAAAACATATATCTTCATTTAATACATAACCCAAGGAGCCACTATGTGTTCACTTTTCCTCCTACCTCACTAGGGGAGGATAGTAAAAACTAGCCAAACTTTCGTTCACTACTGTAGTAAGGACGCCAACTTGTTCTCTTGAAAACTGGCAAACATAGTTGTCCACAACAACAGGCTTTAGCTCTTGAACAATGTTGGGCGATGTGAATTTGTACTTTATACTATAGTGAGTTGTTTGGTACTAAGGAGCATTAAGCCATTGGAAATATTTAAGATACCCTTCTTGTAAACAATTTCAACAACTCAATGATTTATTAACTATTTTCTCTCTAAGGTGGTAACAGAGAGGGTTTGCCTCCTTGGCATCCCTGCTCCACCCAACTACTGAAATTCTGCTGCCGGCAAGGTTATTCTCTGAGCCGTATTGAACTGATTGTTTTTCAGTTTCCTTGCTGTCATGGGGGCCATTGAAACTCCTTTGGTGTCATTGTCTCGTAAGTTAACATACATCTTCAGTACTAGCTTGCAGATTCTTTTCTTCCCAATGATCATTTTAAAAATTCTTGCATCATCTGGGTATCTCCCATGATTCTTCAAAGAGATCTAAATGTCCCAAGAGTTGAGTAAGATGAGTATAATATCTGAGTGATTGAGCAACTTGACCTGCTGGAAGAAATACAGTGGAGTTGTCAAGAGGATGCCAAGCGTCACAAGGAATCCACTGAAAAGGACAGAGTGTTCCAGTTTCTTATGGATTTAAATCAAGACCTGGATGATGTTAGGGGTAGGATCATTGCCACCAAACCCCTACCATCACTCAAATCAACTGTCTCAGAGGTCAGACATGAAGAAAGCCGCAGAAAACTAATGATTAAGAATCCAGTAGTATCTGAATATGAAGGTTCAGCAATGGCTTCAAGATCAGATCAGAAATGGGGTACTAATCAAAAGGAAAAAAGGGACAAAATTTGGTGTGAACACTGCAAAAAGACGGGCCACATTAAAGACAACTGCTGGAAAATTCATGGCAAGCCTGATAATTGGAAGCCTTCAGGAAAGGGAAATAAAGAAAGCTATGGAAAACATGCTGGAGAGGAGACAAATCAATATGGTGGCTTTACAAAGGAACAAGTGGAAACCCTAAAAAAACTCCTATCTACTACTCCATCTGAGCCAAGTACTACTGCTGGAGATTCTGCCATCCTTGCCCAAACTGGTATGGATTTTGTTCTTCCAAAAGATAGGAGGAAACTTTTCTCTCTCTTATTGATAGATTTGCCTTATGAGACCATAAGGAGAGAAGTTACAATATAAAAGATCTGTGAAAAACCTCAACCTTGACGAAGATTGGTATTGATACTAAATCTGGGTTGTTCCTTCCAACGGCTATGAACATCAGTGTATCCTCCGTTTTTAGTGGTAAAATGTACCGTGTATGGATGATGTAATTGTAGAAAAGGATAAAAATAAGCCTTAGAGACCATAAGGAAAACAATATAAAGGGCTCTAAAAATACCATTAACGGCTATGAACAGACCTTAAGAAAAAGGATAAAAAGGAGATAAAACTATACTAAACTATTAAACAAACATAATAAACTATTAAACAAGCATAATAGCAGCTATAGTCTATATTTTAACACCCCTCCTCAAGCTTGATTGTGGATAGAGTAACAACCGAGCTTGCTTCTCATTTTGATAAATATAGGTAGAGCAGACCCCTTAGTGAAAATATCCGCCACTTGATCTTGAGAAGGAATGAACTCAATGTTGATGTCTTGATTTTCAACCTTTTCCTTGATAAAGTGTCTATCAATATCTATGTGTTTGGACCTGTCATGGTGAATAGGATTCTCAGACATGTTTATAGCCGACATATTATCACAGGATAAGAGAATAGGATGATCTTTCTTGATGTGTAGATCTGCCAGAATCTTTTGAAGCCACAACCCTTCACAAATCCCTAGGGCTAGGGCCCTTAATTCTGCCTCTGCACTGCATCTAGAGACCACAGGTTGTTTCTTGCTTCTCCAGGTAGTGAGATTACCCCAAAACAAAGAGCAGTAACCAGTAGTAGACCTTCTATCAATAACAGAGCCTGCCCAGTCAGCATCAGTAAAAACTTGGATTTTCCTCTCTGTTGATTTCTTGAAAAGAAGGCCTTGACCAGCAGTCCTTTTAGGTACCTCAACATCCTATGCACAATATCAAGGTGTTCTTGGCAAGGATGATGCATGAATTGACTTACCAGACTAACAGCATAGCAGATGTCAGGTCTGGTATGTGCCAGGTAAATAAGCTTTCCCACCAGTCTTTGATACTGGCCAACATTAACAGGAGCAGATTTGCTTTCCTTTTCCAACTTTACCCCTGGGTCAATAGGGGTGGAAGAAGGCTTACAGTCAACCATCCCAGTTTGAGTAAGAAGATCAGTAATATACTTCCTCTGGGAGATGAAGATCCCCTCCTGAGACCTGGCCACTTCCATTCCAAGGAAGTATTTCATTTGGCCAAGATCTTTAACCTCAAATTCTTTAGCAAGGGAACACTTTAGTGAAAGAATTCCGGGGTATCATCACCAGTGATGATAATGTCATCTACATAGACAATAAGGATGACCTTTTTTCCAGTAGGTGATACCTGGGTAAACATAGTATGATCAGATTGTCCTTGCCTGAATCCAAGGTTTTTGATTACTTTGGTAAACCTACCAAACCAGGCTCTAGGAGACTGCTTTAGTCCATAGAGAGCTTTGTGCAATTTGCACACTTTGTTTTCAGCCCTTGAATAGTCAATTCCAGGAGGCAACTTTAAGTAGACTTCCTCTTGTAGTTCACCATTTAGGAAGGCATTCTTTACATCAAGTTGGTGCAAGGGCCAATCCAGGTTCACAGCAATAGACAGGAGCACCCTTATGGTGTTAAGCTTTGCCACTGGTGCAAAGGTCTCCTGATAGTCTATGCCATGGGTCTGGGTGTAACCCCTAGCAACCAACCTGGCTTTATGCCTACATATGGTTCCATCAGAGTTGAATTTTAGTGAAAAAATCCATTTGCACCCAACAGTCTTCTTCCCCTTGGGAAGAGGAGTTAGGGTCCAAGTGTGATTATCATTTAGAGCTTGCAATTCATCATGAACAGCCTTTTTCCATTCAGGGACCTCAAGGGCTTCCTGAATAGATACAGGAATATGATGCTTGTCCAAGTTTTGTACAAACACTTGGTAGGAACTAGATATGTTTTCTGTAGTCAAAAGATTATACAGAGGGTACTGAGTACAGGTTCTAGTTCCCTTTCTCACTGCTATAGGTCTATCATCATAGTTCACAGTGCTTACAGATCTATCAGGGGAATCTGAGGCAGTAACATCCTCAAATTGATGTTGATCCTCTTGAGGATCAAGATTATGCATGTTTCTTCTGGAATAAACCAGTTGAACTGGAGGTCTTGGACACAAAGATCCTTTTTCAGGGCTCAGAGTTGAAGTAGGATGAGAAGTATCAGAGGTAAGTACTTCCTCTTGATTTGTACTTCCCATATCCAAAGAGCTAAGAGTATTAGGACTCATATCCCATCCTTGAGAGGAGGATATATAGTCCTGTTTCAGGACTTTCTGATCAAAGAAAGGTTTATCTTCAAAGAAGGTAACATCCATGGAGTTAAAGAACTTCCTGGTTTGAGGACAGTAGCATTTGTACCCCCTTTGTCTGGGTGAATACCCAATAAAGACACACTTGAGTGCCTTAGGCTCAAGTTTAGTTCTATGGTGAATATGCACAAACACAGTACACCCAAAAACCTTAGGAGGAAGGTTTTGGATCAAGTGTCTTGATGGTAAACTTTCAGACAGAGCATCAACAGGGGTTTTAAATTTCAACACCCTAGATGGCATCCTGTTAATCAGATAAGTGGCAGTCAGAACAGCCTCTCCCCAGAAATGCTTTGGCACCTTCATGGCAAACATGAGGGCCCTTGCAGTATCAAGGAGATGCCTATTTTTCCTTTCAGCCACCCCATTTTGTTGGGGAGTGTCAACACAAGAAGTTAGGTGAACTATGCCCTTCTCCCCAAAGAATTTTCCAAGTTGTTTTTCAAGATATTCTGATCCATTATCAGATTTCAGTATCTTGATATCAGTATCAAACTGTGTTTTGATCATGTTATAGAAGTTCATGAATATAGGACCAGCT
This sequence comes from Gentiana straminea, assembly GCA_036785695.1. Classification (NCBI taxonomy): domain Eukaryota; kingdom Viridiplantae; phylum Streptophyta; class Magnoliopsida; order Gentianales; family Gentianaceae; genus Gentiana; species Gentiana straminea. The sequence continues at coordinate 1,841,292 of JAVUPR010000413.1, read as the reverse complement.
TCAGCCTTCTCCTTCATTAAGAACACCCAAAGAAAGTCCGGTGTGGTCATCAATGAAGGTGATAAACCATTCATCTTGTACCGGTGATATTCTTGGCCTTGGAAGGTCCCCAAATATCACTTGTGTATAAGGTGGAAGGGCTTAGAAGGAGTATGAGACTTGGAGTGATACACGATCTACACTGTTTAGCCATACAACAAACTTCACATTGAAATTGAGACACATTTTTATTAATGAACAAGTGAGGCATGAGCCTCTTCAAATACATAAAATTGGGGTGACCCAATCGTAGTGCCATAACGAGAATTTTGTCACTACAGGTTGTTCAAAACGAATCGACACAAAAGCGAGTCTTTGATCATTCTCGAATCACATAAAACGGTAGCATGTAGAGACCGGATGTTGCACTAGCATTGCCAATCATCTTCCCGAGTTGGTCTCCGTAAAACACACTTATTGTCATGAAAAATGACGAAAAATGTTCTGTTTTTTTGTCAATTTGTTCACGATAAGAGATTACGGGACGATTTGGTATATAGAGCACACGATCAAGGATGATATTCCTTGAAAAGCGATGGATCCTACCCCATGAACTCGGAGGTAGATCCATCCGCAATTTTCACAAACCTTTCCTGTTTACGGGGAATAAGAGAGTGAAACGACCTCCCTATTCCCGGTCATATGTTCGGAGGCACCGAATCAACAATCCATTGTTGTTGATCATGGTCCGAAACAATATAAGATAGAGAGGTTTTACCAGAATAAGCAACAGAAGCTGTGTTGAAGTTGTGGAAGGAGTGGCAGAGTTAGGAGCAGATTGCATGAGTCTCCTCAGAATTTCCATTTGTTCATGTGAGAAAGCAGGTGCCTCTCTAGGTGTTTCCCTAGGAGCATCCTCACTCATATGAGCAGATGGCAGACCCTGAGACTCCTTTCCAGCCCCATTTCTGGGTTTCCAATCAGCAGGCTTTCCATATAGCTTCCAGCATGAATCTCTTTGATGTCCAACTTTCTTGCAATTATCACAAAAAGGCCTCTCCTTCTTGTTTCTAGGAGGTGGACCAGAAGGTGGACCACCTTTTGAGAAAAGAGCGAGAGCGAAACATCGATTGAACGAGAGGGTTGGTGGGGTTGAGTTCCCACATCGTTGATCGATTGAACGGGGGTTGGTGGGGTTGAGTTCCCGGCATCGATTTCTCCTACTCTCCTCATGTTTGACTTCTGAAAAAGCAGACTTGAGGCCAGGTAGGGGAGATTTGCCAAGAATTCTACCCCTTACATCATCAAGACTAGGGCTTAGACCCATAAGGAAAGTAAAGACCCTGTCATTTTCAGTATTGTCCTTGTGGACTTTTGCATCGGCAGTACACTTCCATTTGTAATCACTGAAAAGATCGAGTTGTTGCCATAATTTGTTCAGCTGATTGTAGTACTGAGTGACATCTTGATCCCCTTGCCTTAGATCCTTCAATTTTGACTTTAGATCATAGATGGCAGAAGTATTGTCCTTCTTGGAGTGGAGGTCATGGACGACGGACATTGCATTTCTGCAGCGAAAGAATTGTAGAACATGAAGTTCTCACTTTGCTCCTTGGTCATGACCCCACAAGCCATGACATAATCACATTGTTCTCGGCCTTCCATTGCCTCGGTTGAGGATCATTAGCGGGAGGCTCGGTGATTTCTCCAGGTTAAATACCCTCTCTCGCTCTTTCCAAAGCAATAAACATGAGCGAGAGATGCGGACCACGATGGTAATTGTTACCATCGAACCTGTGGTTAGTAAGAAGATGGGAGTTATCATTGCTACCCCCTTGATTGAGAGAAGCTCCAGTTGAAGCTGGAGTTACATCAGAGGAATCAGCACTAGATGCCATTTTTGTGGTTTTTGAAAAAAACTCAGAAAAATGGGATTGAGGAAGAAGATGAAGATTTTAAGCACAAGGCTCTGATACCATGTAGAAAAGATAGGAGGAAACTTTTTATCATTGATAGATAAGCCTTATGAGACCATAAGGAGAGATTACAATATAAAGGGAAAAACCTCCAACGGAAGGATACACTGTTCCAACGGCTATGAACAGTGTATCCTGGCCAAAAAACAGATAAAGGATAAAAAGAGGAAAAAGCACCTAAAAACACCATTAGGACCTTAAGAAAAAGGAGATAAAACTATACTAAACTATTAAACAAGCATAATAGCAGCTATAGTCTATATTTTAACAGTAATCAAATGGCATTTTAGATTAGGACATCCAAGTTTTGTGTATCTTTCAAGGTTGTTACCTAAATTATTTAAAAATAAGAATCCAAAAGATTTTGTGTGAAATATGTCAATTAGCAAAGCATTCCAAAAATCCCTATCCCAAACTTCCCTATCAAAGGTCCTCACCCTTCACACTTATCCATAGTGACGTGTGGGGACCCTCAAGGGTTAAAAATGTTAATGGGCACAGGTGGTTTGTGTCTTTTGTTGATGATCACAGTAGGGGAACTTGGATTTTCTTGATGAAGGATAAATCTGAGGTAGGAAATATTTTTCGATCTTTCTACAACATGATTCTTAACAAATTCAGCACCAAAATCAAAATTTTCAAAACTGACAATGCCAAAGAATATTTGAATCCAACCTTGGTCATTTTTTGAAAAGGGAGGGGATATCACATGCTAGCAGTTGTGTGGAGACCCCACAACAGAATGGAATAGCAGAAAGAAAGAATAGACACCTATTGGAGGTAGCTAGATCTTTACTTTTTTCAATGAATGTGCCCAAATATCTATGGGGAGAAGCAGTTCTCACTGCTGCTTTCTTAATAAACAGATTGCCCTCCAAAACTCTTCATTTTAAAACTCCCAGGGAAACTCTCTTTAAAGAGTTTCCTAATCTCCCCCCTGAATCCAGTATTCCTGTGAAAGTATTTGGATGTACATCCTTTGTGCATATTTATCCTCATAATAGGAGCAAGTTGGATCCTAAAGCTCTTAAATGTGTTCTTGTTGGGTACTCAAATAACCAGAAAGGACACAAGTGTTTTTCTCCCATAACAAGAAGGTTTTACAACACTATGGATGTTACCTTCTTTGAACATCAGCCCTATTTTGGTCCTCAGAACCATTCTTTTTCTCAGAATTATCAAGGTTGGGACTTAGATATATCCAGTCTTGAATATATGCCTGCTCCTGTTTGTTCTAACAATTCTTTACAGGACTCTCAACAAATCAAAGACAGACCTCCTATTGTTCATGTCTACTCTAAGAAAAAGAAGGAACAAAGGATAGGAGGAACCCTCAGTACTCCTCCTGGAACCCCCAGAACTCAAACAGAACCTCCCGGATCACATCAAACTGAACCTATTGCTGAACCTATTGTTGAAGAAAGGATCCCATGTACTCCAGGTAAATCAGACACACCAATGTCTCAACCTTCAGGTTCTACTCCTGCTCCTTCCTCTACTGATGCAAGGTATGATATAACTTTACATGACAGTAGACCTATTGCTGTTAGAAAAGGTGTTAGAAACTGCACCAAATATCCTCTATACAATTTTGCGTCTTATTCAAATTTGTCTAAATCTTATAGTTTATTCACTCAAAATCTTGACACAAGATTTATCCCAAACACTGTTCTTGAGGCTAAAGGTAAACCTGAATGGGAAGCAGCTATCAATAATGAAATGTCAGCCCTAGAAAAGAATGGTACTTGGATAATCACTGATCTACCTAGAGGGAAGAAAACAGTTGGATGTAGATGGATTTTCACAATCAAGTATAATGCAGATGGATCTATAAATAAACACAAGGCTAGGTTGGTTGCAAAGGGTTTTACTCAAGCTTATGGAATAGATTACCTAGAAACCTTTGCCCTAGTAGCCAAACTTAACACTATTAGGATTCTGTTCTCTCTAGCTGTTAACCTAGAATGGCCTCTGTTCCAACTTGATGTTAAGAATGCCTTTTTAAATGGTGACCTAGAAGAGGAAATTTACATGTCTATTCCTCCTGGATATGGGACTGAAAAATTAAAAAATAAAGTGTGTAAACTCAAAAACTTTGTATGGCCTCAAACAATCCCCTAGGGCTTGGTTTGCTAGACTAGCCAACACTGTCAAAAGGTTTGGTTACACTCAGTGTCAATCTGATCATACTCTATTTATTCATATTTCTCCTTCTGGTCAGAAAAGCATTATGATTATATATGTGGATGGCATCATTTTGACAGGGAATGATGTTGCTGAGATATTGAAATTAAAAGCTGTTCTAGCAAAATCCTTTGAAATCAAGGATCTTGGCAACATAAAGTACTTCCTTGGAATGGAAGTTGCAAGGAATAAACATGGTCTGTATGTTTCTCAAAGGAAATATGTTTTAGATTTGCTTAAAGAAACCGGTATGCTTGGTTGTAAACCAGCATCCACGCCAGCTGAATCTGGTGTTAAACTTACCCTTGATGAAAAAGGTAAACCAGTAAACAAAGTCAGATATCAGAGACTTGTAGGTAAACTTCTTTATCTAGCACACACAAGACCTGATATCTGCTTTGCTGTGGGAATGGTGAGCCAATTTATGCATAGACCTACTGAACTTCATATGAATGCAGTCTTCAAGATCCTAAGGTACCTAAAACTTCATCCTGGTCAAGGACTGAACTTTACTAAATCTGATTGCAGGGATATTGATATCTACACTGATGCTGACTGGGGAGGATCCTTAAGTGACAGAAGATCTACATCAGGCTATTGCTCCTATGTTTGGGGAAACTTAGTCACTTGGAGAAGCAAGAAACAACCAATTATATCCAGAAGCAGCGCAGAAGCTGAACTGAGGGCTCTGGCCTTAGGAATTTGTGAAGGCATTTGGCTTCAAAGGGTGCTCAAAGATCTAAAATTCTCTATTCCAAACCCTGTCAGATTATTTTGTGACAACACATCTGCCCTAAAGATTGCTGCGAACCCCATTCACCATGACAAGACCAAACATATTGACATTGACAAACACTACATCAAGGAAAGGATTGAATGCAAAGACATTTCCTTACACTATGTTCCATCTCCTCAACAAATTGTTGATCTATTTACCAAGGCAACTGCTCCTATTGACTTCATCAGATTGTATCCCAAGCTTGGTTGCCTCAATATCTACAACCAAGCTTGAGGGAGGGTGTAGGAATATTGACGCATATTACTATTTATCCTATCATCTAATTATCTATTATTATTATTGTAAGGTCATTCTTATAATTTAGCCTTATTATAACAGTAACTCCCTATATTATAGCTGACAATTAGTGTCTTAATTATTCTAGTTAGGAAGCTGTCAATTACAGCTGTTGTAGCATTTATTGTGCTGTCTGCCAGCTTTTTCTCTCTCACTTGGTCCTATTTATACCAAGTTTGTATTCTGTAAACATAATAGAAGAGTTATCTTTCTCTTGAATCTTGTTTCTTAAACTCTTCAACAGGGATTACGATTGATTTCTTAATCAAGCTATTAGCCCATGTTTCCCCTGTTACTTCACATTCTAGCATTTTCTACAATGAGCATTAATGCTATAAAGATAACATTGTTGAAGCATGCCGCTTCTTATAGTGATATAAGGTATTGGAGTCAAATGTCAAAGGACCAATTGATCATAAATTCATCCGAAACATAAAGATGGGACGCCTGATTTGAAAAACTGTGTTCCCTAACTGTTCTAGAAACCCCATTCGCCAAAGTAAATGCAGCTCAAGGAAATTGTAGAAATGAATTTCCAGGAAAGTTGCTGCATGCATGAGTAAAGAAATGCGATATTTCTTAATGATTTTGAAAAGAATACATTGGTTTAAATAGCAGTAGAAATCCTCTAACTAATAAAACTTCTAATCACCAATCAAATCTCCTAATCAAGGCAGGGAATAAAATTCTAAACAAGGAAAGGACAGCCTGGTATATTGTCCTTTAAAGACTAATTTAAAATTCAAATAAACAGAATATTTTCTACTTAAAATTGCTGTAATTATGGCTAATTTCCAGCACTGAGTAGCGCCTAAAAGCTAAAAGAGGAAAGGATATGAACCAAATATTCCAGAATACATTCATGAATGACTTATGCTATATTTTAATAATGCCACCAAACGTAAAACATAACAAGTCACAGCTAGGGATAACTTTACCATCCACTTGAACAACCAACTTATGTGGAAGAGTCAGATCATCCCAAACATAACTGGTACTGTGACCAGAGCCCAGAACGTCCGGCTGCAAAGAACCCTGGAAATTGAAAAACAATAGGAACGCATTACTTAAGCAATTAGTCATTGGTGAACCCCATTACATCATAGGCACTAATACTCAACCTTTTGATAGAAAGTTATTGGAGCATGAGGCAAGCAGTTCTCAATCCGATAAGGTAGACTTATGTTGTATGGCCTGTAGAAATGCAAAAGCAGAGCAGAACCATCTTCCACGACATGAACCATTGCAAATTCGCACTTTTGGGCATCATTTGACGATGCCGGATATGGCTGCCTTTCAGAACTTTCTGATCTTCTGAACTTCAGAAAAAATTGTCCAAGAGAAGTAAGGCAAACTGGCCCTGACCACCCAAAAGCAGGACTTGTCTGGAACTGAATAAAATACAGTGGATCATCCAGAGATTTAGCATGTTTTCTTAGAAGTCTCTCCATTATAGTCCTTTTCTCCAGCTTTGTTCCTGTATTCTGCAACTTTAGTGCTACTCTCTGATTACTTGTGACTCTAATTATCCCTTCCATGTCATCCTACTCAAGTGAAACAAAATGTAGAAGTCAACTTCAAGTGTAACATTGGCATGCGAAGCAAACTAGGTGCCAGAAGGATATTCAACCTGTAAATAACATTGACGAACTTGTATGACGTCTTCTGAGTGGTTTAACACAACATGGCGTGAGCTCATAGATACAAGGTGTGAAGGGATTGTTTCACTTAAAGATGGCTTTAAGGACACCCCTAGCTTGGTAAGAATTATTTTCCCAGATTCCTCTTCAAATGCCAAGTCCATCTCTGTAAGGCCAGACAAGGCATCCAAGTCCAGCAATGCTTCGGATGCTTTCTCTTCCACCAATCTTGCACGCACTTTGGAACTGAAATTAACAAAATAAGAAAAAATAAACAGACATTTCTAATCCATGTATGTAAGAACAGATACATTTTATCTACTAAATGCCATTTATGCTGAAACTACAAAGCTTAATTGGTAGGAATGAGACTTAAAACCTTCAGAGTACATATTCATACACCTACTCAACCATGCAAGTTACAAATGGGATCCAATCAGATCCATAAAAATCTGAAATTTCCTAACTTATATTCAGACATAAGCTAATCAAACATATCCTTCAGTGATTCACAATCTATTTACTAAAGTTAGAGCATTCTATGAAATCCTACACTCTTTTGCTCAAGCCTGGTGATAAATGTTGATCAAACCAAGCTTGGAGCTCAATTACTCGAACATCCTTGTTGAAACTGCCTGGGTTAGAATGAGAATTTGCTAGTTGGTTGGACCATACAAGAGAGATATTACAATTTTTTTTTTGTAAGTAAGAGATTGTATATATATAAGGATCAAAATGTACAACCAACCAGGAGTTCAAGGAACTCAAAGCCAAAACCTACTGACAAACGACAAAAATTAGGCGTCAAAACTCCTGCTCTCTCCGTCCCAAAACAAGTGCTATGCTAGGAATGTGCACACATATTAAGAAAACATAGAAAAAGAACTTATCTACCCTCATTTAATATTGTAGAATTATTTTTCTCAATCAAATTAACAACTCTCTATTATCTTAGCAACTTTCTTTCATCTTTCATCTTAATTGTAGAGTAAGGGTATTTTTGGTAGAATATAGGCAATTGTTTCCAGAAATCCTATAATGACACCTATTTTAGGACGCAAATACCGAGCTAAAATGACATTTATTTTGAGACGGAAGCAGTAAAATCTATACAAAATTGGATGGCTATTTTCCAACAGTTTGGACTTGACTACACCCCTCCACTAAGACACACAGAGTCTAATAGTATTCAAAGCGTTGGCTTCAATAACAAAACATGGATTGGCCTTCTTCTAGAAATTGTTCTGTTACACTCCTGCCAAATCATGTACTCCCTCCGTCTCGTAATATAGGGCCTTCTAGTTTTTTTGTGGTGTCCCAAAATATAAATCCTTCTCACCAAACATGCAATATTAAATGCTTTATTTACACTTTTACATCAAACAATGCAATATTATTAGGCACTCTAAGAAAACAATGCAATAATTTGTCTTGAATGATCCATTTATGATGTTTCTTAAACTGTGTGTAAAACCTAAAAAGCCCTATATTATGGGACGGAGGGAGTAGATAATACTGCCTCCGTCCCATTTTAAGTGTCCACTTTGACTTTTCACATGGTTGAAGAGAAGTGTAGTTAATGCTTTAAATCTCATTAATTGATGCAAGAATTTACACTTTATTTTGGGACATCCCAAAAAGGAAAAAAGGACATTAACATGGGATGGAGGGAGTAATAGGATACCCAAGGCTCAGAATGCCAAGCTGAAATTATATGTGGAACCGAGTAGATTGTTAGGGAACCTAGTAGAGCAAAACCAAGAATCAATGGTATCCCAATCAACACAATGCATCTTCAGCTCAAGAGATCTGAGAAGTTGGAACCAGATACGCCTAGAGAAGGAACAGGCAAAAACGAGATGAGTGTGGGAATCCATATACGTGTCTTCTTTGGTGTGACCTGCTTCTTGACACTTACCACACCAAGGTTTCCTTTTCCTTGGTGTGCCATGTGCTGGCTGATGTGGAGTTCCTCGGGCTGCAAATGCTGAATTTCCTGGAATAGGTACTGACGGAATTTTTTTTGATGTTTCCTTATAATTACCTTTCTTCTACTCTCTTCATGATGCACTCCCAAGAAAAGCTCCACTTAGTTTTGATAGAGGTGTTTTCCCTACTAGTTTTGATAGAGGTGTTTTCCCTATGATACGTCCTCCTAAATCATCAATATCTTTATTAGGTCTCTTAAGGTACTTAAAGAACCTATTCTTCTCAACAGATTTTTTTTCATAACTTTATCCCATTATCTGGACAACTCCATGTATACTCTTCAAACATGTATAGTTGTTGCCACTATCTGATCAAAAGATTGTAGTACTAGGTAACAAATGTGTTTCCGATTATAGATCTTGGGATTAGATTGTATCTCAACTATCTAATATGTACACTGTTCTTGAAAAACAGTTCCTCTGCAGCATGCCTGTTTGCATGTGCGATAAAGGAGGAAGTTCTCACTTATTTCATTTGTCATGAAGCTAACAAGCCAAGATATGACCATGTTGTTTTCCGAAGGGTAAACTCTGGAACACTAGTTTTTGTAGGGCTGGTCTTTTGCTTGTAAATGTATTCATTGGTGCACTTTCCCGCAAATAAACATCATTACAAATTGAGACAAATGGAGATAGTTATTCCTACTCGCTTTAAGTCATGTAATGGGAAACATGGTACTTCCTATTCGTACAGAATTCCCAGTATTTGGTACTTCAGATGATGAAGGCACCCCTGAGGGTGATGTGCTCTTGTCAGTAGTCATTTTGTGGTTTGTCCTAGCAGATATTTTTGTTGGTGACTTTGATACCATGTTGAAACAAGGATCAGGATTGAAATGTTCTTATTGATTTGAAACGTTAAGAGTATATATATATATATATATATATATATATATATATATATATATGTGTGTGTGTGTGTGTGTGTGTGTGTGTGTGTGTGTGTGTGTGTGTGGTCTATACACTTAGTCAACAATTTTAGATCTAATCAAATCCCTAGAATTCCGAAATTTCTTAAACTTAAATTTCGACGTGCTACGTCAAACATATCCCTGACTCAAGGATTCACAATCTGTACTTAAGTTATAATATTTTATGAAATCTACTTGGTTTGACACAATATACAAAAACCTAGGCCAAAGAGAGGAAAGGCAACGATTACTTTAAGAACCATGATCGCGTTGACTTGGGAGGCAAATAAAGTCCAATATGTGGAGGTATTACTGGTTGAAGATTTTCCCCAACTTCGTCTTTCCTGATTAATGCACCACAAGAAAACACTGAGACCCAAATCATTAGTTAAAGAAAAAGGAAGAACCTTATTACAACACAAACAAACATGAATACCTGGAGACAAACTTATGATTGTTAGAAAAGAAACACAAAGCAACGTCTGAGTCATTTTGTAATGCATATGAAGTGAAGAGGATAGCCTGCAAAAGACACCAAAGGAGAAAAACTCTTTATCAGGTAACTGAAAATAACAACTACTCTCGCCTTAGTACTGTTAGGAGTTGCCAATACAGACACACGTTGTCAACATTGTGCTATTGCATCCTCCTCGATACCCGAACGTTTAGAAGGAAAAGAGGAAGAGTAGATAATACAGTAATACGATTTTGTGCATAAAAATTTACCTCTAACACTCCTCTGTTGCTCCGAGTCAATCTTAAGATGGCGAAATATTTTCCACCACCAAAATCTAACTCAATGTCCAAATGACGGGTCTTACTTTTTTGCTTTTGCAACTTTTTGACCCAATCGCTACTGTTCACCGGTTTGCAGCTAGAACTTAACTCAGTCAGAGTAACACTGAAGTATATTATAGCCGGATTGGCATACAAATTCACAGATGCTCCACAGGATATTGTAGCCTGACTGCAGAAGTGGTCATAGTCCACTCTGGCCCGTGGATCTGCACACAAATGTAAGTCCAAACTAAAATTTATGCATGACAAAAATCCGCTCATATACCTATGACGATTTACCTTCATCACTTAACATTATGTGTATCTCTGTATGTAACAAATTAACCACTCGAACAGTTGGAAGGAGAAAGATTTCCTTCTGCTCTTGCAATGCAACAGGAGAATTCCTGTTATCTGCAGCAGAGTCAAAGTCATCTGGCTGAATTACAGGTACATCTTTCAACAGACTCTGAACCAAAAAATATATGTGGGAAACACGTCCATCTTCAAAGTTGAGAACACAGTGCACCGTGCTGAAGGTACACCTAGCAGCTTCAGCAGAGAATGCTGCCCGTACTTGATAACTTAATTTATCAAACACACCAGACAAACGCACAGGCTTCCCACCTTTAAGCTCATCAGACCACTCCACTGATATAGGGTTACCCTTAAGCAATTCATCTGTCATATTTGGCCTAAACGTGAGGATAAAATTTCCTGCGCGTGAACATTGAAATCCATGAGGAGAAAGCTATTTCAGACATAATTCTGATGGTTCGTACACATAATTTGACTGAACATGAGCTTACTAAACGTGTCGAATTGGCACCACGTTTAAGTGGATACATGTATTCATTTGTACACAGTTCTTTAAATTATTGTGTCAAATTTTACAGAACAAAGAATACGCCAATGGAAGAACAAAAATAGGAAGCAAATATATGAGACAGCACAAACTACACAAGGGTAAATACTCCGCGTTAAGATGATTAAAATGACCGGAACCAGTCTATAGTATGGTTAAGTACTTCCGAAATAGCCAGACCTCACATTAGAACCAAAAATATGCTTTTGCCTGCACTATAAGCTTTCTATTCAATGTGTATGAAAATCCTACATAAAGACAGCCACACTAAACATTTTATTTTCTGGTCAACAATGCTGCAACAAAGTTACAGGAAAATACTCCCTCCGTCCCAATTTACAAGGCCTTTTAGAGTTTTCACTCAGTTTAAGAAAGTGGAAGAATGCCATAAATTTCAAGGAGAAAAGTCTATAATACCCTTTGAAAAATAAGAACCACACATACCAACACTCAAAGATATCAAAGCCTTTTTTGATCCACCAGACAGATTAGTAGCACCAAAAGCAGCAATAGAATCATCAACAGAATCCCCAGCTTTGAGCATTATTGAAGCAAACTCGGTTTCCTTCTGCTGAGGACGTTGAAAACGCAGCTCCATTGAAAAATCAGTTTCATTGTGTACTCTCAGTACAGGAGAAACGATGATTGACAAGCCATCCTAAAGTATGTCAGAATCAAAATACAAGTTATAAAGTTGCATCTCCGAGAATTCAGCAGGCACAGGTTGCAAGTCTCGCTGTTAAGAACTTACCTTGGACCTTCGTGTTACTTCAACCACAATAAATGGACCAGGATAAGTCTTGGATTCTGATACCCACAAAAAAACAAAAATGAAAACAGTTCTGATCATGACAATCAGTTGCATTACAAATTCTGAAGTACAAGAAAACAACCAGTATTTCACAAAAGAAACACACTATATAAGATAAATTCAAAATCCAAAAGATAGCACTGCGGTAAACTTGTCTGCAAAATTCAAAACCAGTCAAAGGACCACTACCTATTTTAAATATTCTGCCTAGATTGCGATGTGATAATAAATTTACCAATTAACACTGTTCAAAGAACTCATAACTTATACAGAATACTCTGCATCCAAGAAATTATTGTTGGTCTTCCACAACTTATCCCATAGAAAGTAAAAGCATTGAGCTACCGCACCTTCAGACGAAACAACACGTGTTCTCCAAGCAAATGTCCGAGCTTCCGAAAGCGAAAGATGAATTGGAGATGTACATAAGGCTCCTTCATTTGTTAGCTGGATTGAGAAGACTGATGCTTCATGAGATTGATTTGCTACTGCAAGTTTCCTAGAAGCATGCCAAGAAGTGTTGATAAATCTTAAAAAGAAACATTACTAATAATGATGATGATGATACTAACACTTGCATCTGACGAGTGTGGTTATAGTAAAATGGCAAAAGCGAAAGGCATAGGAAAAGATCTCTGCGTTTTGCATTTATAACATTGTTAGCTTGCAAGCAGAGGATGGCTACTTTGAACAGATTACATGATTGGGGCTTGGCACAGTATACCACATGCCAGATATGTTTTCAAGGAGAAGAAAGTCATCACCATTTATTCTTCGAATGTTATTTTACCAAAAGGTTATGGTATACACTCTTTACTCTTAAAAGTGGAGCACATTCCCATTAGATCAACAACAGAATGCAGTTACTGCCAAGAATTCAGCTCAGGAACTCCACAATCAGTTTCAACATCATTTACTATTATTAGGCTTCTCAGTTGAACCATTCAATTTGGCATGAAAAGAATGATAGGATTTCCCTACGTGTTCCCACTCCTAGTTCTATAGTAGAAGGGAGATGATGAAGACTCTGTCCTCATGTGCTTCACCGAGGAGAAAAGTTCATCCATTCTAAACTTAGTTGGCATATTGCAGCTGAATGTAATCTAGATATGTGCATCTTTTCTGCAACTTAAGCTGCTGACTTAGAGCTATAAGTTATTGTACAAATTGTATGACCTATTTCTTCATGTATTATTAAAAAAATTATCCAACTTTATAAAAGAAAGGGAAGAACGGGGAGGAAACTAATCATTCCTAACAGCTCAGTCAAAATAACTATCTAATGTATGGATTCCTACCAAAACAATTTATTGCATCATGATAGATTGTCATTCATCAATGAGTCATTTTCAATGATTTATTTGCATGATTTCCTTTTTGAAAGAATATTCACAGCCTTTTCAACGTAAGAATCGCATTGGAGTAAAACAGAAATATGAGGTTCCAGATATTGTACTTGAGAAAAATAGTAGTAGATTGTCCGCCAGCCACTGACGCACACTGGTTATTGTAGAACTTGCAAAGAAGGGGTGCCTCTGACTTGTTTTCAATCTGCATTTAGAAGACATCATTCCATATCTTCAATGAGGATATTGCATTTCCCTTGATGTTAACAAGTATTCAGCAGAGAGAGTTTATGAAGTACTGCTTCTGAAGCTCAAAAAACAGACTAGGACACAGCCAAAAAAAAAGTTCATTTCCCTCAATATTGGACAGAGATTGTTGAGTTCAAACAAAGGACCGGTCTATTTGGAAAGGTCCAAACAAGGTAAACAAAAGCAGGCATCATTAGAAACTGGCACATCACCCCAGTAAAGTAACAAAATGAATATTATTGCAAACAGATTCAGCATGCATAAGTTAATATAGGAAGAAAATGTTCATGAATTACTACCTGAGCCAAAAGCTTAATTGATCGAGGAACTGAGTAATTAAGGTATTTTAAACAATTCAAAACAGCCCCGTCACATGTGGACAGCAGGGCATAAGATAAAAGCCTGGCTATAGAATGGCATAAAGCCATATAAAGCTCATGATCCAATAAGGGGCTACATGGCAAAACAAAGACTCAAACATGGACAAAACAGAGAGTGGCAATGCTAACAGAGAGGTTTGATCCTAGTTTGATCCTATGACCTCCCAACCCAAAACCTTGTTGAATTACCATCTCTGAAAACCTAAAGCTGTTGGGAAGCTGAGAAACACTTCAAAGCTTCCAAACACAAGCACATATCTGAGTGTAGATGCCACCATTTTTTTTGTTTTTAAAATAAAAAAAAATGGGGAATGGGGTTTTATGATATTGGGGGTGGGGATGGGAATCGAACCCTAGTTCACACCAGGAAGTGTAATGGCATGCACCACTAAGCCAGATCCGCTTCCCTTTTCTTATCTTTTGTATTATTTTCTTATGCAATTTCTTTTTAGATTCTTTATTTCTCTTCTTGTGTTCTACATTAGATAAAGGTCCAATATACAAGTACCTTGCAGCAATTAGCCAATATCGCAGAACTTCTTACTGCAAAAGGACCAGCCAACTTCAACTTCCCAATCACAAAGAGAAGGATGTCAAGGGAAAGTTCACTCAGCGATATCCTTAGCTGCCAAAATAATGAAGTATCTCATACAGCAGCTTTTGCAACAGAAAAATCATGAGAACAGTCATGAAAATGACCTCTTTGATCCTGGCAAACATATGACCTGGCACCCCAGGAAAAACATTTTCTGAATCCAGAATAGAAAATCTGTATCTGTAGAAAATAATAAAATCATGCAAATGGACCATTTCCTCCCTGCAACATCACATGACAAAGAACTAATGCTTAGAAACCACTTCAAAAGACTGACACATTCAATGGGGACAAGCAATTATGTTGTTTTGTTCCAGAAAACTCACCATAGATTTTTTTGAGCATCAAAGTAGTCTAGCATGAGTTCGAATCGAACCATAAACCTAGCCTTAGTGCTTAGCACCTGCACAATGATCTCAGCAGAATTTATAGATCCTTGGATGAGGGGGATCTTTTCCGCTGAATCCAACAGCTGATCCATGATTGTCAGTGTAACCTTGTTTACTACAAGGGTGAGTTTAACATTCTTCAAAAGTCCTCGGTCAGTTACTCCTGAATTATGTTGCAAGCTAGATTCAGGTGCTCTCATAAAGCAAGTAGGCAGAGATAAGTTGTCATGTGATAAGATGGAGTCATGGAACACTTTGAACTTAACGGGATTCCCAGGCTTAGAGACAAATTCCAGAACCCCATCGATGAAGGCTACAGCTCGGTCGTTCTTTTTGTTTACAAGGTAAAATGTGTTTTTAGATAGAATCTCATAGGACTTTAGTGCAAAATCACCATCATAAGATTCTGGTCGGTAAGGAACCATACTCCACAGTGTCGATGCATTCTCACAAGCACCAGAAATATCTACAAAGTCAGATTTTGGCCGGGAGTTCAAACTTAACGGCTGCCCAAATTCATCTTTAGCATACATTGAAATCAGGGAGATACACTTTTCTTGTGGCCACCATCTACTTGGATTCTGATGCTTCACCTGAATGCAAGTTTGACAAAAAAATCCTGAAACATGATGGAAAAGACAGCAACTCTAACATCAAACATGGTATAAAACTACGTAAAAGATCATATCAGTTAATATGAGATGCTAAAAAAAAGAGGAACAGAACTAAACACCCCCTCTCTTCCCCCCCCCCCCCCCCCCCCTCTTCCCCGATTTTCTTTCTTTCCACACTCACTTCTTCCCCCTCCCGCTACCCCCTACAAATAACTGAAATAAAGGACAGATATGAGTTGTATCCTTTTTTGCAACAGTAAAAGGTAATGCCACATTCTCATGGAAACAAAATTGCAGCTGTTGATGGTTCTCACTCTAAAGTAGCTGGTACAAGTTTGATAAAACTTTAATAGAGCTAAAGGATGTACTTCATCTTGCTAATCTGGATTGCAACTTATTATCTGTTAGAAAGCCTTCTCGTGGTATAAATTGTATTGCTATTTTTTCTTCTAATCTGCATGATTTTCAAAGTTTGGATCCAGCGAAGATGATTGGCACTGACAGGATGAGCTCAGACCCTACCTTCTCCATGCAACTATATCACCTAAAAGACAAACTCACAAGGTAGTGTGTTGACTCTTGATATGAATAGAACATGATATTAAAAAGTATAGGATCGAAGATATGACTTCTTCCCCTTCTATCAGCCAATCACTAGAGTAGCTTACAATTGTGATAAAACTATAAAATAAAATAAATAAATAAAACACAGTTTTAATGACTATATTAAATGTTAAAAAGGCAGTAACCTAAATCCAGCTTTACTAAATACTCCCTCCGTCCCATAATATAAGGCTTTTTAGCTTTTACACACGGTTTAAAAAACATATTGTTTTTTGAGAGTGCCTTATAATCAGAGCCGTCCTTGGGGGGGGGCCTACCAGGCCTAGGCCTTGGGCCTCCCCCAAATATAATGATATTAGGGCCCCCAGAAAAAATGGTCCACTGCTATACATATTGATACATTTTCTGAGTTGTATTGGGCTATAACTTTTCAGCCGGCCCAACATTTATCCATTGATTTCATTTTCAGCTCTTTGACCTTTTCACATTATGCCTAACGTAACACAATAAAAAAAAAAAAAAAATATATATATATATATATATATATATATATATATATATATATATATATATAAAATATATAAAAGCTTTCCAATAAAGTTATGTTTGCTTAAAATAAAATAATAATCTCCTGCTGCATTGCAGCATATAATCCCAATTTGCTTTATCTTGTATACGCCCCCGGTTCTCTGTTGTTCAGGGTGCATACACTCTTTTTATTTTTATTTTTACTGTTGATAAATTATACCATAATCTATTTGAGACTTTGGATATATTTTACTCTTATTATCTTTTCGCTTTATACTTACTCTTTTCATAAATATTTTTATTTGTATATTTGTCTTTATTGGTTTCATAAAAAATTGTATAGTTTTGTTTTAATATTTTCTTTTTATGCATTACATCAGTACATGTGGTTGTGAACTGCTACATTATTTTTTTTTCTTTACCTGTTTATTTAAGACTTAGGTTTAACTAATTACCTAAAGCATCTTATTATTTGCTTTCATTCATATGGTTTACACACTATTACTTCTAAAAATGTCGGGTGACAAGTGTTCAATGTTAATAGTTATAGCACTTTGTTGGCAATGTTCCACAAATTTTGAAAAAAAAAATCCATCAAACAACAATCAAGGCCCCCCAAAAAAAATCGGCTTAGGGCCCAAAAATACACCGGGACGACCCTGCTTATAATATTGCATTGTTTAATGTAAAAGTGGAAACAAAGCATTTAATATTGCATTGTTTTGTGAGAAGGACTTGTATTTTGGGACACCACAAAATGCTAGAAAGCCCTATATTACGGGACAAAAGGAGTACAAAATATAAAATAATCTAATTCCCAGCATAGTCATATTCTCACTTGCTTCAAACCTTGACCTCTCAACTAGTTAGATGTAAAATAAAGTAAACATAAAGGATAAATAAATAAATGAAGATCTAGAAGGAGATCCACCTGCTTTAACACCCGTGCAAACTTCAACAAAGTTTGTAGGCTTAGATAATCCCTATATGGTCTCAAGCAGACACCAGACGTATGGTTTGGTAGAATCACTAAAGCAGTCAAGAAATTTGGATCTGTCCACTATCAAACTAGTCGCACAATGTTTTTTAAACTGTAAACACTCATAGTCAGGGAAAAAAAAAGCAATTTTGATTGCGTATACAGATAATATTAATTTAACAGATGATGATGATGATGATGATGAAAAAATCTGCAAACTGAAGCACTCCATGGCAAAAGAATTCGAAATAAAAGACTTTGGTCAACTCAAGTATTTCCTGGGAATGGAGGTGGCAATGTCTCGAGCTAAATGAAAGGGAGCGCCACAGAACAAGTGGTTGAGAGAAAATGCTAACCAAATTTCGCTAAAGTCTATTTCAACCAAAGAACAAGTGGTAGATGTCCTGACAAAGGTTATGCCACCAAGGATGTTTATAGAGCTCAGTTCCAAGCTTGGAATAATCAAAATCGACAACCAAGTTTACGGGAGTGTCGAATTTTCTGAGTTTAATTTAGATGTTTTGAGAAAATTTGTGTTGATGTGAATCCCTGACTTGATGGATAAGCTTTCCCAGCGGGAGCACATTTTGCCATGTGTAATTCGAGTTAGGAAGCTTCCTAGATCAGTAGTGTGATTTGGTAGGTTTTGTTTGTCGACAATTCAACACACTTATGCATAAATAAACGTTAGAATACCACTCAAAAAAATCAATGAAAACTGCACATTTCATTCTATAAATTCAAATATGATAGGAAGCCCTTAGCATCTCAATTTCTTAAAAAAAAACGTAATCTGCAAATTTAGACATGTGAAGAAAATGTCTTAGCATGCCAATGAGGCCTACCCTAGTGGTTGTGTTGAGGCCCCAGGACTAAGGGGTTCTGGATTCAAGTCCCACTTGCAACAAGTGTGGGTTATACATGTCCACTATATGTGGTAATTTCGTTTCAAAAAAAAAAAAAAACTTAGCTTTCTACTATAGTTACATGAATACCCAATTGCCACAACTTGTCAAGATTATGAAAATATGACTCCTTGGTCATTGAAAACCTTATATGTTTGTATTGAAAATGATGTTATTTCAATGTTAGAAGTAGCTTACCTGGAAAAGCGCCCTCGATCCCACAAGCGAATAATGGATTGTGCCATTAAGGCTGTAGGCACCATCTACCTCCTCAACGGCAATGAACATGTGTTCATAGATATCCTCAAGAGCAACAATAGTTCCTATAAATGTAGTAAAATCCTCAATGCAAGATAAACACATTAAATTCTAAATTAAAAGACAAAATTGTCCAAAAGAAAATACCATCTGGAAGTTTATCTTCAAAGCTTCCTTCAGATTCTTGGTCGACAGACCAATGCCCATAAGTTGTATCACTTGTTGTCGCTTGACCAGATATTCCGGAGAAAGACTCCAAAGCTAAGAGTACTATCTGAGGCAGCAAGTGTGAGATGATTATACAACCAAATAGTTATGACATTATAAGCCTACCAACAGGGAGCATATTTATTGAAAGACCTCAGACATATTTCCAATGACTCGACGAACTTCAACAAACACATATAACATACATGTGGGAGGACAAAGAAAAACAATTTGATTCATTTTGAAAATGCTCTATATTCTACCTTACCGGTCCATGAAATAGTCACACTACAAAGACAGACTGGTAAATCACACACTTCAAAAAAACATGCATGGGTTAAATTAGTCGCATCATCGTTTCAAAAAAAAATTCCAATTATTTAGTCACCTCCAGCAGACATGACGAGTTTACAAACCTTATTCTATACTAGGTATAACAATTTCATTATTTATCTTCTGTAACATTAAAAAAGGAAGAAAAAAAAACTCTGCTAAATAGCCAGTTGTAAGACTCTCGTGGAGAGGACTTGTACTTCAATCTGATATTAATGATATATTCGCTTACAAAAAACATTAATGATCAAAATATGTATATTTACCTGTATCTCAGTCAGGGAGAGAATCACATCGCCGCCAGAAACAGACCCAGTGCCTGCCCAAACCTGGTTCAAGTTCGAGGAATCATTTGTATCTCCCCCGATAGGGCACTCTACCATGATAAATGCACTCAATTCTTTTAATATGTAGTTTTGCACGCTTGAACTTAGGATGGCAGATTCAGTATCATAACCAATAGGATTCTCAGAGTTGTCAGCATAGAAATCGTTTTCAACAGGGATCGGATGTACTACGTTTCCATGTCCTGTATATACAGAAGAATCTCCACGATTGAAGGTTGTATTCGAAGTACCAGGTGTAGCAGAAGGAAGTTTAAAACTTGGGGTTTGTCTGGCCTGGTGTTCTATTGTTTCATACAGGAATTGAGAAAGAACAGAAATTTTAGAAATTCCCAAAGACAATTTTCTTGTAGCATTTTGTACTTCGAGGCTTGAACGAAAATCAGCCTCCAAGAGAAATTCCTGCCATTTTCCTGCATAGATAAAACAATTAAAACATAATTTGCACTCATAATCAAGGCATTTCCAGACATAACAAAATAGCATACCATTTTCATCTCTTGCTACAATCACAATAGTAAGTTTTGAAAGACTAATGTTAAATGTTTCCAGTTGGTTCCAGATAGCTCTTTGGGGTTGTTGAAAATCTTGAGCGTGATCACGATCAAGATCTGGCAGAGAATCACCATCTCGAGCAACTATGCTTTTGTTAGGTAATTGTGCAGCAGGCCAACTAACAGTTCCAGCACGATAACGCATTATGCTGAACAGTTGTAAGAACATAAAAAGTGCCATTGTATCGAGGTAAATAGAGCCCCCCTGTCAATATTAGCACTTGTCATTTGGAGATTTTGACAATCATTCAAAGCCTTAACATTCATAAGCAAAGCATGGAATCACATGCATCATGACGATAATGCACTAAGCTGAAAATTAAATTTTTGTGCCAGTAGGCTCAAAAAATTGATAAAGGCATCAATGTAAACAAGGCCCCTGGTCAATATACACACGTGTCTTTCTGTCCATTTAGATAGTTATGATGTGCCTTTTATAGACAAGCATAGAAACAAATGCATCAGGACCATAATTTGATATGTTCCTAAATTATCGTCCTACCCCAAGTAGAATAAATGGGGAGATGGTCCAAGAAGGACAAGGAATCACACAAGTATTGATCTTGTTAATGCATAAGATCGTCACCTGTAACTGAAAACTGACTTCCTGAAAATGATTTCCATATGAGAAATTTGCCTCGAGACTAGTGCATCTTTCTTTTTTGTTCAAGACATTCTTCACTGAGGATTCAACTAAAAACACCTCACTGAGAAAAATCTTCATGCATAACCAATGCTGACAATGGTCAACAGAACTTCCGGTCTCCACAACCAGCAGGGAATTCTCTTTTTTACGCACAATACCATTAGAATAAGCACTACTATCACCTGTCAAACAATGCTCCGATGGTAAGGATTTTCCAGAAGCATTCATACACAAAGACAGCTTGCAACTTGTAACTGACATTTCACATAGGCAATGAAGAGAAGACATCAAATGTCCGGGATTAACATGCTCAAATATCTGCGAAATTTCAGAGGAATATTTCGAAACAACTGACTGAAATCCAGAGAAAACAACACTAAGTTCCGAAATTCCAGATTCAAAACAAAATTTGACACATGTCTTGTGAAAAGATGTGTGAAATCCATAGGCAATAAGTGTGTTTAACGGCAGCTGTTTGTCAGGTACACCATCATCTCCACATGTCTCCTTATCAGAACCTCTCCTGGAACGATGCACGAGTATATTCATCATATGCAGATCACAATCAGTTTTAAGCCTGACGTGGGTGTTCTCAAATACACAAGATGCGATTTTTAGTTCCTTAGGGGGCATCTGTTCGAATTCAACAAATGCATATGCCATGATTTGTTTCACAGATTCTGGATATCTTTGGTCACCACTTGAACCATAGAAGGTGATAGTATGAGATACCGAAAACCATAAATTAGATATCACCTGTCAAAAAAAACGAAAAATTCAGCTTGGAATTGCTTAGTTCATGAAACGGAAAAAAATAATTACATGTTGAGCGATAATAGATAGATAGACCCAAGTTTTATGACATGTCCTATATCAAGGAGATTGTTAGGTACTAAAACCACGAAAGTTGAATGATGGATGGAAATGGATAGATGGATCCAAGTTTACTTAAGGCCATGTATGTCAAGATTGCTTTATCAACATATACTATTCCATCGATAAGCATTTTAAATTTCATTGCATTTGTGTTGCTTGACATGTTATTATGCTTTCATGAAACAATGGATGCATGGGACGTCAATCCATTTTATTATATTTCTTCCTATTCACTAACAGGATTTCGAACTTCTAAGATCTTTACAAAATATCCCTAAAAAAAGATCTTTACAAAATAATAATTGTCCTCTGTTTAATCCAATTGATAGCTAAGAAAACACAAAATCTGCAGAAGGTTATCAATTTCCATTTTCTACAGAGGATTATCTAGACATCCTTCAAGAAAAATAAAATAACCAAACAACAGCATATATATTTGAAAGGATGAAGGAAATTCAACGAGTTAAGTTTGATAGCTCCAAGTTCTGGAATCCTCTTATTTGCTAAAAATGAAAGCACAATTTACACAGGATTAGATTTTGTGCTGCCAGCTTTTAGACATTCTTAAACAAAGTTAAGGCAATCAATAACAAAATAGATGTCACATAAGATGCAAATGTTGCTTATTTAAAAGATAACGCAATAAAAAATATATCACCTCAACCAAAACAAGGAGTTCATCCAGAAATATTAAAGCCGTAAATCCAAAAGTTATCCAATGCAATGCTACGGACAGAGCGAGACTCGCTGAATCAAGTGAATAAATCTCCTTCCTGCAAGAAATCAAGAAGCTTCTTAGAATAAGAAAGACGGTGGTTTACCACAATATTTGTCCCTTGATCCAGATATTAGAATTCTTAAAGCTCATTGATTAGCTTGTAATGGAAACAAAAAATGTAATGAATATTAATCTCATTGATAAGCCTGATATGGAGACAAGATATCAACGGATCAGCATTTTTGACAAGAAACACCATTGATACATTACAATACAGGAAAAATGTATGAAATGAAATCATATGGTAGAAGCAACAGGACCCACTTAAGTTGTTAAAGATAGAAGACTAACCAGAGGAAACATATCACAACTACGAGAAAGATTACAATGTACCCCAAAGTTACAACTTGCAAGATAAGATACAAATCCGTCGCCCGTATAATTACACTACTTGGTCCAATATATTACAAAAATAGACAATTCTAAGAGTCCACACGCACATACATGCATACATATCATTGATTTAAAAATATAATATACATGTGGTGAAAATTGTTTTTAAAAAAAAAAAAAAAAAAAAAAAACAGTCAAATTTAAGTTCCAACATACACAGGTATACTAA
Source organism: Gentiana straminea (assembly GCA_036785695.1). Classification (NCBI taxonomy): domain Eukaryota; kingdom Viridiplantae; phylum Streptophyta; class Magnoliopsida; order Gentianales; family Gentianaceae; genus Gentiana; species Gentiana straminea. The sequence goes on along the minus strand of JAVUPR010000413.1, from coordinate 1,817,979 downwards.
TTCATATATACAAATACACATGTACACATGTATATACCTACATACGATCATATATGTATAAGTATATGTATGTGTATATGTGTGTGTGTGTGTGTGTGTATATATCAACATACAATCATATGTATATGTGTATATACTAACATATATATAAATTGGATGATTTAGGTGAATTCCAAGGAAATATCTTTGATCTGTCGAACTTAAACTGAAGTTTTCGGTAAAATCCACTTTTGGATCACTTTTTTCTGGGTTAATCTGATCTTCTTTCGTGAAAGGTTTCAAATTGAGTATAAGGGACTCAACAAAATAAAACGATGATAAGTGAACCATGTTTAGAGGTTTCGGAGCACGAGGAACATATCCGTGAAAGATTCAAACATCAACAATCAATGTTGCCAAATGATAGAAGAATCGACAAGGATGTTATTCATGAACATCAGACGGGAAGGTTGAAGCTGATAATTGATTCAGGTCTTATATGTGATGGTAAGAATACCCCCACTCAAAAGGATAGTTTTACGGGACAACTATAAAATTACTTTATGGATCTGAATGTTGAGTTTCAAAATACGACAAAGAATACAAGGTGAGTGTAGCAGAAATATAAATGTGAAGAAGGGTGTGTACAATGACAAAAAAGGTACAGATATATCGAAGTGAAATAGCAATTGTGTCTACTGGTAAAAAATAAAGATTTAGCAATTGTGTATATTGATAAAAAAAAACTTGGAGAGTCACTATTAAGAAGGCAAAAGTCATTTACGGTGGCGACCATTAGATACACATTTAGGCATGGTTATACTACCCTTGTGTCAAAAGAGAAAGAGAGAGACCGAAAAATACATGGATGACTACTATTAAAATAATGATCATTTTAAGGCATTGAGGAGGGCATGGTCTATGACATAGCGTAATGTCAAACAAATAATCCATATAGACAACTCCAGCCAGTAGGAATAATGCTTAAGCGTTGTTGTAATCAGACAGTTCCAATGCATGCAATATTAAGAGTAACTAAAGCACAAGGCCTGAGTTCGATTAAGAATTCATTCTCCATAAAAGGGTCCCTCGTATCAATCATAGATTCCAAAACTGAGTACATGTGTGTCAATATACATACATATACATAATAACCCACCAAACTATCTGGTCTAAATACTGTATAAGAATAGTGAAACATAATTTGCAATATATATAAATATACACATATATCTACAGGCATACACACACGTGTGTGTAAATACATACATCTGTATGTGCTTATAATTATAACAAGTACAACAAAGTATTTTGGTGGTTATAAAACATTGTGTGCATTACATCAACTTCAACCAAGCCTAAGTGATTGGTACAAGCATACCCTAATTATCAGAAGTCCTTCATATTGTAGTGCTACAAGAAGTCCTTCATATTGTAGTGCTACAAGAAAAATATAAGTACACTCTTCTCCTTCCTATAATGCTCCAACCACTCAATCGACACAAATACAAGGAAAAACGAAAAAGCATGTAAACAACATAGGTATAAAATGAAGATTCTATGATTCTACAAGAATCAACCCTGAGTTCATCATAATATGAGTATACAAGCATCATACTATGTGGCGTGACTACGATAATAACATTCCACGATTAATTTAAGATTGAAATGTGGGAGCAGAAAGCCTATTTACCTGGAGGAAATTACACGAAGAGTTGAAGGACTGAGCATGATAAACTGATTACGTAAGTCATCTGATAATTTTCCGATGCAAGCACTCAAACCGTTAAATTTCACGCAAGCAGTCAGCGAGATCGTTCCTTGACAGGAGTCAACTTCATCATTAAATTTCCATATATCACCGCTTTCACACTCCGATTCAGAAATATGCTCATTACAAACTGCTGGATCATCACTAAATGATTTAAAATCAGTTCTTGAATCTGGTGAAACAGCAAGTTCAATGTCACCTATGTCCAACGAAAGGCAGGATTCACTCTCCTTGCTCATGGATGCTAGCTGAACTTTTGGACCAGCAATAACTATTCCAACTTCCATGATATTTTTAGGTACTAATCTTGTCATAATTGCCAGAACTTCGCCATGAATATTGCCAAGCATGCTGTCAAGACCAGATACCGGTGTAACATCATGGGTTGTCGAAGTATGCAATACAGCATTACTCTCTGTTTTGCCGGCAGCCCAGAAGAGAGAATCTTGTACCTGTCTAAAGGCAACAGCTAATGAGCATACTGATACGTATTCTAATAGACAGTTCAATCTACCTACCACCAATCCCCCTTTGCGAATTTCAGATGTATGAATTTTGGAGTTTTGACATGTCATAAAGCTCCGACTCTCAAAAAGAATGCAAGGAGCTTCTGAGATTCTACAGTCATTTTCATGAAAGCTAGAGTAGACGTGTTTCCAATTCAACCACATTTTTCCTAAAATTAATTGCAGAAGCGGTATAGATACCCTTCCATCGTCCTCTTGACCTTCACTAGTGAAGACCTTCGCAGGCTCACTCCACAAAATATCCCTGGAATGAAATTCTCCTGACAAATTATGATCATCATGTGAGCGCCCTTGAGTAGCAAACGAGGAAACAAGCTTTACATGTCCAGCAGAAAACATCAAATGATCCTCAACAAGTTTATCGACATAGCTTAAGTAGATTGCATCACATAAAAAGTGTATTGAAGTAAAATCCTGACTAGCAATAGAATTTGGGAGATCATCCATGGGCTGAACTCCATATTCAGGGTATACAGAAACAGAAAAATCTCCAACACTTAGGGAACTGCAGCGGGTCAAAAAGAAATCATCCCAAACAGCCTTATAGTGACAATCAACCTTTGAATGACCCGAAAATTGGCCAAAAAATTTCTTTAAGAAAAGAAATTTTGGAATTAGAGGTATGGTATTCCTTTCCTCTTGAGCACCTTCTGATGCTCTGTAACGAACTGTCCTCCATGCGTGTACAATGGCCTGAGTAGGCAGCTCTTTCTCAAGTTCAGATAATACATCCCACTTGTGCTTGACAGATTTAGAATACTTTTTGTCCAACAACATCCTAGTACCTGATCTTTTGATCACGTGATTTAAAGGATAACCGATGAGTAATAGCAACTCCGCATAGGAGCGTCGATAATGTAACCAAGCTTGCACATAACCAACAAATCTAGCCAAGGAAAGCTTAGGAGAAGAAATAAGAGAGCTTATTTTACTAGCTGCTATTATCCACAATTGCCTACCAGTTCTAACTTGTTTCGACTCCATTGACAACAATAAATAGAACGCCGAGATGACTGCAAGATCTGATGGTGAGAAAGAAAACCTTAAGGTGGGAGCGAAAACAAAAAACTTATTGAACTCAAGATTTTCCATCATTATATAACTGGAGATATCGGCTCGCATGACAACAGAAGTGCGATTTTGGCTTCTCAAGACAAACTCCGAATGTCTGATGTCAACATGGAAAGAGGACTTTCGAGAAGGCAAAAACAACGACCCAATAAATCCAACCATGAAACATGGCTGATAAGCATAATCTGATTCAGCACCAATTTCCTTGAACTCCAAAGCACAAAAATTTGAATCATTATGCATAGGAGGTAGCAGCAGGACACGAATATTCTCCACTTGCAACCGACCATATTTGAGTATGATGGCAGTAAGATTTGTCTTCCAACTTTCTAATGTAACATTTGCAATCCGTTTGATAGCGTCATGTAATGCACTGCCCTGAGATGGAATTACAATAAAGTTACAAACTAGTTGTATAGTAACAATGCAATTTGAGACTGATTCTAAGAGTCTAGATGTTTCCGGTAAGATATACACACATTATCCAGCAATATAATACTATAATAATTACTGCTATAATATATTGAGAATTTTTTCCCACAACAAAAAGTATGAAAAAAGCACAATGTACGCAATATTCAGCTTCCTAAATGAAATAAATACAACAATGCTCAAGCCTTAATCTCGCCGAATTGATTATCTTCACTAACCATACTCTTGTTGATGTCTATACAAGTCATATTCTTTTAATTTTCTCCTTCTAGGATTCAAAAAAAAAAAAAAAAAAAAAAAAAAAAATCTCCTTCTACGTTTATTAAATCTCCTTTCCCCGTGTTTAAAAAATATGTCTTGCAACGCCTAAGAGGTGCATTTACAAGACAAGCATATGATCATACCATACCGAACATGACTCCATCATTTCTCACGGATTAAACTACCCACCTTTTACCCAAATGCACGTAAAGCTTCAACTGTAAAACTTAGTTAGAAGGCCCGTAACTTGACATGCTTTTGTACTTTAACCACCAATACTTGTTTAGCCACCCCAATGGGATCCAATTAAAATTATGACAAAAAACATAATACTTAAATTATCATGAGATGTTTATTAAGACCAACAAAATAAATTATGATTACTAGGACAACCTCCGGATCGATTTCAGCAAGGCTTTGCTTCTTTAACTCCAATGAGGTATCTATCGGCTTCTTCCTCCGTCTCACACCTCCTCCTCCTTCATCATCATCTCCACTGGCAAGTCAAAACAGGCACAATCAATAATAAACGCAAGTACACATACACACGGACAAAATCCAGCAAATGCAGATACTCAAATACATAGAAACCTTACCATAGTGATAGAGTGACGACAAGGCCACGAGCATGAACAGAATATGCAGGAAAGGACCAGTAGGAAACGCGGATGCTCAACTCTTCAACACTAACTTCCTTAAAACGGAACCGACTAGACTCGTCGAGCAATTGATTGAGAACGGAAGTGCTGAAATTAAGGTTCCTTACAATACCATTAGAACGGAGGAACCCTAGCTTGAATTCAAGGTCCGGCTCGTCTCTCAGCCATGGCCGTAACAGAGACACTAGCTTCCGCTGAATCAATTCGTTCAAAAACATTACAGAATCTGATTCTGCTCAAAATGCAAACATTTTGGAGTTGATTTGTTCTTCAGCAGAGTGTAGTTGAAGATTTTTCCAATGGAAAACGAGAAGTGAGAATCAAGTCAACGTGAGTGAAACGGATTTGATGGTAATGAAAATTTTCCCGGGAAATCCTGGATTTAAGGCGGTTGGGCTAAGTAGTAGTGATATGATTGAAATTATAAAAATCTGGTTATCCTATGAAAGAGCCTTTCGCAAACGACATCGCGTGGTTGATGGTATGTGGTGATTATTCTTTTTTCTTTTTCCTTACTTGCGGGACTTTGTCATTTTACTTAATGTCTCTGGTATCCGTGATTAACTACACCGATTAATTCGGAATTCGGTCTGGATCTCAGAGGTAGAATTTGGTCAATAACTCTTTCAATACAACACATCAGAAGAAAATTAAACTGATAATCTCCCTAAGCATTCTCAAAGGGGCTTTATCTTTTATCTCTTATTTACTTTTTAGCGTTCTTTATCTTTTTATTCCCACCAAAATAATCCATTTTGTGTTTGTCTTTTCATAATATTAAAGGTTAAAATACATGACATTTTTGTCTTCATTTTTATCTATATCAAATTTATCCGATTTTTACGATACCTCACGATCTCACCAATATACAATTGTGTCAAATTATCTTATGAATTACTATTTTTTATGGGTAGGAATAAGCATAATTAGTCTAACATGTCTTGTATCATTCAAGTGAAATTCATATTACCATTTCCTCGAGGCAACCTTGTGATTATATCCATTGTAACCTTATCTCATTTCCACAAGAATACCTCTAAGGACTTAAATAACACGGGAAATTGGCAATATGCCGATGCTTTGTTTTCACATGCCGGAAAAACGCACAATCTTCTGATACGAACTTTGCCACACTTATTTCCATTCCACGCCACCAGAAATGTCCCTTGAGGTCTGTTGGTAATCATTTTTTATTAATGTCACCAGAAATGTCCATTCCAGATAATTAATGTCAAAATGTCACCGGAAAATGATTTTAATCATTTTTACAATCACTTTATGAGCCGGTTTTGATTAGACTCTTGTATAGTTTATGATTACTTTTAAATCTACGTTTGACGTAGATGAAGACAGGTTTTTGAATCATTCAATTCGGATATCGGGTGGATGAGAAATTAAGGCTTAAAGTTGCTTAGTTGAAGAAGTTGAAGTGTTGAAACTTGGAAGTTGAAGAGTTCAACTTCCTTAATTCCAAATTGGATAGTGTGCTAATCTTTTCTCAATATTTAAATGGGAAAGTTTGTTAAAGTGTATAAGCTCCAAAGAAAGGGAGATAGTTCATAATGTTTTAGTTAGATAATGTTCTGCTAAAATTGTCTGACGCGCGCGCCGCCGCCCGCCCGTGCCCGAGACCGTTGACCGTTGGGCTTGGAATTGGGCCTAAGGCAATGTGTTTGTCAAAGTTGCTGAGTTAGTGGGAGTGCTTTGCTTTATTACCTCAACTGATGGAGTTTAAGGACTTAGTGGAACTCATTCAACTGATGGGCATCAATACACCTCCTTCAATGCTGATGGAGTTACCTGATATTTTCTTCCATATATAAAGGACCTCTACTGCAATGGAAATGTACACACAGAAATACAACACATATCATACTTCTGCATAAATTTAGTTGAAGAGTTTCTGAAGCACTGCAAGAGTTCGAAGTTTGTTCAGAGTTGAAGTACCTGATACTTTCTTCCCTCTGCATAAATGTAGTTGAAGAGTTTCTGAAGCATTGCAAGAGTTCGAAGTTTGTTCAGAGTTGAAGTACCTCCCTCTTGAACAGGTAAAATGAGTAATCCTGGGAGATAATTGCATAATCCGTGGATACATGCCGGAAGAGTTTCTGAAGCACTGCAAGAGTTCGAAGTTTGTTCAGAGTTGAAGTACCTGATACTTTCTTCCCTCTGCATAAATTGAGTTGAAGAGTTTCTGAAGCACTGCAAAAGTTCGAAGTTTATTCAGAGTTGAAGTACCTCCATCTTGAACAGGTAAACTGAGTAATCGTGGGAGACAATTGCATAATCCGTGGGTACAAGCCGGAGCAAATTTGTCTTAAGAACATAGTTCATCTCGCATCAGTCCATGTATATCTTTTACTGTTTTCATTTCCATTTTCCATAATTGTAATTGTTCTTGTTCAAAATTATAAATAAAAGTGTTCTTAATCTTCTGTTTATTTTATTTTATTTCCATACGATACAACGGGAATAACAAAGTCTTCGTATATTTTGTGTTGCCTCGATGAACCGTGACTTGAGTGCATTTGTCAAAACTTCACGGAGCAACTCTGCAGCTCGGGACACACACAAACATACTTCCAATAATAATAATAATAATAATAATAATAATAATAATAATATTCCTTCCTTTATTTCCTACTTAATTTTTTAATATAAAAGCAAGAAGAACTAGGGGTGTACAACGAAATTGGAAAACTGGACTGACCGACTGAACCGGATTAAACCGGACCGAAAAATGATGAACCGTGGTTTTCCAATCGGTTTTTTCATTGAAGAAAAACCGAACCGGAAATCCAATTCAGTTTTCGGTTTTATCCATAAAAACCGGTATGACCCGAACCGAACCGGTTATACTTCATTTTTAATTATATGTATTTTATATATATATATATATGGCCGAATTTCATGAAAGCTTAACGATTTTCTCGCAATCGGTATCACCTCTCTTCGAATCCCGGAAAATCGGCCCTTGATCTTCTTATCTTCTAGCCGTTTGCTCTAGCGGACTCGCGGAGATTTGCGGGAGTTAAAGCTCTCGTTTTTTCCGTCCAATTTCAACTCACTTTTGATACAACGAGATGGCTTAAACCACGAGTCTTCGTTTATCCGGTGAATTCGTCCTTCACTCTATCTCTTTTTGATTTTCGTTATCAAATAGCTTTCGTTTGCAAACCTAAAGCTGCCGTGTTTTTTTTGTGTCTAGATTAGACAGGTAAAATTGCGATTTTGTATCTTTTTAGCAACTTTCGGAATATGAGAATTGTGGGGAACAAATGTAAATTGTCGGTCTTACAATGTAAAATTGTGCCCTGGTGAAGTGATTTCCTGAATCTGCCATTGGAATACCTATATATATATATATATATATATATCTTTCAATAGCAATGTTTTAGATTTTACGTTCAACGGATAGGTTAATGTGATGTATATATGTATGTCGTCGTGCCGATATCTTTTAAGAAATGGCTATAACTATTGATTTGGCATAGGTTTTTTGCAATTTGGATAGTTACACTAAGCTTCCTTGAAGTCTTTTCGGAAATTTAGTTGACCGAATATATATATATATATATATATATATATATATATATATATATATATATATATATATATATTTCGTTCTTGACTCTATCTCTATTTGCTTTTTGTTTTGATTTTATAATTTTTCCCATTAATGTTTGAATAATCCGTAAATTGATAAGGATTGAGGCTTCCGTGAGTCGTCTTTACGACGAAATGAAAAAGCCACATTTGAAACTGAAAGTTCGGACCTTTGACTGATAATCCAGTGAAAATGCTGGTTTTGGTTTCTTGGGTTTGTCTTATATTTGTCACTCATGTAGTGGAGTAGTTTAAACCTTTACTCTTGTTTTCAGTTGTTGGTTTTTGTTGCAGTTGAACAAGATGTGTAACGAATGAGCATAATGGGGTGAGTTTTATTGGTTTCCGCACATATAACCATCACAATCAATCGAGCCACGGTAAGTGAATCTGCTAGCTCCGTGATCCCGTTTTTGAAATTCAATCGATTGGATGATTACCTTTTCAGTTGAATGATTGATTTCGAGTATTGATTTGTGCAGGCTCTGGTTTTGAATGAGGAATTTCAGCACATTCTGCATATTCAGAACACCAATGCTTGATGGAAAGCAGACGGTGCTGCTATTACTCGTTGAAAAACAGGTAAAAAGAAACGAGCCGAGTTTCTCTTACTTTATATGAATGTTCCACATTGTTTTCCTTCGGGAATTCCTTTTTGTTTCATAGCTTTTTCCTTTCAATTAATAGTTGAGGGTTTATAGTAGTGCCATTTATTTCTACGCTACTATAATCGTTTTCCAGTCCAATTTCAACTCGCTTTTGATACAGCGCGGTGGCTTAAACCACGGAGCCGTTTATCCGGTGAATTCGTTCTTGACTCTATCTCTATTTGATTTTCGTTTTGATTTTATGATTTCTGCCATTAATGTTTGAATAATCTTGCAAAGACTTGATAAGGATTAGAGGCTTCCCCGGTCACTTTGCCGTTACGAGTTTGAAAAAGCCACATTTGAAACCGAAAGTTCGGCCCTTTGACATTCCGGTAAAAAAGTGGTTTTGGTTACTCATGTTTGTCTAAATTTAATTTGTTGTGAGCCGGCCTTTTCCACAAGATATTGATACATTTTTGGTAGTTTGTAAACTATTGACGTTTGTGAATATGCATAACTCCTACTATAAAAAAATTAAGGGAAAGTCCCCCATGATGTTGTTCCTATAAGGGGAAGTCCGATTAAGAAAAACACACAACCCTAAATTTCTAAACCTTACACTTATGCCACTTACTTTTCATGTGTTAGCCGTTTCTACTTATAACGAAACCTAAACCTAAAATGCTTCCCGGCCGCGATAACCGCCGTTTGAGTTCACCGGCCGTTCTTGCTTCTTCTAATATTCTTCATCCTTTGATCGTGAAAGGCTGAAAGCAACCTTTGAAATTGTCGTTACAACGACCACCCGTTGGCTTATGGTGTCAATAATGGTGTTTGTCTCATTTTTAGAAGAAAAAATTCAAAATTTTATGGTAAATAAAATACAGTCTGAAAACCGAAAATGAACCGAACCGGACTGTATTGATTCAGTCCAATTCAGAAAATTGACCAGTTCAGTTCAGTTCAGAAAATATCAAAACCGTAACTACAGTTCAGTTCAGAAAATCGTAAAAAACTGACCGGACTGGACTATGTACACCCCTAAGAAGAACAATACCTTTCCATTTGGTGGAATTTTCCGGGATTCCTCTGGTGTCGTTCTTAATACCTTGCGCGCTTAATGTGGGCCGAGCATGTTCTATAAAATATGTAGTGGCTCTTGCAATTTTTCATGGACTATCTTGCAAGCAAATGGGTAGCTTTTCACCGGTGAAGTTGTTGACGCATGTTTTGCCTTTACATCTCGTTTTTCTTCTGTCGTTTTTTCACATATTAGGTGAACAGGGAATGCCCCGACACATTTTTAGCGAAGTATGGTTTATCTATTTCTTCTTTTGTAAAATGGGGAAATTCCCCCCCTCCCCCGTCCCGATATTGTTTTTTCCTGCACTTATATGAAGGGCTTAATAAATTTCCTTCACCTCTAAAAAAAATCATGAATAAAGAATAAAATGTCCCATAACATGGCCTAGTGGTAAATGACTTGTATTTCAAAAGAGTACGTGGATCTTAAGCTGAAGTTTGGAGGTTCGAACCCTGTAAAGGACGACTTCTTTCAGTTCTTTGCTCTGAGCCACCTTATTACATCGATCTCCGCTCATTCCGTGGAGTGTGGAAGTTCAAACCCCGTAAAGCATTCCGCGGAGTGTGGAGATTCGAACCCCGTAAAATATGACTTCTTTCAGTTCTTTGCTCTGAGCCACCTCATTATACATATCCAATCACCCCGTAGGCCAAGACATAATACTCTGAGCCACCTTATAACATCTCCAATCATTTCGTAGGCCAAGACAGAAAAAGCGAGGACCCTCTCGGTTACCGTAAAATGAATAAATGATGAAATAGTCATCGGATTATCTTGAAGGTGATGGGTTTTTTTTTTTTTTGCCAATCTGCACACGTGTTGCAACAAGCAAAATTTTTGAGGTGATCCCAATTCCACCTGCCGATGGATTTGGTTCCGCGGCCATTGTGCTCCCAGTGCTCCATTCATTTTGGTTTTGTCAGTTAATGCAGCAATGCACTAAAATGATGAAGTCGTTTTCAATTTTTTGCAACGCATAAATATATGCCCCAGTCATTTGGAGATAGAGGTTTGGACTGTTTTGTTTTGCTAGTACGGGCCTGTTGGTTCGTCTGCCGACTAAAGGCGTAAACGAGCCAAGTTGTTCGGCGTTTAATTTGTATAATACACGCTTAAATATGATTTTATCAAACTTGTGTCGCTCGTTAACAAATCAAACTCAAACACTTAAAGTTAGATTTGAATCATTCATAATGTGCATCGGTTTACAGTGGTGAAATACTACTATAACGTCTCGTGGAGCAGGTGTTTGAATCCCGTTAATCCCGCAGAAAAAAAAAACAAAAAAACAAAAAAAAAAAATTCGTAAACTTTGTTATGACAATGACATGTTTTTGTTTTATTCATATTCTGTTTCATGTTAGTTAAATATTTCCCCTAAATAGTCCAAGAAATATCAACGGAAATCTGCGGTTAATAGTAAAAGGGTATAAACGATCCGAGTGCAATTAATCACTTACTTAACAAGTTGAGTAATTATTTAAATCAGTGATGCTCGAACATTGATCAAGTTCGTTCGAGGCTCGTTTGATCAATTTTAATTATGCTCGAGTTGGATTTGATCATGGTCGACGAGATTTTAAACATTTTCAAGCTCGAGAATATTGATATAATTTAATAATTTCGATAATGTTGGTGAATGATTCGAGTCTAACTTTCCGTTACTTTCCATTAAAGTTTACAAATTTTCGTTTAAAGGTAATTTACTTCGGAGAAGTATTTCTACACAAAATTTATCCAAAAAAAAGTGTACATACAAATGATTTAAATCATACGATGTTTAGAGTTACCAAAGAAAATAGTGGTGAAATAGACTATAATCTGGTATGAAAACCAGTATTCAAACCCCTTTAGAGCCAAAAAAAAAAAACAGAGAAAAAAATTTAATACTAACCATTTAAGTTTATGTGACTTTTTATGTAGATAAAGTGTGTGCCTAAATCACTCTTTATTTCTCGGGTGTTGCTAATGGCACCTCGGTTGATCTATTCGGATACCACACTTCATGTAATTTTTGACTTTACAGAGGTCGAAATCTGCTTTCAACCGCTCCAGAATCGAATATGAATTTAAAAAAAAAGTCGTCTCTCTACAATCTTTTATTGGATGAAAATGCTGACACAATGGTCCTGCTGTGAATCTCATATTAGATGTGGTAGAAACGCATGACCTCCTCATAAGTGTGAGACATAAATGTCTTATCAACTCAGATTAGCTCTTTTAGACCAACCGATTACGACGGTCTAAACAGGTGTCCGGGTTCTTTATGGCTCAATTAGCACTCCAGACCCTTTGGCATTAACTTGTTTATTGATCCTAGACTACCATAAAATTAGCGTTTATTTTGTTTTATTTTATTTGAGTCGGTGTTGTGAATAAAGTTGGTGGATTCAATTTCATATAATGTGCATGATCTCCCACCCCAACACGTAACAGTTTTGTCTCCCCATTATACGCTCATCTAATTTCAATCTCTGTCTACCGTTACTTTCCTACAAACACCACCCCCCTCTTTTCTTTTCTTTTCCTTTCCCTCATTAGTTAATCATTTTCTCCCTTTCCATTCATTCATTCCACCATTCAAATTCAACTCTTCCAAATTTATCTTTTTTTCAATGTTGACAAAATCAAGAAACAATGGCGGCGGCGGAGGAGGTGGTGGTCAAATGATCATGGAACACGGCGGAAACGACCACCAGAAACACCATATCTTGCATTCTGATCCGTCCCAAGATCACGATTACTCGTTTCGTATAAGCAATTCATCCGATATATCGAGCCCGCCTCGATACAGCCCGAATCATACCCCTCCTGGTAGTACTAGACCTTCATGGGATCAAGCTTCTTCAGCTCCATCATCAACCGATCAATCATCGTCTCCGTTATCAAGATCTCCATGGACGTTTCATTCCGAGCCACAATCGGAGAATAACTACACGTATACGGGTCTAATGGGATCGCTTGTTCGTGAAGAAGGGCATATTTATTCATTAGCTGCAACAGAGGATTTGTTATACGCAGGATCAGATAGCAAGAACATACGGGTCTGGAAACATCAGAAGGAATTTTCCTCGTTTAAATCGAATAGCGGGTTGGTTAAAGCGATTATCATAGCAGGTGATAAGATTTTCACGGGTCATCAAGATGGTAAAATCCGGGTCTGGAAAATGTCCAACAAGAACCCGAGCATGTACAAGCGGATCGGGACATTACCAACATTAAAAGCTAGTTTCAAGAAATCGATTAATCCCAACAGCTTTGGAGGTAAAAAGAACAATGCCGGTGGTAATTGTATTAAACATATGGATGCAATTTCATCTCTTAGCTTGAGTGAAGATAAATTCTATCTATACTCTGCATCATGGGATAAAACAATCAAGGTCTGGAGAGCGTCAGATTCGAAATTCTTGGAAACAATTAACGCCCATGATGACGCTGTGAATTCCGTTGTTGCGGGATTCGATAATTTGGTTTTTAGTGGATCAGCAGATGGATCTGTTAAAGTTTGGAGAAGAGAATTACAAGGAAAAGGGACAAAACATTTCTTTTCACAGACATTATTGAAACAAGAATGTGCAATAACAGCACTCGCGATTGATTCATCTGCTTTTGTTTTGTATTGCGGTTCATCAGACGGGCTTGTGAATTTCTGGGAAAGAGAGAAACATCTTTCACATGGAGGTGTTTTGAGAGGGCATAAACTCGCGGTTTTATGTCTGGCTGCGGTTATGAATCTCGTGTTTAGTGGTTCTGCTGATACGAATATATGTGTTTGGAAAAGGAATTGTGATGGGATTCACGAGTGTTTGACGGTGTTGAATGGGCATTCGGGTCCGGTGAAGTGTCTGGCGGTGGAAGAACATAGAGATGGTGGTAATGGCGGAGGTGGTGGTGGTGGTGGTGATCGGACATGGATACTTTATAGTGGGAGCTTGGATAAGTCTGTGAAGATATGGAGGGTGTCTGCTGACTCAGCGGCGGCACAACCGCAACAGCAGACGGAGACTGAAACTTTTCCGTCGTTTCATAACTTCTCGTCTCAGAATAGTGTAGTAAGAGAAAGGCGCCATTTTTGAAAGTTCAAAACTGTGATTGTGGTATAAATAAAGACTCTGATTTTATATCATTGATTATAATGATATCCATTTTAAATCAATGGGTAGACATTATGATCGATTGATATATATATATACTTTTTGTGAGGGTATGATCAATTGATATATAAGTATAGCAAAACTGTTATTAGAATATTTATGCTAATGATGATAGAACAAATAGTGCAATGCCTTCATCTAGTAGATTGTGAGAGCATGCCAAAAGTGGTGTGTTTTGCATATATTATGATTTGATTGTTGTAGTTAAATTATTTATTTTAAGAAAAAAAAATATTATTTTGAAATGTATCCTTGAGATTTTTATAACAAATTTTGTTTTACTTTCTATTGCAATATACATTAGAATGTGTTCGCTATAATAAAGATATCTTGAAAAAATTTATAATACAACGGTTGTATACTTTTTATTTTTACCATGTTTCACGTAGTAGATGTATATTGTGCTTTTTTATTTTTACCGTGTTTCACATAGTAGATGTATATTGTTTTCATATGATTATTTTCCTTTACGATGAGAAATGCGAGTTTGTTTTGTCTACTTTCTCCATCTCCCCCTATCAGAGCAACTCGCCAGCGACAAGCTACATCAAGGCTTGACCGGCGGAGTGAACTACAGGCGAAGACCTGCAAGCCGAGTGACCTACTGGCAACCGCCATCACGACTACAGGCAGGCGACAGAGTGACCGACGGGCAAGCAAGAAAGAGACCAGCTACTGGACTGAAAGAGAGTAAAACGTGTGAAAAGTAAAAATGTGGGGTAATTCTGTTTTACGGGCTCTCTATTGGAACTGACTGTCAGATGATTGTCATATTAAACAAAATAATTTTGTTTTTTCTACACGTGGTATTCATCCGACGGTCCGTTCTAACATAGAGTCCCTGAATCAGAATTTTCAAAAAAGGTGACGCTCTTTTAGGGGATGTAGGGAGTATATTTATATGGATACCAGTGAGCAAATGGAAACACTCAATATTTTAGTAAATATGAACAACACTTCACACAAGTGCTACTTTGAAAATGATGTTGTGATCTCTCCAGTGACCCTAACTGAATATGCTTAAAACACGAGTCTGTCCTAATGTGTCTTATGTGTATATCTGTTGATTTCAAAAGCACACTTTAAAAGACTCGTTTAATATGGAATTAGGGTCACCGTAGGGATCACAACACCATTTTCCCAAGAGGGGTTCTCGCTTGCTAGCTCGGCAAAACGAGCAATTACAAGGAACATGCATGGTCACATTATTAAGCGGCTTCTAAACTATTTTCTTTACCGATGATTAAATGATTAGGACAAAGCAAAGAGAGAATATGGCATCTTACAGGGTTGCTATTCTGTTGAGACCAGGTCTGAATGATCCCTTCCACTCCTTGTTGCAATCCATTTTAGACTTGTTTTTTTTTTTTTTTTTTTTTTTTTTTTTTTTTTTTTTTTTGTGCTCTAACATAACTCGGGTCCTCCTCGGCTACTTCACGTCTACAAGATTGTCATCATCCTCAAAATTATCATCATCAAAATCAGAAAGTTCCTCTGATTCCGAGAGTTCTTGGTCAGACGTGTGAATCTCCTTCGAGTGTGATGGATGCTCGTTATAACAATCAATGCTTGAATGATTGTCCTTTTCCGTAAACTCAACTCTACTGTGTTGTCCTTCTCGTCTTTTTGGATTGTCTAGGATAGCAAGGGGATTCCAGTTATTAGACTCCCCGTAAAGTGCAACATGCCCGTAGTATAGTTCAAGTTCCTTCTCAGCAATGGCAATGAAACGTCTTACGGATTCCAATGATTGTTCATACTTGGATTTTTCCAATGCCTGTACAAGCATAAAAGACCAAGTTAAAGAACAAAGCCGATAGGAGAAAGTGTATGATTCAAACTATATTTAGCCCGAGTATTAAGAATATTAAATGCGTGAAAGTTCTACAACTTAGAAACCTATAAGAGTATAGTTAATTAGCATTTAGAAATAGCAAACTTACCCTTTTCTTCGAAAGAGTGTCAACAGGTGACATGACTTTTGGCTGAACATAATCCTTTCCACGGTAAAATACCACTGTGTCACGCCCAATGATTTGAATAGGAATGCCGCCACTCAATCTAGCAATTTCTTCAGCAAATTCTTGAATTTGACCCGGTTTGCTGGAATTGCTGATGACTTTGACAGTTTCATGTTTCTTCCAATGCATATGCATATTAAGAATAACACCTCCAAATATACCTCGCCTACCGATTGGGACATAATTAGACCTTTTCTGGGCCATTTTCTTCATATAAAAACGTTCCTCACCGGTCAGCTCATGTGGCTTAACAACAGGACCTTGAGCTTTTGCAACTTCATACCGTTTTAATCTCTCAATTAGCAAAGCTTCCTTGATTTTTGCCTGAAAATATGCCAAATCAACAAGACATCAATTTTTTTTTATAGAAGGTACATATATTTCACACCCTTAGGAGAACAATCTAAAGTACCATGCGTACATTGGTTTAATAGGCAGCCCATGTTGGAGCTACTAGGTTACCTGATTAACCTCTCCTCACATTCCTGTGGGATCGGGGGTGAGGGGACCCTCAATGTATACCATTTTTTTTTTAAAGTACCATGCGTTTTTAGTTTGAAGGAAAAAAAGCAATTGGAGACATATCCCAATGAAATCCTAATTACGGAAACACCATCCTTCAGCATAGAGATCAAAATCCTCTTTGAACTACGTGATCGGTGAGATGCGAGTCATGCAACCAATCCAAACACAAAAGATTGAAAACTCAGCTGATCAACTGTATAAGGGCACAATATGAGAGAGGAAACGGATATATGGAACAAAAAAGTGCATTTTTTTCTTATCCTAATGTGCACACAAAATCTCTTGCTGAAAAATGTTTGCATATAATATCACCTTTTCAAGCTTGTCCTTAATTCTTTCCTCAGCAGAGGCAAACTTTTGATTTTTTTTCTTCCCCTTTACTCCAAGCCTTCGTGGATCTCTTTTATTTGCAGCTTTTCTCTTTTGTTTCTCCCTTTTCTTCTGCATCTTAAACCGTTTTTTTGTCGTCCACTTTTCCTTCTTTGGAGGTTCAACTTCATGTGTCTCAAATTTTGGGTGTCCGTCTGGAGATATTACTAAACTCACAGAACCATGACTGAAATACCTCAATGTTCCGCATGATTTTCTTGCTGCCGATCCAACTGACGGCTTAAGGAGAGACTGAACGTGCACAGGACTCGGAGGCATTACCCTAAAATGGAAACCAGGAAACCATGAATCATGGTGAATGCAATACTAAATAAAAACAAAACCCAGGAAACCATGAATCATGGTGAATACAGTACTAAATAAAAATAAAACCATAAGTAAATGGTAAATAAGTCATTTTCTTCCATTTCATGGTATAAAAATTAAAGACAAAAGCAAGATCTTCATCAATCATTAATTATATATCAAAGGATGGGGAAAGAGAAGACTCCTACTTGTAGTAAAAATGCCTCACAACTGTTGACATATATTTGTTGTCTGAATTGCTACATATATAAACACCAATAACAGACCTTTATAAAATGGAATGGTATACATTCTAAATTTTATTACATCAAGATTTTACTCCCTCCATCCCAAAATATAAGGCCTTTTAGCCTTATGCACATATATTAAGGAAGCTAGTAAATGAACTATTTTGTAGTTTTTTTTGACAAAAATACACTTGCACATTAAATGGGTTTTACACAATAGAATACCAAAAGACAGTAAATAATAAGTTGATTTGGGGTATCTAATAGGGGTGAAATAGTAAACAATGCATTAAATGTTGCATTGGTATGTGAGAATGATTAATAATATGGGACAAAATCAAATAGCTCTTATATTTGCGAAGGAGGGAGTATTTGAAGAACTGTAGAAATGATTTTATGATGATTCAAATAACTAGAAAGCATATAAGCAAAAGTGCAAAACATAAATTCAGAAGAACAAACGGTAAATCAGTAAGTGGTATCTAGCAATGCCCAACTTTGTTGGAAAAAAATGTTACAACCATTATATGCTACATGCAATTAAATAGAATTACTATGTCTTGACCATACATGAAAAAGTGACTTACATTTTACCTGAAAGCGGAACCTTCAGCAGGAGATGATTGCAACAGGCGGGGACTCACTGAGGGTCTACACAACACAGCGTTTGCCCTATCTTCCTCCAAGCAGAAATATTCAATTAGCAACAAAGGTCAAATCTTTCACATGAGAAATTTTCTAATTTCCAACTAAAAATCAAATTCCTCACAGAAAACTTTAGTAATGGTGAAGCTTTCATCCCAGAAAACAATAAAACATCTAAATATTAGTCACCAAAGAATTCTCCACATAAAAACCATTAGATATATGTTACAAGGGTTTAAAAGCTTAGAAAGAAAAAATAATAACACATTGCAGTGCATTAACAAAATGTGTTCAAGTGTAACGCAGTAAAACCAAATTTAGGTTGAAAGTTTGCCAAATTTTTTTATAATAGATAATATATACACACACATATCAGTTGCTTTCATGAGGAGCATTTGCTGAACATGTCTCTCTAAAGTTGGGGGTTGGTTGCAGTACTTTCTTTTGGTATGATAGGTTGCATCCATGTGAGCCTGTACATGTTTTGCCTGATGCAGTCCGAAGACAACTCAGAGAGTCAAATGATGCAAAATTGGCAGCATTAACTCATGAAGGATGTTAAACTTGGCCTAACATAAGAAGAAAGTGTGCTGATCTGGTTAAGTTAATTTAAAAACAAACTCCTGCTTCCCTCTTATCTATAACTCACTGTCAGTATGTGCTTGTTTGGTTACCAACAAAGTCCAGTTTTTCTCTTAGTGGTGCTTTGAAATCACACAGACAGTCTGCAACAAGGAAAAGCAAGGCTCACATTGTTTGGTTCAAGAAGAAAAATCCTAGATTTGCGATGATTATGTGCCTTGCCTATTGGACGAGATTAAGCACTAAACATAGAATGCGTAGATTGGGGCAGATACATGAGTTTGTGTAATCCAAACACCGAAACACATGAGCTTTGCTTTTTCTCCTGTCCATATTCCACTTGGTTAAAGATATTTCAATGGCAGTCTGTTGCAAGTGTTCTTGCTGTGTTTGGATGGGAGGATGTGCTGGAATGGCTGCTAGAAAAGGCCTGGGGCTCTGCTTTCCATAAGGATTCGGATCTGTCGTCCATTTCGACTACTGTTTATAATGTGTGGAAAAAGATGCACGGTAGTTTGTTTACTACTCAAAACGATCATATTGCTGTGCTGATGCAAAAGGATTTTTCATGTATTAGGCTATATGTTAGTTCACGGAAGGCTGTTTCTAGACCTAACCAAAATTAGGACTCATGTATATCTTGTGGACTAGGCTTGAGAGTGCCAGATGTGATGTCTCAACAGAGTTTCAGCTTCATATGCAATATACAAGCACAAGAAATCATAAAGTTCTTCTTACTTCATATATTTAACCGATGTAAAAACCGGCATCAAGCTATGAACGGGAGAGAACCAATAAGTCAAGACATCAAGCAACGCCTACTACATATTACCCCAAACAGAAAATAGCTGAAGCCAGCAGTAACAAATTTTAAATTTTTTTCCCCCTAAATCAAGATAAGAACATTTTAATTTCCACCACAACATGTTCATCTCGAACCAAAACAGATTAGATGAAGTAGCTTTGCGGACGAATTGACAGGGATTGGGGATAGACGAAATGCAGAGAAGGAAATAGATGAATTATGCAAGGAGGAAGAAGAAGATAGGGGTAAGAAGGGTTGATTGTTCCTCTTGATCATCCCGATATCTAATCTCTCCTCTCGGATAAAGAACAAGTTGTCCATCTCGGTGAAACTATAGGTGGACTCTCGGTGGCGGTGGACTAGTACCGAGAGAACTTCTTTAGCATTGATATGTGAAAAACCGGATGAATATGGGATGAGGAAGGTAGTTGAAGTTTATAAGCCACTTTGGGCTAATCTTCCCTTCAATCGATAAGGGCCAAAATACCTTGCAGATAGCTTCACATTGCTTCTGATACCCATAGATGACTGTCTGTAAGGTTGTAGTTTTACTAGCACCATATCCCCAATGTTGTATTCTTTCTCTACCCTCTGTTTATCTGCATTCTGTTTCATCCTGGCTTGAGCCTTAGTCAAATGATCCTTCAATTCTCTGGATAAGACCTGCTTTTGTTTCAAGAACTCATCCACTGATCCTACCCCAGACCCACCAAAACTTCCAAGAGGTAGGGATTTTGGGATATATCCATACAATGCCTCAAATGGGGTTCTTCCTAGTGAGGTATGATAGCTAGTATTATACCAAAATTCTGCTAGTGATAACCACTTCTTCCATTGTTGGGGCCTGTGAAAGCACATACACCTTAGATACATCTCCACACACTGATTCACTCTTTCTGTCTGTCCATCTGTTTGGGGATGGTAGGATGAACTAAGGTTTAACTTTACCCCTGCCAACCTCATCAATGTCTTCCAAAACTCAGCAGTGAAAACTTTATCCCTGTCTGTAATGAGAGTTTGGGGTGCCCCATGTAGTCTGTACACCAATGAAAAGAACTCAAGAGCTACAGACTCAGCAGTGTACCCTCTTTCTATAGGGATGAAATGTGCATATTTTGTGTACCTGTCTACCACAACCAGAATTACCTCCTTCCCTTCTGATTTTGGAAGTCCTTCGATAAAATCCATACCTATGCTCTCCCATGCTTGATTTGGGATAGGTAAAGGATATAGCAAGCCCCCAGGGTGCTGGTGGGAGTCCTTGCATTGTTGACAAGTTAGACAGTTCCTCACCATTCCTTCCACATCCTTAAGTAAATTGGGCCAATAGAACAATCCTGCTATCCTCTTATAACATGCCATGTATGCCGAGTGCCCCCAATAATAGGGGATTCATGGAGGCGATGTAGGATGGTCGCCTCAAATTCCCATGATTCCCAATACGGATCCTCCCCTTGTAAGTTAAAACACCATGTTGTAAATTAAAATGCGGTATTCTGTCCCATTGATCAACACTTCCTGTAATTTTTCAGTGGCCCATGCATCTTGTTCATAACTCCCTATAACATCCTGTAACCATGTTGGGGATGCAGTGGATATGGCTGCTAGATCTTCTTTTGGTTCTGATATTGGCTGTCTTGACAAGGCATCTGCAACAACATTATCTCTCCCCTTTTTGTACTCAATCTTGAAGGTCAGTCCCATCAGTTTGGACACTCCCTTCAGTTGCAAACTTGTGGTTGCCCGTTGGTCCAGCAGATATTTCAGGCTTTGCTGATCTGTTCTAAGTATAAATTCCCTGCCCTGGATATAATGCCTCCACTTGGTCACTGCCATAATGACAGCTAGCAGCTCCTTTTCATAAGTAGACGACCACTAGGTCCACTTGGTTTGAATGCCTTGCTCGGATAAGAGACGAGGCCTCCCTTTTTGTTGGAGTACGGCCCCTACCCCATACTGACATGCATCAGTTTCTATGCAAAATGGAACAGTAAAATCAGGTAGTGTCAACACTGGTGAGCTGCATAAAGCTTGTTTTAACACTTCAAATGCATTTTCAGCATCTGGTGGCCATCCAAAGTTGTCCTTCTTGAGTAGTTCAGTTAAGGGCTTGGCTATTATTCCATATTGTTTGATGAACCTCCTGTAAAAACCTGTTAATCCCAGAAACCCTCTCAGCTCAGTGATGTTGTTTGGTCTAGGCCACTGTTTAATGGCCTCAATTTTCCCTGGTTCAACTTCTACCTTCCCACCGTGTGAATGACATGCCCAAGATACTCAACTCTAGTTTGACCAAATGAACATTTACTCAGCTTTGCATACATCTCATGCCTCCTCAACAAGCTGTAGTACTTGTTCTATATGCCTAGCATGTGTCTCCAAGTCGGGACTATAGATAAGAATGTCATCAAAGAATACCGGGACAAATTTTACGAGGTAGGGTTTAAGTATACCATTCATGCACTTCTGAAAGGTTGCTGGTGCATTTGTCAGTCCAAAGGGCATAACCTTATACTCATAATGACCCTCATGAGTAACAAAAGCAGTCTTCTCAATATCTTGAGTCTTCATTCTGATTTGGTGGAACCCAGATCTCAAATCAATCTTGGTGAAATATTTAGCATTTCCCAGTTCATCCAAGAGCTCATCAATGACAGGTATTGGGAACCTGTCCTTGATTGTACAATCATTAAGTCTTCTATAGTCTACACATAACCTCCAACCTCCATCTTTCTTCCTAACCAGCAATATGGGTGAGGCATAGGGGCTATTGCTTGGTTGTATAATTCCCTGTCTCAGCATATCTTCAATCATCTTTTCTACTTCATCCTTTAGGTTATGGGGGTACCTATAAGGTCTGCTCTTGAATGGGACAGTGTTTTCTTGTAAATCAATGCCATGTGTCCAGTTTCTCTCAGGAGGAAGCCCTGTTGGTTCCTTGAATACATCTGGGAAATCATCTAATACTTCTTGAATTTGTGAATCAATAGGATTGGTGCTTATTTCTGTCTGTATTGTGTGGAGGCACCCTAATATTCCCCAAGCACCCTGTTTCATGTACTTGCCCAAACTTTTACAGCTCATCATCTTCAGTTGGGCACCTTCCCCTATACTTTTGAGGGTGATGTCCTCACCATCCCTCTTAAACTGCAGCTGCAGTTTCTCAAAATCAAATGTCATGGGGCTGTACTTCTTCATCCAGTCCACCCCTAGAACCATGTCGCAACCCCCTAGCTTTATCAATCTGACATCATGATGGAACCTGTGTCCATTCATCAACCAGGGAAGATTGGGGCACACAGAATCACTGATCATTCTATTCCCATCAGCCACAGTAACTAACATTGATTTGGCCGGTTCTATGACACATTTAAGTTCCTTGGCCAGATTAACATCTATGAATGTTTGGGAGCTGCCACTATCAATTAGGATGGAAATATACCTCTTCTTAAGCTGTCCCTGGATTCTGATGGTGCTGGCTGAGACTTGTCCGGACATAGTATTAAGGGATAGCTATGAAAACTCTCTGGGTTCTTCATTACTGATGTGGACTAATTGCTCCTCTTCTACAGCCTCTATTTCTCCCAGGACCTCATCCTCTTCTACTAGGATGAAGTTAAGCTGTTTTTTCTTACATTGGTGCCCTGGTGTGAACCTTTCATCACACCTAAAACATAAACCCTTTGCTCTCTTTTCTTGCAGCTGTGCCTTTGGTGAGATGAATCTTTGTTGGTTACTGGTGACTTTTGAATCTAAATGGGGCTTTTGGGTCTTGTTTGTAGGTTTGGGATGTGTACTTGAATTGAGTGTGTTTGGTTCCGGATCTAGCTCGTTAATGATTGAGTTAACCATAGCTTCTTGTGCTCTAGCAATCTCCGGTGCTTTGATAGCTGTTTTGGGGCTCATCAGCCTTACCATGGGTCTGATTTCGGTATTAAGACCTCCAATGAACCTCTTAACATAATACTCATCTGGTAATTCTGGATTATGCTGTTTAACTAGCCCTTTTAGATCTTCAAAGGCAATTTGATATTCATCCACCGTCCCTTGTTGACTCAGTTTTTCAAATTCGTCCAATACATCCTCCAAGGCTCTATTGCAAAATCTCCTGCAAAGCTCCTGGCTAAAGTAATGCCATGAACATTTTGGGTACTCTGTTTTCCATCCGCCATACCATTTGCTTGCTTTGCTCTCTTAGATACAATTACGCCAGGCCGACCTTGTGATCCTCATGTATTTTGTTGATGTGGAAGTATCCTTCACACATCCGAATCCAGTCTCTAGGATCATCACCATTGAAAATTGGGAAGTCGATCTTAGGATGCTTAGCTTCATAGGTCTCATACTCTGATCTGACAGTATTTGGTCGTAGTTGAGAGGAAGAAGGTGTAGGTAAAAGTGGGGTGGTTTTCTCTGGTGGGGTGGTTTTCTCTGCTGCTGTTTCTTTCTCCTTACTGAGATTTTGAAGCAAGGACAGCATAATATTCATCTGGGATTTCATTTCTGTGATTTCTGACTTAGTTTCATCACGAAATTGCAGCAGGGTGTCGTTGATCTTGGATTGGGTCTTCTGTGTTTCATCCACCACTTTAGAACGCGTACCATCTGCCATAGTGAGGAACCGGCAGTCTCTGATACCAGATGTCACAAAGTAACAAGTAAAATAGGAAATGCAGACGAATTGACAGGGATAAGGGATAGACGAAATGCAGAGAAGGAAATAGATGAATTATGCAAGGAGGAAGAAGAAGATAGGGGTAAGAAGAAGTTTCATTTAATTGTAAAAAAAAGTAACTTTGAAAATAACTAAGGGAAGCTGCATCGCCGCAGCATCAAACAAAGTAATAAATTTCTAAAATAAACCCTAATGGAAATATCAAATTAGCAGCAATAGCAGCTTCATTTATCAAATAACCAAATATTGAACAACAGTATTGATATCTTTAGTGTACCTGGGAATGAAGAGAAGTCTCGCAGACTACAAAGAGAGCTGTCGGAGCAGCAAGCCACGGCCTTTAAATTATTGTCACAATGGCGGAGAGCAGCATGGGCACTTGAATAACAGGAGGAAGCAACTGCTGTAGCTGATATGGAGTTGAGGTTGGCAGAGACGAGCCTCTTGAGGGCGAGTGAGGAGGCCATAAGCAGCTTTGAGGAAAGAATGAAAAAAAGGTGATTAGTGGCGTTAATGGTGAAGAGACGGTCCAAGAAATCGCTGGGAAGAGAGAAAGACGGTGGTGGATGGTGGCGCAATCCGACGGAACCGGAAAACAGACTGAAGTTTATTTTTTTTATTTTAGTTTTTTTTTTATTATTATAACTAATTTAAGTTTTTATCGGAACGAAAGGTTAAACACACGCTTTTTTTTCCATCAAGAAGACGTGAACCCGGGACCTTTGGATAGGGGTGAACATGATCCGGTTCGGCCGGTTTTTATCATTTTTAAAACCGAACTATTTTAAATGGTTTTAAATTTTTGAAACCAAACTAGAACGGTTTGAAGACGTAAACCATGTTATTCGGTCCGGTTTGGTTCGGCTTGGTTCAGGTTTATTACGGTTTTCACATTGTTCTTATCTTACTCGTTTCAATTCGATCATCAACTTAAAAAAACTACTATTAATGAACAAACAACTATTTTATTAAATGACATACATAAATCTCAAAATGCATAACACAAAATAGTATTTTGAGTAAGATTAGGGAAGAAAGAGGAATATATTTGTTTCATAAGTAAGGAGAGACAAATGGAAGATAGATAACACACACACACACACACACATATACATATATATATATATATATATATATATATATATATATATATATATATATATATATATATATATATATATATATCAAATGAATAAACATGTGATATAGATTTGAGCTTTATTTAGTAAGAAAATATTCATGATTTTATGATCTCCAAAGCAACGATATTGATTATTTGTACAATGTTATTGTCCAACATAACCTAATTATAAGCAAATCAAAGACAATCGTATATAAAACTAAGGTTTATAAATGCATTTATCCAGATAAAAAAAAAATATACATTATGCAGTTCATTAATATCATTAAGAGAAGTAAGTCATACAAATCAACATCGACAAATATCCATAATTAAGTTCATCAATATCATTGAGAGAAGTAAGTCATTCAAATGAGCATCCACATATTTCAAATATTGGTGTTGAGCAAGTATAAAGAGAAGAACGAGTTAGCAGTGGTGAATTGTGAACCGAAATGTACTCAAGATTCTTTCAAAGGATTGAAGACAATTCTGTGAAATGGTCAACAAAATTCGAATATGTAGGATATGAAATTAACTATGTAGCAGCACTATATTACACGTAAAAAGTTTAAATAGATTGAGATAGATAGTAAAAAGCGTATAGATGTTTTAAAGTATTAGATAAAGGTGTGTGTGTGTGTGTGTGTGTGTGAGTATATATATCCTCCGGTTTTAAACGGTTTTTATTTTCTTAAATTGGAACCAAATTGTATTCAACGGTTTGGTTTTAAGTTATATGAAAACTGACCGAAAAACCACGGTTTATACATTTCCGGTTTGGTTCAATTTGGTTCAGCCAGTTGGTTTGGTTTTTAGAATTTTTGTTCACCCCTACCTTTGGATCCTCAGGTCTCAGTTTTTACTTTTTACATCAGGGCAATGCCTCGTTAGCCTTAGAACTAACTGAAGTTTATTCAAGAATAAAGTTATTGTTATGCACAACTTTGTTGATATGCGGCCTAACCCTCAAGACATATCATTGATGATGAACTTGTGCTAAGTGCGGCTGTCATACAGAAAATCATGCACGCAGTAAGGGATTGCACATGGGTGAATAAATGTGGAGAGGTGTCATACACTATCAACACTAGAATGACTTTTGCTCGATTCATGAGCTTCCTATATGACTTTTGCAGAAGTTTCATGTTTTTCCAAATTTCTTAGTTTTGCGCCGCTCACCTAGGCTAGGTAAGGGCTGCCTAAGCGAGCTAGGGCTTTTTCCAGAACTTGTTTGTTCCATCGTCGTTTGCTATTGTGTTGCTTTTTCGGAGGTTTTGACAGGCTCGCCTGGGCGGTAGCATCTCTCGCCTTAGCTAAGCTCCCGAAATCCGACAAGACAATCTGATCGGTCTGGTTGCGTCTTGCAGATCACAGTTCCGAGTTTGAAGCTAACTAGGTTGCAATTTCGAATCCAAATTCTTCTTTAAAAGGTAAAAGGTAAAAGGTAAAAGGCTTGTCTCTTCTTTTAAGTTCATTGTTAATCTTGTGTAGGACTCGTACTCTTGTAGAAATTTATGTGAGTTTTCATTCCTTATTCGTAGATTTGCGTATTTTGGTCGCAGTTTGATCGAAGATTTGGTTCATCTATGACGTAAGTGTTGGGAAAATTGTACCGGTTTGCTTATTCTGAAAAATGTCATGAAGCAATTGCACAATTTGGAAAACATAAAGTTATCAAAAAGAACTTAAAATCTGAACATTTATATTCATATAAACATATATTGCACACAATGAATCAAAATGCAGAAAACGATAGTAAATCGAAAACTTATTCATTAGACCGAGGCTCGTAGAACGCTGTCCTTAAGACTTTATTACCTTGATTAAATGCTCACGGTTATGGCAAGAAGCCTCCCAAGATACAACAGTCTTTTCCTTGTTCTGGTTGCGGCACTTCAATGCGAACAAGCGGCGAACTGATCCGGCCTCGATATCTCTGACTATGCAAATGAGTTTATGTAGAAAACGTTTCTATTTGCTCTTGCAAAATTTCAGAATGCAGAATTTTTATGCATGCTCTATTTTCGCAGAGTTTTGGTATGGAAAAACTATTTTTTCCGTCTTAGTTTTCATTCAGGATTGTTTCTTTTATAGGCATAAGAATGGATGCAATGTTCCATGTTCGAACTAAACATTTCTGTTTAATTTGATTCAGAAAATGATATGTTGAGCTGGCCCAAAAAGTATTAATATTGGTTCGGCCTCAAGCCTCAAGCCACAAGCCTGAGCCGGCCGGCGGCGCGCGTGTGGGTTTTGAATCAACAAGCATCTACGTCTTCCCTCATTCATAAAATTTTCTTGCCCCTTGGGCATGCCTCTTACTCTAACTCTCCACCTTATATGTACAGAAAGTTAAAGTAAAGTCTCATGTGTGGGACAAATGAACACACATTGTTCATTAACACTCCACACATTTTACTCCACCTTTAGGCATCAATTTCTCATTCACCCGATATCGAAATCGAGTGATTCAAAAGCCTAACCTCAACTACTATATTAGTAGTTTCCAAAATTGTTTTTAGCTCCCTGAAATTGATTCCGTAACTCGTTCAAATTCGGGCATGAAGTCGATTGTTTGTCACTTACACATAAACCCATTTCGGAGCTAAAACACCATAAAGTTCCAACAGTAAGTAGGTCTTCTAACAGAAAGGGCTCATTTTTATATTAAGGTTATTGTCTTCATTTGTTTTCTAGAAGATATACATCAAACTGGTAATTCAGGATTATATGTATACACTATGCCAGGTTCAGTAGAAGCAGAGACTTTTCTGGAAAATTTCCAGACCCTAGGCCATGAGCCAGGTGAAGCCCAAGAAAATCTTTGATACTGTTTCTAAGACTTTTATGTGTCGTACGACGTATTTTCAAATATAGTATGTTTTCTAGAAATTCATATAACTCGTTTTTATGTGTTTTGCTACGAGTAGTGAAGATAGGTTGGTAGTATGTTGTTGCTATGACCTTTGTATGATCACATAGGGTAGATATTGACTTGATTTCAATGATCACTCATTTTATCTGGAATGAGGGCCTAATCCTTGATTTCATTCCCGGGTAGAGATGGCAAAGTACGTGGCATACGACATGTGCTGTCAAACCATGCTGTATGGAAAGCTGTGATAAGTTGAAATATACAAAATGACGTTGTTTTGAAATGTAAAAACGACGTCGTTTTCAAATTATACACTTGCACTGCAGGGGTGCTGTATTGGCTTTACAGCAGGGGATCCCAATCTTTTTAGGGAAATTATAAGTATGCAATCTGGCATTGAAGAAATAAATGGATTCATGATACTATAACATTGTACAGCAAACAATTTGATCATGAAAAAAAAATACTACAGTAAGCTTTAATCCACATTTGCTACTTGAGACATTTTACAGCTACTAATGCAGAACTCTACAAGAAACTCAAGAAAAAAAAAAACAGAGTTTAATAACAGCATAAAGAGGCACGAATGGACAAACGCACCCGGGCTTGCAACAAAGATACACAAATGATACGTACACATCAAAGACACATCAATCATTTCGAACCGTTCATCATAGTGGACCCCACATTCATTGATCGATCAACGTGTCCAGATGATTGATGTGTACCTATCACTTTTGACCGAAAACAATCCAGTCATACATCTTAACTTCTCTTTCCCTGTTCAACAAGAATCAATGGAAACTAAAAAAATGAAAGCAAAATAAAGAAACACCGACACGACAGTGTTATTTCAGCCTTCAGCATCTTCAGCAACAGATGAAAGGCCACCGTTTTTAATGAAGTCCGGGTTGAGAAACTTAGCTACAAAAGCCCACAAGTTATAAACATCATCAAAATTACTCAAAAACCCAAGAGAAGCAGTAACGACTTCCACTCTAACGAACCCGCCATTTTTACCATCATGTTTACCACCATTTTCCATTGGCTTGCAAAGGGCGGTATCCTCCAAATTCAAGGTCCCGCGTTGATGTTTAGGGTTGTTGTCTAATATACGTATATGGCTTAGAATACCGACACCAAGATAGATACCGAGTGATTCAGCAAGCTTTTGGACAATCTCTGGGCTGACTAAACCTCGTTTTCTATCTTTAACGTTGAACGCAACAGCTGCACCTCTTTCGTACTTTATTTTTGGCCCATAAATGTGAACGAGTGGTACATTACCCTCACCATTTGGATTAGGTATTTTTAACTGAAGCAACGAGGTTATAAGCCAGTTGATCAGAAACCGTTGCCTAAGGGTTGTCTTGTTGAGTCCTAACAAATTTATGTGATCAAGATGCCTGCATATAATCTCGGGATCTCTTCTACCAGAGTCTTGTCCATCACCGTAGTCCCCATCACTGATGTACTCGTCATCAAAGCTCGTGGCAGACAACTCTGCTGCCTCGTAAGCATGGCTTAAACGAGATTTGTGATGGTCTTCCATGGTGAAAGACACTCTTCTGTCTCTGCTGCTAGGCTGTTCGATCTCTTCTATGCCAAAAAATCTGCCATCGGCGTATCTACTACCTTCTCTCCTTTCCAATAACCTAAATTCTCCTTCTGTCTCTCTTCTTATAGCACTCTCTTTCGGTTCAACAGAACCGTTAGCAAGAGAATTCTGCATTTGGCCTGATATGTAAGAATCTTGCTCTTCTTGTATCTCATGAACATGTTGATTATCTACACCGTTCCTAGGCGATGTTAACTGTTCATCTTCTTCAAGAATCTCGTTTACGTGGTTGAATTCTTGTGACACGGATCTGACAGCAGCATCAAATGACAGCATATGGTTGTCGTCTTTGTGTCCTTGATCCGTGTCTTGATCATATGCTGGGCTATACGATGTTTTGAGTGGTTTCGGTAAATGCCTCTTATTGTTTTTTCTCCCAGAAAACCAAAATGATGGCATTGGAGAAGCTATCTTCTGTCTACTTGATTGACTGGCATTGTCAGACCCTTGTGGGCTCTGACCAAGATCGATCCATAGGGAATTATCAGAGGATTCATCTTCACTAAAAACCGGGCTTTTCATCACATCGCCAACAGATATACTCTCGGTTTCTTCAAATATAGTGCTTGCATCTCTGTCTGAACAGTTATCGTGCTCCATCTCAGATTCAAATACATCTCTCACCTGGGCAGCTGTGTATGCACCAGAAAAGGCAGGCATTTGAGATACTTGGTGAATCTCGGTTTTACTTTCACTATTTTCAGCGGCTTCATCATCCTCAGCTAAACCGGAAAGACCATCAATCGAATCACCCAAGTATAAAGGAAATACAGGAGTGATTTTAACTATTCCAGACCCGGCATGCCCGGATTGGTTCTGAAGGTTATTCATTACTGATTTTTTTATCAGAAGGCATCCAAATCCAGTTGGGTCATACCCGAAAACACGGTAAAAGGATGTAATGATAAAATCTGGACGAAAAAGAGACAGTCCAAGAGAATCCATGTCCTTAGGACCCAAAGATCCAGCATCAAGTAATACATGCCAATTGTTCTGCTGAGCAAGTGCCATCCATTGGTACGAATATTTTGCACCGGTTACTCGGGACTGGACAGGAAACACGAAAAGACCAGTAGCCGAATCTTTTTTCCTCCGTTTCTTGTTTGAAATTTGCTTTCTTAAGTCGGTTGAGCAAAGTTTAAGGGTTGGCCATTTAAACCAAGCACTATTAACTTTAGCACCTTTCTCCCTAGCACTCTGAGCCATCCAGTTAACCGACTGGCTCTCGTGATCAAACATTGTCAACAACCTTCTATTCGTTTGAAAAGGGTATGATTCAGCAAGCAATCTGAAAGCTGATCCTCGACTAACAGTAAAAACAAGACCATACTCGTTCTCGGGGATGTTCAAGTAATCCATTATCCTTGTTTTTATATCATATTCCACTGTGCCTCTATCAGCACCTCCATATAAGGCATGATTGCTCAAATTAGCAGTAATCTCAGACAGACTAAATGTACAAGATTCCCAATAATGAACACTTTGAATGAACGAAAACAAACCGAATCCACAATAATCAAGACAAACTTTAGGAACAGAGTTACAAAGGTGAGAATACTCATCTAACCTTAACTGATCAATCCTCTCTGATGACTGATACTTTGGATACATAGAAAGGAACTTTGAAAAAGCCTCTTCAAGCTCTGGAATGGACTCATCAGATTCGAATATACGGTCCGCAGCAAGTGCAGTAGCTCTGAGAAACTCCTTTTGGGCATGTAGCCTAGCTAATGATCTTGATCTCCCCAAACTCTCATCTTGATTTTCCATGGACTCAGAATCCATATCCTGAGATTTAACAAGACACCCATCTTCAGATGCTTGTTCAAGAGCTTCCCTTAGCTTGTATTCTTGCAATTTCCTAAGAACTGATGGGTTCTTTTTAATTTCTTCGGTCGAATGTCTCGACCCATCTTTTCTTCTGCTCTTCTTGTCTAGTAATATAGCAGCACAATGAGATAAAGGTTTCCACAATGAAAGATGCATTCCAGCTTTCCAATTTTGATCAAAGACTGAAGCTCAGAAAAAGGATAAATCGCATCGAGCTTCGCAGAAAACCAAAGATGTTTGTTGTTTAGTTCATCTAACACCAAACCCCAGAAAAAAGGGGGCTTCAAGTTCAAGACTATCAGCAAAAGTAAAAGCAACTCCACCCAAAAGCTTCCTCAAGACTCAAACCCTTTGCATTCAAAAATCAAACGCCCAAACTTTTGTGGAGGGAAAAGCCCATATAGCACCTGATTTAGCAACAACCTATTCAAACAAGAAGAGACCAAGAACTCAAATGAAAGAGTTTTGAAGACAAAGGTTTGACCTCTAATTGAATCTAATAGTTAGATGAAATGGAAAAAAACCAGACAATTTCAGCAAAGATTCAATCTTTTAAGAATCCCAGATGAAAGGGTCAAAGAATAATCTCAGATTAAATCAAATATACCAAGATTCAAGGCTAAGAAAACCAAATCCTCAAAAGAAGAGAGACTATTAGCACAAAATCAGACCCCTTAACAAAAAGAAAGACACCACAAAAGACTGTGCCAGTGACAGTGGTAGAACCGTAGAAATATAAATAATTATATTCTTCTCAAACAATAAAAAAAAGATCGCTGAACATCAAAATTTCCTCTTTGAAAACAACTGAAAGAAAATCATTTTAAAAAAAAGCAACTCCAATTACTCTCCTTTTTATCTCTCACTCATTTTCCTTTTTCTCTCTTCCTTTGTGACAACCAATTAAAAAACAAAGAGCTAAACAGCGACCCCTCGACAATAAATGCGCATTTACTTCACTTGAGATTCCCAAAACAACATACCTGTTTTCAGCATTGATAGACTTCACCAACTGTTGTTTTCATTTCAGATTTTTTTAATCCTTGGGGAGCTGTTTGAGCTTTCTTCTATGTTTCTTAGTAGTAGTAATTGACTATAATATGGGCGCATATGCTAATATAGCTATGTGGGTTTGGCAACAGCAAAAGCACGTTGCTTTACTACGCTAACCTCGCCTTTCTCTTCTACTTATTAAATGATTGACATTGACTTTCTCACACCCAATTTTAGGAGTGGAGTTTCTTTTGCTTTTGTTTTGTCTTTTTTATAGTGAATTACTTCCAATTACCAAAATAATGATAATAATATATCTTTTATATTGATAGTATTTTTTTTTAGTGGATATTAGTTATAAGGCCGTCGCTAGAGACTTAATCATCATTTAGGACACTCAAAAAACTTATTCGGTTATAAGGACAATCTAATTTTTTTCTTTTCCTATTTTCTTCTGCAAATACCACAAACCAAAAGGCTTGTATGACTGTAAAACTTTTTTTCACCACTTTGTTTCCGTTACGATTTCGACTCCACAAGGCGATTTCCGGCCACTTTGCTTATTGGTCATCCACCTCCCGTCCAATCCACATCCGGCCTTTGCCACCGGACATTGAGCGGGATCTTCTTCTGCGCGCAATTCAAGCGGAGCGAAGAGCGAGCAACGAGAGGACCCGGCTCCTTCCCCAACCGCTTCGGTATGTAATCTTCATTCGATCTGCCTGAACGTCGATGACAAGGTTTAATCGGAAATCGCGTAATAGTTAATCGGATATGAGAAATCATCGGTGATGAGCAATGCTTCAAATTGCAAATTGTTGAGACAGTGGTTACAGGTTTTGTACTCAATAATGCTTATTTGCTTTGATATCCAATAGATAATGATTTGGTAGTACTTATTGGCATGAGCCATTGGCAATTTTTCTTGTGTAGCATTCTTTTGAAATTGTAGTTATTTGTCATATATAGTAATAATTGATGGATATGTACTCCTATGAACTCGTCTTATAATATAACCATGTCTTTAATCGTCCAATATCGGCCTTTATTTTTTTGTTCTAATTGTGTACCAAGGGGACTTAGGGGCTGTTCTTTACCAAAATGAAGGACTCGCGTGAATGCCCTTTGGCAATTGATACAAATGTCGGCTTAACTTCTTACTTTTTTTATCTAGGGTATAATCAAATGGTTATTTCACCTTTCAAGTGTCATACAAAGGGACCGGGTCATATTATAGACATACTTGTAAAAGCGAAGGAAGAATCTCAATGCGCTCTGTTCCCGAAACATGAAATCGGATATTTAACCTTTTCGACATGAAGCATATAGGAGTTATCGATTTCGGTGATATATTTTGTCAAATCGGCGAGTGTTTTTCATCCAAATTTCTCTACAAGATAAAATTCACTTTTCTTTCAAACTTTATGACTTGGATGGCACGGGGCATATTGAATGCGAAGAGGTTAATTAAGCAAATGGTGATTGCATACTTACAAGAGAATGGAATAAATTAAGTTGGGCGATGTAACTATTGAAATGATATAGACAAGACATTCTTACAAGATTTTGTTTGCCTTCCTTTTAGTTTTCATTACGGATCCGTTAAATTATGCGGCGAAATGTGCGCATTGTGCCTTTTTATTTGGATAAGCTTTGTTAGGAAAGTTTGTTATGATTTCGTATGAGCATCGAATTGTCTTTGTGCATATCATCTGAATTTTCATTTTTTATCTTTGTATGTTTGTTTTCACTTGTTGCTTGAAGCTAAATTACGAGAGAAGTGGGCATGAATGTGAATGAATTTTGTCAAAATTTGATGATATTAACGAGTTTGAAGTAGTTGATTTGAGTATAGAACAATCATATTTTTTTCGATTTACATGCTACGTGATGGAGTGACATTGATGACTGATGCAGGGACATTGCTGACTTATCCAGTGACATTGATGTCTGATGCAGGGACATTGATGATTTATGCAGTGACATTGATGACTTATGCAGTGACATTGATGTCTGAAGCAGTGACATTGATGAATTATGCAGTGACATTGATGTCTGAAGCACTGACATCGATGACTTATGCAGTGACATTGTTGTCTGAAGTAGTGACACAATAACACGTCTAGGAGAAACATTCAGAGCATTCATAGATTGTGTTTTACTAATTAGTTGACAGTGTATTTGGGTGCTTATAATAGATGATATAGTCCCTTTTGCTTTCGCAGCACAAGTACGATCTAGGAGGCTTTTTTATTACCTTCTTATGGGTTTCACTCACCATGGTGGCTTACAATTAAGTCTTTTTTGGGTTTAAGTGCTTTGCTTATAATAGATGTGGATACTCATAGTTTGGGGTTGTTTTTCTTTTCTCTTATGGTTGTCTTTGTCTGTTTCTTGGGTTGCGAGTTGATATAAGTGCTTTATGGCATTTGGCTAGCGTGGTTTCTATATTGGAGCCGGTTTTTGAGCTTGCAACTATGAAAAAGAGCTATCAATTGTTAAAGGGCAGGACCATGATAGCTTTCGACCTTGTTTTTGTGTATATGGCTATTTGTGGACTGATCACACTATATTCTCATCAGTTGTGGTTAATGGTGGGGATAATCATGGTGTGCTTACAACAATTATGGTTGGTGGATTTTTGGTTGGGTTGCTGGTGATAGTTAATCTGGTTGGCCTATTAGTGTAAAGTGTGTTTTACTATGTGTGCAAGAGTTACCATCATCAAGAGATTGACAAGAGTGCCACATATGATCATCTTGGTGGTCGGGGCTTATGCGGTGACATTGCTTGATTATGCGGTGACATTGCGATTATGCGATGACATTGATGACTTATGCGGTGACATTGATGTCGGATGCGGTGACATTGATGTCGATGCGGTGACATTGATGACTTATACAATGAGATGTCAGCGATCAAGGTTGTCAATGGATCGCGGTGGTCAATACATCATTGTATTCAATGAATCGCGGCGGTCATTGCATCGGGGTGGTTAATGGATCCCGATGGTCAATACATCGGGGTAGATGGTCAATGTATGATGGTGATGAATACGCCACGTAGATTTTTATGAAGAAAAAAATTGATTTATGAAATTTATTCGGAAAAATATCAAATTTGATTTTAGAATAAAGAAGACGAAAAATATGAATTTTAGTGAAAAAAATTATGATGATCCGAGTTTTAGATCAAAATATATGACGTTTATAAATATGATGAATTTAAAAATAAAAATAAAATAAAAACATGCTGTCGTTCCTTTTTTTCCTTTTTTCTTTTTTTTCTTATGCAGTGACATTGCTGATTATGCAGTGACATTGATGACTTATGCAGTGACATTGATGTCTGATGCAGTGACATTGTTGACTTATGCAGTGACATTGATGTCAGATGCAGTGACATTGATGTCAGATGCAGTGACATTGATGACTTATACAATGAGATGCCACGATCAATCAATTAGCTATATTACAAAAAAATTAACATTTGAACGTGATGTCTCTTCGTTAGGTGCCAAAAAATTTAACCAAAATATATAATTAAGAGAAAATTAGAAAATGTAATATTCCGATTTTCGAAAAGGACGGACGTGTGTCTATTACCCCTTAATAAGTTGAAAACGAAATATTATTATTTCTTAACATTTGGCCGATGTCTCTTCGTTAGTTAAGTTTTATGAGAGTTAAGTATTTAATATTAATTAATATATATATATATATTTAAGTATTTAATAGATTATATATATATATATATATATATTTAAAGGATTATTCTGATTTTGGTAATTAAAGGACAATTCAGGAAAAAGAGATTTATGGAAAATTGGTATTTAAGGAAAATCAATACACATTAATCCCATAACCTAAACACAATTCAGAAATTTAGTTTGCATGCTCCTTCTCTGCGGCTTTGAGGAGAGAAATAGGGCTTGGATAGTTTTCGCAATAACTGAAGCGGTTCTTGATCGTTTTCAGATCAGACGGTAGAATTGGAATCGTCGTGAGGAGAGCTCCGTTTGGATTTCAGCTTTGTTGGAAGGGCTGCGAGACTCGAGGTTTGTTTGGATCTGTTTTGGGCAGCAATTAGGTAAGAGGCTCTTCCTATGATCTCAATTATCGTTTATAGGGTTTAGATCATAATTTAAGATGTTTCAATGTTGGAAAGATGCGTTTTTTTGTTGATCAAAGGATCATAGATGCTATGGTTGATTAGATATGTTTTCTGTGTTTTACTGGGATTAATTCGATGTTAATTAGGTTAGAATCGGTTCAGAAATCGAGTTTTGACGATTTTAGCGTTTTGGGAAAACCCAGGCGGACGGACGTACGCGGACGGGCGTCCGCGGACGGGCGTCCGAGACCCTAGTAGCCCAGACGGGCGTTTGCAATAGGCAGACGGGCATCTGAGGTGAGATTTTTGATTCAGGATGTAGCTGTTTTTGGCAGACGGGCGTTTGGGGTTTAGTGAACGGGCGTCCGATACGGACGGGCGTCCATAGGAGGTCAAACGGGCGTCTGGCCTGTTTTTTGCCTTGTTTTTACGGTTTTATCATTCTAGTTTGGTTTCGGGTTTTATAATCACATTATTATTGTTTTCAACCCTTATTTATGATATGATACCATTGTTTAAACTTAAACAAGCCTGAATTGAGCTTCTGATTCGTTCAGTTAAAACACCGAATGTACTCATAAAGGGAGTTGAAGTTCGGATCCGTCGGAAGAGCATGATAGGCTTGTGCTTTGATGAATTAGCATTCATCAATGTCTGTGTAATTGCTAGGCCTTGTTAATGTTTAGTGGTCTAGGGAGAGAGTAGTCAATGTGAGGGAGATTAATTGAAAACACTTAGGTGGCTAGTTAATCATCCTAATAAATATGTACTTGACTAGTAAAAGAGTAAACAACATGTCTCTCTTGGATAGGCACCAGTCTATATCGCGATGTATGCCTACCTCTGAAGGTGGAAGAACTCCGTAGGTCAACAAAACCCTAAGTACGGAGGGACTCCGCTGAGATGTGCGTTCTATCGGAGTCTACATTTTCTAGACTTCGTGGATATTGGTGTGATCCACTAATATGTTGCCAAGAATATCCCCAGCTTGGATATGCGTAGTGACATTGAGTGCGGTTGTAACATAGATGAGTTAAGTAGAAACGTTTAGTCAATTCATGTTGATGGATATGGAGTGAACCCTAGACTAAGTCGGTCACACATAATCAACTAAACTTTTAATTATCTTTACTTTATAAATTATAATTGTTGTCATAGCTTCTCTTTCTTATTAAGTACGTTGTACTTACCTCAAATGCATGTTTTCTATGTGTTTGGGGGTGAGAAGACGAACAGGTTGATATTGTTTACGAGGAGGAGTTCGATGATGACGTTTGAAGACGCCTCATTGAAGAATTTACATTTATTCTTTATTTATCCTTTATTAGATTGTTTTAGACTTTTGGTCTTTCGAGACTTGTAGCACCGTACGTTTCTTTTGGAGAATATCGTACTTTTCTTTTGGATTCGTAATTTTTTTTTCCTTAAATGTAATAAGATACATTTCCACCTTTAGATGTTGTTTCTATTCTTGGGTGCTCGGAAATTTTATACCCGAGTCTTTTGCTTCCGTTTGCTTGTTTTTTATACGACGTAGTAGAGGCTTACGTATGAAATGAATTTACTTTTATTTTATACGTGCCGAACGTTCCTTTTCCGGATAAGGACTCGGTGTCCGGGAACGGGGCGTTACAGTTGGTATCAGAGAGAAGCGTCTTTTAGGCTTCCTTTCTTTAAGATAAGTTTTCTCTAGACCTTTTAGTAACGTTATGGTTTTCTTTGATCATCAGGATGGTGTTCACGAGAACTAGAGCGGGTGCAGAGACTTCCAGAGTTCGACGGGAAAGTCCAACACCGGTCGTAGGAGGCGGTGTTGTGAGGCAGATTCCCCCACCCCAGCGGAGTTTATCACCACCACCTCGTACCGCGACACCCACCCAAAGGTCTCAGCAGGGTTTGTCACCGAGACCTCATCTGGAGCAACCCCCACGATGGCACGTGGGAAGTTCAGCTCAGTTCTCATTGGTAAGCGATATTCCAGCAGGATTTGTACCGCCACCGGTAAGCTACCACCCACATCAGCAAACCGTTTATCCTCCACCAGTCAGTGTTTATCCTCCACCAGTTAGCGTTTACCCTCCACCAGTGAACCACCCCTCACCATTGGTGTTTCACCAACAACCGCAGACTGTCTACCCACCCCTTGCAGGTCATACCCCTCGACCTACCGTACCACTTTCACCGCGTTTCGACCATCAGCATGGTTTTGGTTACCCACCCTTTGGTCTCCAGCAACCTCAGCCAACTCCGCAGCAACATCAGAATTACCACCAAGGATACTACCCTTTTCAGCCTGAACCTCAAGTGAATCCCACTTACCCTCAGCAACAGCAGTACCAGCAACAAGTACCTTTCGGCTATCCTCCGGTTTACCCACCCGTGAGACCAGCATTTGAGCAAGCACCGGCTGTGGATTGGTATACAAGATTGAGAAGGAACCGGGTTGAGAATTTCTATGGAAACGTTGAACATTAAAAGGCCGAGGAATGGATAAGGAGCTTCGAGAAGGCATGTAGGAACATTCATGTGCCTGAGACCGAGATGGCACAACTGGCAGTTAGTTTTCTTTTGGGAGCATCAGAAGCTTGGATAGATGCTTCGGAAGCGAGTAAATGGC
The DNA here is from genome assembly GCA_036785695.1 of Gentiana straminea. Taxonomy (NCBI): domain Eukaryota; kingdom Viridiplantae; phylum Streptophyta; class Magnoliopsida; order Gentianales; family Gentianaceae; genus Gentiana; species Gentiana straminea. The sequence goes on along the minus strand of JAVUPR010000413.1, from coordinate 1,778,500 downwards.
AAAGTAACGACGGGAAGCTTTCAAAGCTATGTTCTTCAACGAGTACTTCCCGGCAACGGTGCAAGCGGATAAGGCAAGTCGGTTTTTGAAACTCAAGCGGGGTAATCATTTGACGGTATCTCGGTATACCAATAGGTTTAACGAGTTGGGACGGTTCTATCCCGAGCTTATGAAAGTGGAAGAGAGAAGATGGCCTTTACAAGGAAGGATTGGCTTATGAGATTCGGTCGGCATGTTGGGATTTACGACAAGGAACATGGCGGAATTATTGAATAAAGCCTTGGAGGTTGAGACCTTCGGGAAGAAGGCCACGATTGTCATTGGAAACAAGCGGAACTTTGGGACTAGTCGGGGTAATTATCGAGGAGCACCGCAAAAGAACGTCAAGAAGACAACAGCTCCCACGGCAGCTAAGGCCCCAAATAGTGCACCCCTGTGTCCTAAGTGCAACAGAAATCATTCGGGGGAGTGCAAGCAAAATACTAATGGTTGCTACATTTGTGGAAATCCAGGGCACTTTTCTAGGGCGTGTCCAAACAGAGGAAACAAGGGCAATTCGGGCCAAGGAAACGGTAGAAGTGGCCCAAGCCAACCAGTCCGAGTTTTTGCAGCTGATGCTAGGGACGCAGACCCAGAGGACGACGTTATCTCAGGTACCTCGTTGTTATTTTATTTTATTAATATATTTTTATAGCACGTTTATTCATGTTGTAACTTTATTTAAATGAATGAACATAAATCCTAGGTACGATAATGTTAGATAATCTAGTGGTCAGAGCTTTGTTCGATACGGGAGCGTCTAACACTTTTATGTCGACCAAGGTTGCTAAGAAGTTGAGTTTACCTTCGGAACCTTTGAGGAACACTTTGGAAATAACTACACCGTTAGGGAAGGTAACAAAGGTAACTAGGATGATACCTCAAGTGGAAGTTCGAGTTGGATCTTATCGATGCAAGAGCGACTTCACTGTTTTAGACTTTTCAGATTTTGATGTAATTCTTGGGATAGATTGGCTATCCGAGAATTTTGTTCACTTAGATTGCCGAGAGAAGAACGTGACTTTTAAAGTACCCGGGAAATCATATAAGACTTATCAGGGTAATGTGTACAAGCCGAGTAAGAAGCGACATCCGATAATTTCAGCGGTCAAGGCAATTACAGCTTGTCAGAAGGGTTGTGAAGGCTACTTGTTGTATGCAGTGGATGTGGAACAAGTGAAGCCCAAGCTTGAAGAAACTCTGGTAGTGAGAGAGTACCCTGAGGTATTTCCGGAAGAGTTACCGGGAAACATGCCGGATAGGGAAATAGAATTTGAGATCAAGTTGATACCGGGAGCGGTACCAGTTGCTAAGGCACCCAATAGAATGGCACCGGCTGAGTTAAAGGAGTTGAAGGCTCAACTTAAGGATATGCTTGAGAGGAATATAATTCAGCCCAGTACTTCGCCTTGGGGAGCCCCTGTTTTGTTCGTGAAGAATAAAGATGGTAGCATGAGGATGTGCATCGATTATAGAGCATTGAATAATCTTACCATCAAGAATAAGTATCCTTTGCCGAGGATAGATGATCTGTTTAATCAGTTGCAAGGCAATTGTTAAGGCCATATTTATATGATTATTAAAGGTTTATTTCATTATTATTTTCCCCACATTTGTTGCAAGGCAATAAAGTGTTCTCTAAGATTGATCTTAGGTCCGGATATCATCAGTTGAAGATCAAGGTGGCAGATATACCGAAGACGGCTTTTAGTACGAGGTATGGACATTATGAGTTCTTAGTTATGCCTTTTGGACTCACTAATGCTCCATCTGCATTTATGGATTTGATGCAGCGAGTTTTCATGCCATACTTGGATAAGTTTGTGATAGTGTTCATAGACGACATCCTAGTATACTCTAAGGATGAGAAAGAACATGAGGAACACTTAAGGATATTGTTGGATACGTTGAAGAAGAATCAGTTGTTTGCTAAGTTCTCTAAGTGTGACTTTTGGTTGAAGCAAGTCAGTTTCTTGGGTCATGTCATTTCTGGAGATGGCATACAAGTTGATCCCGCCAAGATTGAGGCAGTTGAGAATTGACCTAAACCTACTACAGTTTCAGAAGTAAGGAGCTTTCTTGGTTTGGCTGGCTATTATAGGAAGTTTGTGCAGGACTTCTCGAAGATAGCTACTCCACTCACTAAGCTTACGCAGAAGAATGTGAAGTTTGAATGGACTAGAGAGTGTGAAATGGCTTTTCAGACGTTGAAAAAGAAGTTGACTACAACCCCAGTTCTGACAGTTCCGGAGATTTTTGATAACTATGATGTCTACACAGATGTTTCGGGACATGGTTTAGGTAGTGTGTTGATGCAAGGAGGAAAAGTGATTGCTTATGCATCTAAGCAGTTGAAGGTGCATGAGAAGAACTACCCGACACATGACTTAGAGTTGGCGGCAGTAGTGTTTGCATTAAAGACTTGGAGGCACTACTTGTATGGAGTTAAGGCAAGGATCTTCACCGACCACAAAAGTTTAAAGTATTTCTTCACTCAAGAGAATGTGAATATGAGACAGAGAAGATGGTTAGAGTTCGTGAAGGACTATGATTTGGATATTCAGTACCATCCAAGCAAAGCCAATGTAGTGGCAGATGCTTTAAGCAGGAAACCAGTATTTGCAGTTTCAAGCGTCGAAGTTGTGGCAGAAAGGTTAGATGGGCTGGAAATCAACAGGTTTGATCAGATTGAGGATCAACAGTTTGTGGCGCCGTTGCTAGCAAGATCTGAGTTGATGGATGATATTCGGGAAAAGTAAGATGAAGACCCAGCTTTGGTTGATTTGAAGCGAGTTGCTAGAGAGAAGCCTACAGTGGGTTATGTCTTGGATAAGAATGGAAACCATTGGTACCAGGATCGTTTGTGTGTGCCTAATGTTGGCGACTTAAGACAGAGGGTTATGGAAGAGGCACATAGGATTGCTTTTGCAGTTCACCCAGGAGCTACTAAGATGTACCGAGACTTGAATGAGAAGTTTTGGTGGCCTTCGATGAAATTGGAAATAGCCAAGTTCGTGGCGAGAGCGACATTTGTCGAAAGTGAAGGCGAGCATAGAAGACCGGGAGGAATGCTCAAGCCCTTGGATATCCCTGAATGGAAATGGGATAAGATTACGATGGACTTCATCACCGGTTTACCAAGGACAAAAGGAGGACATGATGCGATTTGGGTAATTGTGGATAGATTGACCAAATCTGCCCATTTCTTACCGTATAAGGTTGATATGCCTTTGAAGAAGATGACGACACTATACTTGGATAATATAGTGAAGTTACACGGAGTTCCTATCTCTATAGTCTCGGATCGAGATAGTCGATTCGTCAGTCGGTTTTGGAAGAGTTTACAAGAAGCTTTTGGAACCAAGTTAGATTTGAGTACGGCGTTTCATCCTCAGACAGATGGACAATCTGAGAGGACCATCCAAACACTCGAGGACATGCTAAGAGCTTGTGTTTTGGAAGTAGGTGGATCATGGGATGATTATCTACCGGTAGCAGAGTTTGCCTACAATAATAGTTATCATGCAAGTATAGGCATGCCACCGTTTGAAGCATTGTATGGAAGAAGATGTAGAACGCCGCTGTTTTGGGATGAAGTTGGGGAAAGACAGATTACAGGGCCGGAAATGGTTGAACAAGCTAAGGAAAGGGTTCGGTTGGTTAAGAAGAATCTGAAGGCAGCACAGGACAAGCAGAAAAGTTGGGCAGACGTTAGAAGAAGACCTATGGAGTTTGAAGTCGGTGATAGAGTGTATCTACGAGCTTCACCGATGAAGGGAGTGAAACGCTTTGGACAAAAGGGAAAGCTAAGTCCAAGGTATGTTGGACCTTTTGAAATTCTGGAAAGGATTGGACCGTTGGCTTACAAGCTTAAGTTACCGGAATCGATGTCAAGGGTCCATAAGCGTGTGTTTCACGTCTCGATGTTGAAGAAGTGTCTGACGAGGAATGATGTCGAAACTACAATTGATCCGGAAATTCTACAAGACAATCTTGCTTATGATGAGAGACCGATCAAGATTTTGGACAGGAAGGAAAAGATGATTAAGAGGCGGATGATCCCGTTGGTGTTAGTTCGGTGGAGCAATCATTCACCCGATGAGGCAACTTGGGAAGTTGAAGACGATATGATCAGTGAATTCCAAGAGTTCGTGGATTTACCAGGTATGTTCTAGTTTCGAGGACGAAACTCCTTTTAAGGGGGAAGGGATGTAATATTCCGATTTTCGGGAAAGGGCGGACGTGTCATTTTGCGAAAACGAAATATTATTATTTCTTGTCTTTTATGGGAGTTAAGTATTTAATAGAGTATGTATATATATATTTTCGAATTATATATATATTTAAGGGATTATTCTGATTTTGGTAATTAAAGGACAATTGAGAAAAAAGGGATTTATGGGAAATTGGTATTTAAGGAAAATCAATACACATTAATCCCATAACCTAAACACAATTCAGAAATTTAGTTTGCATGCTCCTTCTCTGCGGCTTTGAGGAGAGAAATAGGGCTTGGATAGTTTTCGCAATAACTGAAGCGGTTCTTGATCGTTTTCAGATCAGACGGTAGAATTGGAATCGTCGTGATGAGAGCTCCGTTTGGATTTCAGCTTTGTTGGAAGGGCTGCAGAATTCTGAGGCTGTTTGGATCTGTTTTGGGCAGCAATTAGGTAAGAGGCTCTTCCTATGATCTCAATTATCGTTTATAGGGTTTAGATCATAATTTAAGATGTTTCAATGTTGGAAAGATGCGTTTTTTTGTTGATCAAAGGATCATAGATGCTATGGTTGATTAGATATGTTTTCTGTGTTTTACTGGGATTAATTCGATGTTAATTAGGTTAGAATCGGTTCAGAAATCGAGTTTTGACGATTTTAGCGTTTTGGGAAAAACCCAGGCGGACGGGCGTCTGCAATAGGCGGACGGGCGTCCGAGACCCTAGTAGCCCAGACGGGCGTTTGCAATAGGCAGACGGGCGTCTGAGGTGAGATTTTTGATTCAGGATGTAGCTGTTTTTGGCGGACGGGCGTTTGGGGTTTAGTGGACGGGCGTCGATACGGACGGGCGTCCATATGAGGGCAAACGGGCGTCCGGCCTGTTTTGCCTTGTTTTTACGGTTTTATCATTCTAGTTTGGTTTCGGGTTTTATAATCACACTTTATTGTTTTCAACCCTTATTTATGATATGATATCATTGTTTAACATAAACAAGCCTGAATTGAGCTTCGATTCGTTCGGTTAAAACACCGAATGTACTCTTAAAGGGAGTTGAAGTTCGGATCCGTCGGAAGAGGCATGATAGGCTTGTGCTTTGATGAATTAGCATTCATCAATGTCGTGTAATTGCTAGGTCTTGTTAATGTCTTAGTGGTCTAGGAAGAGAGTAGTTAATGTGAGGAGATTAATTGAAAACACTTAGGTGGCTAGTTAATCATCCTAATAAATACGTACTTGACTAGTAAAAGATTAAACAACATGTCTCTCTTGGATAGGCACCGCTATATCGCGATGTATGCCTACCTCTCGAAGGTGGAAGAACTCCGTAGGTCAACAAAACCCTAAGTACGGAGGGACTCCGCTGAGATGTGCGTACTATCGGAGTCTACCTTTTCTAGACTTCGTGGATATTGGTGTGATCCACTAATATGTTGCCAAGAATATCCCCAGCTTGGATATGCGTAGTGCCCTTGTGTGCGGTTGTAACATAGATGAAATAAGTAGAAACGTTTAGTCAATTCATGTTGATGGACATGGAGTGAACCCTAGACTGAGTCGGTCACACATAATCAACTAAACTTTTAATTATCTTTACTTTATAAATTATAATTGTTGTCATAGCTTCTCTTTCTCCCTCCAATGCATGTTTTCTATGTGTTTGGGGGTGAGAAGACGAACAGGTTGATATTGTTTACGAGGAGGAGTTCGATGATGACGTTTGAAGACGCCTCATTGAAGAATTTACAATTATTCTTTATTTATTCTTTATTAGATTGTTTTAGACTTTTGGTCTTTCGAGACTTGTAGCACCGTACGTTTCTTTTGGAGAATATCGTACTTTTCTTTTGGATTCGTAATTTTTTTCCTTGAATGTAATAAGATACATTTCCACCTTTAGATGTTGTTTCTATTCTTGGATGTTTGGAAATTTTATACCGAGTCTTTTGCTTCCGTTTGCTTGTTTTTGATACGACGTAGTAGAGGCTTACGTATGAAATGAATTTACTTTTATTTTATACGTGCCGAACGTTCTTTTTCCGGATAAGGACTCGGTGTCCGGGAACGGGGCGTTACAGAAAATGTCATTATGAAACACATAGTTATCACTTAGTGATTAAGAACATAGATAAGAGAAGAAAAAAACGTTGTAATTTAATCATTTATTAACATATAGTGCCGTGACATGTGACATGTGACGCTGTTAGGTTAAAATCTATTTAGTTGCTTTCTTGTTTTATCTTTTTTCCTCGTTGCACTTTATAATAGTATTTAAATTTGTTTGTGATTTGTAGAATATTCCAATGGCATTTGCTAGAACAAACGACATGTTGCGAAACAAGACCGTGGAACTGCGAATTACCACGGGGGAATCATGGCCTGCTAGAATTGTCGCAAACTATCAACAAGCTCGTTTAAGCGGGTTGATTTAGGCATGATGTTCGGAAAAAGAAATAATGTATAATTTTAATTAAATAAATTGGCTTTATGCATTTGAATTTACATCACAAAAAAAATATCGAGAGATTCATTATGTGGTCACATAAGAGTTATGTACGGAATGATTGAGTTTATTATAATACTCCTTATATATTAGGTCCGTGGTGAAAGTAACTGATGTTTTAGATGTTACGGTCAAACCACAATTAGTGCCTAAAAATTCTTGGAGTGTGATTGTGTTTATCCGGGTTGTCATTGTTTGACACCTTAGTAATTGTACTTTATGTGATGTGATGTCCCCAAGACATAACCTAGTTAGTAAGGATCTTGACTGCTTAAGGCAGTCTGGGCCATAAGCTGCATGATGGAGGTTCGAACCCCGTAAAGGGAGACTTCTTTGGTACAAAAGGCAAGCCAATGACTCTGAGTCACTGGTAACCTGATTAACATCTCCACACATCCCGTGGGACAGGGGGAGTGGAGACCCTTAATGTTAGGGTTCAACATTTTTATATGTGATGTGATCACATAGGATATGGACGTGGTGGATCCATAAAAAGGTTCAGTGGGAGACCGGAGCAATTTCGAAAATTCACCGAGGGCGTTAGTGATGCTTTTACAAAACCGTCAAAACCACATGCATGAGGGGCGACTTTCTAACGGTTGAACCTCTCAATGTGGTGCCCCAAAAGTAGAATTAGTATGATGCTACTAAAGACCGTTGAACTTCACTGTGATGCCCAGAAATATGTTTTGATATAATACTACTCAAGACTCAATGCCTTTTATGGAAACATACAAAAGAATCATGTGGTGTGAGTACATCATCACATCATATAAATGAGTAAGTTTTGGGTGGTGTCTCTACATGTGAAGACGATAGATATGTAGACATCTGAACCACACAAATTCATCCTGAGATGAAACTATGTGGTCCAGAAGAAGTCTCCACATGTGGGAGACACTACCCAAAAATCTCTCCATATAAATGATCTAATGGCTCTCACACTAAGGACACCATTGTCCCATAAAAGCATTGTAGAAAATTCCTATCCAAAAAAAAAAAGAGGTAATCTCAATAATGTACAACAAACAATTTGGTAATGAGAAAAATAGTAATAAGCTTTAGTCCACAACAACTATTTGACATTTTACAGCATCTAATGCATAACTCTACGAAAAAAAAACTCAAAGAGAGTTTAAAAGCACAAAAGGCATGAATGAACAAATGCACCTGCCTTGCAAATCACAATAAAGATACATACACATCGAAGACACATCAACCATTTAGAACTTCGAACTGTTAATCACAGTGGAGCTCAAATGATTGATATGGAAAAGATCCATCAGACTTTCCCAGTCATACATCTTAACTTGTCTTCCCCTGTTCAACAAGAATCAATGGAAAAAGAAAAGAAAAGAAAAAAACCGACACGACAGTGTTATTTCAGCCTTCTGCATCAGCATCTTCAGCAACAGTTGAAAGCCCACCATTTTTAATGAAATCTGGGTTGAGAAACTTAGCTACAAAAGTCCACAAGTTATAAACATCATCAAAGTTACTCAAAAAGCCAAGAGAAGCAGTAACAACTTCCACTCTAACGAACCCGCCATTTTTACCATCATGTTTACTACCATTTTCCATTGGCTTGCAAAGGGCAGTATCGTTCAGATTCAAGGTCATGTGCTGCTTTTTAGGGTTGTCTAATATACGTATATGGCTTAGAATACCGACACCAAGATAGATACCAAATGACTCAGCAAGCTTTTGGACAATCTCAGGACTGATTAAACCTCGTTTTCTATCTTTAACGTTAAACGCAACAGCTGCACCTCTTTCATACTTTATTTTTGGCCCGTAAATGTGAACGAGTGGTACATTACCCTCACCGTTTGGAGTAGGTAGTTTTAACTGAAGCAATGAAGTTATAAGCCAGTTGATCAGAAACCGTTGCCTAAGGGTTGTCTTGTTGAGTCCTAACAGATTTATGTGATCAAGATGCCTGCATATAATCTCGGGTTCTTTTCTACCGGAGTCTTGTCCATCACCGTATTCCCCATCACTTATGTACTCGTCATCAAGATTCGTGGCAGATAACTCTGCTGCATCGTAAGTATGGCTGAGACGAGATTTGTGATGGTCTTCCATGCTGAAAGATGCCCTTCTCTCTCTGCTGCTAGGCTGTTCGATCTCTTCTATGCCGAAAATTCTCCCGTCGGCGTATCTACTACCTTCTCTCCTTTCCAATAACCTGAATTCCCCTTCTGTCTCTCTCCTTATAGCACTCTCTTTCGGCTCAACAGAACCGTTGGCAAGAGAATTCTGCATTTGGCCTGATATGTAAGTATCTTGCTCTTCTTGTATCTCGTGAACATGCTGATTATCTACACCGTTCCTACATTCTCTTGCACCAAGAGTAGGTGATGTTAACTGTTCTTCTTCAAGAATCTCGTTTACGTGGTTGAATTCTTGTGATACAGACCTAACAGCAGCATCAAATGAGAGCATCTGGTTGTCTTTGTGTCCTGGATCTGTGTCTTGATCATATGCTGGGCTACATGATGTGTTGAGTGGTTTAGGTGAATGCCTCTTAGTGTTTTTTCTCCCAGAAAACCAAAATGATTGACTGGCATTGTCAGACCCGGCTGGACTCTGACCTAGATCGATCCATAGGGAATTATCGGAGGATTCATCTTCACTAAAAACCGGGCTTTTCATCACATCGCCAGCAGATATACTCTCGGTTTCTTCAAATATAGTGTTTGTGTCTCTGTCAGAACAGTTATCGTGCTCCATCTCAGTTTCGAATACATCTCTCACCTGGGCAGCTGTGTATGCACCAGAAAAGGCAGGCATTTGAGGTACTTGGTGAATCTCGGGTTTACTTTCACTAGTTTCAGCAGCCATATCATCTTCAGCTAAACCAGAAAGACCATCAATCGAATCACCCATATATAGAGGAAATACAGGGGTGATTTTAACTATACCAGAGCCGGCATGCCCGGATTGGTTCTGAAGGCTACCTATTACTGATTTTTTTATCAGAAGACATCCAAATCCAGTTGGGTCAAACCCGAAAACTCTGTAAAAGGAAGTGATGATAAAATCTGGACGGAAAAGAGACAGTCCAAGAGAATCCATGTCTTTTGGACCCAATGATCCAGCGTCGAGTAATACATGCCAATTGTTCTGCTGAGCAAGTGCCATCCACTGGTATGAATATTTAGCACCGGTTACTCGGGACTGGACAGGAAACACGAAAAGACCAGTAGCCGAATCTTTTTTCCTCCGTTTCTTATTTGAAATTTGCTTTCTTAAATCGGTTGAGCAAAGCTTAAGGGTTGGCCATTTGAACCAAGCACCATTAACTTTTGCACCTTTCTCCCTAGCACTCTGAGCCATCCAGTTAACCGACTGGCTCTCGTGATCAAACATAGTTAACAGCCTTCTATTTGTATGAAAAGGGTATGATTCAGCAAGCAATCTAAAAGCCGACCCTCGACTAACAGTAAAAACAAGACCATATTCGTTCTCGGGGATATTCAAATATTCCATTATCCTGGTTTTTATATCATATTCCACTCTTCCTCTATCAGCACCTCCATATAAGGCATGATTGCTCAAGTTAGCCGTAATTTCAGACAGACTAAATGTACATGATTCCCAATAATGAACACTTTGAATGAATGAAAACAATCCAAATCCACAATAATCAAGACAAACTTTAGGAACAGAGTTACAAAGGTGAGAATACTCATCTAACCTTAACTGATCAATCTTCTCTGATGACTGGTACTTTGGATACATAGAAAGGAACTTTGAAAAAGCTTCCTCAAGCTCTGGAATGGACTCATCCGATTCATATATACGGTCCGCAGCAAGTGCAGTAGCTCTAAGGAATTCCTTTTGGGCATGTAACCTAGCTAGTGATCTTGATCTCCCTAAGCTCTCGTCTTGGTTTTCGATGGACTCAGAATCCATATCCTGAGATTTGACAAGACACCCATCTTCAGATGCTTGTTCAAGAGCTTCTCTAAGCTTGTATTCTTGCAATTTCCTAAGAACTGATGGGTTTTTCTTGATTTCTTCAGTCGAATGGCTCGAACCATTTTTTCTTCTGCTCTTCTTGTCTAGTATTAGAGCAGCACAATGAGATAAAGGCTTCCACAATGAAATATGCATTCCAGCTTTCCAATTTTGTTCAAAGATTGAAGCTCAAAAAAAGGATAAATCGCATCGAGCTTCACAGAAAACTAAAGGAATTGTTGTTTAGTCCATCCAACACCAAACCCCAGAAAAAAGGGCCAACTTCAAGACTATTCACCAAAAGCAAAAGGAACTTCCACCCAAAAGCTTCCTCAAGAATCCAACCCTTAGCTTTCAAAAATCAAATGCCCAAAAATTTGAGGAGGGAAAAAGCCCATATAGCACCTGATGTAGCAACAACCTATTCAAACAAGAAGACCCAAGAATTCAAACGAAAGAGTTTTGAAGCCAAATGTTTGACCTCTAATTGAATCTCAGAGGTAGGTTAAATAGAAGAAAAAGTGACAATTTCATCAAAGATTCAATCTTTTCAATAATCCCAGAAAAAGGGGTCAAAGAATAACCTCAGATTAAATCAAATCTATCAAGATTCAAAGCTACGAAAGCCCAATCCTTATTAGCACAAATTCAGACCCCTTAGCAAAAAGAAAGAAACCACAAAAAGACTGTGCCAATGACAGTGGAAGATATTAGTATTTATTCTTCAAACGATAAAATAAGACAGCTGAACATCAAAATTTCCTCTTTGAAAACAACTGGAAGAAAGAAAAGCAACTCCAATTACTCTCTTTCCCCTTCTTTTTCTCTCTTGCTTTGTGAGAACCAATTAAAAACAAAGAGCAAACAGTGACCCTTTGCAACAAATGCGCATTTACTTCACTTGAAATTCCAAAAACAACATACCTGTTTTCAGCATTGATAGACTTCTCCAAATGTTGTTTTCGTTTCGATTTTTTATTATAGCTTGGGAGCTGTTTGAGCTTTCTACTGTATTTCTTCTTAGTTGACTATATGGGCATATGCCACCCTCGCCTTTCTCTTCTTCTGCTTAAATGATTGACATTTGCTTAAAAATATAAAATGATTGACATTGACTTTATCGCACCATTTTGTTTTTGTTTTTGTTTTTTTTTCATTTTTGTTTTGAAGGAAAGAAACCATTTTATTAGCCCTTAATAATGTCCTTAATCATGGGCATATATTAGCCCTTTAAGCCTGACCCACGTTGCACCAACAAGGCATTAGTCCGGTCGTGACCCTTGATTTGGAAGTTTCGAGTTCGAGTCTTGATATAGACAAAAAAAAAAAAAACGTATGCGTATATTTCGTATCCGTGAAAGAAAAAGAAAAAGAAAAAGAAAATTTTATTCGATTATTGGTCGTATATTTCGTATATGATTGAATATTTACGAAATATATGATTGAATATTTGATTGTTTCTTGATTGAAATTTTACGAAATATATATGATTGTAAAATTTCGTATATGATTGTTTGGTCTGAAAATTTATATATATATGATTGAAATTTTACGAAATATATATGATTGAAATTTTACGAAATAAAATATATATGATTGTTTGGTCTGGCGAATATTTACGAAATATATGATTGTTTGGTCTGAAAATTTTATTCGATTATTGGTCGTATATTACAGCTTGTCAGAAGGGAGTAATTGTTCGTATATTTCGTATTTCGTATATTTTGGCCGTCCTGACGAGGACGTCAGTCCCTTATAAGGAGGGAGAATGTTTATGCAGTGATATCTAGAAATTAATGAAGCATTTGGTATATGTCATCTAATGATTCATTTGGTATTGAATCAAACTAAAACTATAGTTTTACAAGTATTTTATTATAATTATCTTTATCAATTACGGTTATGAAAGGATTATGGTAACCTTAGTAAGATCTTATATGTTCTATGCTTCATATTCTACTGCTCATCGATACAATATTCCCCACTTAATTCATATACAAATTAGCACATCATCCCCAATATATAAAAATTATAAAGTTAAAATAAATAAATAAAAAGGACAAAAGGAGAAAAAATTAAGAAAAGGGTACAATAAAATCCAAAAGTAATTGTCCATGCCACAGTTGAAAATGACAATGACAGTAGGAAACACAACATTTGAATTTTGCTTCAAGCTTGCTATTTGATGACTTAATGGTGATTACTTACCACCCACATTTCATAATCATAATAATGTACTTAGTGGGGCATTTATATATGATGATAATCATATATGGCTGGACCGATTTGATTTGAGTTCTCGATATAATTCCGTGATCGAGAAGTCTTATCGAATCACAAGATGATCATATATGGATTAATCTCAATCCTGAGATGATCACAGATGACTGCTTAGACTAGGGTAGAGTTTGATGTGTTAGTAAGGATCACTTCGTAGTATGTGGTCCAACACTTCTCGTTGGCTCTATTTTAGGATGAGTGAGTAGTATGTGTTATCACAGATATGGAATCCATTCCTTCCTGCGGAAGTAGACAGACAGTTCCTTATATGTTAATCCTAGAATCTGATCGATGGATCCAATTCATATTATATTAGTTATGAATTAATTGGTCACTAGTGGGTTAATGGTAAATAAGGATAAGATGTTTCGAATAGGGTTTACGGAAATATCCCGATTCGTAACGAACAGTCTATGGAGGATTTATCCGTATGCAATGATTATATCAGTGGACGCTTTCGACTCAAGTTTGAGTGTAAGTTTATATCTATATTCAGCAGAGTTCAGTTTCCGGTTTATGGTGGTGTAATCCCGTAATTAATAGGTTAGATATAATTGTTTGGTCTGGCGAATAATTTTATTCGATTTATTGTATCTACTGAATATTGGTCCATGGTCCCCGACGTTGCTCCTAACATGCATATGTTTTCTCGTCGCTTCGCCTCAATTAATATTAAATAGTTGGATTGGACTGTTTAGTAGATATGTGGATTAATTGTTTAGTTGGACTAGATAATTAAATACACGAAAAATAAATTTTTTCGTGGACTCGGCCCAATGTGATGGAAATTTCGTGTGGCCCTAATTAACTTAGGGTTTGGCCGAAATTTAAGTTATTTAATTATTCACGAAGTAGTTTTCTTGGATAATTATTTAACATGTGACTTATATTTTTTTTGTTAATTGATAATTCATGAAATATTAGATAACAATATTATTTATCCTAATTTGTTTGGGATATATATTATATTTATCTTTTGTTTAAAATAAGGATTAATCTAATAATTATCTCATAATTATTAAATCATTGGAGGACAAGGATTACTCTCCTATATAAAGAGAGTTATCCCAAGCCTTATGGACATCACATATTTTCGGTTTTTAGGTAGTATTATGGCTTAGATATTTCGGCCAAATACTATGGGTTCGAGTTTTAGAAAACTTCGGGTTTTCTAAGATAGCATGTCGAGGAGGTCCGGCGGCTTGAAACACCATCCACCTGGTGGTGCTTGGAGACACACGTTGGAAGACTTTGGCTTCTCAACTAGGCTCTCAACTAGCTCGGATTGGATTGACCTTGTTCTTGGCGTTTTGCACCATAAAAATGTTGGTAATCTAACCCCCTCGTAGGTTAGATCTATTATTTATGTATTTTGCATTGTTTAGATATAGATCTATACTATTCCGCTGCGTAATCGGGTGGATCTTAGATCCATCCGGCGATATTACATCCCTCAATCATCTGGTGGACAACAAGTGGATCTTCAAAGTGAAGTTAAAATCAGATGGAACAGTTGCAAGTCATAAGGTACGACTTGTGGCCAAAGGTTTCTTACAACAACCTGCACCGATTGTACAGATACTTTAAACAATTTTTGCATTGGCAATTAACTTTAACCGGCCTAATAGGCAAGTGTATATAAACGATGGCTTCTTGAATGCCAGACTAAATGAGTCCATTTTATGCCACGGCCAAAAGGATTTGTTGATCCCACAAAACCACATTATGTTTGTTGCCCAAAGAAAGCACTTTATGGCCTAAAATGGGCCCTAGAGCTTGGTTTGAAGAGCTCGTATCACAACTTGTCTCTTATGGATTTGTTCGGTCTATGTCGAATAGCTCATTGTTTGTATTCGAGCACAGTAATGGTTTGATATATATATTAGTGTATGTTGATGATTTACTCCTCATAGAAAACTCATTGCAGTCAATTCAAAAGTTTCACTAATCTATATTCCATGTTCTCATCGAAGGCCTTGGGAAACCTGAGCCAATTTTTGGAGATAGAAGTACACAAAGATGACAGGGCCTCTATTTGTCTCGACAACTATATGTATTACAGAGCTACATAAACTTGGTCTCAGTAATTTTAAGACTTGTCTTGCTCCAATGGTTACATGCAAAGTGTTCAGCCCAAATGAGGGAGTTCCTAGTCAAATTCATTTTTGTATCGAATAGCCATTGTGGCTTTACAATACTTGACCATCACCAGGCCAGACTTGTCTTTTGGAGTCAGTAGTCTCCGTCAATTCATTCATTTTTCCACAGAAGTGCATTGGCAAGCAATAAAGAGACTATTTTGTCATGTTAAGGCCACACTTCAATATGGTTTACATTTGACTCCTCATAGAACTCTGGCTTTAACATCATACTCAGATGCTAATTAGGGGTGTTGCTCATTTGATCGTAAATGTGTTGTTGGACGTTGCATTTACACAGGTTTCTCTTTGATTTCGTGGAGTTCTAAGAAGCAAGATGCAGTTTCATGTTCAAGCACATAATATGAGTATCGCTCATTAGCTCATGTTGCTTCATAATTTATTTGGTTCAATCCATGTTGAAAGAACTAAGAATCAGAATTGTTGGTGTTCTAATCTTGTATTGTGATAAAAACATGAGTTGGTTCTCTTGCTCAAAATCATGTGTATCATCAACCAACAAAGTATATCGAAATTGACATTCACTTTGTTTGCAGTCAAGTGCTTGTTGTTCGTCTACATGTGCGATACTTACCCTCTTGTGTTCAAATTGCAGATGCTATGACTAAAGCATTGTCTAGTATCAAATTCATACCATTCATAAGCAAACTCAACGTGGAGTATTCACCATTTTTTTTTTGTTTTTTTGTTTTTTTTGTTGTGGTTATGTTTAATTAAAGGAAATGCCTAGCATGTAAAGGGTTTACTTATGAAAACAACAAAGTATTATTACATAAACGTTTGGTATAATGCTTATGAATTTCTCAATCTTCCATGCATCAATTGAGTTAAAAAAAGATAATAAAAAAGAGAGAGAGAGAGAGCAGAAACAATAGAATAAAATAAAATAGCAATTGAAAGATTTTTGAATGTTGACGGAAGGAAACAAATCATGTTCAAATCAAAAGCACTAGTATTATTATTTGCTTGCTTTTTCTAAAGTTTGAATTAGTATCTAGTGATAATGTGCATGTTGTGGACCTTGAACCTCTTTTTGGAAGCATGCCTTTTACTTTCTTTTTTAGTCAGTCTCTTTGATTAGCTTTTGCTTCTTCTTTTTTTCTTTTTAACCTTTTGACTTGTCCATTTGAAATGCATTGCTTAGTCGTGTTTAATATACAATTTTGCTTATTCAAAATTGTTAGAATGATACCGTATCAAATATAAATGACGTTTCATGATCAATAGAATCTAAGATAAAATGTTAAACTTTTTACTTTTAAAAATACATAAATTCCGTTATGTTTTTAACATATTTGATTAATAATACAAGTATGACATGATGATTTAAGATCAATGTAAAATTAATGTTCTGAATTATAGCATGAAGATGGCCAATAATTGGGTAACCATCCCACTTTAGGGAATGAGTTTCTTTAATATGTTTAGGACCAAAATGATGTCATTGAATTACGAAATTTGTTCCCATAATTTTGAGGTAGTATCAATTTTGGCCCATACATTTGCAATTGTCGATTTTGGTCATGTAACTTGAAAAACCACAACAAATTTGTTCTCATACATTTGTAATTTTCGATTTTGGTCCAGTAACTTAAAAAACACATCAATTTCTGGACACTTATATTTTCCAGCGAGATCTCTTTTATTTTTTTTTAAATATTCTGACTCAAAATTACCGGATTGGCTTGTCAAGAATACTCAAGCGGAGAATCAAACGGTGTCCAGAATCTCAAGCATCAAGAAGTTGGCAATAAGAGTCTTCTACAAAGCGATGCTCTATTTCAGGTATACATATCTTCAAGTCTCGATCTTTCCAAAATCCAAAACCTAATATTTTTTGTTTTTTTCTTTGTTGTTTATGTTTTTTATGATCAATACTGTAGTATATTCTTAAAACGAGTGTGTAACCACGGGAACCGGAGCCCATACAAGTGCTTAGAGAATTGATTGTAAAGCATTCATGACAAATTTCTTTTTATTCATTGTGGTAGTGAATCCAAAATTATCGACATGATTTTCGTTACTAGATGTTGTTTGAACATGAATTTTATGACAATTTTTCCCAATACATTATTTTGTATTATAAAATGTGTTGTTGTTGTTTTTTTTTTTTTTTTCTTACGAAAAAAAAGATTTACCCACATCATTTTTCGCCTCCGGTGGGCTCGAGTTATGACCTAGTGATAATCACTAAACGGATACTTAGTTGGTTATTTTTGTTTGTTTTTTATTTTTATTTTTATGGTGCATCAAGGCAAACCGCAAGCCCACCAATAGACTAGACACCACGCAATGTTCATTGCCGGCTTACCCTAAACGACGGCGTAGCCTTCCCGCCGTTTGGTACTTCCGATCGGCGCGTCCAAAATTTTCAAAATATCACGCGTAAAAATGACAGTTTTTTTTCTTTTATTTCTAGTCTAGGGTTTTGAACCTTGAAAGCAAAACCTCCCCGAAAACCCCAACCCCGTCGGTGTTTCCTCTGTCAATTCACAATTCCGAGCTGATGCTCCATATTTGACGAAGCAGTGGTACAATGGCATTCAGTTTCACCCAGCAACCGCAACAACAACAGCAATCTCCATTGTTCCAAAATCAGCAGCAACAGCAGCCTTCATTGTTCCAAACTCCGCAACAACAGCAGCCTTCATTGTTCCAAACTCCGCAACAGCAACAACAACAACAGCCTTCATTGTTCCAAACTCCGCAACAACAACAATCGAATCCATTTGCACAGTTCTCTCAAACTCCGCAGCAGCCCCAGCAACAACAACAGCAGCAACCGCTGTTTAATTTTCAACAGCAACCGCAACAGCTGCAGCTACAGCAACAGCAACAGCAGCAACAGACACAGGGGCAGCAACAGCAATTGTATTTGTTTTCACATGATAAGACTCCGGCTACGTATAGTACCAAATGGGCTGACTTACACCCCGATTCTCAGAAATTTCTGCTTCAGATTGAGTGAGTTTAGCTGTAGTTTCGACAAAAAATTGATTTTTGTACTTCATTATCATGATAGTGCATGATTTTTTAGGGTTTCTTTTATTGTTGCAGGGAAAGAATACTGGAGTACAAAGATGAAAGCCAGAGGCTGGATCAGTGTAGTCGGCTTTACGATTCTTCGGTTTTTAATGGCGGTTTTGAGTTGGATGCTAGTGGAATTGTCCAGGTAACCAGTTTATCTGTTTTCTATACTGGGATATATTTTAGTAGTTAAACTTATGGTCACTTCTTTTCCATTTTGTTTCTGGCTGACTTTTTAATGTTCTTCAGTTTATTCTAGTTGCAATGCAATATTATCGAGTCTGTAGACACCAATGTATTGCAAAATTCATAGCAGCTTTTAATTGTGTGCAAGCCTTAAACTGGTTGCTCCGTCGTTATTCATCTAGTGTATATGGGTTTTGGTAATGCTTAGTGCATTTGTTGTTTACGTCATGGGGGACTCTTGTTTCTTTTCTTCTTCTTTGTTATAACTAGGTGTAGTGCCAATTCTGCGGTAGTTACATATATCCCAAGTAGGCCAAGTGCTCAAATGCTTCGCGTCATAAGGAATTACTCTTTTTGGTGTTGAAAAATTTAATTTTAATTTTCTACCAATGTGGAATCCCAAGACGAGCAATTTGTTATCGACATTCAAGTAGTACACCCATTAAGAGGGGAGACTGACAAGTATGAGAGTTATTACCTTGACATGTTCTAAGCTGTTTCTTGTTTAGTTACGGCGTGCGTAGCATTCCTTTGAGCAAAAGGGGTTAATAGAAATATTTGTTGAATGCAAAAAGGATTGCCAGCATTCTTGGTTTCTACTCAGCGAAAATTATGAAGTTTGTACTTGTGGAGAGCTGCAATTTGTGCAAAGCACACACTTTTGACGACTTCATCTCACCCTTCTCCATACCATCTCATAATTGCAGTTTTTGTGTATTGAGCTTTTTCTGTATATCTTTCATCTTTAAATTGTTTGCACTTGTTCCATGACCAGGTTTTATGGTCAATGCCATAATCATTGGCTTTTCATTTTTTTTACCATTCACATATCTTTTTACTTGTTTTTGGTTGATTTCTCAGGAACTTGGTGGAATCAGTTCAGCTATGGAACGGCAGAGGGCTATTTGCAATGAGCTAATGGTCGTAATTAAAGATATGCTGCGGCACACCGAGATTGCTGTTCGATCTTTTATGATGCTACGGCCTAGGTTTCTTCGTTCAAATGTGGGTGGTTCGGCCACTGCTACAGGAACATCTCAGGGATCAGGAGCCCTTGTTGCTCAAACCTCAACTGCTCAAACTTCAGCCATAGTTCCAGTATTCGATTTTTACAGTGGTCTACCAAAGAAGCCATCTCCTTTCTTGCAGGAAACTGTTGCCAGATTTGAGAAAGATGTTGCTGAATGTCGTCAGTGGATTGAAGAGCTGGAGCAGTTGATTCTTTTAATTTCTGACAAGAACTCCTTAAATTCCAGCTCTTCATTGTTGCAGTCTCTTCCTAAAATCATTGCAAATGTTCATGATTACTTTATCCATGTTGCAGCAAAGGTACTGCATTATAGAGAAGCGTATAAAAAACGTTAACTTTTGATTTGTGGTTGCCATTTTTTTGCTGACCAAAATTGCGTTTCTGCTGCATGATACATGGACACAAGTGATGAGTAACTGTATTAAATTCTAATGTAGTTAGAAGTTTGAATTTCTTCCATTTGGCCTGTCCATATATTTGACTCATTGATAACACGAGTGGCATAAATTTGTCATTTGAAGTTTGAAAGTGATGTTTCAAATCTAGAGTAAATTATTTGGCTGAGCTGTAGTATCTGTTTGTTTCTCAAGATTTTTTAAGTTGCCATGTTAAGTGGAATCGGGCATTTGGACCATCCTATTGTTGTGTCTTGTCCCTTTTCTCACATTCTTGGGTTTGACAAGAGGACAGAGGGGGATTCTTGTTCTAACTAATTGAGTCAGGTAAAACTGAATTTTCAATATGCCTGGTAGGAATTATTGGAATCCTCTGTTATTAGAGATGTAGATAATGAGGCGTTTAGGGTGGGAGAAACATTCATAAATGTCTAAGGTGTGGTTGCAGTGTAGTTTTCTTAACCCCCGGTATGTAAATCACTTTACTTGAATTGTCATTCACTCATTTGAGGCTCAGAATATGAGTTCTCCCTGAATAGGCATTACTGGAAATTGCTGTTCTAAACACTGTAGGAAATCTATAAATTTCAGGCAAAAATCATATTCTTTTGTCCACGGCATTTTGCTTGTTCAAGCTCTTTGCTTTGCTCTGGTAAATGACTTATATAGATTTTCTTTGAATGCGATGCTTTGTAGCAATACAGTTTTTATGAGGTACGTTGAATCATATTATTTTTCGCTGCAGGTTGAAAGCATTCATCAGTACATTGAGTCCATGAAGACGGCTTACCTTGCCCACCAGCGTCATCGAGGAGATGGGAATGATCCATTTCTTGAAGCTGATCGACGGGAGATTGCTAAACGAGAAGCTGCTGCGCAAAGGGTGCATCCTTCTCTGCATTTGCCTCAAGTGTCACAACCATCAACTCCGGCCACAGGGCTGTTTCCAGGCTCAGGAACGCCTGCAGCAGCAACTGCTAATACACCACAGACTTCACTTGCAGTTTCCACGGCATCATCTGGAGGTGGTTTTACACAGTTCAACGTTCCATCTCTCTCTATGTCAGCTTCTCCTCTGTATTCTACTCCAACTACTTCAGCTCAAACGTCCCTCTTCCCTGTGCCGGGTTCTTCATCTCAGCCCTCTATTTTTACTCCCCAGCCTTCTGCTCCAGCAATTAATACGAGTCCATTTTTTACTTCAACACCTCCCACAGGTGTGTTATTATTTGTGTTCCATTGCTTCGAG
Source organism: Gentiana straminea (assembly GCA_036785695.1). Taxonomy (NCBI): domain Eukaryota; kingdom Viridiplantae; phylum Streptophyta; class Magnoliopsida; order Gentianales; family Gentianaceae; genus Gentiana; species Gentiana straminea. Next base: position 1,757,453 of record JAVUPR010000413.1, on the reverse strand, counting down.
TAATATTTGAAAGTTTTCCTGCATCTTGCTTCGTTTTCTGTGCTGATTCGGCTAATTGGTTCCTTCTTTTAATGGGAAAGTTCAACTATAAGTTATTTATAAAGCACTTGATTTAGTTACAAAGACACGAGGGTGTATCGTAAATGAGTTGCTTATATATACATTTCTCTTAGTGCTATGTTGCGTTTGTTATCATCCCTTTAAATTCGTTTGTGTAATATTTTGCAGTTTTAGGATTATTTTGTTCTTTTTTTTTTGTTGCCTAAAGGATTGTTTCGCTTGTGCTTTGACTCATCTCTCATTTTTGTAGGACAACCGGCAATAGGATCAGGGGCAAGCTTCAACACTTCGTCTGTCAGTACTTTGTCCCCTCTCAACTCATTCAATATTTCGGTATTTGGATATTTTTATAAATTTCCATTGATATTTTTGTGCACTCTTCATGCTTATTTGTAGTCCTTGTGTGCTTTTTGTTTTATCTTTTAACGCATGACACAATGAATAAACTTGTGGATTAATCGTCTCCTACTTTTCTATTTCTGGACATACCAAAGGCTAGATTGTATGGAATGATTGTACTTGTCGTGTGTCAAAACATGTGCTGTCATGTAAAGTGAGTTGCTTTTGTTGTGTGTAAACATGTCGTCTCATGTGAAAAGATTTGCTTTTCCGCATTGTGTGAACTGGATAGGTAGATAAATTGCTTGGTTAAGGTATTGGAGAGGGAAGGTAGGGTGACCTGAAAGTGTGTTTGTTACATGTTTTCTTGTTCAATTCCCTTCCCAAAACCCCGGGCCTGACACACATATATGCACACACAAGTTGTTGCGCTAGTTTGTTTTGTTCATTGCGTCACATCGAAGAAAGTCAAATTTCTTTACACCTGCAAAAAGAATGTGATGTAATGAAAATGGACATCATCCTCCACCCCATCACAAAACTCAACCACCCCCACCCCACCCCACCATTAGACGCCACCTTCTCCCAATCCGACCGCCACTTCCACCCCCACAACCCCTAAAACCCTCACACACGCCACAACCTATTGCGTTTCTGGAACCTGGTCTGTTTTATTCCATCGCGTGGCAAATCATAAAAAAGTGAAATGCCTTACATTCTATTGCATTGCACTCATTCGATTACGTTCTGTTGCATTACGTGCTTTTACATTGATCCAAACTAGCCTTACTGCATTAGTAGAGTTGCAACTTTGGAAAGTTGTACTATTTCTATTACTACAAAGTTCAAAATTTTGCAGTTAAAATTTGTTTGTCCTCTTCATTCTACAGAAACCAAGAGCGAAAAGTCGCACAGGCAGAAGATGAGCTCCCCTTGTTTCTTTTTGACTTGAAGAACGAGATTGTATCGTAGTATAATAAACAACAGAAATGATGACATTCTTTTATCAAGGATGTTAAGGTGCTAAGTAGAAGTTGTTGACTGAAGAAGCAGTGCCATCAAGATTGATTAGTTTTCAATGCATGTTTTCATTATCAGTGGAAAATCTTATAGCCTTTTGTTTATTCTTTTCTTTTGTAGTTCATGTATTACGACGTGTATGTCGAATTGATCATTGTTTTTTTTTTTTTTTTTTTTTTTTTGGTGTGCAATCGTGGTAATGTCTCAAGAATCGACTGTTTGAAGGTTGATTTTGACGACCGGTATATTTTTTTGTTTGTTGAAGATATGTGTTTGATTGAACGCAAAGTAAATACAGACAGAATATAGTAGAGGATTATTAACTCTTTTTAATTGCTTAACGACACACCACCACTCAATTCTGAACACTTCACCAAATTGAAAAAAATTATTGGTAGGAGGACAAGTCAAGTTACAATGGTTTTGAAAATAACCTTGTTGACGTTAAACACAAATAATCTCTATGTAAGATGGATGTTATTATGAAAATATTTAAGGCCATATTTGAAGGAATATAATATTTGATTTTAAATTATGTAAGAAATATTGAATTCGAGATCATCATTAAACACGATTAACGCTCTATAATGTAACAATGGATGCTATGAAAATATTATCCAAGTTTGAATGTGAAAACACGATGAAAATATTATTTGAAGAATCTTTCAGAAATTTCTAGATTATTTGAATGTTATGATAAATTGATAATTCTAGGGCATAAATTGTGGTCATTAAAGTAAATATATCCTAGCTGTTGGTTACTTAATTATCTTAAAATAAATATGAGTTTCTCTTGTTATTTAGGTAAATTGCTTCACACCTCACAATAATAGTCCTCCTAAAGTGAAAATAATCTTAAAATAAATATGAGTTTCTCTTGATGTATAAGTCTACAAATTACAATGATTTATTAATATGTTTTTTTGGCCAAATATTTAATAATAATATGTTAACAACCTACTGACAAAATTCATATACAATTCTGCAGCGTTTTTTTCTTCCAATTTGTATTATGGTCCAAAACAAAACAAAACATCATATACTAATACTACATCTAAATCCAACCGTCATTAAATACTACGAAAACTATGTCCAAATCCAACGTTATAAAATTACTAAGAAAAAAAATGATATGTCCAAATCCAACGTTATAAAATTACTAAAAAAAAACATGATACGTCCAAACCCAGTTAACCTATTTTCATTTCGGCAGGCAAATGGGATTACAGGAAAGAAATTGCATAATCTATTAAATAGGAATGAAAAATGATTGTTTTGAAGATGAATGTTCTTTTCGGCAAATAGGATTACAGGAAAGAAATTGCATAATCCATTAAATAGGAAAGAAAAATGATTCTTTAGAGAGAATGAAAACAGAACTTTTAGGATAATTGAAAATCGATGACCAGCGGATGAGCAATAATGTGCAGAAAAAATGAAAAAAGAACAACTTTTTTTGAAAACAAAATGTTATGAGCAAGCAAAATAAAGAAGAAAACAGAAAGGAAAATGAAGAAAAACTCATGTATTCGATAAGTGAACTGTCAATTACAATTGGTTCTGCCTTATGTAGGCAAGTTAGTTACAACCGTATAGCTGCTGTCTAGGCTAACTGACCAACTGATTTACCAACTATACCCATATACATGACAATACCCTCCCTATACAACTTCCATGTCCTCATGGAAGTGGGTAAACATGCACAAAGTCTGGGAATTGAGACCTAATGAATGAAGCATCCTCCCATGTTGAAGCAGTCTCTTGCAAGTTAACCCACTTGACCAACCACTGGACCATTGGATATATACCTCTTTTGACTGTCCTGACTTGCAATATGGATTCTGGATGGCGCGGCAACTGTCCTTCAGAATTCACTTGCGGGGTGTGAAGAAATGGGTTTATCATGCCCCACGTACTTCTTGAGCAAGGAAACACAAAAGACCGGGTGAATTCTAAAGCCCAAATATCTCATGCTATCGTACCAACCTTAGCCTCAGAACCATAAAACTCTAGCGAACTTCCACATTTTCTAGAACTCTGTCTGTATGGTTGTAACTTTAGAAATACCCTATCCCAACCTGGAATTCTTTGCCTTGCCTACCCTTATCTGCATAGTACTTCATGCGGGACTGTTCTACAGCCAGATTATCCTTCAAATCTCTGATCATGTGTTGCTTGGCAGCCAGGAAAGCATCCATTGAAGTAAAAGAGGAAGGACTTCCCAGAGGTAGTAGTTTGGTTTATAACCATATATGGATTTAAAAGGTGTTTGCTTGAGTGAAGTATGAAAGGATGTGTTATACCGTATTCAGCTAGAGGCAACCAATTTCCCCACTTTCTTGGCTTCTGGAAACACATACATCTAAGGTACATTTCCACACATCTGTTCAACCTCTCCGTTTGACCATCGGACTGAGGATGGTAGGCAAAACTCATGGCCAATTGTACCCAGTGAGTTTAAAGAGTTTCTGTCAAATTCCCCTGTAAAAACCTTGTCTCTATCACTCTTCTGGTTCATTACCATCGAAGGTAGGAAAATCAACTCTAGGAAAACGAAATACCTCATCCTTCTCTGAAGTAGAGGTGGTCTGAATGTCATCGGAAACCTCAGCTGCCCAAATAGCTTTACTAACCCCATGTTGCTGATGAACCAATTGCTGATGAACCAATAGTGCCAATAGCTGCTTAATCTCCTCATACCGCTCCGATTTAGCTCTGTAATCTGCCTCATTGACGCGGTATTCCTTGAATCTAGCTTCTGAAGCTGAGAATTCCTCCACCAACTCGGTCAATTTAGCACCGGTAGCTGAAAATCCTTCTATCAACTCGGCCAATTTAGCATCAGTGCTTCCAAATTAGGCGCCAACCCTTTGACACCATTTTTACCGTCAACAGACAAACGAGTTCTGTCCACCATTTTTAGCGTGATATCAGGCCAAGGATGATAGCTCTGATACCAATTTGTTACGAACAAGCAAAATAAAGAAGAAAACAGAAAGAAAAATGAAGAAAAAGCTCAAAAGAGCAAATGAGGTATGTATTCGATAACTCTCACAAAACAGAACTTTCGGGAAAATTAAAAACCGATCACTAGCCTCCCGATATTCTTGTATCCAAGATATTGCCAGGCTATTAACTTATCGCGATCTGTAGTACCGATTTCCTATATCACATCTCTAATCCAACATGGGTCTCTCGTTATTTTATAATAGCCATTGGCGCCACTCCATGGGCAGCAGTTGTTTTTTTCTTTTTATTATTATGACAAGAAAAGTTTAAAATAAAATAAAAACCTTTGAATGTTCTGTACCAATATTTTTCACCCAAAATGCTGATAATTAATAAATTGACGCATGCTTCATTTTAAGAAACTAATATAAATTAACAAAATTTTAATATTTGAAACCCAAATTATATATTTGTTACATATATGTTTTTATTATTATATAAACGTGTATTCAACTTTGATCGTGAATTATATAGTCGAGTATTGTATTATCAATGGTGGATCCAGTATTTTTTTCTTAAAGAGTCCATAAAAAAATTCAATGTAATTTTTTGTCACTGGGTCGATAAATTCATTATAGGAGTAAAATGTGCTATTTGTGAGTGGAGCGGTTCCTTTGACCCGTATCTATAAACAAATACAATACAAATGGTGGATTAATATATAAAAATTAATCCCTAAAAATATATATATATAAATTCCAGCCACAAATCCGCAGGAGACTACACTACACCAGTAAAGTATAGTCATTGTCCTCATGTCTACCTAACAGCATTGTATTATATCGTTAACTTCCTAAATGACCGGAGTTTTAGGGATTTGACTTATGGGATACTCCGAGTCAAGCGTGTAATATGCATTTCTGTTTTTTTCATAGCGTGTATGATCTTTTGTCTAAGAATATGAATGAAAAAACACCGACCTGTGTTTCTATTGTCAACTATGAAGCAATTTGTATTGATAGCTCATTTGTGCTTTTTAGTTTATGTCATGTTTACATAATTAATTAATTCAGCAATTATTATTTTTGCTTTCTTATGTCCATGTTCACAATGGTCTTGCTTTACTAAAACTCTATAAATATTAATTTTAACTCAATTACCCATAAAATACCCAATTACGCGACCCAAACCTGCTTTCCAAAACACGCGCATCCTTCACCCATCAAAACTCTCACGCATTTTTCTCAAAAAATAAAATAAATAAAATAAAAACTGCCGTGTTATTTTGACCAAAAATTGGCATTGCCATGAAGATCTCGGAAGGACTTCAAACGGCATCATCATCAATCCAAACAGCCAGATCTTTAGAAACTTTATGCCTAATCTTCTCATCTAACGATTTCAAATCTTTTTTTGAACTTCAAAAGCGAGAAATTTTATCCCATCACATGAGTATCGCTGGTCTAATCTTTCAGAACTGATTATTTCTTGATGCGGTTGTTAGGGCGATTCTGGGAGGACGAACCACACAAATTTGTTTTCTGGTCTTTTTCAAGTATTATTATATGTAGTCAAATGGGTTGCATTAATTTTGCATCTTTTGTATTTTTTTTTATTACATTTTTATGATAGTTCATTCCATATTATCTAAGTGAAAGTCGTCTGGCAGAAGACAGCTCTACATGAGGATAGAGTGCAGTGGAAGAGCTATTGATTCTCAGGTTGATGTTGGGAGGTGAAGTCTGTTGGATGTAATATCGCCGGACGGATCTAGATCCGTCCGATTACGCAGCGATTACGCAGCGGAATAACAAGGATCACGATCAATACAAATTAAAACATATAAATAAATAGATCTAAACTACAAGAATATTAGATATACTTACCAATCAAAAGGGGAGATCTAAAAGATTGATGAAGTCGAGATCCAATTTGAGATGCCACGATCTTCCGATGTGTATCTCCAAGCAACAACCGGTGGATGTTGATCCTTGATGCTTGACCTCCTCGATATGCTACCCGGAAAATCCCGAAGATTTCCCCAACTCTAAACCCCAAGCTTAGGCCGAAAATTCCAAGCCTTTTGTGTGTAATTAATTATCCTGATTAATAATTAATTAGATAATCAATCATAATAATCCTTTATTAAATATAAAATAAATCTAATATATTCTAAAACTAATTTAGATATATATAATAGATAATATCTAATATCTCCCGGTTTAATTATTTAACAAATAAAAAATTAATCACTATAACATGTAATTATCCAAGAAAACTAATTTCTTTCTAATTACAACATGTATGCCACACGCCATTCACCCCTAAAATTAGGGTTTCACACGCCACACTTAATTATGGGCCGAGTCCAAGAAAAATGTATTTTCCATGTATTTAATTACTTAGCCCACTAAATAATTATTCGCACATCAATTAAATAGTCCAACTACTTAATTATCATTGAGGCCCAACGTCAAGAAACATATGCATGTTAGGAGCCACATCGTGGGGCATGGGCCTATAACTAAGGTAAATACTGATAAATTAAATAAAATTATTCATCGAACATAACAATTCTTATTCAATCTATTAATTCCGGGATTACGCCACCATAAACCCGAAACTGAACTCTATCGATTATAGATATATACTTACACTCTAATCATCGAGTAAGCGTCCATTGATATAATCATTACATACGGATAAATCCTCCATAGACTGTTCGTTTTGATTCGGGATATTTCCGTAAACCCTTCTCAAAACATCTTATCATTATTTACCATTAACCCCCTAGTGATCAATTAGTTCATAACTAATATAATATGAACTGGGCCCATCGATCAGTTTCTAGGATTAACAAATAAATGAATTGTTGTCCGTCTACTTCCCGCGGGAAGGAATGTATTCCATATCCGTGAAGTCACAAACTACTCAATCATTCCGAAATAGAGCCAACGAGAAGTGTTCAGATCACATGTATCCAAGTGATCCTTAACACACATCAAACCCTACTTTGAACCAAGCAGTAGACTGTGATGACATCAGGATTGAGATTAATCCATATATGATCATCTTGTGATTCGATAAGATTTCTCGGTCACGGAATTACATCGAGAACTGTCACGGATTTTATTAACACAAAACAAACAAGTATAATTCCGGTTAACCTCAAGTATAAGGATCGTAGTAAAGAGGTTGATGCCGGGTCGATCTTACGGGGAACTAAACGATTGTGATTCTAGCTTTTTGTCTAACCTAAATTATGTCACGAAACTACTCTAAACAGGGAATAAAACTAAACAAAACAGAAGATAAAACTAGACAGAGGATATAATCCAAAGCTAGGAAGGATACGGGCTGCGAACCAATTTAAACTAACTAAACTAAGATGCAAGTAAAAGTAAACTACTAAACAAATTCAAGTTTTAGGATTTAAATCAAGTTTATAACGGACAAACGAGGATTGATCCACCTATCCAACAAGCATTGACTTCCTATCTCGATTATATTGTGGTTTTTATCTAGGTTGTGATTCACCTTATCTAAACATGAACCCTAATTCCTTAGAAAGTTCATCTATTAATCTATTATCTTCCAATGCAAGATTAATGCGTTTTCTAACCAACGGTGCAAACTTTACGTTTATAATCTAGCAATTAAACCTATTAACTTCCGTTATGATAAATTCAAATTACTGTTATTATTCATGATGATCTAGGGTTTATTAAGATTTCCATCAACAATAAACAATCACACATGCAGATCTTCCGATATAAAAGCAATTAAACGTAATAAACACGAATAAGAAACAACCTTTAAATAAAAACTCACAGTACAACCGAAGAAAACGAAATCAACAATTGTTGGACGGCTTCACAATTCTCGTTTGATGAAGCTTTTAGCCTCTAAACATCCTCGAACTCGAATGTGCGGGAATAGTTCATAAAAAGTAACTAGTTTAATCTAGATCTAAAGTGCATAAAAACCGGAATAAAAAGGAGAAAAACGCACTTAAAGCCGCCCCTAGGTTTAGGGTTTTGAATAATGAGTGTATGGTGCCCTTGTGTGGAGAAAACAGCCGACTATATATAGATTTTAAAGTCGGTTCGGCAAAGTCGGCCGACGGACGCTCGTCCGCTCTTGTGAACGCCCGTCCAGGTAGATGCGGACGGTACCGCAGACGCCCGTTCAGACAGCGTCCAAACTCTCTGTATCAAAATCGCTTCTCCGGACGCCCGTCTGCTTTATCAAACGCCCGTCCACTCTGGACGGGACCTGGACGCTCGTTCAGGACGGTCGAATCTTGATTCCTTGATCTTTATCCCTTTTATCATCAATTAACTCGAACTTAATCAACTTTTGATCATCTCTTGAGCCTCAAACATGTATCTATAACACATAAAAACATCGCAAAATGTAATATCGCTCAAATAATCGTAAAAACATAATTAAAGCACATAAATCAACCTATTTTGCAATTAACTCTTTTGAAATATCATTTACTCAATATATTCATTAAACACATGCTTCTTATGCAATTCAGTACGAATACGGGGAAAACTATCATAGAATATAGCATTATAAATCGTATAAAATCACCCTTAACAAGAACTCAAATCAAATCGGTCCAGTCCTATATGATAGACATCATATATAAATGCCCCACTAGGTACCCTATACCGACGGTCCGGATAAGACGGTCACACTGTTAAGTGTTCTGGGCGCATTATTGGTATATTAATCATGAGACCCATACTCTGATTAAATTCACCACGGACTAAATCGTTTTAAGCATATCATCACTAACGCAATCCTCGTGTGTATGCCATACACTGAGTTATGTGATTACATACCGATATACTTAGGGTTTTCAGTAGTGTATAATATAAGCATAAATGCAAATAATAAAATGAATATATAATTCTGTCATTTATTTAAATAAATCAATTACAAAATTGTCTTTCGGGCACTATACCTAACAAAATCCGTCTTGAACGGACTGTGATTAACAATAATAAGCCTATAGATTTTTTTGTCATTTTTGAAATTTGCGATCATTGAATTTGCTCTGGCGCTGGACTAACACGAATGCCTCTATTCATTGTCGTGAAGATGCTTGAAAGCCGGGTGAAGCTAAAGGTTAGATTTTCAAATTACTTTACTTTTCAACAATTTTGTTGAACCCAGTTTGACTCTAATTCAGCTAAATAACCCTTTTACTTGGAATCTCCTATTTTAAAGAATGCCACAAGTGAACAATATACACTTTTATTTCAGATTTTCATCACCAAACTGAACAATAGATCTACATTTTTTCAATGAGTTATGTTGTGCTGATGTGCAAATGACCGATTGATTTTTAATCAATGGGTTTAACATGTACCTTTTCACTTCCAGTACGTCACCTGGTTTCAAGCTTGCAAAATGCTGGTTCAATTTCAACCTGATTCCTTGTTAGTGTTGGCTTGATTGCTTAAATGTGATAAAGCAGATGTGGTATCAAGCATCCAGACATACTGATATATACTCCAATTAAGCATATGATTGACGAAGCTTACGGAAGCCAAAGTGTTCTTGGAAATAAGTAGCACCTTTGTTTTGATGATAGTGAACTTATGTCCACATTCATTATCCTTTTATTTTTCCCCTTTCCTAGACTTAGATTTTTTTGTTTTATTGCTTTTCAAAACGCTTTCTTTAATTTCATAGTCACCAATGTTGTGTGTGTTTCTTTTCTTTCTTTTTACAATTTTTAGATGACTTCATGAACTTCTGGACTTTAGATATTTTAAATGGCAACAATGAATCCATTTAATCTCCTTGGTGATGATGATACCGAAGGTCCAACCCAACTAACCGTCTCTAAGAAGGCTAGAGAAGAAGGTGCAAATGAATGTGTGAAGTGATTATGAATACATATGAAGTTTTTATGGTGTAGATGTTTTTTTCTTTAAAATATAATCTGTTTTTTCGTACGGTACCTTATTTTTCAAGTCAAAGAGTTCCTTAGCCTTTCGACCAATCAACTATTATATTCCTTTTATACAAGTTTGTTCGTGCATTTACCTTAAGAGTTTAAAGTTTTTGGTTGTATGAAATCTTTGCATTTACATGTAATCAAAATTTTGAATTTCCCGTGCATAGTATTGATATGCATGAATTTTATTCAAAATTTTGAAGTTAATTTTAGAGGTGATTCGTGTCCAAACGAAGTTTCTTGATAGATTTCCTTCGTCGACGTTGTTTTGCGACCGGCAGACCGAGAGCTAACTATCGAGACTTTGGACTTTCCGGACATAGACTTTGTGAAATGGTTCATACATGTTTGTTGCTAGGAGCAACAAGATCAAGTTGCGAAAGCGAGTCTTCATAGGGCAATTGTCACTGCTTATGGACCCGAACCTGGGTGATCTATCCATGACCAGGATGAAGCTTGGGTGAAACTAAGTGCAGGTCCGAACCGACTGATGTTGAAAAATCAACGGATGAGTTGTGGTTAGGGGTGAAATGCCACTCGAACCCGAGCTAGTCGGTTCTCCCCGAAATGCGTTGAGGCGCATCAGTTGACTGGACGTCTAGGGGTAAAGCATTGTTTCGGTGCGGGCTGCGATAGCGGTACCATAAAAATAGAAGTTTCAATGCCCCTAAGACATTATGTTGAAAGAGCTTTTGGTCAGACATTACCCATGAGTAAGAGTCAGACTCTACAAACACGATCCGGGACGAACACCAGATTAGTCGGACCAGTAGGTTCCGGATACCGGGGGCTTTAAGCGAAAAAAAAAAGAAGTTTCAATGCCCTCAATATTTTCATTTTAGAAATTCATTTGTCTCGTGTATTATGCGCGGGTTGGTTACCAGTATCACTTATAATGTTATGTGTTACTGTTAGATCGTATATTGTTTATCTCGCAAACATAATTGAACGTTTGTGAATAAAATCGCGTTCATTAACTTAAAAAACAAAGTTTAAAATCTAGTTTAAATTTATTCGTTAATCTGAACAAAGGATAAAAAATATGAAAAATTTTATGGTGCAACGGTTGTATGAAGGTTGTACCAAGTGACATACTTTACCACCTTTTATTTCTAACCTCTCACACACGCCCAAAGTGTATTATGTGAAAGAGAGTTAAAATAAATGACTAAAGTATCCACTTTGGCAGACAACCTTCATCAATCACCAAAAAAAAAAAAAAAAAAAAAACTAAAAACTCAAATACTAATTTGTTCGTGAATTCGTTTAAGATAATTTCCTACTGTTTGTCCGTCCCTATCATCGAATCCCGCCAAATCCCTAAAATCCCAAATTGAATTTTCATGGATGCCATTGTCCACTCAGCTGTAGAAGAAATTTGCTCGCATGGAACCAAGGGTCTCACTCTTCCTAATCTCTGGCCGAAACTCCGGCCATCGCTCGCCGCCAACGGCCTCGACCTTTGCCACTTCGTCAAGGCGGCGTTATGGACCAATCTCCTCGAGGTTCCCGGCCTCCATTTCGAGGCTCAAGGTGTCTCTTATAGCCTTGAACGAGATTCATCAACTCTCAACTTAGTTGAGAAATGTGAGCAGATGAATTTGAGGATTGTCGCACCTGAACGGCTACGGAACAATTTTGTTGGAATTTATGACGTCGAGGCTTCTAATTCGAGTATTAGTGATGTTCAGCGCCGCACGCTTGAGAGACTGGCGATTGCTAGAACGAATGGGATCACACAAAGTGAACTTTCCAAGGAATTTGGTATTAAAGGTAACAACTTTTTCTATGTTTTGAAGAAGCTTGAGTCCAGGGGATTGATTGTGAGACAATCCACTTTAGTAAGGACAAAAGAAGCAGGCGGAAATGACAGAGAGCCTAAAAACAGTTCAGTTGTGATGACAAATATGCTCTATTTGCATCGGTATGCGAAGCATTTGGGCTGTCAAAAGAGGCTTGAAATTACGAAGGAAGATATGAGTGATATTGCAGATGAGATCAGTGGGAGTGGCATTGAGTTTAATGAAGAATCTAGAAAGGAGGATGTGCATGTAAAAGACTTTCTTCCGGCTTTTAAAGCTGTTTGTGATAAACTTGAGAAAGCAGAAGGCAAGGTTCTTGTTGTCTCAGATGTCAAGAGAGACCTTAATTATCTAAAAGCCCAAGGACATAGAGATTGGAGAATTATATGTAGCAAGTTGAAAGAGTCTCAGGTAGTGGAAGAGTTCTGTGCAAAAGTTAAAAATAAAGAAGTTTCTTGCTTGCGATTATTGAAGAAATTTTCGCCAGTGCATTTTGAAGCAGCAAATCTTCTGAGTCGGGAAATGGCAATCCTGATGGAGATCAATTCATCAAGCTGGGAAAGAGAGGCCAAATGACAGAGCAGCTTGTGGAACTTAATATTGAGCAACAAATTTACGACTTGATAGATTCTGCAGGTTCCAAAGGGCTGACAATTAATGAAATTATGAAAAGGCTAGGCTTGCGGAATAAGCAATACTATGATAGGCTTCTTCAATTTTTTTCTTGTTGTGGGATGCCTATTCGGGCAGAAAGCCATAACAGGGGAGTTGCTTATCGGGTTTGGACATCTAACAACTTTAATTCAGTCAAGACTGACGTGGTTTTGCATAAATCCGAATCTCTTTTAGATAAAAATGTTCAGGAATTAGCTGAAATCAATGAAGGGGTAGATGGATTGACTTCGAAAGACAACGCTGTAGTAGTTTATGGTGTAGGGGTTGAACCAGAGGGTTCTCATGGCTCTACAACAAGAAGAGAGCGTAAAAACATGCTGGTGTCTGTTGATAACTCTTCAAATTGTGACTCTGAACCAAGTAGTAGTAGACCTAGTGGCTGGGATGTGGGTACAGTAAGTGCAACACCATCTGATGTTACTTCACTCGATGTTTCACCATCTCCTGCAACAACCACATCGAGACGACGACGGCAGTCATACATAAGGTATCCTTGTCTTACCTTAGGTTTACCCAATGCACAGAGGGAGCAGCGAATTCTGAAGATGTTGGAGGAAGAGAAGTTCTTGGTAAAAGCTGAGATACATAGGCGACTCGATGATCTTGAAAAGGAAAAGGGCACAAACTTGGACAACAAGACTTTAGAACGCTGCTTGAATAAACTTCAGAATGAAGGTCGGTGCAAATGCATTGTTTTTCAGGTCCCTACCATAACTAACCTTGCCAGCAATAGACTCATTGAGGTGGTTTTGCACCCATCCACCAATGACGAGTCTACGGAAATACTGTGTCAAAAGATTCTTGAAAGAATAAGGTCCTTTGACATGCTAATTCGCCGCCAATGTTATTCTCAGTTGAAGAAGGGGCCACAAGTTCCTGTGTTGGATGACATCCAGAGAATCCCAATCAGTTTTAAAACGGATAGTCAGGCTGAACAAGCTGAAGCAAGGCTTGCCAATGGGTATGTACGGGCAAGAATGGTGCAGACAAAGTTGTTTCACATCTTTTTGTGGAGATACCTACATGAAGGTATCTCCTTTGGGGATATTGAAAGTGACCTGGAAAATCCTCACAGCACTTGGAGATTGTTTGAAATAAATGATGCTGTTAAGGTCATGCCATTTGAGCTCTATTTACAGATTATCGGTTCCCCTGAAAAGTCCGATAATGTAATTGAAAAATGCCGAAAAGGCCTCCGTCTTTCTGATCTCCCACTGCAAGAATATAGATATTTGATGGATACCCGGGCAATGGGACGTCTCTCATGGTTGATCGATATGTTACGGCGAATGCAGTTGATTCGGTTTGTAAGTACCGAAAATGGAGATGATAAAGACGAAGTTCATAAAACTGCTCTTACTCATGCTTTGGAACTTAGGCCATACATTGAGGAACCTGTATCAGTAGTAGCTTCTTCTGGTTTATCGTTTGAAGATCTTCGGCCTCATATGAGACATGATTTTGTTCTTTCAACCATAGAGGCTGTGGAAGAGTATTGGGGTACTTTGGAGTACTGTTATGCTGATGCTAAATCTGAAGCTGCCTTACATGCTTTTCCTGGATCTGCAGTTCCTGAGGTGTTTCGTTTTAAAGCTTGGTGCTCAGGTCGGGTTATCTCAGCTGATCAGCGTGCTGAGCTCTTGAAACGCGTTGTAGTTTCTGACCCATGTAACAAAATTTCTTTTAAAGAATGCAAAGAGATTGCAAACAATCTTAATTTGACCCTGGAAGAGGTGCTTCGGGTTTACCATAATAAGCGGCATCGGCTTACCACCAGACTGCTGGGGGATTCCAATGCTAAAGGTGAGGAAAATCTGCTACTGAAGAGAACACAGGTTACTGCCTCGCGTAAAAGAAAAAGATCTTATGAACATAGCTCCTTGAAACATTCAAATTCTGCTAGGGAAGACGTCCATGATAGTGATTTACACCAAGAGCATCTTGATGATCAGATGGAATCACCACAAGAGCAAGACACAAGTAAAGATGAAAACATTCCTGAATTGCATCAGGATGCCGTATTTAGTTTGAAATCAGGACGGAATAAAAAGTTCTCTTGGACAGAGGCAGCTGACAGGCTGCTGATTATTGAATATGCAAGACATCGTGCTGTTCTTGGGCCAAAATGTAATCGCACAGAGTGGTCTTCACTCCAAAATCTGCCAGCACCTCGTGATTACTGCAGGAGGAGAATGGCATTGTTGAACAAAAGTTTACTTTTTAGAAAAGCTGTAATGAGACTTTGTAATTTGTTGGCTGATCGTTACAAAAAACACCTTGATACGGTTCGGGAATATGCTAGTTTTGACTGTAGCGGAGAGTTTGAATTTGAAGGAAGGTGGGATGACTTTAATGAGAATGATTTAAAAATTGCTCTAGGTGATGCACTAAGCTTTAAAAGACCAGCTAAGTTAGACTCCTCCTCAAAGGTTGTTTCTGATGAAGCACCAAATGATAATGATGTTTGTCTTCCTGAAGTGGATTTATCAGCTCCCCTGACCTGTGCCGGAAGAAGAAAGCTTTCTGCTCGAAGATCAAATTTTCAGCACTTTCCTCAGCACTATAGCAAGATTTTGAGCAAAATAACTCCTCTTGGTTCCAAAGCGTTCGAATCAATTGCTGTTTCAAATGCTGTGGAGCTATTCAAGCTCATCCTTTTGAGCACCTCGAATTCTCCACAGGCTTTGTCAATTTTGACTGAAACATTACGTCGGTATTCTCAACATGATCTTTTTGCTGCTTTTAGCTACCTCCGGGAAAGGAATGCAATGATTGGTGGCACTGGTTCCAAACCATTTGCACTTTCCAAGCTCTTCATGCAAAGTGTATATTTATCTCCATTTCCAGTTAATACTGGGAAGAGAGCTTCGAACTTTGCCTCCTGGCTTGAAGAAAGAGAGAAAGAATTGATGGAAGAGGAAATCGACCTTCCTGCAGATTTACAATGCGGAGATATACTTAACATATGCGCTTTGGTTTCTAGCGGCGAATTGTCAATAATTCCGTGCTTGCCCAAGGAAGGCGTTGGAGAGGTAGACTCTAAAGCACTTAAACGTAATAACGAATCTAGTGAGATTTGTGATGGTGATAAGTCCAAGAAAATGAAAACATCAACAGCTTGTGAGAGTGAGATTTCTCGTCGTGAAAAAGGGTTTCCCAATATTAGATTGTTACTGAATCGAGTGAAAATTCCAAGATTACATGCTTTAGATACATTTAAAGACAAAAGTTGTAACCAGGTGCATGCTGAGGTGGATCAAGATAATGCTAGGAGCTCGTTGGCAGGCCAAAGTTCTGGTTTTGATGCCAGTAATATTGTTGAAGCTGCCATAGACTTTGACAAGTCACCTTGGGATGCTATGAGTAGCTATGCAGAGCATCTGTTTTCTGCAAGTTTTGATGGAGACATGAGTCGTCCTTTTCGTCCTGAGCTATTTAAAAGTATTTGTTTGGCCATACATAAGTCTGGTGACCAAGGCTTGTGCATGAAAGAGATTTCAAAGTTGCTGGATTCGACTGGGGAAAAAGTTGCTGAAATCATTGTTGAGGTGCTTGAAACATTCGGCCAAACGTTAAAGGTCCCTGCTTATGACTCCTTTAGTTTTGTTGCTCCATTGTATCGATCAAAGTATAATTTGACCCCATTACAAGCAAAGGCAGATGAGAATCGTGGGACTACGTATATGAATCCTGAAAGGACAATTGGTGATGATCTTTGCCCTGTTAGTGTACCAAGTCATGAAGATGGTGGTATCGGCTCCATGAATGAGGCAAGAAAGAATAACGATGTGGTGCACCGAGTCACCATTTTAAATCACCCCAAAGAAGTAGTAGACTCCTCAACTGAAACGTTAGGCAACCGTTCTGGTGAGTGTCAGACGTCTAGCCATATACTGCCATGGATAAATGGAGATGGAACTACAAATGAGCTTGTCTATAAGGGGCTTACAAGACGTTTGCTTGGTATCGTTATGCAAAATCCAGGGATAATGGAGGATAATATCATATTTAAGATGAATGCTCTGAATCCTCAAAGTTGCAGAAAATTGCTCAAGATGATGGTTCTGGATAACCATATAATAGTTCGTCAGATGCTGCAGAGAGAGTCTGCAGGACCACCTTCTATTCTGAGGAGTCTTCTTAAAAGCCGCAAGGAGGAATCAAAACTTATGTATCGAGACCACTTCTTTGCGAATCCCATGAGCACTACATTGTTGTAAATAGTCAATACAACGTTCTCTTCTCATGAGAGTCCTTTCTTTCGGTCTGGTGAGTTTTTCTTCTGTTTCTTAAAGGATTTTTTTTGGAATGCATGTTCTTTCTTCTTTCTCCTTTTTGATGATCAGTTTTCTTGGATTGTTCCTTGGCCTTTCTTCTTTCTTTTGATTTGGCAGCTGCTTATGTGTTTTCTTTCTTCCTGTAATAGTTACTTTTAGTTTTTTGTTTTTGTTTCCTCTGTGTAGTGGTGTGTTCATCCTTAGGAGTAGATTGTTCCTGTTTTGTTTTTGTTTTTTTCCCCCTAGCCTTCTGGGCCTTGTCTGTATGATATTTTGGTTTGTGAATCTTTCGTTGCTGTGGGGGAAAAAAATCACGTCTTGCTGGTCTCGGCCAAAACTCAAATTGAAAATAAGAAATCCCAGTTCAAGTGCTACCTGGCAATGTATATATTGCCGAATTCTAATAAACCCAGTGTAGGATGTTGCCAAAGCCTAGTAAAACTTACATTGTTAATCTCCTCTGGTTTTGAATCTCACGGGACTCGAACTGGTTGGAGAGATTTCGTGTCCTGTAATACGGAATTCGATTTTGGTGATGTTGCAGAAGTAAAGGTACTCCAACCATCGGGTCTTTTTATGAAAGTGTGAACTCTGTAAAAATATGTTTACATTAGTGGAAATATTATAGGAAATTGTCTTTATCCAACTGATCTTGTGCAACAATATATCTGTCGTATATGTACTGTTGTTTGCTTTATGCAATGTTAATATATTTCGTTTTCACCAAAAGGATAATTATGTCCTAATATCTTTTTCCATAGAGATAATTCAACTATATTTTAAACTTATAGAAGATTTTTTTTGTTAAAAATGTAACACGAGGATGATTTAAGGTTTGTCATGGCGATGCAGAAGTTATGTAACCAATTATTTTCGTTAATCTGATTTCTGACATATTTTTGGCTTTCAATATGCAGGTCATTCTCATCAACGGTCAATTCCTGGTCTTTGACTTGATTTGGTAACCAAGAACAATGTTATTCTCAATCTTATAAACTTGGATGAGCCCTTTTTCTTGACATGGTAACCAAGCTACATAGAGCAGCAGGAGCTTTTGGAACACTATGTTGTGCAAAGATGAGTAATTTCAATCCAGTAGCCTAACCCGAATGGATATTTCGCTCTACTTGTTCGTGGTTTGTTCAAAAATCAAGACACAAGGTGCATTTCTTTTGTAATTCTTGCTTATTAGAGTACTTGATCCACATTGTTTCTTCTCATAATCGAACGTTGATTTTTATTTGTCATTGTGTATTCTGTTTAAACATACGCCTCTTGATTCATTCTCTTAAAGAATGAAATTACGGGTGATTTGATCAACTAACTTCCTTTACGAATTGCAGGTGTTTCAGCAAACCTTGGACTCTGTGAACCCTCTTCCATTAGCAGATGGCATTTTGATAAATGGTCAGACTCCGCCAACCATAACTCGAAGATAAGGTAATGTTGCGTGCAGTATGCCTGAAATGCCCTTCCCCCTTCCATCTTTTACTTAGGTGGGATGCTTCCGTGCCCTAGGTTGCCCTTAGTTTGAACAGTTAGACATAGTTACATGAACTTGCAGGGGGGAACCAATATATAGAAGCTTTTATGAGCTTAAAATGCTATACAACCTCTACCTTCACTGGATTCCAACAATATCGCGAGCAAATCTAGAATGCCCTTTCTTGAACTTAGCTAGATTTGCTTAAGGAGCTAAGATTCATAGGATGATAATGTTAAGATTGTGACTAGAGAAACTTTATGGTACAACAGTTGTACGAAGCGTGTGCCAAGTGGCGCATCGTAACCTTCAAAGTTTTTTTTCATTCACCATATACACCTTGCTATATGAAGGAGATTAGAAATCAAAGAATATGATGCATGCTACTTGGTACGACCTTCCTACAACGGGCTGACCATGCGCTCCTTGTTTCTACCCCAATAAAAACAAGTATCCCTCCCCATTCCCAAAAATCGGAAAAGAAAAAACTTCAAAAATATTAAGATTGTGAATAAATGGAAGGATGCCATGATCAATAATTCTGGATTTTTTTTTAATTTTTTATTTTTTGCAGGTGTATCCAAACTCATGGACAGTAATATTGGTGTCATTGGATAACCAAGGGATGTGGAACTTAAGTTCTGCTATCTGGGAAAGACTGTATTTGGGACAGCAACTATATTTAAGGGTCTATAACCCAATCAAGAGTCCTGCATAGAGTACGACATTCCGAACAACTATTTTTTTATTCTTTCCAAAAAAAGAATGTTCTTCTTTTCCTAAAGCCGACAAACTTTATACAACAACACTCCAGCCTTATTCTCCCATTGGATTGTTTTGAAGGGCTACTGTCAAAATTTGGTTTTTTTTTGTTTTTATTTATTGGGGCTCTATAGTTGAATGTATGCTGACTTTTCAGTCACTAGAGTTTGACTCAATGCCCCACTCTGCATATTTGGGGCAGTGACCCATATTTCTTAAAGGCTTGATAACACTCACTCACTCTTTGTGCAAAAGAGTCTACAAATGGCTCATGACTCAAAGGCCTTAAGAAAGAGTAGCTAGGGAAAGATTTCCATGCCTCGAGCAATAAAACTATCAGAGTCCGCATGGCTTAAGGTGTGTACCGTCTTAACGTTTGGGGGACACCTTGAATGATAAGTGATCAGCTTCAACCTCTCAAATACTTGGTAGGGCTCGTATCAATGTCGTTATCGAGGCCTCTAACATGGCTCTAGCCGGGGGACCGTGATCATGCAAGTTGTGTCCTTGATTTTAACAAGTGACACTCCATCACTTATCTGCAACGGTTTATGCATGTCAACAATACTTACATTCGACAGTCTGACCCCACTAAGGGTACGTAGGCAACAACTTGAGTGATGCAACAACCACTTTCTTATACACGGCTCCATGTTTTAGTTCATTTGAAGGTGACTTAAGGGTGCAGCTCCGACGTGGGGGCTTGAATTCACCAAAAAACAGGTCAAAGAGAAGCTTGGACCTCTACGGTCGTTTCTGAACATCATCACCCGTTCACTCAAAAGGGTCTATGGCTCGGTAAGGGGTCAAGAGAGAAAGTTCGAGATCTGCCCATTGTTACCTGGCCAATTGAGCCACAGTCCTACCGGTTGTAAATGAATGTCCACCTTGTGCTAGCATAATGAAATTGTACTTATCAAATGAAAATTTATAGCTTGTCCAGATAAATTTATGACACTCATCAAAATGTCGGAAATAACGAATCACCAATATTCATTTATTTTGTAGTGATTAATACCGATGATGGATGCTTCGATGCGGTGTCCTCTTGGATTGAAGCTGCATATCCATTTCTTTCAAATGCAAGACTTTTCATTTTACATCATAGCAGCAAATTGTTAAAACTCGTATCTGATCAAAAAGACTATACACATCCCCCACCATGGGCATGGTATTTATTAAGAGATTTGCTCTTGCTGATTTCTCAGGCACAGAGATTACAGATGGGAAAGTCTGTTTTAACATTTTGTCTTAGTATGACGTAAGCTACGATTATTATTCATAATGAGAAGTAGCAGCATTTGCCTTTAAACCAAAAAAACAAAGAAAAAAACTGCAAGATTCAACCAAAATTTGGCCAAGAAATTCTCAAGATTTTTCCTCATGTAGATCATGCACATTTCTGTACATTTTATCTTCCTTGGCACGTTTAGCAGCAAGAGCTTCCTCATCTAGGATTTTGATGGGTGACCATTCTGGCAATCTTAACCAGTTATTGTCTTTATCCTCCTTACTACCAATCACAGAATCGTACCACCTTAGTAATGGAGGTCTAACTTTAACAATGGCGTAATCAACTGATGTTCCAACAGCAGCAAAGATAACTGAATAACGGGCTGCAGCAGCAGGACCACCTGTAGAATATTCACAATATATGAACGAACCACCATTATAGTCACAACCGAAAAGAAAAGGCTTATCGCGTAACCTTTCAAGATATACACTTAGAGTCACGGGAAAAACTTCAAAATAGACAGACACCAACTATAGAAGGTGAACAAAACGTTCAGCTTCTTTTTCTGGCTTATAAAGATTTCACATTTAATACGAAATTTCAATGGCCATATGTACATTCTCCAAGAAGGGGCGGGGAGCAAGATATAAAAGATCAAGATGATGGAAAAAAGAGTCGGAGGGGACTAATAGATCGTTACCTTGAATACGTCCGAGAATAGCACCACTACCAAAACCACCAATAATTGAGTTCAGCAAATCATCAGGTTTGCCTGTTCGACTCACCTTGACAAATTCCCGAGCACCTGCCAAATCACAGAACTAAAATTTAGTAGCTCAAGATCCTTATGTTAAGGATATGCATATGATAGAAATTGAGCATTTGAATTAGTATTGTTTATTGACCATTAGTTTTATTTATCGTCCGTTCCTGAAAACACAACGAGCAAGCATTCATGAAGATCAGAATTTTCAAAATCTATATGCGTCAGTGAAACATACACACTAGAGGTTTTAACATACACAATTTTGAAAGAAAAATTGATATTATGTGAATTAGGAGCAAAATAGAGAAATTACCACAGTAACAGCCGGTGACAATGGCGAAATTAGCAGCATATGCAGAAGCAATTGCAGAAACTCCGTGGATCATCCGTTGTTTGGACACTAAGCCAACTCCACCACCAGCAATTCCTAACCAAACACTCAAAATTTTGAAAGCTAAACAAAAATACCAGAAACCGCTGATTATATATGAAAAAAAGGCAAGATGCATTAACAAACAAACAATTTACCTGCGAGAACAGTAGGGATTATAATTCGATCCTTCCAAGTGTCCATAGCTGAATATGCTGAGGTTGGAGAAGAGACTTCTTCCTGTACTGGAGATTTGTCATCGGTGGATGCAGAAGCCATTTGTAAAATCTATGTATTGTTGCGATTTTCAGGAGATCCTACGAAATCACTTCGTCGGAGATGTTATTCCAAATAGTTAGAAGCACGGCTTTTGGTCATCGATGCTGAAATTGACTGGTGCGGACTATCCATTTCGTTCTGATTCAGCTTTGTGTGTAATATCTTAGGTGTAATTCTATCTGACCGACCCAAAAATCTGCAACTTGAAATGAAAAAAAAATAAAAATAAAAAACAAATTCTTGGAAAACGAACAAACATCTTTAATGAAATAATAAAAATTTAGGCTTAGCAATAGCAAAGCTATGATGTGACTCAAGATGAACAAAGCTCGAAAGAAATCAACATTAGAATTAACAATGTGATTTCTGGCTTGTTTGGATAACATGAAAATGAAATTATGTTTGTTTATTATCTTTTTTGCTACTTTTCTTCTCATAATTATGTTTGGTTTCAACCACAATTAAGAAAACAGACTTTCATTCATATAATTCAAAGAAGAAATGCATATTATCATCCCATTGTTCACATTGGTAAAGGACATTTTTCACCTGGGTTAAGAAGAGTATTACAAATTCATCATACCACATAAGATCAAAAAGCTTCAGTTAAAAGAATTGCTTACCCAATCTTCTTTTCTTTTTTTCAACAAACCCAAAATGGTAGGATAAGAACAATCCCATAGAAATGTAAGAAACGTCTGCAAATAAGTCCGAAATAAACACCCGCAGCAATGAAATTCGGAAACATACAACGCTCTTTTTTTCTGGTTTTTTCTTTATGAGAGATTTACGAGAGAAATGTTCATATCTGCTGGGCCCAAAAGGCCATAGATTTCCACATGACATAACAAAAATGATAACACAAATCACGAATTTCACCAAATATTTTCAGTAAATAAGCAAAAATAAAGCACAAAAAGAAGATTGAAAACCAAATTCGACTGGACTAAAGAAATTTTAGATCCGTGAAACAGAAATCAACCAATTTATTCAACTGTTAGCTTACCGAGCTAGAAGCAAATTACCCCTATGCTACATGAAAAAGTAAAAGAAATGAGGAACATCTTTAGTTGCTACTAACAAACAACCTAGCATCCCTCAAACAAAAAAAAGCAAAAAACAAAAACAAAAAAACAAGCTGGAAAATTTAAACCGTAATAATATATAGTAGCTATTGAGAACCTGAAGCTGAGAGCCTTAGCTAAGGATTCTGAATCACCCCTTTATTATGGAATCCACTTAGACGCTGGTGTTAGAGGAAGGAGCGGCGGTGGTGGACGGCGAGATGACGATAGCAAGATGAAGGAAGGGAGGCGGCTAACTGTTCAATGATGCACATTAGGGATTCTTTCAATGGCTTGATCTCATAGGCAAGGATTTTCCCAACAAAATCGAACGTTCGCAAACCAAGTTCGTATCATTCGTTTAAAAAACGAGCTTAAATTATGTTTGAGGCGGGTTTGTTAAGTTAAATAAACAAAAACAAAAAAAAATAAAAATTTAAGAACCGTTTGTTAAATCTGAATTCTGATATCTGAAGTATTATTGACTAACCTGACTTAAGTCCCGAAATTGATTAAACTTTTTGATAACAATATGAATCTGAAATCAAGACATGTTTTATTTTTAATATTTTATCCATGCGCATTTTTGTATGACACTGGTTTAAGAAGAGTGTTTGACCCCAGTTCTTGTCTATATGATTTTTTCGGAAATAATTCTTACTCAAAAGATTCTCACTTGACTTTTTCTCCTAACTTGTCCAAAATTCCCCCGTACCCATTTCCCCCAAAACCCATGATTCCACCACCTTAACCCTAAAACCCAAATGAACATATAATGGGTTATATAACCCGACCCGGTCCCCTTGTTTTTCCTAAAATACCCTTGATCAATTTTTTCCTCAAATCCCTAATTCCACCAACCTAACCCTAAACCCAATTCAACATATAATGGGTTATATAACCCGACCAGATTCCCTTGTTTTTCGAAAATACCTTTGATTTTGCCTCCAAATCCCCAACCCTAATAGCACTCGCATCAGTGTCTCTTGAAAGATTCTCTATTTTACAGACTCAAACACGACTTTTATCTATCTTATAGATTCTCTATCCAAAGGCAATTGCGTTAAAATATTCACTTACAAATTCTCTATTCAGAAAAGAAAAAAAAAATCTGCATCAGATTTTCTATTTTACAGATTCTTTATTATCAATAGTGTGGTTGAGTAAAAAATTTTAAGCTAATTTTATCGGACTTTCCTATTTTGTTAACATATAGTAATATTGTAATGTTAAGCCAATTTTATTATGATTTCGAGCACTTTTTCTTAACACTTTGTAATGTTAAATAAACTATTTTTATCCAAGAAAAAGTATTGGATTACATCATATTTCAATATATTCCATCACAATAATAATCCTACCCAAAAAATAATAAAAAATTTAATAATAATAATAATAATAATAATAATAATAATAATAATAATAATAATAATAATGGATAACTACTCACTTGCTCTTAGGAAATTGGAAAATCGGGCTTGTTCCTCCTTCCCACTTGGAAATAAAAAAAATAGTATTTTTGACAAAATGCGTTTTTAGATAACACGACGACAATAGTGGAGTAAAAAGATTTTTTACGACAATATTTACGACATTATTATTGTCGTAAAAAAATCATTTTACTCCACTATTATCGTCGTAAAAAGTTTAACTCCACTATTATTGTCGTAAAATCTGTTTAACTCCAATATTTTTTACTCTACTGTTATCGTCGTGTTACCTAAAAACGCATTTTATAAGTGTAACTTTATTTCCAAGTTAGGAGAGGAACAAGTTTGATTTTCCAATTTCTCCTTGCTCCTTACCTTATGCAAAATTTGAAAAACGAAAATATAGATAAAAATCAATTATTCAGCATGTTTTTTATCACCACGTCATCAATTTAAAAGAAAATCATTGGTGGTTTTTTTACATGCAGGGGTTTATATTAAAAGACATGATTTCTATTGGTTGTGATGCACCAAGTAGGATTTACACAACGACCAAGCTAAAATTTGTGTAAGCGTATAATCGAATAAACCTCATGTATATACTTGATCTATAGCACGAATCTTCGGTAGAAAGTTTTTTTTTGGCCAAGTTCATAAAATAACCTTCAATCAAATTTTTTGAAATACAATTTTTACTATGCCATCTCGTAAGTTCTCTTTCAAAGGAGAAAAATGAGAAAAATAGAAGAAAATGAGGTCCGGAGGCAGAGATGAAGAGAGTGAGGCGGGAGGAGTGCGTTGGATGGATCTGGGGTATTATTCATATTTGCGCTAGGTATACAACTTTTGTTCAAGATTCTGTCGTATACAGATTCACTCAACAGACACTAATGTATTTGCATTTTGGCTGAATCTGAACCGTATGGGTCCATAAGGTATAGATTTAACATTGTTTACAGATTATACTGCAAGTGCTCTGAAACCCGACATTTCACCGTAGCTGCGATATCCCCAAACCCATATGCTGCGAAATCGAAACATGCCATTTCACCCCACCATAAACTTGTGTTCTCTTCTTCTTCCCCAATTCGTCTTGTTATCTTCGTCTTTCTTCTTCAAATCGTTAAATAAAGCTCAAATCGTTTACTTAGCTCCAAATTCACCCAATTTCAGAGCATTTTTTCTCAACCCACACGCTCCTCCCTGTTACATTAACGACCAAGGAGTCTTCCGACGACGAAGATCCGGTTAGCAAACAAAGAAGGTATTTTATGTTGATTTACTGATTTTTAAAAGTCCGGTGTCATTGTTCTTCGAATTACCCATTGGTGAATTGAGAATTACCACTAATTTTTAAAGACGAAACATGGCACCCATTTAAATTCCAGCCATGTTCTTTTTTTATTCTTAATTTAATCGTAATCGTTGTATTGAATTGAACTTGACGTTAGCAGAGACAAGATCATCAAGCGGTCAAGAGATAGCATTTCGACCAGCAGGCCTACGTGCCCGATCCTTTGTTTTTACTTAATCTCTTGATTGTCTTAATTATATCGCATCATAGTTAATTATGTCTTGGCACAATTATCCCAATCGTCATTAGCAATCTGCCTATAAATAGGGCATCATGTAATTCATAAATGATCCGAGAATTAATACAAGCACGCTAGACTTTGCCAATTTGTCGACTATTGTGTTCGCAATCGCTAGCATCGTGTCCGACGCCTGAATCTTCATATACTTCATAGTAACCACCACCTCCAACCGGAGAAATCACCTACAAATTGCTAGATATCCACCTTATAAT
Organism: Gentiana straminea; assembly: GCA_036785695.1. Classification (NCBI taxonomy): domain Eukaryota; kingdom Viridiplantae; phylum Streptophyta; class Magnoliopsida; order Gentianales; family Gentianaceae; genus Gentiana; species Gentiana straminea. Next base: position 1,731,159 of record JAVUPR010000413.1, on the reverse strand, counting down.
CCATATACCGCAAACCCGATATTTCGACGACGATATATATATATATATATATATATATATATATATATATATATATATATATGTGTGTGTTATTTTGTGTGTTAAAAAAAATAATATATTCCGGTTTGATTAGGTTAACTTCCGTTTTTTCATCAAAACCAGAAACCGGACAAATTGTACGGTTCGCTGATTTTCAGTCCGGTTTGATCCAGTTCAATTAGTTAGTTCGGTTTTTCAATTTTTCTATACACCCCTAGTTTTGGCCGCCATAGGGAAGAAAATCAACCATAGAGAACATTTGTTTTCGTATATAATACTAGTGAAAATGGGACTCCGTGCAACGCACGAAGTGCCCATGCTATAAGTTTTAACTTATTTGACGATATTAAATACGAAGAAATGTAGCATGTAACGAACCGTTCAGAACGCAATTTTTAAGCGCAACAATGAAAAATAAAACATTTTACGTCGATCTCCTTTCGGATACCACAACCTACCACACAACTCTACCCTAGTCAACACACTATTTCTTATCTACTACACACATTATCAATCACCCAACCGCACCATATCCCAACATTTTTTAACACTCACCTATCCAATCCTACCTCACCATGCCCTACACCACATTATCTTACCACATATTATCTTATCACACTACCCTATATTACGTACTTTATTCAACCTACCAAACTTTACTTAACTTACGCCACATCATCCAACCATACCATCCTACCCTACCATACATCACCGCATTACATCTCATACCTCGCCTCACCTACATTAGCACACCTTACCGCACCCTACCTCTCTACATACCTACAAACCTTAACCTACCTGCCAACCTACATATTAATTCACTATCCTAGCTAAGCCTATTACACCCTATTTTATCTCATCCCACCCTACCTTACCCTACCCACCACCCCATCCTACTCTACCCTACAACTCCGTACCCTACCGTGCCCACCACCCATCTTACTATACCCTACCCTTCCCACCACCCCAACCCCCATCCCAACATTTTTTAACACTCACCTATCCAATCTACCTCACCATGCCCTACACCACATTATCTTACCACATATTATCTTACCACACTACCCTATATTACGTACTTTATTCAACCTACCAAACTTTACTTAACTTACGCCACATCATCCAACCATACCATCCTACCCTACCATCCGTCACCGCATTACATCTCATACCTCGCCTCACCTACATTAGCACACCCTACCGCACCCTACCTCTCTACCTACCTACAAACCTTAACTTACCTCCCAACCTACATATTAATTCACTATCCTAGCTAAGACTATTACACCCTATTTTATCTCATCCCACCCTACCTTACCCTACCCACCACCCATCCTACTCTACCCTACAACTCCCTACCCTACCGTGCCCACCACCCATCTTATCTTCGACATTATCTGCAACAACACGTGTTCTACCCAAAACACGACACGACACGCTTCGATACACCCCGACGCCATATCCAACGGTTGTCGGTTGATCAAATGAATATTAATTAAAATTTTAATTAAAATCTAACACACTATCAACACTCCACGACACAAAATCGACACCTTTCGACACTACTAAACCATTGACCAAAGAAAAAAACCGACACACAATATATAGAAGTAAAAAAAACGAAGACGAGAAAAAATAATCAATACGTAGCACCCCAAAAAACGATGCCCCTAAAAAAAACCGGCATAGACACACAATGTAAAATATATATAAGCAAAAAAGGAAAAGAACACAAACACAAACAAACTATAGTATATTGAAATATCACGTGGTCGTATCGTATTAGGATAAGACCAAAAAAAAAAAAAAAAGAGATCTCGATGTAAAGCAAAATAATATGTAATTAAATTGGAATCGGATACATCTTAAACACAACACATAATAAGATTAAGAATAAATTAAAGCTAATGTGTAGATTAAAAATACAATTGAGTCCTCTAAAATGGAACAATTTAACTCAAACCCTTCACCTCAAAAAAAAAAAAACATTTTTTTCTGGGCTGGGCCGCCCAATGAACAGTAAAAAGTTCAAAAAAAAAAAAGAAAAAGATTGGGCCTGATTTTTGGGCCTATGAACAGTGAAAAAGGGGGAACCAATAAAAAAAAAAACAAGTGGCACAATTCTACCACTTTTCCCTTCTTCCTTCTATACTAGAGAAAGGAAGGGTTTTAAACCCCCTCCTTCCACGTGCCACATCCCAAATTTCTCCAAGTCAATTTTCCTGTGAGTTTTCTGTGAGTGATAGATGGTACTAAAAATTGTTTGGGCTTTTTTTATGTCCGGCCCATTCCTCTTTATTGTGGCTGCCCCGGGTTATTTTCCAACAAATACACAAAAATATATTCTGCTCCATTATTTCTCTGATGTACACACCGGCTTGTTCTCTACCAGTAGGTTTTCTCCTCCGGTTTTCCCATTCACGTTTGACCGGCCGTACACTTTGGGGTACCGGCGGTGTAGCTTCACCTGCTCCTAATAGTAAAGTGGGGATTTTTCTTCTTCGGTGGCAGAGGAAAATCGAAGGACTGACCTTGGATATGCAAATCTGTCAGCTGAGAGATGGAAGAATGCAAATATTCAATGGTTTGGTTGATTTGGGTGGGTGAGTCTACTGTACTGTTATACACCTCATCATCATTTTCTACCTCTCTACGATCTTCTCTTACTATAAACTTCTTTATAGTCTGTTCATTCTTACCTTCTTCTCATTCATGCACTGTTGTTGTCTTGCAAAATTTTATCAGGTAAAAAATGAATGGTTTTTTGGGGGTTTGCTTTCTGCAGATGCTGCCTTTTTCCCATCCATCGCTATTATTATGTGAATATAGGTTTAGGGTTCTACGTCCAGCCTTGTGGTTGGGTTGTTTCAGGCAAACTTTTCAAGTGTTTCTTGCATGTGGTGTTGGATGTTACATTGAAAGATTTTGATTTTATTTTCTACATATTCTAAGTAAATTGGTTTGAATGTGATTGTCCTTTGTTCTGAAAAAGTATTGTCTGGATAGAGCTACTGTCTGGTTGAACATGAATGTTTGGTCAGGTTTTCATTGAGGCATGCAAATCCTTTGCTTGATATATATGTTGATGCAATAGAACTATAGGCACTAGGAAAAACTTACTGCATATTTTATGTGCTATAAATTTGGATTTGGTTGTGAGAGCTACTCAATTGCTTTACTTCAAGTAGTTTTATGCAAACCTGAAAACGTTCTGTCAGTTTTTAGGCATCAAATCTTACCCTCTTCCTTTTTCTGCCAGAACCAAAAAGTTGTGATTCTGAGTTCTCTGTTTCATATGCCTTGGACTATTGGTTTGAATATCCTTTAGTTCTCCATGATGTTTCACCCGACAGTTAGTTGTTGCTCTTATGCTTTGCTTGGTATGTTGTGTATGTGTGTGAAAGTATAGTATCGGAGAAAAAATATAAGTTCCTACTCAGACTTAATTGCTTGTGCTTCTCTTGAGTTGTTTGTGGTTTGCTTCAGCTATTTCTGGTTGGTTTTTTTTTTATACCTGAACCAGCTTCTTCCTACTTTTACTGTAGGCTTCACAAAAGGCAAAGGGGCAAGAAAGACTCCTTGGTTATCTTTGGGTATGTACTTCTTCTTTACTTCCTTTAAAACTTTATGTTCATTACTGACTCAGTTCTGCTGACATATATGTTCTTCTTCGTGTTGCTATATAGTATATGCTGCTTCTTCTCTGTTTTTTTGGTACTTTTGATTCTCGCCATACCAATACAAACTTCAAAAAACTTTTCCGCTTACACCTCTCGCCCTTTCCCTTTGTTGTTAACACGTAATGTATAGGTTTCTGTCCCTTTCCGCTTGCACACTTAGGATTTGCACCACAAGGCTCTTGACTTATATATGGTTTAATTATATTCGCGGTGTAATAAGCTATAAATAATCACAATGCTTGGGAGCATAATTCAATCAACGCGTTTATCCTTTAGTCATGCAAGCCACATTAGATCACTAACAAAAAGTAAACAAAAGTGAAGGGAGAATGTCTTCATAATATAGATAAGATAGGCCCTACCACCATATATTAAACCACAGCATGCCTGCAAAGTTAATAGAAACATACATATTAGTAAAACATTATATACGTATTGAGAATAATCAGTTCCAATTATTACATTTTATTTAGCCATTGAAGCCCAAGTTTATAGCTTCTTTGTGCACTCCATTGGGTCTGTTTCACATGAGAAAATGCTGTTTTACCATGCACGAAATGTACGCGTCCAATTAGGTCATCACCTCTAAAAAACCAGTGCATCCAGGTTGGGTGTAAAATTCCTTAGCTCCCGGTGATATATTGCCGGAAAGTTTGTTGCCCGATCCCTTTCGCAGCATTTGACATCAACTGGTGCACCTGTGAATAAGATTGATAAAATATAATACGGATATATAAAACAAAACAGTAAGAGGCCATCTGATGATGGTCAAGCCAAACACCCTAAAGCAAACCCCACCAAAACAACATTTACAAAAAAAAATACGTACCGATCATTCACGAATGATGTTGTTCATGGCCTGTTATTTGTTTGATCGCTTTGCGTCACCAAGTGAAACATGAGCACTGCATAACTTTAATTTAAAACAGCCAACACAGAATTAGACTAATACTCCACTACTCCGCTGTATAGTAATACAATGTAAAGTACACACCAATGAATTAGTACATCCTTCTCCGTTTTGCTTTGCATTCTGCTGTTGTTCGTATTATATCGTGTTCGACCGCAGGACTACCTGAATGTTGCTTCCATTTGACCATGCTGTCTTGCCTTACATTTTTTTAACTCCTTTTTTTGCTCATACTTTAATCCTTTGCATTTGAGGCATTACTTAATTACCTTTAAGTTAAGTTCTTCGTGAGCTGAGAAATTGACCCCTTTGTTCCCCTTCCAGGTTCTACACACTGCATAACTCGAAGAAAAATTGATTGCATGCTTTGGGTATGTACTTCCTTTTCCCTTGCTTTTAAGCTTTATATTCCCTGCTCAATATTGTCCACCCTAGCTGTGTTGGTCACCATGTTCTTTGTATTGTTTCGTGTCTGTCCAGTCTATTTGTGTTTTCTGAATCCTGCAAAAGTAGTGCACTTTTTAACACATCGTTCTACTCTTTCCCTTGGTTTCCTGGGTATAAAATATGCAGTTGTGTGTGCCTTATAGCCCACATGCTTCTTTGTACTCTACTTTGAATTGTTGTTTGCCACCTCGCTTCCTTTCCCCGTTGTTTTCCCAATTAGGACACCTTAGTTACGCAACTTTGTTTCACAGTGCCATGCGCATTAAAAGGGCTGCAAAGCCTAGGCCTGGATCTGTACCTGCCAGGCATGTTGATGAAATTCTGGCTGTTCCACAGCCTGATGAGCATGCCTTGGATCACAAGGGAGAAAACAAAATCCTCCTTTCCTCTCTTCTCTGTGTTTACAGAGGGGCTGGTGTGTCCCTCCATAATTCGATTCAAACCTCGTCATTTCCACTGCACATTAGTGAGACACATCAGTATAGACAAAAAGCTATATTACGATGGAAAAACAAAAGATCTAGAAATAAAAAAGTGACAGACAGATTTGTTATGCCTTCCACATTAAATAAAAGCAATAACTTCTTAGCCAATATTAGTGTCCCGTTTGTTCGGGATAAGAAACAAAAACCCAAAACTGGCCAGCCGCCTAATAAGAAACAGAAAAACAACACACCAAACATTTGTTCTACCGATCAATACGATATGTTGCCTTCTAATAACATAAGTATTGACATGGCTGATGATCATGCATTATGCAACCAAAAAAAAAGGACTTTCCTACACTACTCATCTTCCCATGTTGATGGCCAGCCCGACATATGCATGGACCAACTACATAAAGCTTCATTCCTTCCATTACAACTTATAGACAAGCATAGTTATAGACAGAAAGCCATTGCACGATGGAAACAACGAACAACTAGATTTAAAAGACCACATAAGAAATCTACTCCAAAACCAAAAACAAACAAAGGTAGGATGCTACTAGATAACATTGCTACCTCACCAGTACAACTAAAAAAACAAAAAAAATGCCCTCATTGTGGAGCTAAAAAATTTAAACATGAGACACCTAACATGTGTTGCTCAAATGGAGATGTCACCCTGGCTTGTACCAATATGCCTGATGTTATGAAAACCTTCCTTACATCTAACACAAAAGCTGCAAAAGCGTTTAGGTGTTCAATACGAACCTACAACAATCACCTAGCTTTTACGTCACTAGGTGTAAGGTACGACAAAGAATTGTCACGGAGAAACAAGGGTGTTTACACCTTCGAGTACAAGGCCAAGTGTACCATTTCTTAAATGACCTATCACCATCCAACAGTTCCCTCAAAACTTACGGTTGTATTTCTACGACACGGACTACGAGTTAGCCGCTAGGGCCGGACGTGTGCTCTAGGTTGGACGAGCCATTATTACAAACTTTGCTTCAAGTGATTGAAGAAAACCCATACGCACGTTTCTTCCGAGCCCTTAGAAACATACCTAACATTGAAGATAAATATATTTTCTTACAAGTCAACCCTACTCTTAATCGAAAAGTATACAACAAACCAACTTTGTTGAACAAGTGAGTGTTATCTTACACGAAGCGAATGACAATAAACTTTCTCAAAAAGACACATTAAAGTTTACACACATGGGGGCAATTCAAGAACCATTAATTACTATTATGGATGTTATGACCCCTTGCAAGTACCCTCTAATGTTCCCCACGGGGAAATAGGATGGCACCAAGGAATAAAAAGAAACGGTGTTAGGCTGCTCAATAAAAAGAAAAAGAAAAGACGTTGCAATACTGGACTGAACCCTTCGCGGTTGAAACGATAGAAGAGCTGTTAAGGAATGAAGAAGAAGGTGGTTCAATAAACTTATGATCTACTCTACTTTTTATAGATCCTGAGGGTATTAAACTGACTTGTTATTGTTTCTTCACAGCTCTTACCGCGCACGTAGAAACTGACACCTTTGTTTCTGTCCGAGAATATTATTGTTACAAATTCCAAATTAGAGATAACGATGACTCTTGCTTACTGAATTTTGGACGCTTATTCCAGCAATTTGCTGTAGATATGTACGTGAAACTAGAGACTCAAAGATTAGATTATTACCGATCACAACAAAATGAGATTAGGCAAGAGTATTTACAAGGTGTTGCCGATCTTTGTTGCGGCGGGAGAAACGAGAATCTAGCAAAATAGGGCAACGTATAATTTTGCCTGCAGGATTTACAAATGGCCCAAGAAATATGAGGCGAAAATATATAGACGCCATGGCCTTAGTACAAAAACATGGAAAACCAGACTTATTTTTAACAATGACATGTAACTCTAATTGGCGTGAAATAAAAGAACGAGTTGCTACCTTCGGAGGAAGCACAAAACGACTGATTTAATTGTTCGAGTCTTTCATGCAAAGCTAGAAGAACTAAAAGATGAAATTTTAAACAAACAAGTATTTGGAGAGGTAGCGGCTTATACATATGTCATTGAGTACCAAAAAAGGGGCCTTCCTCATGCACACTTTTTGATCATTCTAAAACCTCATGCTAAATTGTTTCGGCCAGAAGAATACGATAAACTTGTTTCAGCCGAGTTGCCAGACAGCGACGTGCACCCTTACTTACATGAATTAGTGGTACGACATATGATGCATGGCCCATGTGGGGTACTAAACCCTTCTAATGTGTGTATGCAAGATAATGACCGTGGTTGTAGAAGTTCCTTCCCTAAAGAATTTTGTGAAGAAACAACCGATTCTAACGATGCTTACCCTAGATATAGGCGACGTAACAATGGAAGGAAAGTAAAGGTTAGGGGTGTTTACCTTGATAACCGGTGGGTGGTTTCTTATCCTCCTTATCTGGTTGCTCGGCTAGATTGTCATATTAACCTTGAGATCTGTTCCACCATAAAAGCAGTTAAATACATTTACAAGTATATCTGTAAAGGTAATGATAAGATTTTGTATAGGGTTGCTGGTGACTGTACATCAGGAACAATAGATGAAATCGAAAGATTTGTTTCTGGAAGGTGGATATCTGCTCCAGAAGCATTGTGGAGGATCTTTAGGTTTCCTATGGGTGACATGAGGCCTGCAGTTGTTAGGCTCCCCCTTCATCTAGAAAACTACCAGCCGCTTATGTTTAAAAGAAACGACAAGCTAACAAATATTTTAAACAATCCAGTCCAACGGAAAACTATGCTTACTGAATACTTCTACATGAACAGGGTTTCTGTGGATGCTAAAAGATTAAACTGCACATACGCAGAATTCCCAAACCATTTTGTCCGGGTAGCAAATGATAAGCTTTGGAAACTAAGAGAGCGAGGTGATTCTCGTAGGCCGTATAGTGAATGCTCATCCTTCGAAGGTGAGCGTTACTACATGCGTATACTTTTAAACAATGTAAAATGCCCGGTGTCTTATGAGGACTTGAAAATCTACAATGGAGTTAAGGCTACAACTTTCAGAGAGGCTGCATTAAACCGTGGACTCTTACAACACGATAACAGCCAAGAAATTTGTTTAGAAGAAGCCTCACTGTTTAACATGCCATACGAGCTAAGAAGGTTGTTTGCCAACATACTTGTTTACTCATGCCCAAATGATCCTAAAAAGCTATGGCTAATGTTTGAAGACAGGCTGTCTGAGGATTACAATCGAAACCAACTTTTATCCAAGCATGAAGTCCAAACAAAAGTTCTCCAACAAATTAACGGATTCCTACAATCCATGGGAAAGCATTTGAACACATTTGGTATATTAGACAAAGAGTTCAATATTGCATCCTTAGAAGATTTGACTAAAGAACTTCAGACTGAGCAGAATATACATGTTTCAATGAGTGACCTAGAATCAATTAACAATTTAAATGATAAGCAAAAGCGAGGCTTATACAATAATTATAAACGAATCTATGAGAACAAGAAAGGCGCTTTCTTTGTAGACGGACTGGTGGAACAGGGAAAACCTACCTCTACGGATCGCTACTAGCGCATCTTCGTTCCAAAGGGTACATAGCACTAGCTATTGCTTGCATCCGGAATTGCGCATCTATTCTACCGGGAGGTAGAACTGCACATTCAAGATTTAAGATCCCAATTGATGAAAGTGAGGGTTCAACGTGTAGAGTGTCTAAACAGAGCGGTCTAGCTTTGTTAATAAAGGAATGTAGACTGATAATTTGGGATGAAGCCCCTACGGCAAAGAGAAATGCAATTGAAGCATTAGATATACTACTTCAAGATTTAATGGAGTCCACCGAACTTTTTGGAGGTAAGGTTGTTGTTCTAGGCGGTGACTTTAGGCAAACTCTACCAGTCGTCAAGCAAGGTACTGCGAGTCAAATCATAAACGCTACAATAATTAGTTCTCCAATTTGGCCAAACCTAGAAAAGATTAAACTAACAGAAAACATGAGATCTTTAAATGATCCTAAATACACAGATTACTTGCTACACATTGGAAATGGAAGCCTTCAAGACAAAAACACTCAAGACGTAAAACTACCTAAATCAATACTTTTAAACATGTCGGACAATGACACAAAGACTTAACGAACTAATTAATAAAGTTTATCCTCTTCCCAACATTTCAACGTATGACATGTCTCATCCTATTAATAGAGCAATACTAACAACAAAAAATTCATTTGTTGATGATATAAACCAGATAATGATACAAAGATTCCCGGGAGATCTTGTTGATTATTTCAACTTTGACGAAACAATTAATCCTAATGATCAAGGCCAATATGTAGACATAATAAATAGCATAACTCCAAATGGTTTGCCTCCTCATCATCTAATATTGAAAGTTAATGCACCAATCATACTTCTTAGAAATCTAGATCCATCAGAAGGCTTGTGCAATGGAACACGTTTAATTTGTAGAGCGCTGCAGAGAAACGTTATACACGCTGAAATTGTCTTTGGTGATTTTTCTGGAAAGCATGTTTTTATTAACAGAATACCTTTACAACCTCCAAAAGATGATTACTACCCTGTTCCATACAAACGTACACAGTTTCCAATTCGCCTTAGCTTTGCAATGACCATCAACAAATCTCAAGGCCAAACATTAGACTATGTAGGGATTTATTTAAAAGAACCTGTATTCGCACATGGACAACTATACGTTGCCTTATCAAGGGCTAGGGCTTCTGCTGCTGTACAGGTCGTCATAAACCGTCCGTTCTATGATTCTGTTACTCCTGAACACACAAAAAATGTTGTCTACAAACATATTCTTACACAAACATGATTACCCAACCAATGGGCTTAACTTCGAGACATTAGCTACATGACTTTAGGTACTTCTTTTGCCTAAGATAGTAATTATACATTCACCTGCTTCTGTTGTTTTTCTGCTGTTGTTTTTTTCTTAACATGAAGATTCAGTATTATAGTGACCAACAAAATGCTATCCACAGCTGCTGTTATTTCTGAACACTAACATTTTGTGCCATAGGTAGACTTTCAACATTCCTTACCATAGTTCATTTGCTAAAAAAAATTGTCTCTTTTCACAGCAACATGCCTAGACAGATGCTTGATGCTCATGAGATACTACCAGGACAAAAAGGGTGGACTTGCATAGTCCAGGTTATTGAAAGACATCCTGTTGGGTACAAGACTTTAACTTCGTACCCCTTCCAAAAGCGATATAGGCACTATCTACTTACTGACATGAAGGTTCAACAGTCCTATAATTACTATCAGTCTTGTCTAACAAAACAATTCATACACATACCAACTTCTGCTCTGTTTGTACATGAAACCAGGGAACAAAAGTCAAAGCTGTGATGTTTGACAACGACATCAACTTCTTCGAACGCTCTTTGCAGCCATTTCAAAGATATAAAATTTCTAATGCAGCAGTCACTGTACCTCCAGAAAGGTATCAGCTGAATGATTACAAGTATTCATGGATCATTACTGCAAAGATACCAGTAGAACCGATTGCTGACACTGAGCCGTATCCTTTGCCATGCAACTTTGACGTCTGTAAGATTGCCGACTTGCACAAGTTTGCGAAACGGATGCAAATATAGGTAAGCATTAAATTCACATCTTTCCATCTGTACACTTATACGTCATCATGTAGGAATAAAACACACATATTTACACAGCCTCTTCAACCAATTGTAGTTTCACTGATAAACATTGCCTTTTATTTTGATTACTAACAAAAAATAAATATGTTCTGATTTACAGCAATCAAAGGTTTGATTGTCCATCAATTTCCAATTTTGGACATTTCAAACACGAAGTGTGCTAAGGATTACGTTCTCGTTAATGAAGAGTGAGATTCTTTCTATGTTTTCTTGTTGTTCGTTTTCCTAGCATACAAAAGAATTTACAGCCATGTTATCTATGATAGAGAAATCCCCATTGTCATACGCTTTTGGAAGGATCTGTTGGCTGCCTATGATCCAAGCGTTGACAGCTTCCACAAAGGACCAGTAACTATAATTGCTTCAAATCTTCATGTGAAGACTTTCCATGGTATGTTTGCTTCATCATTTTAACTACAAATAAATGCTTCCACTATTATTCCAACCACTGAAACTGTTGCACTTGCAGGTCTGTCCCTTGCCACAAGAGACAACACTTACATAATAGAAAATCCACCACTGCCAGAAAATCTAAGCTTGAACAGATGGTAATGCGCTACTTTTTACGTTTCATCGTACACCCTCCAATACAATGTTCAACTTTCATATTTCGCGTTTCTGTTTAACAGGTATGCTGACAACAAGGAAAGAGTTGCTGAGTGGCTGAAAAACAAAGCCTACGAGGATACCAGCCGCTTCTTTGTCCCACCAGAACCAGAGAACATCTTGGATTTAACAGCTGCAATGTCAACTTTCGAAAATGTCAGTCACTACACCAATATCACACACTTGCTGCTTCTTTAAAAAAACCTACTTACTTTTACTTAATGTGTAGGCAAAGACATGCTGGATAAAAGGCACGCTTCGTGTATCTGTCACACGTAATTCTCTGCATTACATTGTTTGTGGAAGCTGTGGAATAGAAGTTGTGGCTGGTTTGGATTGGAATGTTACATGCTCCGGATGTGGAATACTATCACCAATGGAAATAAAGTAATTTCTTGGCAATACTCCTCCTGCTAAATATATTCATAACATTAAAGCTGCCACTCTAATGTTTTTACCTTTGATTTATGCCGACATTCACAGAATCAGACTTCCGGTTACTCTGAATGATGAAAAAACAAACATGAGAAGCACAATTAAATCCCCAGATGCAGAGAAGCTGATTCCATTCACTGGACCTGAAATAATGAAACTAGAAGAAGAGGTACTGCCTCCACTGTTCCTTCAGTTGCTGTTAATGATATACAATTCAGACATAATTGTTTGTCTTTTTCATTACCTGTTTCACATTAATTAAAGGCACACATGAACACTTAATTGTTTACACAATAAATAAACTAACAGCATACATGTGATGTATACATTTCTTCCTTGTGCACTCAAACTTCACAGCGTTCTAATCAAAATTCCAAATGCATATCTATTAGTTCTCCTTTTTCTGGGTTTAAAAATTAACTATATCGCCTTTGGTAGTTCAGATCACCATAGATTACATTTTATATATTACTTCAATTTCAATACCTATAAATGATGCCTTACATGATCGTCTCATCTTCAAATGCCATGAATTCTTTGTCTCTTGATTCATTTTCAGCATCTGCCTGCTTGTTTCACATCTCATTTATACAACTAAAAATACATGATTTATTAATTAAGAATTCTTCAGGCTTATATGGTCTTCAAGATTTGTTGATCTTCACTTTCTCACATAACTCTGTTTTCCTTTTCCAAGACTCTGTTGGTAAATTATTTACAGTGTGTTAGAAAGAATGTGCTGAGTCTTTCTTACAATAATTTTAATATGAAATGAATGTAGACCAAGAATTCACTTATACTATATACATGTACTAAGTTTTTCCCCCACATATTCGTTTGTCAGTTTGAAAGAAAAAGTGCTTTATGTACCTGCTGTTCATATTTCTGCATCATGCATACTTGTGATGAGAGACACATTCCACTGAAATAATGTTTGCACTAAAGCATATAACTGATCTTCTTCGCAGGGTGAGTCAATTCTCAACGATATTTCCATTGCCATAGATAACAAAGAGGTTGTCTGCTTTGTCAAATACTATGACAAGCTGGTTGATTCTGCGATGCTTCGAAGATATGTCATACTGAAGACGTACACAACTGATGAACTAAAAACAGTGTGCCAAAACCAAACATTAGGAACAGCTGAACCTGTCAGCCTTCATTCAGAAGGTGCTTTTGTTGTAACTGCTGAAACTAGCCTCTTATCACCAGCTTCAAACATACCCGATGACTCCCAAACTCAATTCTTCACGCCAACGACTAAAAAAATTCTTGAAGAAGTTAGCCAACAATCTACCCAGGCACCATCCACCAGCTCTGATTCACCAAATGCTAAGAGAAGCATCAACTTTGGTACTATAACTGCTGAAGATCTAGGAGACGCTGGCTCAGAACGCATTAAATCAGACCTTCCTGCCATTGCTGAAACACCCAAAAAGAAAAACAAAGGTGAAGGAAAAAATGTTTAGACAGCTGCAGAATTACTTTTGAATAGCTATGGAGCTTTTGGTTTGTAATATATTCTACCTACTAAAACAATGCAGCCCCTTTCGCATATCCTGTATTAGTATAGGTAATGCTAATGCTACATCAATATAACATAGACAAAATAACCAACAAGGTATTGGCCTAATGGTTGATCATTAGGTCATAACCTAGCAGTGACCATAGTTCGAGTCACACTTTGTGCGAAAAAAGGTATATGCATTTTTTATTTTCGTAAAAAAAAGATACAATATTACATCTTTCATAATTGATTATAATTAATGATATTAAAATGAGCATGTTTCATTTTCATAAAAAAGAAGATACAATATTACATCTTTCATAATTGATTATAATTAATGATATTAAAATGTGTTGTGTCTATTTTTTGTTTGGGGATTACATTTGGGGTGAAGTGATGGAGTAAGTGATCTGAACCACACTATTTATAATCATGATTTTAACTGTATGATCAGATCACTTACCCGTTACATACATACATGTTTGCCATTAATTTGTTGCCCATTATAATTAGTACCATTATCCTTACACACAACTAATAAAGATCAGACAAATCAAATGATCCAGTCCAGAATACACGATCAAATACAAAGCCCAGGCCCATGATCAAGATAAATACGAAGCCTAAAAGACCAAAATCAAAGACCAGAATCAAGGCAAAGCCCACCAAAACATGTGATCCGTAATAATGCGTGGGTTTGACATTCTGTCAAACACCTATAAGGCATGGACTCTCCTACTACAAGATAAGCAAATATGTTTGAGTTTGAATAACATAAATTGGATAAATACCTGCAGGCACAAGATAATGATGAAGTTGATCAGCAAGCATTCGTCCCATTTGAATTAAACTCTGACAAATCAGTACTGGACAAGTTTAGTCATCAGAAACATTAGAGTTATCTGTTTCCAAGCATTCTGAAGTTTGAATTAATATGTTTATCTCTTGCAATTGTAATTACGGTCAAATAGAGCTAGAATATTTCTATTATAAAAGCAACGAGTTGCAGCAGCATTTGTAACAAGTTTTTTATAAGAAATAATATAAAAAAGTTCAGCCATTACCTTACATTTTCTGGTTTTTCACATGGTATCAGAGCCATTGGTTTTCTAACCACTACAAAAACACATCATGACATCCCTATCTCTGAACTTTGGGAGTTTCATCTCTCTCAAACTTACATCAAAAAACTATCCCCTATGGAGGGAGCAAGCTCTAGCCCTAGCAGAAAGTCAAGATCTCACAGGCCATCTCACCAATGAAACCCCTGCACCTGATCAGTTCATCACCTCTAGCACAAATGCAGCAAACAATGCATCAGCAGAAAAAACAACAAATCCTGAATACACAGAATGGAGAAAATCTGACAGACTGCTCCGGGGTTGGCTCATTGGATCTCTATCAGAAGAATCACTTGGCCTAGTCATAGGGCTAGACTCTGCTCAAGCTGTATGGGATGCCCTTGAAGGATGTAGGATCTTAGATCTAAACGAGTTAGATCTACGCGCAGCGGATGGATCACGACTTATACAACACAATACATAATTAAAGGACTTAAACTACTACAAGGGGTTAAGATCATGTTACCAATATCGGGAAGAGACGCCTTGATCTTAGGATGAGAAGCCTTGATCTTCCAATGTGTTCTCCAAACGGTGGTTGGTGGACACCCTTCTTGATATGAGAACCTCCTTGATATGCTTCCAAGAAAAACTCCAAGTTTTTCTCCAACCGGGTGGAGCTAAGGATCGAACTCCTTAGCCTTTTTTTATCTATAAATTTCGTGGCCCTCTCTTCACCTAGGGCTCGGGGAGAACTCTCTTTTTATAGGCAAAATCCAAGAGAGAAAACCTATACCCAATCGGTTTAACAAAATAAAAGAGATAATTCTAATTATTATTATCCAATAAAAATAAGAGATAATTACAATCTTATAATAAGAAAATATAATTATCCTTATAGTTAAGAGATAAATAATAAATAAATTATTTTCTTTTATTTATCCAATTAATTATTTAACAAATAAATAACTAATTACACAATATGTCATTATCCAGGAAAACTAATTTCTTGGAAAATCCAAGACATATTGGCGCCACACTAAGCCCACTGGGCCCACGTAAAATGTCTTTTCGTGTATTATATTATTTAGCCAACTAAATAATATTCATGCATATCAATTAATTAGCCCAGCCAATTAATTATCACTGAGGCCCAAATAACAAGATTATTAGTCCGAATTACAGAAGCCACATCGGGGACCATGGACCTATAACCAGTAGCTCCAATAATTAATTATTCATCAAACATAATATAATTATTAATTCCGGGATTACGCCACCATAAACCTGAAACTGAACTCTATCGATTATAGATGTATACTTATACTCAACCCACAGAGTGAATAAGTGTCCATTGATATAATCACTACATACGGATTAACCCTCCATGCATCGTCCATTCGAGTGGGAAGTCTCCGTGAACCCGACTCGAATATCTTATCCTTATTTACCATCAACCCCCGATGATCAATTAGTTCACATATCGACTAGTGATCAATTAGTCAAATGTGAACTCCCGGGATCGATCACTTTCTTAGGGCTAACAAATAAGGGGATCGTCTCTCTACTTCCCGCGGGAAGGAATGGATTCCATGTCCGTGAAAATCGAACTACTCACTCATCTGGAGATAGTGCCAATGAGAAGTGGCTTGGAACACATATTTAGGTGAACCGTAACTAACACATCAAACACTACCCCGGGACAAGCAGCACCCTGTGATCACCTCATGATTAAGGTTGATCCATATATGATCATCTAATGATTTAATAAGATTCCTCGATTACGGAATTATATCGAGAAATTCAGATTAAATCGGTCCAGTCCTATATGAATGCCGTCATATATAAATGCCCCACGGTACCCTCTACCGACAGTCCGGATAAGACTATCACACCCTAAGGTGTTCTGGGCGCATTATTGGTGTTTTAATCAAGAGACCCTAAACTCTGATTAAGTTCACCACGGACTAACAGTTTAAGCATATCTACACTAACTCAATCCTCACGTGTAATCCATACACTGAGTTAAGTGGTTACATACAGATATACTTAGGGTTTGCAGTAGTGTATTGCTTTACAAGCACAAAGAAAGTAACTAAGATGAGATAAATTATGTCATCCATTATTAAAAACAATTACACAAATTGTCTTTTGGGCACTACGCCTAACAGCCCTTAAGTGTGCTTATGCACAAGACTCACAAGAAAGGGAGTTCAATTTAAAGCAACAAATCACCTATATGAGGAAAGAAGATGACAGGAGTATCACAAATCACATCCAACAGTTTAAAGGACTCTGTGATAGTCTAGCAGCCATTGGCAAGCCTATCCCAGATCCAGAAAAAGTATATTTTCTGCTTACCAGCCTTGGACCTCAGTACGAGACTTTTACTACCACAATGTTAAAACCCCCCAGGCCAACATATATACAACTTGTCTCACTCTTGCAGAACTTCGATCAAAGAAGGACCTGGTTTTCAAATAGAGGACTAGACACCCAACCACTGTCACAAATGGCATTCTATGGTCAAACTCAGCCACAACAGATTGGGGCAAATACAGGAAACTCAAAATTCAACTCTACAGGAAGAGGATTTCAGGCTCAACAAACCAATCCAGGCAGAGGGTTTCAAAATCAGCAAATCAATCAAGGCAGAGGACCAAGCAACCAAGGAAAGGTGTTTAAAAGGATGACCAGGGCAGAGAGGGATCAATATAGGAATGAGACATGCCACCACTGTGGAGTCACAGGCCATATTGCAAAAATATGCTGGTGGAAGACTCAAACACAAGAAGACAACATACCTAAGGCTCTTTCAAAGACTTACTCGGATAATACTATAGCAGATACGAATGGGTCATGACAACGGAGCAACAAACCATATTACGGGTAATGGATCCCTTCTACATAAAATTGCAAAATATGATGGCTCAGATTCAGTAGTAATTGGCAATGGAGAAAGATTAAAAATTGAGGGAATAGGAGAACTTCATATTTACACCAACACTGGTAAATCTCTCGGTCATAACGGATGTACTCCTAGTCCCTCACATGAAAAAGAATCTTATCTCTCGTTAGCCAATTAACACTTGCGCAAAGACTCACCACCTGCATTTTTACTAACAGTGAGTGTGTGTTTAAAGCACAGACCACAGGACAGGTTCTAGTGAAGGGGCAATTTAAGGGCAGTCTCTATGTTATCCCCAGCAGATTGGAGGTGCACTTCTCTCAGAGGTTCAGATCATGCTCATCTGAGTCATGGCACCAAAGATTAGGCCACATACAATTTCCCATTGTCCAGTTATTAAAAAATAAAGGCCTCATTGAGGTCCTAGGTCAGAATAAACAGGAACATCTTTGTGAAAGTTGCCAACTTGGCAAACTTAGCAGATTTCCTTTCAGTCAATCATAATATTCTAGCACTAGTAGTTTTGATTTAATTCACTGTGATTTATGGGGCCCAGCTCCTGTTGTTTCTTTAGGAAATTTTAAATATTATGCAAGTTTGGTTGATGATTACACTAAGTATATTTGGTTGATACCTTTGAAACATAAATCTGATTTTGTTGATGTTTTTATTGCCTTTGAAAAGTATGTACTCACCCAGTTTAACAAGCAGATTAAAAGACTTCATACAGATGGGGGAGGAGAATTCATAAACACTAAACTAGGAAATCACTTCACCAATCATGGCATTGTACACCTCATATCCTGTCCCCACACACCACAACAATCTGGCACTGTAGAAAGAAGACACAGAACTATTAGAGAATTAGGGCTAACTATGTTATTTCACAGTAGAGCCCCCTTATATCTGTGGGTAGAAGCCTTTTCCACTGCAGCATACCTCTTAAACAGAGTCCCTACATCTATCCTTAAGTTCAATTCCCCTTATTATACCTTGTTTAATAAACAACCAGACTATTGCAGCCTTAGAGTTTTTGGTTCCAAATGCTATCCCTATACCCGGGACACCAAGAAACATAAGTTTGAACCTAAAACTATACCCTGTGTGTTTATAGGATACAGTAATCAACACAAAGGCTATAAATGCTTTCATCCCACTACTAGAAAAACCTTTATCTCTAGACATGTTGCCTTTGATGAATCTCAGTTTCCCTACCATACTAAGCCTACTACACCAAATATCCCCTATGTCACATCCATTTTTGATTACTGGATCCCTTCCACCAACATTCAGACATCCCCACCACCTCCCATTCCTGAACCGGATCCAAACCACAGACACCAGTCTGAATCTCCAAGCCTCCCTCCTGTCTCCCCTACCACTCCTAGTATTTCTAGTGACAGTCCCTCAACATCAGGCATCTCCACCACCCATAACTCAGAACTATCTGCACCATCATCAACCCCAAACTCACCTGCATCATCAAGCCCTGATGCAGCACCTGAATTTGACATCCCTGCATCACCAGACTCTGATGCATCTTCTGCCCCAAGGTCTCCTAATCCTTCATCTCCTATATCCAGAATAACCACCAGAGCACAACATGGGATCTTTAAACCTAACCCCAAGTATGCTCTAAGTATATCCTATGACACCATTCCCAAAGAACCCAAAACCATCAAATCTGCCCTCAAGCATGAAGGATGGAAACAAGCCATGTTAGAAGAACTAGATGCTCTCTCCCAAAACAAAACCTGGCAACTAGTTCCTAGACAACAACACATGCATGTTATAGGCTGTAAGTGGGTTTTTAAAGCAAAACTAAAATCTGATGGCACCCTAGAAAGACTAAAAGCCAGGTTGGTTGCCAAAGGTTACAGTCAAGTTGATGGCCTAGATTATCATGAGACCTTCTCCCCAGTAGTAAGACCTAGTACCATAAGAATGGTCCTCAGCATTGCCACATCCTATGGCTGGGAAATTAAGCAATTAGATGTCAAAAATGCTTTTTTACATGGCAACATTGCAGAGACTTTTTCACATGGAGCAACCACCAGGTATGGTAAACACTCACTATCCATCTCATGTATGTAAACTAGACAAGGCACTCTATGGGTTAAAACAGGCTCCTAGAGCCTGGTTTGACAGGTTTAGTACTTTTTTACTTACATCTGGTTTCACTTGTAGTTTCTCTGATCCTTCATTATTTTATTGCCATTCTAACCTTGGCACACTAGTGCTTCTCCTGTATGTGGATGACATCCTTCTTACAGGGTCCAACAAGCAGATGATTCAGACCTTTGTCCACCTACTCAGCAAGGAATTCTCAATGAAAGATTTGGGATCCATACATCACTTTCTTGGAGTGCAAGTTCAACAGACAACCACTGGCTTACACCTCAATCAAGCCCACTATGCCACTACTATTCTAGACAAGGCAGGCATGGTAGATTGCAAACCTATGAGAACACCTATGGACACCAAACTCCAAGATGACCCAAACTCTCCACCATTGACAGACATTACTTTTTACAGAAGCCTTATTGGCTCCCTCCAGTACCTCACCTTCACCAGACCAGACATCTCTTTTGCAGTCAATCACTCGTCTCAATTTCTTCAAGAACCAACACAAGCTCACCTAAACAGATGCCACAGGCTCCAAAGATATGTCAAGGGCTCCCTCACACTTGGAATTGCACTCTCAGCCTCACCAGATTTCAGACTCTATGCATTCTCAGATGCAGATTGGGCAGGATGCCCTCTTACCAGAAGATCAGTCACTGGCTATTGCACCTTCCTAGGCCCTAACATTATCTCATGGTGTGCAAAATAGCAACCTACAGTTTCTAGGTCTAGCACTGAAGCAGAATATAGAGCTATGGCACATACAGCAGCAGGAATTACATGGCTCACATATATACTTCAAGAACTCAAGATCCCTAAACCATCAGTCCCAGTGCTTTATTGTGACAATCTCAGTGCTTTATACATGACAATCAACCCAGTTTTTCATGCAAGAAGTAAACATATTGAGTTAGACTATCATTATGTCAGGGAACAGGTAGCTCGAAGGCTTTTGGTCACTAGACATGTTCCAGCACATGGTCAGTTAGCAGATTTCTTCACTAAATCTCTCCCCAAGCTCCCATTCACTCAACTCAGATCCAAACTTGGTCTAGCAGCCTCACCTAGCCAAGTTTGAAGGGGGTAATAAAGATCAGACAAATCAAATGATCCAGCAAATGATCCAGTCCAGAATACACGATCAAATACAAAGCCCAGGCCTATGATCAAGATAAATACGAAGCCTAAAAGACCAAAATCAAAGACCAAAATCAAGGCAAAGCCCACCAAAACATGTGATCCGTAATAATGCGTGGGTTTGACATTCTGTCAAACACCTATAAGGCATGGACTCTCCTACTACAAGATAAGCAAATATGTTTGAGTTTGAATAACATAAATTGGATAAATACCTGCAGGCACAAGATAATGATGAAGTTGATCAGCAAGCATTCGTCCCATTTGAATTAAACTCTGACAAATCAGTACCTGGACAAGTTTAGTCATCAGAAACATTAGAGTTATCTGTTTCCAAGCATTCTGAAGTTTGAATTAATATGTTTATCTCTTGCAATTGTAATTACGGTCAAATAGAGCTAGAATATTTCTGCTATAAAAGCAACGAGTTGCAGCAGCATTTGTAACAAGTTTTTTATAAGAAATAATATAAAAAAGTTCAGCCATTACCTTACATTTTCTGGTTTTTCACAACAACAACCTAGAGCCATGTTGCCTCTTTCAAAAGTCAATTTAAAATCATGATCTAAATTGTATGACTCAGATCACTTAACCGTCACATACATACATGTTTGTCATACAACTGTTGCCCGTTATAATTAGTACTAGTGTCCGCACACACAACAGCCTAGAGCCATGTCGCCTCTTTCAAAAGTCAAGTTATAATCATGATCTAAATTGTATGGCTTAGATCACTTTACCTGTCACATACATACATGTTTTCCATACAACTGTTGTCTATTATAATTAATACTACTGTCCGCACACACAACAGCCTAAAGCCATGTCGCATCTTTCAAAAGTCATTTATAATCACGATATTAATTGTATGACATAGATCACTTACCCGTCACATCAATACATGTTTTCCATACATTTGTTGCCCATTATAATTAGTACTACTGCCTGATGATGCTGGAAATCGTCGGGTATTAAACCAGGGGCCGTTTTTCTTTTAGTGACAATCTGTTCAAGGTGGAACCCTAGAAAGAGATGTGAAACGGGGGATTTTTGGTGGTGGTTTAGATTGCACTTGAGAAACTATATTTCAAGCTATCTACGTATCCAATGTGTGTATCGGAATCAAGTCTTCGTAGTTCCTTAGGGGTTGTTTAAATAGAAGGGGCTCGTGCCCTAGCGTTGCGTGTAGCGTGTCTCTGTTGGACTCTAATTTCGTGTTCCCTAAGGAAAAGATAATGATGATTTGATCCTTTTGTTTTTAGGGACAATTATGGACATATTTGATTGCCAGGATCATAGTAGTTATGACTTGGGATTCTTTTCGTATTTATTTGGTTTTATGACTTGGGATTCTTTCCGTATTTATTTGGTTTTAACGTGTACGTAGGGAATTCAGTCCCAGACGGACTTAGGCCGACCTGTTAGGTTGGACATGGGTAGGCTGATCTTGTGCATTGGCCAATCTGCAGAGGTCAGGGGAGAGTAACCGAGCCTGCATAGCTCGGATCCTGGGGACTTTTCCCTCAGGCTGGACTTTCTCTATCTTCATTTATAGTTGGATCATTATGGGGATGACACGTGGCGTCATAAGCCCCCGCATCTAGTTAAGCTGCTGAGGAAAGTGTGTGATAAATTAATATGGTGGTATTTATTTACTATGAATAAATATATTACAAGATATTGATTATGTTGATTAATTATATATATATATATATATATATATATATATATATATATATATATATATATATATATATATATATATATATATATATATATATATGGGTGAAATATATGTGTGTATATGATACACATGGATTTTGCAAATTAATTAATCACGGTATTGTATTATATAAGATATTAATATATATGTGAATTTATACATATATGCGTGACATGTTTGTATATGATATGCATGTGCACATTTATGATAGATTTATATGTGTAATATATATATATATATATATATATATATATATATATATATATATATATATATATATATATATATATATATATATCCGTACACCGTATAATGCACGGTGCATGCCCATTCCGGATCGGTGGATGTAATTAGGGTCTTTTTTTGTGTGGTATATGTTGCGATTGTACGAAATGAGTAAAGACTATAAGGAATCATAAAAGCTTTGAAACATTAACTATACATTATCATAAGGTGTTTTTCAACACATAAATAGGAGCTGGGGACATGACATGGCATGTGTTGTGTTATACCGAATGTGATAAATATATTCCGTATAATATACTTAATATGTTGTATTATAACGTAGCATGAAGTATATTACGTTGTACTACACCGGAAGCAATATTAAACGGACACGACGAATGTGGAACACCGAATTTAAAAAACAAGATATAACACGAAACGTCATTGTATAACAAAATAATTAAATGGCCGGACGGAAAAAAAAAATTAACTAAAATCTACCACACGTCGTAATAAAATTGATGTAAATTTCTTACTATTGTCCCAACTAATAACAACAACCATTATTGTATCTTAAACATCTAAATAGACAAACCGCTTTTAATAACAATGTAACGAACTAAAGTAAGATAACATAAAATATCATTAAATTGTTTAAAAATATATTAAACTATAATAACGTGTATACGTAAGTACGCAACGAGCCATACTACTAAAAAACCGAAATAATACTAAAATTTATGTAAATTTGTGAGTATTGTCCGAATTAATACAATAAAATAAATCCATAGAAATATGTTGTCCATCGGTAGACGGCACTAATGAATCGGAGAATCCAGAAGGAAAAGAGGAATGAATACACTATATAGAAAAATTTCGCGTATAGCCGTAGACATCAACGGAAAAGTGATAGGAAACATCTAATAATAACAATAAACTCATTTTAACGTGTATACTAAAGTCCGACACTCCTAAAAAAACCGATATCATAATAAAATTGATGTGAATTTGTTACTATTGGCCGAACTAATAACAATAACCACTATCGTATCTTAAACATCTAAATAGACAAATCGTTTTTAATAACAATCTAACGAACTAAACTAAGATAACATAAAATATCATTAATCGTTTAAAATATATATTAACTATAATAACGTGTATACGTAACGACTCACACTCCTAGAAAACCGAATAATAATAATTAGAATCGAAGGGAAAGAAGCATAAATATATCATTGTATAATGCAAGGAACGGAAAAAAAATAACACGTCACGAAGTCGATATTTATAATAATAAAAGTCTACAATGAAATAAAATCGAAATACGAAACGATACAATGTAATACGATAAGATAAGGAATCGGAAAAAAAAACTCGAAAGCGTCGTAAGAAAAAGATTGGAGGAGGTGAATAAAAAGAAAAGACAATATATATATATATATATATAGATACATATATATGCATGTATAGGTGAAAAGGGAAAAGTTAGAGAAAAAAAAAAAATCCTAAATGTGGAATAGTGTACCAGGAAAGAGAGGAAAAAGCGTCGCTAGAAGTCTTAAAACAGAGGGAAAAGCGTCGCTATAAGTCTAGGGAAAAAATATAGATACATATATATGTATGTATAGGTGAAAAGGGAAAAGTTAGAGGAAAAAATAAAAAAAAAATCCTAATGGGAAAGTGTACCCGGAAAGAGAGGGAAAAGCGCCGCTAGAAGTATTAAAAGAGAGGCAAAAACGTCGCTATAAGTCTTAAGAGAGAGGAAAAAAAAAAAAAAAAGCAGAAACTGTCGGGCCAATCAGGGCCCGACACGTGGCAGCACCAAAACTTCCCTCAAAGCGCCCTTGCTCCTTTATTATATATAAAGATATATATATATATATATGTAAATTGATTTATGGTAATATAATAAAGATACATTCAATATAAGATATTGTCAATATATCACAAATGTGCTCATGATTCAGATAGTAACGGTTACGGAGATTGAGGGAAAAGGACAAAAATGATCATGTCAATATATCACAAATGTGCTCATGTCAATATATCCGCTTCCGCTTCCAGGTCCAGCTTCAGGTTTGTTTTTTTTTTTTTTTCAAACACCCGTAACTTTTTATTTATAACTCCGATCATCGAAATTTTTTCACCAATATTCATATTTTTTTTGCTCTTTAATTTGAGCCCAAATACGATACCCTTCCGACGTAAATTTTGAAAGCCGAAAAAATATTTGCATTAACCGGAGCGTTTTTCTTATAAACGACCGTAAATTTTGATTTAGAACACCGATCATCAAAATTGTTTCACCAAAGTTCATTTTTTTTAATCTTCATTTTGAGACCTCATTTGATACCTTTTCGATGTAGTATTTGAAAACCGGATTTAATCGCAGCATTTACACTAACACAGTATCAGTAAACAATATTATGCTCATTTAAGGCTTAATTCAAGTGACTACTTCAAGACACGCATATCTGGCTCATATAAGGTTTAATTAAGGGACACAATATCATATAAGGCTCATATAAGACACACAATATGAGTAACAATATCATATAAGGCACACACTATCGAAAACACTATCGAGAACAAGATGATATCGATATCGATGTGATATCGAAATTTCATTTAAAGCTTAATTCAAGTCACTACTTCAAGGCACACATATATGGCTCAGTTATTACCAGATTTTTACGTACTTAGATATTAACAATAACTTGGGATGTATGAATAGAGACAAAGCATAAAATGAATTCAACAATATGTCAATTATTGTTCAACATGCCAAATTACAAAAGATCTCCAAAACAAGCCAGTCACCATCTGATCTAGTTCCCTATATTAGGTATATTGAACCATGGACATTGTCTGCAACCTTGGATGCTTCAACTCAACAGGAAAGCAACCTCAAGCATGGTCATTTTCAGAAGTTAATGAAGTGAAAGCGTCAAAGGGTCCTAATCGAAATCATAAATTTCACCTTTTTTCATCTATCTTATTAAAAAAATTCCAATATCAGGACCATTATCAAATCTTTCTGTTGACAGACTTAATTCACTAATAAAAAATTGAATCCAGGGGTCATGTGTGCTTTCCATGTGTATAAAAGTGCATACCAGGGAAGTAAATAGAACAGCTTGTACGTGATAAAACTTCTGTTTTGAAACCAAACAACTTCAGTACTTTTCTTTCTGGTTCAAGCTTGTTTTCCGCTTCAAATTTCTTCTCCAATGCTCTAACTTGATTCATTAGTTCATCTTGTTATATAGTCGAAGATTGATGGTTACAAAAGCATTAAATCTATTCAATATATCATTTTCAAGTGTCCTAAATTCTTGCCCACACTCCATTTTTTTTACATTCTTCTCGATTCGAATTTATAGGCAAACATATGTATTTCACTCTTTTTCTAAGGTATTATCCCTTCGAAATTCCGAACAGTACCCGGCGCCGGTTATAGCAGCAGTTGCCGGAGCTGGAGCAACTCTTGACCAGAAACAACAATGGCAGCCATCGCCGCAACCAAAACCATCAAAACAATGACACCAGATCCAAAAGTAATCGAAATTCCAGCTCGGATCGAGTCTTTCACATCAACGATCTCTTTGCAAACCAAAGGCAAAGTCCAGACCTCTGCCTTGAACAAATGCGCAGCGGCTTCGAGTTTCGACTTCTACGGAGGAACATAAAAATCAATACGAAAACGGTGAGCGTAATAACAGAAGTGAGTATGCGAGCAGTGATTTTTTTTAGAGGGAAAGCAGCGTGTGTGTGTGTGATTCAAGGGTAATTTAGTCCGGTGGAATTTATTTGTCCTTAATGCAACTAAAAATTGAAGCTGAATTAGCATTTAATTAAGGAGGAAAAAATGGTCTATAAACTAATTTTTCCTAACGGTTATACAAACATGTCCCATCAACTTAACTTAACTAGTAATCGTATTACCTCTCATGTTAGTCTTTCATAAAGACATGTTTTAATGTTTCGGAGACATTTCCTTCAGGTAAGACAAACCGTGTGACCTTATAATCATGTGCACATTTGTGAATCATTATATCACACGGACTAACCAAATGATACCGTATCTTATAATTTGGTTATACAACGGTAGTAACGGTTACCCTCCTCTCTTACCGTAACCTGTCTAAAATCACTTGGTTAGATATGATATTATCTTTAGTATTCCAACTGTCATATTTTTTTGCACGTTAATATGAGGCCGGAATCCACTTTAATAGTTTTGGTAAATAAGAAAAGAAAAAAAAATAGAGATAAAAAAGTGACGGGGATATGAAGTGGGCACGAAAACCACTTTAATAATGGTGTAGATTTGTTATATTCTCCTTTCTCTTCTCTTATTATGTATTTGAGAACACGGTTCATGATATTCATATCATCGTTATCTTCTTCTTGACAGAAAGAAAGAAAAAAAAAATGAAAGCGGCAGATGCATGCATGCAGGCATAGTACTTATTCTCTATACTCTATTTCTGTATTCTATTGTGTAATTCATTCGATTGTGTAATTCAATCCACATAACAACGGTAATTTTTTTTATTATAGGGGGTAATGTATACACTTTCTGGCGATTGTGCTAAGTTCCACTCACCCCCACCCATCCATCAATCAGGTATTTTCACTTTTCCTCCCTATCTCTCCCTCTCTCCTTTTGATTTTTCAAATTTTTTGTTTTTTCCATTTAGAAGCAGATAGTTGGTACTTTTTACGAGTGGCGTACGCACATCAAATATGCTCGAAAGGGGAAGGCTAATTGTTTGCTGGCTAGGAGCTGTATGAGTGGTAACGTCCACGTAGAGCTCCGTGAGAAGGACGGTGGACAAAAATGGCCTTTTTGTACCTCACTCTCGTCTTCAATAGGGTTTGCTCTTTTTTTTTGGGAGAGTATGCCAATACAAATATGCTCGAAAGAGGAAGGCTAACTGTTTGCTGGCTAGGAGCTGTATGAGCGGTAACGTCCATGAAGAGCTCCGTGAAAAGGACGGTGGACAAAAATAGCCTTTTTGTACCTCACTCTCGTCTTCAATAGGGTTTGCACTTTTTTTTTTGGGAGAGTATGCCAATACGATGCTAAAAAAGCAAGCAAAGTTCCTCAGTACCCATGGGCCGAAACGTTTAATTATAGTTACCATCAATCCGGAGCCCAGCCCTCTATACATGGAAAATACTTGTATGGTGAAAAATTTGAGATGAAATGACGGGTGAAATGATCAGAACCACACAATTTAAATACAAAACACAGTTTAAATACAAAATAAAACTGTGTGGTTTGTACGGTAGCACACGGTGTCTCCACACCGTGTGGAAACACCACACAAGTATTTCCTCCTACACATGTGTAATTGTAATGATAATATCAACATCAAAGATGAGGTGCAAAGAGACAATTTAGTAGTTAATTACAAAAAGTAGCACTTTTCAAAAGGCCCTCCAATTGACCAAGTCGAGGCTTTTATAGAATTCTTGGCTCCACCTTTCGCCATCAACTCCCGTCACTCTTGCAGCGGCGGCGGCGGCTGCGTCTTTGTCTTCGTCTGCAACCGGGTCTTCCATAGGTGGCAGGCCATGTCATCCGCGCTTTCATTGAGCTGAGAGCTTGAGCCCATCATTGACCAAGTGTTCTCCGTCGCGCCCATAGAGCTCATGGTATCTATCCACAATTGGCTGTCCACGGAACACTCTTTTACCCGTATCCAGCGCACCCAGCATGCTAAAAGAAAGTATGCAAACTTCCCTTAGGGTGCATCACTTGTTCTTGCCATACCATTCAGCCCACACATCCAACTTTTTGTCCACCTTTCCCCTGTTGTTTCAATAAAAGGAGCTATCACATTAAGAAGTGTGTACCGATGCAAGAGCTTGGTCTAGAATTATCCTTTTTCCATAAATAAATAAAAACAATCCAATAAATTGGGTACAACATCTAATTCCAATTTGAACACATACTTTTACGGTCAACAAACAAAATCATCTTTTCAACTCTCATATAAAACGTTTAACATTAGTGCACAACTTCAGACACATTACAACCTAAAGAAACAATTAGTGCACTGCTTCAGACACATTACAACCTAAAGGAACAATACTAAGCCACATTACAAGCTAAAGAAACACAACTAAGCAGGGTAACAAAGTAACTTCAAATCATCCCCCAACCGGGGCTCTGAGCCATATAACCGGAAGAAAGAAAGAAATAAAAATAAAATAAAAGGATTATCATTGCAATGATTAACACCAGGTGGGAGGAGAGACTCTAATTTCACGGTTGACATTTGATAGCACAATTGGGCCTACATGTGTCGCATAGCATATTAACGTGGACCAATTGTGACAACACACGACGGTGCTTCTATTTCAAAATGGTTATAGATCCAACAGTCATTCTATTTGGTATACACGTTGCAAAATGACTCTTCTCTCTTATAACCAACACCTACTTGATCAAGGGGGGTTATTCTATTCAATCTGTAAGGCTATTACATTACCCCACAGTCTTGTTGTCCCACTCCTCTATCCCTGTCCACCCACATTGTCTATTTAGTTTTATCCTGTGTCAAACGATCGAGCATATATATATATATATATATATACATTGTAATGCCTCCATCCATTACATCTCTTTCATTACTCTTTATTCATCACATACATCTATGCAAACTAGCCATAAGAGTACAAATCAGTTAAAGCTTGCATAACTCGCCTTAGCCCACTAACGTTTAAATCCTATCTATTTAGTATCAAACTAATCTCCCAACAATGAATTAATATAGTCGTTTCCTAATAACAATGTTAAATGACCTAGAATACAAATCCAGCATACTAAAAAACATTATTTACCTAGTAAAGACTATGTTTTTTTTTTTTTTTGGTCTTAAAACAATCTATTTTGTTGTTTCTTTACTATTCATACACTCATTTACTTCTTCATATTCTTGCAGGCACAAGTTATGGCGAATCGCCGTACAAACTGTACATTAACACTAGAAGTAGGTACCCTCTATATATATATATTTTTTTTTGTTAATTATTTATTACTGAAACAGTTTATTTAAGACGGTTCAGTTTGGCACACAGAAATTGAATGAGGTAGATTTATACGGGTAGGTAGGTAGGAGAGTTGAATTTGCAGTACTTTTTGTTGGCACCCCTGTTAAAGTAGTACCATGTATGATCAATAAAAGGAGTTATCACATAATTTAATATATGCAGCTTGGTCTAGAATTATCCTTTTTCCATAATAAATAAATAAAAACAATCCCATAAATTGGGTACACCATCTAATTCCAATTTGAACACAACTTTTACGGTCAATTATCCAAATTCATGTCTTCCAATTTGAAGAGAACTTTTACGGTCAATTATCCAAATTCATGTCTTTAAATTTTATTTGTATAAATAATGGTTAAAGTTTGTGTTAAATTAAAATTTTAAAAAAAAAAAACAAATATTTATTACCTTATTCGGACTCCATCAATGTTTATTTTTCGTTTATTTTTTAATAAACCCGCCACCATGGTCATTGCCATATCCTTCAACCATGTAGTGCCGATATTTATGCACGATGATTTTTGAGATGCTACAATTCGATGGAAGCATGCTTCAGAATTTAATTCTTTTAAAAATGTATGAAAACCCGGACCGAAGACCTGCAATGCAAAGGAAAAAAAAAAAAAAAATTAAGCACACGTCACCGGCTCATTTGACAGTTTATATCTCAACGAAGAATGAACATAACCGCAAATCAATTCATCCTCTAAAAATTAGAGCAGACAAACGAGTTTGTAAAAGCTACAAAAACATATCAGAGTTGCAACGCTGAAATTAGATATTTTATTTTTCATGATTTTGGAATCAAATATTATGGACTTTCAAAGTTTGATGCATAAATCCCACAAGTATCAAACATAGAGTGTTCGATTCAAACTCTTAGTAAAAACACACCTCAACTTACCTTCGACTCAGATAATAGGAAGCAAATGAAAGTAGCGATTTGCTTTAACACGACAAGAACAGCCGATTAAACTAGATCTACACTAACAAAAATGAAGAATCGACCTTTAATCCACATATGTTACTAGAAAATGAACAGATCTAAAATCTTATCCTCATTGTTGTTAACTAATGCTAAAAAACACCCTCAAACTTGAAGAATCGAGAGCAATCAAAAAGACTTTAACACCACTACCCCGTAAGAGATTAAAAATAAAAATAAAAAAAAAATAAAAAAGAGCAGCATGTACCGGGGAAAAAGAGTATACAATGTACACTTTTGTGTTGTGTACAAAGTACCGACACCCGAAATCAAATACGAGGCAAAAGTGAAAACAATCCAAGTAAGATGAAAATTACCTTGAAAAGACGACAAGCAAGTTAAAGTTGGAAGGAACTATTTGAGACACAGGCCCAGGTGATATTGATACTGCGGCTGAATGAGGAAGTATAATAGAGGAAAACAAAAGGGTCGATCTGCAATGCAGAGGCGAGGAGAAAGTGATAAATAAAAGAAGGGGAAAAAAGTTGATAGCGAATTAGGGTTGGGATATGGGGAAGACGTTAAAAGACTAAACTACCCTTTAAGAATACTGCGGCTAAAAATACACATATGTAGTGCTGTTAAACGAACAAAGCAGCTCGTAAAAAAGGTCGTGTTCGGCTCGTTAGTGTTCGTGATCGTTTGTTCGTTAAGCTTAAAAAGCCGAGCTCGAACATGATCGTAGGCTCGTTTGCTTAACGAACGAACACGAGCTTGGTTCGCGAACGTTCGATTATGTTCGCGAACGTGCTTATATAAATACATCAATTTACAGTAACCCTGACTCAAAAGAAGATAATTCATTCATTCATTTAATAGATATTATAGATTGAATTTATATAATATTTAGATATTTTCATTGTAATTTTAGTTGTGTAATATATGTAATTTTAATGTCTAACTTGTTAACGAACCGAACTCGAGCCGAATTCGAGCCAAACTCGAGCCAAAGGACAAAAAATATGTTTAACGAGCCGAGCTCGAACATTTCATCTTTTAAACGAGCCGAGCTCGAACATAATTTTTTGTTCGTTTAACAAACGAACGAGCTCGTGAGCTAAACGAGCTCGAGTTCGAACCACCAATACTCGGCTTGGCTCGTTAACAGCTCTACGCATATGGTAACACTTGCTTGGTTGGTTAGCTCTCATGTTCACCAAGAGTGCTCTCATGGCCTCTTTATGGTATCACGATTTTTTTTTTTTTTTATTTTTATTTTTTTAAAAACGAGCACTTTATTAATCAGAAAGCCTTTAACAGGTCTAATACATCATAAAATTATGTGCACCAAAACAGCAACAAATCGACAAAAATAGACTATTTACTAATCTAAATCTTGCCAAACAAGTCGTAAATTCTTCGCCCGTTCTACCGTCTGAGATGCAAATATGAAGGTTGGGGGCCTCTCTTCCTCCGAGTTGTGCAAAGCTCGGTTCCTCCAAAGCCAAATGCCATAAACCGCTTCTCTCCACGTATATTTCCAATCCGACAAACCAATAAAAGATCGGCTGGATCTATTCATGTCACATTTATCCAATCATCAATCGTACAAGCTCCAAAGAACGTTGCCCAATGATCCCTGGGGGTCAAGATACACCACACGTGCATTGCCCAACTACAATCTCTCAAAGAATGGAGGGGGGTATCACGAATTTAATTATATAGCATCACGCCATCACGTATGATTATTTTTTCGTGGGAAGAATAGGTTGTGAAGCTTTTACCTTATAAGAACATTAATCAAGGTGACGAGGGTAGAAATGTCGGCGACTTTAACGTTTCTCGTGTATAACAAGAGTGAGTAGCGGTGTTGTTTCACACAACAATTTTATAACATTTGATGAGTATTTACCGGTACTATCGTGTACATATAGGTAACTTTTATTGACAATCCAAACTTGCTTCAGACACTACACTTTTTTTTTAGATTTTTTTTCCTTACTTTATGCACCATGAAATTATTATTAGCTCACCACATGTTATAAATTATCGAGTAAAAACATATCGTAACTAACTCTCGTTAAATTTAAAAATGTTATTGCGCTAATGTTATCCACCAACGTCACCTTATCTTACTTTCATGTCAGACATGAAACGCTAGTACTGGCAGTCACTCACCACATGTAAAAATTTAATGGGTAAAAGGCCTAATCATGGTTCGGTTTGGGTGGTTTTGGT
Organism: Gentiana straminea; assembly: GCA_036785695.1. Classification (NCBI taxonomy): domain Eukaryota; kingdom Viridiplantae; phylum Streptophyta; class Magnoliopsida; order Gentianales; family Gentianaceae; genus Gentiana; species Gentiana straminea. The sequence continues at coordinate 1,697,999 of JAVUPR010000413.1, read as the reverse complement.
TCGGGTTTTACATATAGTTATTCGGTATGATTGGCATATTTTGCCCTCCAAACCGAACCCAACGGATGTTGAACCCAATGGTTCGGTTTGGGTTGGTTTCATTTTGGATCTGGTTTGGTTTTGAATTTACAAGCCAAGCTATAAAAAAAATAAAGTAAAAACAGATTGAAGGCTTCAAAACCCCAATCCAAACTTGAAATTATAAGAAAGCAAAATGAAAATGCGAGACTAATTGCAACATCAAATTAGTGTTTCATTCTCATTTCTCATCATCATTCATCGGCCTAAACATTAAAAGATATCATACATTATAATTTATCGTGAAAGCAAGCTTAAACAGATGTTGCATTAAAACACTACCAATACCAGGAGGAAGGAGAGGAACACGCGTGGGCAAGAGTGTAGAAAGAGTTGTTTTGAAGTTGAACTGAAACAAATGTGGAGGCGGAGTTGTTTTGTAGTAAAAGTGCTACTATATTTTCTTATACTTTAACACGCCCCTCAAGTGTGGGCTCATATCCAGACTGTGCAAACTAAACACACAACAAGCCTGAGTCAACCAGGCTCACAAAAGCCAACTAGGCCAACCCAACACTTGCACATCATAAATGGGGGAAGTTAATGTTTGCAGCAGGGTTTGAACCCAAGACCTTCCGCTCTGTTACAATGTTTGGATCAAGCGCTTACCGTTGAGATCGAACCCTGTTTGGAACAAAATTTGAAAAAATAAATTGTGCAAGTGTTTGGGAAAGAGGCACACTTGAGGGGGGTGTTGGGAGAGATTGCCCAGACTCTTGAATGAAATTTTTTACAAGTGTTGGGACAGATTGCAACACTTGAGGGGGGTGTTGAGAGAGATTGCTCACACTCTTGAATGTCTAATGAAATATAGTAGCGTCTTTATTAACACCAATTGGTTTTAGTAGAACGGTAAGCGCTTGATCGGAGAAATCGACGGAAGAGAAGAGGGAGACGCCGCAGCTTTGAGAGAATTTTCGAACCCTAGGATGTTTAATAGGGTTGAGTAATAATGGGTTATATATGGTAGGTAATTCGGTTCGGTTTCGGTTTGGGTGGGTTATAATTAGGATAATCCGAACCCAGACCATTTAAATTCGGTTCGGTTTCAATCCAAACCGATTTGATCGTTTTTTCTCTTGGTTTGGTTTATTTTGGTTCGTTTTTGTTTGGTTTACGGTTCGGATTGATTTTTCGGTCACTCTGGTTATAAATGAGAAACGTCAACGTCAATGACGTTCCCACCATCACCTAGATTGATGTTCTTATATGGTAAAAACTTCACTACCGATAACTATTCTCCCCACAAAAAAATAATAATATGTGATGCTAAATAACATAGTAATTGACGTGAATAAAACACTTTGATGAATGCCAATGAGACACCGACCTAGTCGTTTCACTTGACTATACCTTGACAAGAGACTAGGTGCTATACCTTGACAAGATATTAGGGTTCGAGTCTCATTTGAGACAAGTGTGTATAACCTTTCATATTTGAAAAAAAATAAATTTGATGACCATGGGACCTAAACGATCCTTTCAAAAAAAAAAAAAAAAAAAAAAAAACCCTAAACAATAAGTATTATGTTATAAAACTAATATAAGAAAGAACAGAAACAAAGTAATGAAGAGAAAGGAGAAATGCTTGTGTATTATTTCACTGGTATCATGGGGTATTTATAGTTGAGATTACAGTGTGAATACAATACAATAGATAAACCAGAAAATCTTGTAATCAATTTGAATAATAGATAAACATATTATTATCTTTTATAACACTCCCCTTGGATATCTATTATTCAACAAACAATGATATGATATGCCTCATTAAAACCTTACTAAGAAAAACCCGGTGGGAAAAAATCTTAGTTAAGGAAAAAGAGTACATATTTATCTATGTTGATTTACTCCCCCTGAACCAAGCATCAATTAATGTCTTTCAACGTCGCATCCCAATACTCTTCACCAGTCTTTCGAATGTTGCAGTTGACAATGTCTTAGTAAATAAATCTGCCAAGTTGTCGGTTGATCGGATCTGTTGCACATCAATTTCCCCATTCTTTTGCAAGTCTATTATGTGGCTGAATTAATTTCTCAATCTGAGTTGCATAACGTATATGTCATGCACTATTAACTTTGCTAGAAAAACCCAGTGGGAAAAAAACTAGACAAGGTAAATAGTTCATGTCATATGCGTTTTTATGTGTTGCACTAACTGCCTCGTTAAAAACCTTTAACTAAGAAAACCCTGTGGGAAAAACTTGGTCAAAGGGAAAAAGAGTACAGTCATTGTACTTAAAATAACTTTGAAGTTGTCGCTCCCTCTGACGACAACATCTACTTTATGTGCGCATTAAAGTATTATAAACACATTCTGTTCCAAAACAGATGTAGAAATGATTTTAGTGAACAATTTTTCTAGATTGTTACTAGAGCGCACTTTGTATATCCGTACCTTCTGGACTTCATGTAGATAATTGAATGTAGGGGCTAAATACTGTCATGCCCACTACTCATTCGGGCAACACATGGAACTCAGTCGGCACTATAATTATAAAAACAATGGGGAAAGTAATACAATCGCAATTGCATGCGTATATTCCACTCTCACACGTCGTAGTGCTATAAATTCATGACACAAAGTTTGAGTTACTTATATATTCTTTCCTCATAGAACTATACTATAGTCATATTACATTCAACATGAATGTTAATGATATTTTTAACTTAATAGTATGCATGCTTTGCGATTGTCATATTAACTTGTTTCGAAATCCACCAAGGATTTTCATATCTATATTAATGTCCAACGACCCATAAGTATGTGGTCATGACATATGAAAACTCAACGTTACTGCCAGATATACTAGTTAGCGGAACATAACATTATCTATAATGGGAGAATATATTTGATCATTAACGAACAAATATTTTCAATTCAAACTCAACCTCAATTGCTTATTTCATTTTTACCTAGTCGAGTGTTTCGGCACTCGCGAATGACTTAGTCTTGGATCCGGATATAATAATAGCAATTAACGAGGCAAATATGTCGTCGACGACTATTATATTTTATTATAATTTCTCCCATAAAATTCATTGCTAATTCGATATTAGCATAAACCAATTTCTTATTAATGTATGGATTGGTTGTTCCGCAACCCCAATATTTAATCATTTGATGCACGTGCAATTTTTGTTTTGGGGTTTTCGTCTACAAGACGAATCTCTTTAAGAGATTTCATGAGTGATCGAATATCAATAATAAATTGATCATTCTTCCGCGGATTTTTATCTTTAACACCGATCGGTCTTCTACGCTTCGACGTAGAAAATATCTTTAATCATACTTGTTGGTGCATTTATAAATAATCACTCATTTAATTTCAATATAGGTATCTAGCATATTACTTGTTAAATACTACAAGTAAGATTATTTTCGCAGATTCGTTAAACGATGCGTGGAAGATCGTTTATCTTGTTAAAATTTCTCGGCATTCTTTTATTCAAACATGAGATTTTCTTTATCTCCCCCTAATGCCGAGAATCGATCTTCATCGAACATGTTGCACCGAGCTATACATTGATGCTCTTTTATTCGCTTCATGCGATTTACACATATAAAACATAGTGGTTTCAATTAAATATCTCATTCTATGAGATTTTTGAAAGCAATATCTCTCTTGCGCTTCATGCGTTTAATATATCACTATGTGATTTTAGATTCTTCAAGAATCGTTCGAAAAAATTCACGTTATATTTAGAGAAATCACTAGAATGAGGCAACGAACTTTTGGTTCGTTTCTCCCTCTTTCTCGGAAAATATTTGATATATGCAAAATGTGCATAATCTACCCTTCGTGGTTTTCATGTAAATGAATAATATATGAACTCATGGTTCATATATGTCCATATTTGTCACGAGATATAATGGATTTTCCTCCTCTTATTCTCGGACAACACTTTTTCACAATCGGTATCTAGAAAATTTGCAATTACCCGTGACGGATTCAACATTTTAATGTTAGAGATCCTCTTATGCGGGCATCAACAAATTTCTTTAATATTTTCCGATTTGGGGAGAAGCATTATCTCCTTTAGAGATATTTTATCAATTCTCACAATGCTTATTAGGATGATTAAGTCAAGCGATTTTGAAATTAATAATAATATTCACAATTAAACAACACAATGTATCATGTAAATGATAATATTGACAATCAAACAACGCAATGTATCACGATTCCTAAGACAAGCAATTCATATGGGATCTATTACTAGAACAACTCAAGGAATCCTCGATAACGAAAAGTCGGTAAAAATTATATGTCAATAGACACTATATTACCAAAATGTGATCACTTACATAATAAATGGCAAAGCAACTTTTCTCGACTAAATGCATGTTTCTATCGTATATTATGAATAGATAAATCATGCATTACATAGAGCATAGTATTAAAGGTGATTTGATCTAATAATGTGTTCAACTTCTCAAAAGTAATGAGAATGAGTTCAAATATTTCTAGAATTAAGTAATAGTCTATCAAATTCTAAAACATTTTAGTGAATTAATATGATAGAAATGAATTGTTATATTGAAGAAATCTTCACCGTTGATTAGAAAATTGTATTAGTATAAATCGATTTTCTACAAATTGAGAATATCAATTGAAACTGTGTAAATCTATTCTTATGCAAAAGGTGTATGAACTAAGATGCTCACGAAAATTGGCATCGAAAGATACATTTTAAGTTCAACACATTTAATCATTTTATTTAGCCATAAGCGAAAATCAAAACGATCATTGAAAATAGAATAAAGTCTTATCAATAGACTAAGTGTAGAGCATCCTAAACAAAGAGTTTTGGATCTATAATTATTATTATAACATACTAACCCATATCATATCATTTTCAATGCAGCTACCATTTCACATTAACCCATATCATTTTCAATGTAGCTACCATTCGAGTTCACTTAATATTGCTAATATGGGAAGAGTATTTTATATGTGTCAAGAAGAATTCATCTTAATGCCCATAAATAAAACCAAAACTGAAGATCAGCATTGTATTATTAAAATAAAAATTACCATCAAAACTGTGTCAACTTAGAGGAATTACGTACATACCACAAAGAGAGGAATTGCCAATCATCGAGAAAAAAGATTAACAGTAGCCAACTAACTTCAAGTTGTGATATTAGTGGTATATCAAAATCAAATAAATAAATCCACAACCTCAATTTGACATAGTGACATATTAACCAAAATACGAGCTGTGACATATTGGCATATTAACCAAAATATTGGCATACTCCCAATAATTAATAACTGGCCTTGTCTTAATTAATGGATGGCATTTTATGCATTTTCTATAGTTATTAGCTGGCATTTTCTATAATTAATAGCTGGCCTTTTATGCCTCTTTTTTTTCAATCTTTTCTATTTGTGACAGCATTTCAACCAAAATATTGGCTTTGTCTCAATTAATCTGGCCTGGCCTTATCTCAACTATGTTATGATTGTCATTGTAATCGGAAACTTGTCATTGTGATTGGAAACATATTTTTCACGACCGCGTCCACGACCACGGCCTCTACCACGATCTCCACCAGTGCGACCACGTCCACCGCCAAAAGGGCCAAAATTTGAAGATTTTGTCGCATTCACTTCAGGGAATGAACTTGCACCAATAGGGGTTATTTGTTTTCATATCCCACACCTATGGTAGGTGTGGCCTGTCTATTTTACAATCGGTAGTGCCACTTCAAGGGCATACCATTACGATAAAATGATAATCATATAACTTTATTGATATATTCAGTAGATTTTTATCTCTAAATTTCAGATCACTCGTGGAAACATTTTTTAATGGAGTTCAGGTCCTTAGTTATTTCTGTGAATAACATCTCCACGTTTTTGCTATGAATCTCAAGTTCACTTTTAAGAGTATTTGGCATGTCTGACGTTCAAATATGTGAATTTCATATTCACTTTCGTCAACTGACGACATGTCCGTTAATGTGAATTTTATATTCACTTTTACGAGCTTTATATTTTCATATGGATTTACGGTCCATTATATACTCTTTTCGAATATTGATCATCTTCACGTGATCATATATATGTTTCCATAATAAAACTTAGCCTTCATGGCTCATATCAAATTTATTGACTTGATCCATCATTTTATTAATGTTATCAAGATGCACAAATCAAATCGATAAATTAATTTTGCCATATAATTTCAACCGTGGTGTAATAAAAATGGTTGAATTAATAACGATTTAAAATACTGCGAATGCAGGTTGAGCCAATCACGTATGAGTTTCGGTTAAACGACCCACTCTCAAGTGGCCGAACCATTCTTTCAAAGTTCATAAGGATCTCATACGGATCTCGAACCTTTCGGTAAAACGACGACCAACTTCGAGTGGTCGAACCTTTTCTCAAATTTTTCCATAATTCATATGGATCTCAAACCTATCTTTCAAATGGTTTTATAATTCATACGGATCTTTCACCGTTAATACTCATATTCTATCTCTCGTCAAAATAATGACGGAGAAATATCATAGCCTTTACACGGTCATGGTTTGTCTCAATATTATTAATGACAAATTTTACTAAGACCCATAATTAAGTGCAATTGAATATCCATGGCCTACGATAAATAATTTTTTTCCTCGATAGAACAAATTTTTGTTTAGTGATGCTAGTCATTTAAAACCAAACAAAACAAGAAAAATGCACATAAATAAAATTTTACCTCTGGATAGTATTAAATACTCCTGATCTATTTATTTTTAATATAATATATAATATGATATGATTTTACAGATTGATCAGCTATTCTGTTCACCATCTTTGCCTTCAAGGTTCATAAGGAAGGCTATAATCATATATGCGAACTGGGCCAAATAAAATAAAATAATCAGAAATTATAGACTTGACAATCAAATCCATCAAACAAATATAAAAGAATATATAAGAAATAACTGCCTGTGGCTGTTGTTTTGAGTATTGATCCATGATAAAGAAAAATACGTAAAGAGTATTATTTATATTGTATAAATCAATTGTATATATCAAGTAAGGCAACACGGCAAAAATATTTCAATTTGAAGAAAGTCAAAGAAGACTTATTCTTTCTGTCGTAATCCAACATCTAATGGTATCCTCCGGGAACAGCCGATCGATTCCACAACAAAGATCAGAGACTCGTGCTGATAACGTGTTATAAAACTAATATAAGAAAGAACAGAAACAAAGTAATGAAGAGAAAGGAGAAATGCTTGTGTATTATTTCACTGGTATCATGGGGTATTTATAGTTGAGATTACAGTGTGAATACAATACAATAGATAAACCAGAAAATCTTGTAATCAATTTGAATAATAGATAAACATATTATTATCTTTTATAACATATTATGTATTTTAAAATATATTATCAAAAAGGGTAATTTGGTCTTTTCATTGTTAGGTTGGTCATATCCAGCTCTTGTTTGCAGCCTACCGTTCACAACGCGCCTGTTTCACTGCTTCTTGTTTGCAAATCGTGTTGGGGCTCTATTTGCAGGTTCACATTCACACTTGGTTGTTTATTTCGATTAATCCTATATTTTTATAGAAAAGAGAATATCAAAATCTTTGCTTTGAATGCAGTGGTTTCATTTCCAAATTGATTTTACGTCTGATGGTGGTCCTGCTTCTTTGTATTCTATCTTTAGGTTAATTTGATCTTGTTTTCTCAAAATAAAATAAAATCTAATCTTGTTTATCTGATACAAAAATTGGATTCTTGTTTCTACGATTTTACATTTGTTTGTGGTGTTTTGTTAATCATTTGAGTTATAATTTCACTCTGACTCGGTGATTTGCACTGTTATTTGGGAAATACTAGTGTGTGTCTCCACACGTGAGGAGATTATGAACCACACAGTTTTATTATGCATTTAAACTGTTTAGTTCTGATCTATTCACCCGTCACTTCACCTAAAAATCCCTTCTGCACACAAGTTATTCATGTAATGTTTCAGTCAAGGACGGAACTAGGGGTAATGTTGTTGCTAGGGCAGCTATTGGTAATGCTAAGGCCTAAGGCAAATAGTGAATAATCCAAAAGTGTTATAACACTTTTTGCCGTGGCATTACCGATAATTGATCTGGCAATATGGTGAGCCCGGAACTAGGGGAGGTTGGATGTAGCTCACCCGTTTTTAACATGTTAAGAAAACATTGAATCACAAAGAAATATCCTTTTTAACATCAACATTTCATTTTAGTCCTTTCCTTTTGGTTGTCTATTTTATTGCGCTTTGCGGTAAAATGCTATTGCATTACATGTTGATGTGTGTGGTTCTGATCACATTATGATGTTTGTGGTTGTGCAGCTGATGAACAAGGTTGGCCTGCTATATGGCTTTAGAAATGGAAATGAATTTGTAAACCATCTGTGACGATTTAGTGGAAGGGGAAAAAAAAATTTACGGGGACAAGAAAATCGGCCGGATGTTTACAGTGAAGAGTCTGAAGAAAGCTAATGTTCCATCAGCTCTTATCCCCAACCCTTCTGCAGCCAATCTTCAGTCTACTCGCCTCGCCCTTCACGTGGATGATGACGATAATGCCTCCGCTTGGATTTACCTTGCTTCTGGCTGTCGTGTTTACAGATTTCATGTCTCAACGATCCGTAGCTCATTGGTCGTTGAAGGAAAAGATAGCCTTCTAATTCCCGAACATACGCAGGTCTTGGATGCATCAGAGGTGAATCGGTGCCCTCATCGGTTGGAAATCCAGAGTTTAGCACTTGCTGAAATTGATGGTATTGGTAATGGCTTCGTATTGGGAAGCGTTGATTCTTTTGGTCACCTAATCGTCTCGAAGTTGGATAGTTGCAGCGATGAAGCCGACAAGATTACTTTTTCAATTTCTCCCCGGGATTGTGGTGTTGGAGAAGGTAGCTGGGCTGGCCTTTGCTTCAATCCTCGTCAATGGTCGATGACAGCCGTGGCTCGAAGCTTTTGCAAGAGTATCGACATCTATGACCACGATATTCATCTCCGCACTATGATCACGTTATGGTATCCTACTTCTCTAGTCTTTATGCATAACACACTTGGTGGAAGTGAAGATTCGGTATTAGCCGTGACAGAAGGTTCTCAGCTGACGATATGGGACTTAAGGACGAAAGAAAACGGAGGTTGTGTACATCGAATATGTGGATCTGTTGGTGATAATCTCTATTCAGTATGCAGTTCTTCATCCGGTAATATTGCTGTCGGTGGAGCGGATCGTACTGTAACTGTTTACGACCCTCGAAGATGGACTGCAGTGTCGAGGTGGCTCAATTGCACAAAATACGAGATAACGGGACTTTCTTTCTCGTCATTGAATCCTGACTACATATATGTACAAGGAGTTGATTACGAGGTGATGTGTGGACAATGGAAAGAGAGCAACAAAGCATTTTCGTTTCGGGGTGATTCCAACTGGCTTGGATTTAGTAAGCATCCTAGCAGGGACATTCTTGGGGGTTGGTGCGATTCGGGTAGCATTTTCGTTGCTGATGTAGAAAGTTTGACAGCATATGGTTGAAGATGTCGGAAGTTACAAAATTTGTTAATTTTGCAATGTAGTAGGATTCATATGAATCCTTAGATCTTCAAATGCAAATGCATTACACCATGGATATAGATTCTATAAAAAGGAGAACAATGTTGTTTGAATTTATATAAATAGAGAATGTCATTTGAAGTTTTTTTTTTTTTTTATTTTTTTTTTTTTAAAAAAGTCATATGAAGATTATGAAAAGAAATATGGTTTGATTCACCCTTTGGGCTTTGGTACTAAGTTGTGCCTATTATTGAGATATAATGTTAATTATTTACGATATGATAATTTAACGTAGTATCAGATCGAGAGGTCATGAGATCAAACCCCGTTTCAATCATAATTTTCTAAAGAAAAAATTAAGTATTTCTCAAGTGTTTGGCCTCTCTTCCTCGTCGCAAAAATAAAATATGAGATCAAACCTAGTTTCAAGCATAATTTTCTAAAGAAAAAACTAAGTATTTCTCAAGTGTTTGGCCTCTCTTTTCATCGTCGCAAAAATAAAATAAATAAATAAATAAATAATAATAATAATAATAATAATAATAATAATAAATAAATAAATAAATATTTCCCGTATGTTGGGCCCTCTCAGTCTTCTATAAGTCCACACTTTTGGTTCCCCCGTTTTACAAGGGCTTTTTTTTTTTTTTTTTTTTTTTTTTTCATCCAAAGAAAAGGATTTCAATATGACCAAAAACAAATTCTGCCGTGAATAACCTTATTTCCCGTGTCTTCTTGGCCGGTGCTTGTTGTTTTGGTTTGTATAGAGCGGCTAGCAAGGCCGGCCCTGGAAAATTTTAGATCTTCGACTATGTCGTCGAATTAAGCCTTTTATATAACTTTTTTTTTTCGTAATCGGCGGTCGAAGCTCGAGTAGTCGTAATATTTTTGTTTATTTTGTTAGATACTTTATTCACAAAATCTGTTTTTTATTTTTGTTTTGAATGTGTTGTTGCACACTGAGTGCGACAGGTGTCGCCGAAAAGAAACAGGATTCGACCCGCCCGGTCGGGTCGCGGTGGGTCGAGGGCGGCGCCCCGTGGGAGCTCGAGGCAACGCCCCGAAACCTAAACGAACCTATGCGAATGACACACCATTTCGTAGAAGGGATTTTTCAATGGGACACACCATTTCGGTGGTGCATGTTCATTGGGACACATCCTTTGAAGACGAACTGGTTTGTTCTTTCGTGAAGAGGCACAGTGCCTTTTCGTTGTCTATATATAGAGAGACATCAGCATTTGGTGAAAAACACGAAGTCTTTTTAGAAGCATCATCAGTACAAACATAATGTGTCTCTAAAGTAGTCTATCGTTGAATCCGAGAGAGATCTTAAAATATCTCTTTAAAGAAACGTTTTATACGTGCTTTGGAGATCATTCAGTTCTGTTTGTTTTATCACCATTTTTCTAACATATTTCCCGTGCCTTACTCCAATCCAAAAAAAAAATGTGTACATATGTGATATATGTCTATAATTTAGACATTGTAATTTTTTTGGGCCTTTATCAACCGAAGTAATTTTTTTTTAGGTCAATTAAATTTTTTTTTGGCCTTTATTAACACATTCTATTATGTTAGATTGGATTAGATCTATACGTTTTTTTTTTTTTTTTTTTTTTTTTTTTTTTTTTAATTTTAAATTGCGGAACATGTAAATTCGGGCGGGGCCTTTTGCCGCCGCTTCCGCGGCTTATAGCATGGTCCGGCCCTGGCGGCTAGGCTGCGTTGTAGTACGGTTTTTGCCGTGTTGTAGTGCGGCTTCTGGCCGCGTTTGTAAAGTTTGTTTTTCAGTTCTAATAAAACTTTCGTCTTTTGAGAAAAGAAAAAAAAAAAAAAACCTTATTTCCACCAAATTCTACCGTATTGGTGATGACTAGATTTGTTACATTTTTTTAATAGAAGGAATAAATAAAACCAAAAAATATATATACCAAAAAATGGTGCTATCAGGATATTTGGTTTTGTAAAAAGAAAGGAAACAAAATAATAAAGTAAAAGAGGTTAAACGGATATTTGGTTTCGGATCGACCAACACCAAATTTGGGGTGAGAGATTGCTTTTACTCCAAAATGGTGCACCATTGGAACAACAATATTGCACCAAATTAGGGGAATGGGGGAAGGATCCGCATCCATCGGAGATGCTCTAATGAAATAATCCGACTGAAACAAATCTAAAGACTTAGGGGCCGTTTGTTAAAACCGAAGTCCGAAATCTGAAGAGTGAATTTTGAAATTTGAATGAAATAAGTAATTGAAACCTGAATATAATAAGACTGTTTGATAACACAATAACTCTGAAATATGAAAAATGCTTAATTTTACAATTTTGCCCTTACAACGGCTTTATATATTAAAAATATATATAATACATGTGCGGCATACATAAATGTTTAATTACAAGAAACATATGTTATAATGTTTCCTTACCACCATATTTTTTTCTTAATATAATGTGACTATAAAATTTTCACATATAATGTGAGCGATGTCATTAATTCTCTGGATTATTTGTGTTTTAATTTCATAACATTTGTAGAATCATATAACATTATATAAGTAGTAAACACTTGTTACTAAAAAAAAATATTTAACTTATCATACGTACAAAGCAAAAAAAAAAAGAAAAAACAATTTACGGAGGATCAGTTTCGTTGGACACAAAAAGTAGTACATATCATTCACACACAAAAAAAAAAAAAAAAAAAAGAAGAAGAAGAAGAAGAGTAGTACATATTAGTAGTATTATATTAGGCTATCTCCACTCATAAACCTTTTAAAATGTTTATGACTGTGCTACGTCATCGGTTATAAACCTTTTCGTTTATAAACCTTTTATACTGCCATGTCATCACTCTATAAACATTTTCTTCTCCACTCATAAACCTTTTAACATAAATTTAAATATTTCTTTTTAAACTCTATAATATTATTACACATATTATTATTATTATTATTATTATTATTATTATTATTATTATTATTATTATTATTATTATTATTATTAATTTATTAATAAAATCGTAAACATAAAATTTAAAAATTAGCCAACTCTTGGCTTACCCGAATTTGCATAATCATACAAAGTACGAAATAATTAAATACTACTAAACGTTCAACCAACACTAATTAAATTAATCTTCATTGCTAGTATTCCCGAAACACTCCCAAATATATTCGACCAAGTCGGCTCGAAGTTGTTGATGCACTTCACGGTCGCGTAGTTCTGCATGCCTCCGGAGGTATTGTTGAAATCCTTCAATAGGGCCTTGAGATGCGTGTACCGGTAGTTCGGCTACTTCGTCACACCAGCTAGTTATTGCATTTCCTTCGTCCTCTACAATCATATTGTGCAATATGATACAAGCATACATTGTATCTTGTAAAGTGCTCAAGTGCCAAAACCGTGCCGCACCTCGCACTATTGCCCAACGAGATTGAAGGACCCCAAATGCTGGTTCAAAATAATTATTTGCCATGATATGTGGAGAGAAGAGAAATAAGTGTTGTTGAAGTTGTAAAGAGATTTACAAAGGTTTGTAAAAAAAGAAAAACAAATGAATAAAGATGATGGGTAGTTACTGTTAGAACTTGGGTTTGCAAAAAAAAAAAAAGTTAGTATCTTAATTACTTAAAATTTTCCACGGGTAATTCAAATGATCTTAATTAATTAAGCGGTGTTAAAAAATATTATCAAACACCACTTATTTTAATCATCACTTAAATTTTTAAGAATAAGTACTTAATGACATTAGAAAACGGACCCTTAAATAACAATCCATAAAATTTGACTATTACCGATCCGAAGTACACAAAACCATCTAACATAGACATGCAATGCAAGGACATCCTCAGCCATAATCCAACATCCATCCTCACAAACCGTCAAACCACCATAGAAACACCTCTCTGGTCAGACCCATAACCATGTGTAGTAGTTTTTGGGTCAAGTGACCCCCTAAAAAATATATGTATCTTTTTACTGTAACGACCATGACCCGAAACCGAAATTTCAAATCATGAAGCCTTCTGCCGGAAATCAGACACTATAAAACATAATAATAAAAAATAATAACAAAATCACGTGCCACAATAATAAACCGTTGTTGGTGTCCATGCCCTCGTTATTACATCATCTTTAGAAAAAAATCATAAACTTAGTTGACTATTGTCCTTTTTGAAAACTTGTGACTTGCTCTCAGTTACATTCCGTTGTGGAAGAATATGATCACTGCTCTCATTTGCTAACACAAAAATCCGTATGTCTCTTCTGACAAATTTAGCTAGAGTAGTGGACCGTATAGTGCTTCACCACCTTTCCAATAACACGAGTCTCATCTGAAAAACATAAATACTAAAGAGTGAGTACGAATGCCCCGTAAGCAGTGTCTAAGCATCAAGAGTGAACTAAGAAAGTCATTGAGCAAGCTTTCAAAGTTCCATACTATTAATTTGGAAACTATGATATGCATGCCGTAAATTTTTGTACTGCTAATAGTGCATGCTATGTGTACTGAAGATATATAATAGAAAATAAAGAATGCAACTGTAGTTAAATTCTGTTCTGAAAACAAAGCTTGCAGCTTAAATGAAATTAATAGTAATTGTATTGAAATGCTAGAACATAATAATGTAACTGATACTTTATTGAACGTCTGTTAATAATGATACGGTTCTAATCCGTGTTCCTAGAAGGAACTCTGAAACTGTCTGAGGTTGCAGACCGGATTTTCTGACCGGCTCCGGCATATAAACTGTACTCCTTATTATAGCCCAGGAGCAGGGCCTGATGCCGGGGATTCTCGAAACCTCACTGCACTGAATTTGAAATCTGAATTCTCTCTTTAACCGGGGAGTGGGGTTGTGTGTCTAGTGAACCGTAACATTATTAAAATATTTTTAAACATTATTGTCTGCACTTGTTTATCTGAAATATCTTTATGTTCTAAAGATATTGTTGCTATTCACTGAGCTTTATGTTAAGGCTGTAAGATTTTCTAATATTTATTCTAGGAACCTTTGGAAACCATTTATTACTCAAGTTATCTAAAAGTGCTTGAAACCGTATTTATCCAACATCTTGAGATTTGTATGATAAAAACACTTAAAAGTCTAATATTGTATCGTTTACAAAACTGTTAGAACCACCACTTGTAAAATCAAGATTTACTATTTCAAAAATCATTAATAGAAAAATACTTAGAAATCGATGTTTACTTAATTCTTTTAAAATGATAGAAATATCACTAGCAGTTTATCTTCTAAAACCAACGCTAACAGGGCGGTCCGGGGGGCCCACCGCGGCTCCTCTCTTCTCGCTCTTATACACGCTGCCACTAGTAGCGGGAATTTTTCTTGTAGCTCGACTTCTTCCTATTTTCATTGTTATACCCCCCATAATGAATTTAATCTCGTTGATAGCAATAATAACAGTCTTATTAGGAGCCCCGGTGCCCAGTTGATAGCGAGATCTCAAATCAAGTTATTGTTCTTATATTTATTATTAAAATGCATAACTAATTTGAAATATTCTTACGATTTGCCAATTCATTAAACTAGATAAAATATATGATTGAATTCATTTAAATAATCTAGAATTCATGAAAAACGAATAAAATTATGAACCAACATGTTATTCTATTAAAAACTCAAAACAACTTTTTGTTTCTCAGCTTAAGCCATCGGCTTTGCAACCTATAACCACCGCAACCCCGATGCCACTTTTTTCATTCTTATTAAATTTTGTAACATCCTGTAATGCTCAGTCATTTAGTAATATTATTTTGTGATTTAGGAACTACACTGATCATAAAAACATGTTGAAAAACATGATTAACATAAATGATAACTAGCTCTTGATGCTACACTACTTACCTCGAATTTTAAGCCACGAATCCATTTTTTGGAACAACACTCCTTAACTTGATGTCTCATTCTTATGAATCGACCATTATTTTTATATCAGTATTTTTTCTATAAAACAACTACGTATACATATCAACCTTAATTACATTAATTTAAATCATAAAATGCTTACCATTTCTATCAAAACAATTGAGGAAATGCTCTACGATCTTCCCTTTGCCAACAAGTATGCAGCTTCCATAGTAAAACTATGATCTTCGAATTTTATACGCATCCACAATAAGCAAGAATATCTTCTTCTTCTTATTATTATTTTTTTTTTCTTTTTCTTTCTATTTTCTTTCTTGTCTCACTCTATGTTTTATTTATTTATTTATTTCTTCTACTCCCATGTTCTCATTCGGCCTCCTTCATTTCCTTTCTTTCTCAGTCTCACACTGTCACACACAACAACTACACCCTCTTTTCTTTAAATTGAAACAACTCAAGTATATGGAAGGTTTGGGAATTCATGCTTTAGTATTTAATTATTTTTCTTTGTAACTCCTTAATTGAAAATAAACTAGGTTTAAATATTAGTAACTCCCAACCTAATTATCTTCTTATTAAATAACCATTAACTCAAAATGAATAAATATATATTATATAGTATTTTACTTTTTACTATTTACCGAAAAAACATATATCTTTACAATCGTGAGACCTTACACTTTTCCTCAATATTTTGAGTAAAATTGACCCGGTTATTACAATTACACTATTTAATTTTATTTTACATTAATATCTACTAATTGACTTTCAACTGTTTTTACATTAATATTTTACATTAATATCTACTAATTGACTTTCAACTCGTAATCATACTTGGGTTTTTAAAATTAATGCTTATAATTAAACATGTATTACATTGACTTGAAACCATCTAACATAGACATGCAAGGACATCCTTAACAAATATCCAACCTTCATCTAAAACTTATTATTACTACGATAAAATCTAAAGAACATGTCAACTTGAAAATTACCCTTTTTTTTTTCCTTAAAGAAAGGAAATTACTTTTATCATATTTTGGTAAAACTTACTTCAAATGGTAACGAAATCAACTTTTTGGGCTTAATAATTCCAAATATATGTACCGTAACAAGTAGTTAATGAATTCAAAGATAGAGAAATGATATTGTTACAACGATGCATTTATTTAATGAATGTTTTTTCACATAACAAAATTTCTTAGCACACATACTTTTTTTCCCTCAATTTTCACCCTTGTTGATTCTGACTTAAATTTAGGAAGAATGTTGAATTTTTCTACCCGAATTTGGATAAGAATGTATGAAATAGTTTTTCTGACGGGCATTGTAAAAACGGAAACACTTAAATTCTCACTGAAATTATATAAGAATAATCAAGTAATAATAATAAGGAAAATTGTTAAAAAGAACAAAAAGATTGTCGAAATTATCAAACAGGACATAGTCATATTTTTTTCAGAAAAAAAGACAATTTATGATGCTTAAAGACAATAATACCCCTTATAATCAAGTTAAAAAAAAAATCACGGTAACTGCAAATGGGAAATGGTAGTGGGCACGTTCCACTACCGGAACTCGATCCCCTACGTTGCGAGGGCGCACGCGGTCGTGCGCGACGCCGTTTCGGATCGAAACGACGCCGTGTTGATTGTGTATTTTTTTTTTTAGATCGGATAAAACGACATCGTTTCGACCCGAAACGATGTCGTTTCGGGTGCACACCACGCGCGTACACCCCTTGCACCGTAGGAGATCGAGTTCCATACCATCTACCACTACCCCTCACTACCACCATAAATGCAAACATGTAGTATGTCGTAAATTGTATCAAAATGAAGGGTAAGATAGTGAATTGCACAGAACCCTCCACTCCCCCCACGGTGCTATAAATTAGCCCCTTCATCAAAATTTTACCTTTCCCACAATCATTCAAACAAAACACCAAAAAAAGCTCTCGTCATTTCCAGTTGCTTGTGGTATAGAATTGCACGAGGTAGCTTGTATTTGTGTCTCCTCGTTGGCGGGAAAAGCGTTGTTTTGATCGAGCAAGCTGATTCTCTTTTTGGTAAGAATCATTTGTATTTCTTTCTTTGTGCCATGTCTAAATTGGTGAGCAAGCTGTTCCTCGTTCTCTTTCCTTTTCATATAGCACAATCTGCTTTGTGAAGAAGAGTTTCACAAATCTGAAAAGCAGGAGGGTAATTTCGATGTTGTTGTTTATTGATCGAAAAGATTTGGTCCTGAGTGACCAGAGTTCGAGCTTGCTAGAGGCAAAAGATTTGGTCCTGCAATTAATTGGTGAAATCCCGTTGCACTTTGTGATTTGAGTAATATATCGTTTTTTGTTAGTGTAGATCTAGCTTAATCGCTTGTTCTTGTCATGTTAAGCAAATTGTTATATTTGTTATATTTCTTTTTTAATTTAGCACATATTTTAACCATGATTTATATTCATAAAATACAATTTTATTTAATAGGGTATAGGGTTTATCAAATACAGTGACGAAAAGCCTCCACCTCCGGCGGGTAAGTGCCGTCCACCGGATCGCCAGAAAATAAAGATTATTGCTCTAGTTAAGATGTCACATGTTGCTATTTCTTCTGGATGTGCATATACTCCTACCATCCGCAATTATTCAAGCTTTTGTGTCAAGCAGTCTAGTACATCTATGGCTTCATTTTCATCGGATAAGAAAATATTAGACTGTAAAAGAAGATTTGGGTTATTATCTAATAGAATTGTTCAATGCAAAGCCTTTGAGGTTGATATAGAGAAATCTACGTTGGTCGGAAATAAATTTCATCTTGATAATGTGATTGAAGCTCAACAGTTTGATAAAAGTACTCTGAGTGCTATATTTGAAGTAGCACAAGAAATGGAGAAGATTGC
The DNA here is from genome assembly GCA_036785695.1 of Gentiana straminea. NCBI lineage: Eukaryota > Viridiplantae > Streptophyta > Magnoliopsida > Gentianales > Gentianaceae > Gentiana > Gentiana straminea. Next base: position 1,679,566 of record JAVUPR010000413.1, on the reverse strand, counting down.
GAAGAATTCACATGGAAGTCAGATTCTTAAAGGGTATTTAATGGCTACTTTGTTTTATGAACCGTCGACTAGGACTAGGCTCTCGTTTGAGTCTGCTATGAAACGGTTAGGTGGAGAAGTTTTGACAACTGAAAATGCACGAGAGTTCTCATCTGCAGCAAAAGGAGAGACACTTGAAGATACGATAAGAACAGTTGAAGGTTATTGTGATATAATCGTTATGAGACACTTTGAAAGTGGGGCGGCTAAAAGGGCGGCTGCTACTGCAAGTATTCCGATTATCAATGCTGGAGATGGTCCAGGGCAACATCCAACTCAGGCCCTTTTAGACATGTACACAATTCAAAGGGAGATCGGAAAATTAGATGGAATCAATGTAGGACTTGTTGGTGATCTTGCTAACGGGAGAACTGTCCGCTCTCTTGCCTATCTGCTCGCTAAATACCAAAATGTCAACATCTTTTTCGTTTCACCGGACGTGGTAAAGATGAAGGATGATATAAAGGATTATTTGACATCAATGGGAGTTGAATGGGAAGAAAGTAGTGACCTAATGGAGGTTGCTTCTAAATGCGACGTTGTTTACCAAACTCGTATTCAAAGAGAGAGGTTTGGAGAGAGAAATGATCTCTACGAAGCAGCTCGAGGAAAGTATATCGTTGATCAGAACGTTTTACGTGTTATGCAGAAACACGCCGTGGTAATGCATCCTCTTCCTAGGCTTGATGAGATTACAGTGGAAGTGGATAAGGATCATAGGGCTGCTTATTTCAGACAAGCTAAGAATGGTCTATACATTAGAATGGCTCTTTTGAAGCTGCTTCTTCTTGGTTGGTAGAGAAATATGAAACGGATATATCGGTACAATAACAAATTACTCTGTATTGATGGTGGTGGGACCCGTTGATTGATACGAGTCCGAGTCGTTGATCAAGAGTCTACGAGTCTGTAGTGGCACAATGTAGTTGCTTTATCGTTTTCTTCGAGAATTTTATGATTTTTGAAGTCCCAAATTTTGACAGGAAATTCTTAGAATTGCTTTTCTATCGATTTTGCAACTACTTGGGGTTTATTGAATACAATCTTTGAAGGAAAGGGAAAAACAAAAAAAAAACAACCATGATTTATAGAAAAAAAATTGAAGTCACTCCCAGGATAACGAGGTCTTTGGACTGGTGGAGGGTTTATTCATAAAACAAAAAAAAATAAACAACGTTAAAGTAATTTATATTTGTTATTTTTTTTTTTAATTTAACACATATTTTAACCATCGGTGGAGGGTTTATTCTCTGTCTAACGTTATCTTGGGTGATTATAGTAATTATAGGAAATTGAATCTTTCTAAAACTGGTATCTAATTTTCAAAAAAAAAAAAAAAAAAAAATTAAAACCAAGAAAGACGATCATGAGTACTCTCCAGTTTTTATGGATTGTAATCGAATTTGTAGGAGAATCTCACATTTAATCTTTTTTATTGTTTGATTTAAAAGCATTAAATGAAATTAATAAAGAAGAAAGAGTATTGTTGAAAGCTTACAATACTTTGTCTTGATTAATTTACTTTCTTTGAAACCCGATTTATTAGAAAATCTGTACTTCTTGCCAAAAATCTATATATTTTATTAGGAAGAAATTAATAATTAATAAATTATGTATTAATTAACCCGGAGGTTCGGGTTCAAGTCCCAGTGGGGACAAAAGTGTACGCGTGTGTGTTTTTTTCGTATCCGTCAAAAAATAATCAAATGTTATATATAAATAAATAAATATACATGTATATTTTATATATATATATATATATATATATATATATATATATATATATATATATATATATATATATATATATATATATATCACAAAAAATAAAATTGTAATTGCTTGAAACAAACCAATCTGAAACCTCACCGATCCAACCACTGATTGTCATAGTGTTTTGGATTGGTTTGAGTTACTATTATTTCAAACCAAACCGATTTATGCTAAGTGAAAAACCGAACCAAACAGAACAATACCGACCCATGGTCACCCCTAAAAATAAACCATTGTCTGATGTTGATAGTAAGGGTGTACATGGATATGGATTATTCGAAAACTGAACCTAACCGAATTCATTTGATTCAATTCGGTTCGGTTTCGGTTAGTATTATTGAGAAACCGAAATTTTGGTTCAGTTACGAATAACTCTATAAATTATCAAAAATCAAACCGAATAAAAAACCGTTCCGTTAACTGAAAGTGAATAGAAAATTGTAACCGAAATGACTATAATTAACTTGTAGAACTAGTTTTCCTAACCAAAATACTATAAGACTTTGTGAAATTTTGCATATAACCATATCGTTGTCCGACTTTTTTTTTAACCGAATTAAAAGTTTGAATAAAAACCAAACCGTTTAAAACCGAATAGAATTGTTATTTTTATTTCAATTTTCGGTTAACCGAACCAAACAAAGCCGTATATTTCGGTTCGGTTCAACTCGGTTACCTAAACAAACGCTTTGGATTCGATATCAAATTTCAATTAACCGAAAATTTCAGTTCAGTTTCGATAAAGCCATTAACTATACTAAACCGAACCGTGTACACTCCTAGTTGATACATCGTAGGGTTGCCCCAACTGGTATGGTAAGAGATCTATAACATTGAACTTTGAATGATAAGGAAATTAAATAATTTTGTTTCAAGTAATCATGTGAGGCCTTTGGTGTCATGGCCTCCCGTCACCCAAGAGCCATTGGGATCATTCTAAAAACAACTAGCAAAGCTCTCACCACGACCTCATAACATAACTATATCCTAAAATATACATAAATCTGTAAATGATATATAATCACGTTCTAATATTGTTAGAAGATTACAACAAAAGATTGTATAATTCTGTAAATGATATATAATCACTCACGTTCTAATATTGTTAGAAGATTACAACAAAAGAAATACAATCGTTCCATTTAACTTATTAGACGCAACATGATCCATAGCCCCGACATTGACGTCATTCGTATCATTTTACTTCTCCCTCGACCAACTAACTAGAAGCTTATCCCGTTAACTAGCAGTACTTATAAGACCTAAAAAGGAGTTCTCAAGAGGTGTGAGCTTTTACAATGAGTAGTTTTACAGATAATCATAGTTTGAAGGTACATAGGGTAGTTAAGCACATATAAATATTGTAGTAGCATATAAGAAATTAATAAACAATTAAGATCACATAAGGGTAGTGATCATATCAAAGTCCAGATAAAAACCTTATAACCTCTTGTAGTAAAATGAAGCTACCTCACCCTTGAACGTTGAAATAAACGGCCAGTCAGTCAATAAGCGGATTCTGGAATTAACTATAAGTCACCTTAGTATTGCATGGCTAAACCTACTAACCATGTTTGACGATAAGGTTATATCAGGATTAGGAACATGATCAAGTTGTCGGCCCTATGCTTTCTTAAGCGATCAAGCCATGTCTATCGGGAAAAAAATGGTCATGTGCCAAGTTGACACACTGTATCATAGTATCAATTAGTAGCCAAGATGGCATAAAAGAGAACAATCCAAGTAGCGGAAACATTTATATAATGGATCGAAGGTATCATATCATATTAGTTATGTTACATTTGACATTGTCACTTATTAATGCACACAACGATAAGATTCTTCATTAACCCCTTAACTTAGTAAAGAAATTTGGTAGGAGGTAGAATGACTATATTTCCTCATTGTTCTCCGGAAAACTGAAGGCCAACTCCGGAAAACTGGGAGGAAACCCACAAAGGTTTTGTGGAGTGGAACTAAACAGCTTTGTATCCGGGCAAATATGAAAATCAGGGAATGATGAGGTTTTCAATACCCCATCATAAGAAGATCGATCGGGGGTAGCAAATGATAGGATTCACATACAACACATCCACAGATACAAAAGCTGTCTTTGTTCATTCGGATGGTAACACACAAACACACCAATTCTACCATGGACAATTTGTCACACACACTTCTAGCCACAAACAACATGAACAAATAAATATAACAACAGACTTATGTTTACCATAGTATAATAATAGTTTAGCATACCAATCTCCCAGATTACTCACATACATGACATTAAAACACTTATTACAAAGAGCGCTAACAACTTCAGGCGGTTTTGCTTCTTCATTACAATACCTACCAGATACTACACCCCACCTAATAGATACTATTTCTTATTATAAATAGGGTTCCCATATCCACTGATAGTCTAATCTTGGTCTCCCTATTTAGTGAACTAAGCATCACGGAGCACACTGCCAGCCTTGGCGTCCCTGCAATATTATATCGCAAGAGCAAATGATTACAGGAAAAGAAATATTGGAGAAAAGCCTTCTTCTTTCCTTTCCATATATGTACACACACACACAGAGAGAATTATTAATTTTGGGCGATATGTAATTAGGTCCAACAATTGTCTCGATGGCTTTCCTTAAAATGAAGATTCTTAAGACCCTCGTTTTCTTACGGTTCATTGACAAGTATTATACAAAAACTATCTTTTCTACACATCTATTTGGTAATAAAGCTTTTTATCAACAAAATTTTTCCACTTCTCTCAAATTCTGAACTTTATCATTGCTTATGGCTTCCAATGGGTGCACAGCATATGTTCATCCTAGATCTGAAACAACATCCGAAATTCGGAATGCTGCAAGAGAGATATAGATAACAAGTTCTCTCAAGACCATTGGGTGCACAGAGCATATGTTCATATTCAATCACAGCAAAGAAGCACACTTGATCCTAGATCTGTGAGATGTATGTCTTTAGGGCACACTCTAGTACTCAAAAAGGGTACACATGTTATTTCCATAGATATGACTTTTAGCAAAGACCAACCATCTATATCAAGGTGGCCTTAAATGGGAAACGTTTAAGGAACAGAGCCAGGCTTGGGATTTCATGGACATTGAAACCAGTGGCATCACGCCACCGAAAGAGATGAACCCGGCACTAAGAGCTCTATAGAACCCTCCATACACCATCTACTTAGACCACCCATTGTTCAGATGTACACCTTTTTCCTTTTTTTACAGATACGGAAGGCATATAAAACTCACACGCATGCGCCTGGAACTTGAACCCGAGACCTCTTGATCCTGAGGCCTCAATTTGACCGCTAAGGCAAGTCGCATTGGCTAGTGTGTATACCTAGAGCTGGGAACATGCTGATACCAACACCGGTCAAGATATAGCCACATTAACGCGATATTGAAATTCAAGGTGCTTTTAAGGAGTATCAAAACCCCCCAAAATAGCCTGACAACTTGATATTAAATATGTGTTTCTGAATGATGATCTACAATTTACGAGAGGAAATTTAAGGATATTTTATTGCTATATTTTTTCATAATTACAATGACTGGAATCCCTTTCTTAAATAGGAGCAGAATCAAGGTCTAAAATCTTGATTGATTAGGACTCCTTGATTTTAGGAATCAGAATCAATCTTACAATAAAATTATAATATAATAAGGAAAGTCTACTCCTAATCTCTCAAACCCTAATTTGTCACGAATGACAAAAGCACCCTTATCCTTCAACACTCCCCCTCAAGTTGAGCATGGATATTGATCATGCCCAACTTGCTCACAAAGTCTTCAAAGTTTTGTTTGATCAGTGCTTTTGTCAAGCCATCAGTTGTCTGTTGTGCAGAGGACATGAAGGGAATGCAGATCACACCATTTTCTAGCTTTTCCTTAAGAAAATGCTTGTCTACCTCAACATGTTTTGTCCTATCATGTTGGACAGGATCATTTGCAATATTAATTGCAGCCTTGTTATCACAGAACAACTTCAATGGACCCTCGGGGCTTAATTTTAGGTCTTTTAGAACTCATTTCACACACAATTCTTCACATATTCCCCGAGCCATTGCCCTGAATTCTGCCTCAGTAATGCTCCTTGCTACCACATTATGTTTCTTGCTCCTCAGGTTGCTAGATTCCCCCATACAAAGGTGCAATAACCTGTAGTTAACCTACTATCCTTGGATCCTACCCAATTAGGGATGTCAATGGGCACGGGTTTGGCAACAACTTGATCTATTTGAAGAAATCCCATGGAAATGCGGTGAGGATATCAAGGTGTACAAGGATGTTATTGAAAAAGAACAAGTATTCATATTCCATATTGGTCAAGACCAATATTTGACAGTATTCATCTGTTGGAAAACATTCATCCTAGTTAAAAACATTGTCCTCATTCGATAAAAAGGAGTTGGTTGAATTCTTTCTCTGCCGATTAAGAACTTGGTCTCACGTAGTCATCACCAGATATTTAATCTCATACAGGTGCTAGATGCCGATGGTGACATGGTTTGAGTAGAGTATTTCGCTTTGCACACAGGGGCAGATCAAGGTCCGGATTTCTTAACATTAATTTAGTGTTGCAAGGTATTACAAGTTTTAAAATTTGAAATTAGGGGTAGACAAGATAAGAAAGATGCCATACTTGTCCATAGCGACCTCCACGAAGAAGATAGAGAAGAAAGAAGGAGAACCATATAATAGCTAGCATTCCAAAATTTCTCCATGGAGCCACCTGCACTACTTTGTATACTAATAATAGTTCTTCCTGCTGCTCTCTGTTCGCAAGGTTCCCTTCACTTTCGACCGTAAATCGTAATAATAGGATTAATAATAATAATATTATCATTCGTAATCCCCAATCTTCCATCTTCTTCTTCTTCCAAGTACTTGTGGTGGCAGCGAATATTAATTCCTTGTGATTCCAGATTCCAATGCGTGATCCAGAATTTGAACGTCTTGAAAGTAGACCACACCAGAAATATAGTAAAAAGCATTGTGATGAGCCACTCAGGGAAAATAATGTTGCAGAAAACTCCAACACTTGCTCCTAGCAACATACATGGCTCGGATAAAAGTGCTACATCATAATTAATCAATGAAGCGGTGGGCACCGTGTTCTTCTTGGCTAAAACGTTGCTGACAACATTGGCAACGGAACCTCCTGTGACCATCAATGCTGAAAAACTTGAGGCTGCTTTCAGGTCTAATCCAGCAACTATTGCCAGAATCGGAGTGAAAAGCCCACCTTCCCCGATCCCTCCAGCACTTGATATAAATGCTGCTGCAATACTTAGGCAACCTGCTACTATCATTCGAGTCAAGATTTCCAACAGATATGACTGGTCATTGAGAGTCACGTTTCTCACACTATTAAAGTGGTTGAAGGGAAAACTTCTCAAATTCTTGGACCAGATTCCGTGAACCTAACCAAGAATATTGTCCTAACAGATGTTCTTTATGTACTTAGACTGTAACTGTCGCAGACCCTGTTGTTTTTTATTTTATTGTAAGCCATGTGTGAATTGGTAATAATAAGAAGTAACAAAAATCATAATTATCCTTCAACATGTTACTCTCCTATCAAAAAAAGGTATCTTAACTCACTGGATGTTAGCTTTTTTTAAGACAACCCGTTTTTTAAATCTCAAGGAGATGACTACATTATGCATTATCAAAATTGGGAGAATGTTCTCATTTTCATGTCTCTCCAATTGTACCTCCTAGTACTAAAAAAAATCAGGGGCTCGACACATCAGGAAATCCTCATAATCGTATCACTTCAAGGCCTCCCATTATTCATGTCTACAAAAGGAGACGAAGTGTACCAAAATCCGCATCAGGTATGATCATGGTAACTGTGATACTGAGAACCCTATAGATGGATCTGATAATCATATACGGTTAAAATGAGATATTATTTTGGCATAAGATAAACGCAAGACACAAGTCGTAACCCTAATGAACTCTTTTTCTTAATGGACACACCACAACTAAGTCAGCTAAACTACAGGCCGTCTTTCACACATTAATGCATATTACTCTAACACAATCAACGTTCATCAAATGCATCAATTTGTTTCCATGAACGTGACAAGAGAATTAAGTATTTGGTGACATGAAGATCCATCACCTCTGCTTCGATGTCATAGAGTTCAGATGTATTGTCTTCCAAAAACGGAAAGGCGGCAAGAAGGAAACAGGCCAAATAACTCGTAATTCTAAATTCATATTAAAAGATTAAATAGTTGTAACTCATTAAAATCTTTAATTTATTTCTAAAAGAACACATTCATCCAGCAAAAAGTAGATCAGATCACAGCAAAATGAAGCCATAGGGAGGTGGCAAGCAGAACCACATAAATAAACACTGCGATTCACCCTCTAAGACATCAGTACAGAAAGAAAGAATACAAAACACGGAGAAATGTTTAGATTCCAAAGTAAGTAAAAACCTTGCGAGTTTCTTAGCTCCCATCCCAGATTCCCTGCATACGGGAACATTGATCGCAGTGTGACATATCAAAGACAGAATTTAAACAACTGAATACTCCGAAATGTGATATGCGAGGAATAAAAGTACTATTACTACTGAGTAGCTCAACCTTCCCTCTCCTCTGCCCCCACCCCTAAAATATAGAACAAACTAAGCAAATTACCTTGTTTTGAACTCTTCGTGTTTCCTGCGTAAGGGAAATTAAAGACAATTTAATATATATCAAAAGATGAAACGCAAAAACAGTTGAGTAAATGAATGTGATATGTATATAATGCAGATAAAAATACTTCTTAGCTTGACCATACCCGATTCAAATAAACAAACACTAAATAATTAAGGAAACCTATATATAAAAGATTGTTCAGGTATTTATGGCCATGGATATGTTAAAATTCTTCAATGCCAGCAACCAATCTTGACACTGCAAGAAAGGAGGGAGGGATGATTAATGATTATGAACAAGCCACAAGTGAGCAATAATTACGAACTTGTTACAGATTCCTCTGAGTCTTCATGTGTACACCATCTACAACCAAGCTTGTGTGGGAATGTTGAAGTATTAATTAGATATTAGATAAGGTTTTTATTGGGTTCGATGGGGTAATGTAGAGTCTTCTAGCTATTGGTTAATTACTAACAGTAGGAAGTAGTTAGGACTAGATTAGTTCATTTATGACAGCTGCCCTGGCCATTTATATTCTCCTCTGGACTCAGTTTGGATAACAATAAGAACCAATTATTCTTTCTCTCTTATTCTCACAAAATATGTCAGAAGATCAACCTCTAGCTATTGGGGAAACCTTGTGACAGCAATCATTGATAAGGCAGAGGCTGAGCAAAGGGCCAAAGCACTTGGAGTTTGTACGGGGCTATGGCTAAAATGAGTTTACATGAACTCAACGCCCGATCAATGATCCCATGAAAGCCTTGTGTGACAGTTTATCAACAAGTATTGCATAGAATCCACTTCAACATGACAAAACCAGCACATTGATATTGAGAGGCATTTTCCTCAGGTGGAAATACTGACGAAACGGTCAAACTTTCAACTACAATACTACATATAGATATGAGGAGAGAAGAGAGGGAAAAAATGATTGTATTTCCTCGATTACAACCTCGTGAATGGTGAGGGAAATAAATAGTGTACAAGCAAGATTTGGATAAGCACAAAGAATTCAACTTTAGTCAATGTTGGGAGGCAACCAATATATGCACTCCTGCAAACTATAACTAGACATTCTAGGTGGAAACCAAAGAGAAAAAAGAATATGACTACACTAGAATACAGACTAATTAAGAAATAAAATATATTTAATATATTCATACTTTTAACACTGCCCAACAAGCATGGCGCAACCAACTAATATCTTGACAAAAGTAGAAACTGTCAAAGATTTTTCCATGATTTAAGTTCCAATGTTGCTTACATCAACATTTTTAACAAGCTCCAGGAGAAGCTTTTAGATATGCTTAATTGGCTAGTTGTATAGCTTAAATTAATTTATTGTCGGTTAATGTGAGGCTAAAATTTCCATAATTTTCACAACAGCCCGATCAATATTTAGAGTCTTTCTTTTTCTTGAAGTTATTACAAAGATGGACATGGAAGATGCTGAAGAATAGGATTTTCAAACATTATTAATTATGTACTTGCAAACACAAGTTTCAAAAGCAGTTGTGCTGGTAGTGGTGTATTGTCTTATTAAAAAGGATATTTTGGATAGAGGGCTTATCCACAGATTGTCTAACTTGAATATCCTAAATTAACCCAAACGAGATAACTTATATAAGGTACTGAAATCTAAAAATTGGTTAAACCCTAAACCATGAGGGTCTCCACTCCCCCTGTCCCACGGAATGAGTGGATATGTTGATCAGGTAACCTAGTGGCTCAGAGTCATGGGCATACTATTATACCAAAGAACTGAAAGAAGTCCCCCTTTTACGTGGTTCAAATCTCCACACTCCAGCTTAAGGTTCAGCTGCCCTTTAAAGCACCCAAGCCCTTTACCACTAGGCCATGTCCAGGGGACAAGGTACTGAAAAACTAAATTTCATGGAGAGAGGTGAAGAAGAACAAGCCACAAAAATAATGCTGATTGATTTCACAATTGATGCTAAAATCCATGCATTCCCATAAGCCCCAGGGAATACCGTAATAACAAATGTAACCCTCAAATACGAGAAGAAATAGGAGAATATTTAACTTTAGAGATATTGAAAACGAAAGAACCTTTCATACTCATCATGAGAAGCTACACGAGCTTTCAGCTTGGTTCTGCATTGAAAAAAAGAGATGTTGATCAAAAGCAATTGTGCATTGAATTTAAATATAAGAACTTCCATCCTTTTTTTGCCCCAACTCCAGAAAGCCGAAGAGAGATTATTAGCTAACAACTAACAAGTAGTAGTACTGAAGAATTTAACAAATGAAACACAGAGAGTAGAAAATAAACCATCTCACGTTATGAATTATGAAAGACAATCATCACCCAGACAACCATTAAAGAGCATATCTACGTTTTGTAGATATGAATGCATCAATGTCATATCCAAACTACTCGAAAGTTGTCCCCATATTTTAAGTGAGTTGCACATAGAACACAACCTGCACGGCTGAAGGGCATCTACCCATCAGCTATTAGAAATTGATATTCATATCCAGAACTACCAAACACAAGTTTACGTATAATTATCACATCCAATTTCATCAAGGAATATTGCAAAATACTGTTTGCATGAACATACGAAGCCTTAAAATTCAATAACTTCGTCTGAAAACCACGAAATATAATTCAAGTTATGTTTAAAGTCCATAATTGAAGGGTAAACAACGTAGCTTCTCAAAGTTAGGAAGGAAATTCCCAACAAACCTACTGGACACCAGATGTGACAAACCCAGGGTAAGAATATAAGAGCTTTGAATGAGGATATGTTGCAGGTACGAGCATTGCACATCCTGTATACCCTACCCATCCCGCCGTATCATTGAGATTTGAGTTTTAACAAGGAAATTTAGAATAATACAACTCTAAAGCAAAATAAACATTTAACTGTAATTGAACAATACAATGTATATCTAAAAGAGTAAACCAAAAAAGTGCATAACAATCAAATTGTCCACTTAGTTTTTCTGTGTAGCAGCTTTAATTCTTCAAGTACCAATCTAGCTATTTCAATGTAACAAAAGCACATAACAGGCAATCAGACAATGTCAACTACAAATTCACCTCCGTTAGCTATGGTTTCTATATGGTGTTTTTGTTTCCTTAAGAATATTCCAGCTAACCAATTAGCATCCTAAACTAAGGGCATGTATAACATACCTGACGCCACAAAAATCAGTCCTGCAATAACATGAATACAGAATTACTAGATGCAAATATTCAAACAGGAAAAAGAATAAACAACAATTCCAAACCAACAAGAAGACGTACCAATACACACAAGCCATACCAGCATGAACTGAGAATGCTGCATACCAACGGACATTGCATATCATTTTGGAGATGAAACCACCATATTCAATGCAAAGAACCTCTTTTTTTGTGTAAAAATGTACAAAAAATCGAAATAAACAACCGGGTATGAAGGTGAACCTGCTAAAAAAGGTGCAGCAGGACTTAGACGCTCGGCTGGAACCTGAGTCGTACTGTACACGCCCAACACATCAACAAAAACATCAAAAGAAACAGGCGCATTAGCAAAGCAATAACACATCAAAAGAACCAGGGAGTACTGTGAATCAAAAGAAATAAAACCTGCTGTATGACCGAGCAGCACGTAGCTTCCCAACGATGTTGCGCCTACAAGTGAAAAACACGCCGCCGATAAATTTTTAACCGAAAAGAAAATAACACACAATCTTCTCAAAAAACATTAATAACAATAACACAAAAAAAACACTTGTTTGCGGATACACATAGATAGACGTCAAAATTCGTAAAGAATACGCCCTACCCAATTTTAAACATCATGATTAGTAGATCAGTTAGGTCTTCTGTTAAATCGAAAATTTGAAATCTAAAATCTAAAATGTAACCGAACTGTTAAAGTGTTGAAATTGATTATATATATATATATATATATATATATATATATATATATATATTTATATTTTTTTTTTTTTTTTTTTTGTAAAAACCGGATATTTTATTAATAAAAAATTGTACAAACTGTACGCAATGTACAAAAAACAAATTAAAGCAAGATACAAGTGTTTAAGGGCATCCAAATAAATCAAGGCCAAGCTACTCTAAGTTAAGCTCGGGATAGCTTCAGAGATAAAGATCGTCTTCGGGGGCCGTAGGGTGCTTGAGTCGTGGTAGTCCTTGTTCCGCCAATACCACAGACTCATCACAATCTCACGGAATATGAATCTCCAGAAATCCATGGTGTCGTGCTTGTACATGTTTATTTTTAGACAATGCTCCAGCCAGGATGGGGTATCCACGGCGGAGATGAAAGGAGACCAATAATGTCGGTGAATAACCTGCTTCCACATAGTATAAACCCAAGGACAATCTCTCAGGGCATGTAGGGTAGTTTCCGGGTAACTGCCACAAACGACGCAAGCATCATCATCAATAATAGATCTCGCTTCGAGTAGGCCTGCGGTTGGTAGAGCATCGTAGTGGATCTGCCAAAGTAGGAGGTTCCCCCGCAAAGGTCCTTTGATTGACCATATGATGCGCCATATATTTTCTCCGGGAATCTCATGTACATGATGAAGACTATGGTAGGTCGAACTTACCGAGAACTTACCCGATGTAGTCAAATTCCAAGTAACATTTCCTGCTTCATCAGAGCCAAAAGCATCACGGAAGAAGTGTGCTGCCGAACATATATGACGCCATATAGAAGAGCAATTTGACTTAGGAGTATCAAGGGGGGAGCCATATTTGCATTTGAGAAGTTGTACCCACAGTTTCTCAGGCTCCGTTAAAAGTTGTCATGACAGTTTTGCTAGGAAAGCGTTGTTCATATCTTGGGCACTTCGAATACCAAGGCCCCCTTTAGCTTTGGGTTGACATATATGTTTCCAGGCAATAAGATGGAGACCACGGCTCTCAGTATCGTGCCCCCAGAAAAAAGACCGAACTGTTTTATCGAGTTCAAGGGTAACAGAAGCAGGAAGTTTGACGGTTTGCATTTGATAGTATGGAGTCGTAGAGAGAACCGTTTGAGCCAAGAGGGCACGACCTGCTTTAGATAAAGCGTTTGCCTTCCAAGGTTGTAGCTTGCCACGAACTTTTTCAATAGTGCATTGAAAATCTTCCTTTTTCACCCGAGTATGATGAAGAGGTACGCCAAGGTATTTCTCGAGATGGGTTGTATGGGACATACCTAAGGCGAGCTCGATGTCGTCTATGATGTCGGGGTCTGTATTTGGGGATGTTGCAAATTTCGACTTGGTCACGCTAACTTTCTGGCCAGAAATGCTACAAAATTGCCCGAGGACCTGGTTAACAACAGTGGCCTGACCAGCAGAGGCCTCCGCAAAAAGGAGTAAATCATCCGCAAAAAAGAGGTGAGATAGCTTAGGCCCACCCCGAGATACAGAGATCGGCTTCCAATTCCTATTTTGGATTGATTGATTAATTAGGCAGCTGAGCACCTGCATAACAATAACAAACATGTAGGGAGCAAGGGGATCACCTTGTTTTAGTCCACGACTAGGTTGAAAGCCCTCCAGGGGGCGTCCATTCCAAAGGATTTCAAGAGAGGTGCTCGAAAGTGAGTACATGATGATGATGTTGATGTCAACGAGTGTGTCGTTGAAATTGATTATATTGTTCGATAACATTTTATATTTGCAATCTGATTTTTTTTTTTTTTGAACAATTATCTAAAAATACACATATTGGACTTAATTAGGTAAAAGGAAATCCAAAACAAACACTTATAATGAAACAAATGACACAAATTAGATAAATAGACCAAAATACACTTAATGGAAGAAAAAAAAAAGGGGGAACAAGCGCGGATACGCTGAATGTTTATTTTATTTTTTATTTAGTTTAAACTTCTTGTTGTTGTGTTTTGTTTTTTCTTTTTTTTTACTAGTGAGATTCGATGCCGTGCAACGCACGGCATGCCCATGCTTTATGTTTTAACTTATTGGACGTTAATAAATATTGGAAAAAAAAACAAGATATCCGTTTTTAGTTTCTGTCTAGGTATCCAAATGGTTAACTGCATTTCGGTTGTTTAGGAGCCATAGAAAACATATATATAGTACAGCAGGACACTGGATAGTACTACAATAAAAGGCATTATTTTAACCATAATTACACAAGTACTTAATACAGAGGCTAAAGTTACATAAGGAAAAGATCATACTGAATATGGCATCACAAGCATTAGTGTTCATTATTCATGAAACAAACTAATGGCTTGCAATACATCATGCAGTGACCATTGAACTGTTTTTACCACAACATCAGTTATTTATACATAAGCAAGAGTTAAGCCAACAGAGGATTACAGCCAACACGATATTAGTAACCATTAGTGTTCGTTTTTTGTGAAACAAACTAATGGTTCTAATATTCATGCAAAGGATGCATCACAAAAACAAAGTTTTAACAGCAAAAGAGGGCATTCATGTTTTCTTTCAGCATAACTTTGATAAGGACATAGAACTAACTTTGTTTCAGTTTGCTCTTGGTCTTCTTAACAGGGCTCTGAACAGAAGACGAAGCTTGAACCATGGACTGCAGCTGAATGTCATCTTCAATAGGCTCTACTTTAATAGTAATGGTGGATGTATGAGTGTCATCAAAAGCGAGCAGCCTCTTACAACCAGATGGAACCTCACTGTTAGTAATAATGTTCTGTGAGGAGGCTGAAATTTCTTCAATCAACACTTTAGTTGATGGGGTGAAAAACTAAACATTGTCTTCATTGTCCTTTGTGAGATCAACAATTTCTTTATCAGCTGTGACGTTCCCTGGTTCTTCATGTTCTGTAACTATCTCGACATCAGGGAAAACATCTGTGTAAAGATAAATCTTTACAAGTGGATATTTTCTTGTCACTGCACCCCGAACCAGTTTGTCAAAATACTTAATGTAGCACACAACATGTTTGTTCTCCAAACATGCCTCTAATTCTGGTATCAGTGAACGACCCTATAAATGAAAGAAAAAAATCAGAACACTCCAGGGAGATGCATTGATTGTAAATGCATTATACTAAATTTGTGAACTTGCCTAGGTGAATTCATTGACTATGAAAGTTGTACAAAACCTTGATAATTAGAACACCTCGCTAACATATATTGTCAACATATTCAGCATTGGATATGCATTAACATCTCCACCATTTATTTTGTTCTACTGTTATGAGGAGTGTTCTGTAAGGTAAAAAATTCCCTGATGTCGAAATGAAGAAACATATGTTTTGTTGCTTTAAATTTTACAAACAGAGCAAGAAAAGCAAGAAAACATATGTCAAAAAACTGAGCATTTTTGCTTTATGTATCTAATCCAAGTTTTGGTACATGGCCTGCATTTTTGCTTTATGTATCAACTCCTCAAGAAAACATTTGTAAAATACATAAAGCAAGAAAACATATGTATCTACGAAAAATTTCCGTGATGTCGAAATTGAGATCATATGTTTTACCTTTATTTACATAAGTTTAGTGCTCTGTTTTCTTACATATGTTTTCTTGCTTCATTGAAGTTGACCAAATAAAATTTAAAAAGACATCCGTTAAGCACACTGCTAGAGGAACATACTAAAATACTTAAATGATCTCGATCAAAAGTAGTATGAAAGATTTTAAAACCTGGATTAAATTACCTCTTCGTCAGCTTCTTTTAGCTGTGCTGCAGTGTATGGAACGAGGACCTCCATGTCAGGTGAATACATTGCTGCATACGCAGTAGCAGATGCATCAGCGATCGTAACTCCAACGTGACACATGTTGTCAGCAAGACACGTTAGTTCCATGTTTAGTCTCTGACGCCGGTACTTTTATTATGAACTATTGCTTACTTTAGGCAAATAGGATCTGGTTCCTCGCTTGAGTTTCAAGGCATCTCCTGTTCATGGCCAATCCTCAAAGCTACGTATAGCTGACCATGCGAAATAACATGCTCTTTTAAATACACCCCGACAAAATCCAATGTTTGTCCTTGAGATTTATTAATTGTCATTGCAAAACACATCTAATCGAAAACTAAATTCGCCCATAAGGGACCGGATAGTATTCTTCGTTAGGAGGTTCCAAAGGAATTCTGTGTAAAAAAACTTGTTTACCCTTGTAGTCACCGGTTGCTATTTCAGCTCTAACAATTTTTCTAGTAAGTTCTTTACATAGTAGCCTTGTTCCGTTACACAGGCCTTCAGTCGGGTCTAAATTCCTTAGTAAAATGATTGGGTAGCTTATCTTCAAAACCAATTTATGTGGAGGCAAACCATTAGGTGTTAGACTATTTAAAATATCTTCATATTCAGATTGATCTGATGGATTTAAAGCTTCATCATAGCGTAAATATTCTATCTCCTCTCCTGGGAATTTGTTTATCAACATGTCATTGATTTCATCTACAAATTGGCTTTTTGTTGTTAGTATAACTCTGTTAATAGAAACATGTTCATCAACATAAGATAAAGAAATGTCAGGAAAAACTTCACTTATTAAGTTATCTATTCCATTGTTGCCTTCTTTTGGATCTATCAAAATTTCTGAAGGTAATTCTATGTTGTCAGAATCTTGAATCTGGTGAGCACCATTACCTAATTCTAAAAGAAAAGATGTAAATTTAGGATCTAACCTCGCCCTTATGTTCTCAGTAAGTCTGTGAACAGTAAGCCTCGGCCAAAGATACGATCTAATAAGCGATGCATTTATTGTCTGTAGTTTAGTTCCTCGCGTAACAATTGGCAAGGTCTGTCGGAAGTCGCCTCCTAAAACAACAACTTTTCCTCCAAAGACCTCATTTGAATCCATGAGGTCTTGTAAAAGGTCATCCAATGCTTCAATTGCTTTTTTTTTTTGACATTGGAGCTTCATCCCATATGATTAACCTAGATTCTTTAATTAATGTTCCTATGGAGCTTTGTTTATTAACCCTACAGGTTGCATCAGCACCCAAATCTATCAGAATCTTGAACCTAGAATGCGATGTTCAACCACCTGGAAGTAGCGAAGCCGCTATACCAGAGGTTGCTGTGGGTAGAGCAACCCAACCTTTTGATCTAACATCAGCCAATAAAGCCCTGTATAAGAATGTTTTTCCGGTTCCACCAGGGCCGTCTATAAAGAAGCAACCTGGAACATCACTATTTATTTTAGCAACTATAGCATCGAAGACCATTTTCTGTTTTTCGTTTAAAATGGATTGAGCATGCAGATCTAAATCAGAAACAATAATGTTTTTTTCAGCTCTTACTTCCCTAGTTAGGTCTTCTTTATCGTTAAATAATTTATCCTGTGGCATAATACCATACATGTTTATATTTTTTCCCATAGACATTAGAAAGGAATTAATCTGTTTTAAGGCTAAATGTTTACTCTCTTCTATAGGTAAACCTAACCGTTTAGTAAAATCCTGAATCATTTCATGTTGGAACCTAAGCCATAATTTTTTAGGTTCATTGGGACAAGAAAAAACTAATAAAGTAGCAAACAACCTTCTTAGTTCAAACGGCATTCGAAACATACATGCTTCTTCTAAGCATAGTTCTTGACTATTATCATCTTTTAATAACCCTCGGTGAAGGGCAGCCTCATGATAAGTTTTATATAAAACATTATTGAATGTTCTTAAGTCTTCAAAAGATTTAGGACAATAGACTTTAACCAATAAAAGCCTTGGGTAATAACGTTCTCCTTCAGTTGGTTGAGCAACAACAACCCTACCTACAGAGTTACCTTTTTGTCTGAGCTTCCACATTTTTTTATTAGGAAGCCAAACAAAATGATCACGGAATTCATTATACGTACAGTTTAATTTCTCTGCAGCTTTACTTGTTCTATTAGTAACGAAGTACTCAGTCAACATAGTTTTTTTAGCAAATGGATTACCTAAAACATCAACTAAGTTTTTTTTTTTGCTAAACATTATAGGCTGATAATTCTGAAGATGCAGCTATAGATGGATCACAGCAGGCTTTAGCTCACCCATTGGCATGCGATAAATGCGCCAAAGAGCTTCTGGTGCTGATACCCATCTAGCAGAAACATATTCTTTAATCTCATCCACAACTTCATCTTTA
Organism: Gentiana straminea; assembly: GCA_036785695.1. Lineage (NCBI taxonomy): Eukaryota > Viridiplantae > Streptophyta > Magnoliopsida > Gentianales > Gentianaceae > Gentiana > Gentiana straminea. The sequence goes on along the minus strand of JAVUPR010000413.1, from coordinate 1,660,999 downwards.
TTTCCATTAGTTACATTAAACATAACACGATCATTACCTTTGCATATGTATTTATATATATATTTCACTGCTTTAATCGTAAAACATATTTCAATGTTAATATGGCAGTCATATTTAGCTAACAAATAAGCGTTATATGGGACTACCCACCTATTATCTAACATTACACCTCTAACCTTAACTGTATTATTATCACATCTTCTCATGTATGTTGGATAAGCATTTGACCCTGTTACTGTTTCATTACAATATTCTTTAGGGTAGAAATTTCTACATCCTCCATCCTTCTTCATACAAACATTAGTTGGATTTGCAGGCCCACAGGGGCCATGCAACATATGCTTGACAACCATTGCATACAAGTGAGGGTATTTTTTCTTGTCTGGTTACTCAGCTGAAACTATTCTGTCAAACTCTTCTGGTCTATACAACTTAAATTTTGGCTTTAGAATTAGCAGAAAGTGGGCATGCGTCAAACCTCTTTTTGAAATTCAATAACATGTGTAAATGCAGCCACCTCCCCAAAAATATTATTCTTAAAAAGATCATTTTTCAGTTCTTCTAAGCGTGAATGGAACGCTCTAACAGCTAGATCAGGTCTATCCTGGGCTTCTTCATTTTTCCGTAAATGCTCTTTGATATCAGGCCAGTTAGGATTGCATGTAATTGTTAAGAAAATGTCAGATTTTCCAAATTTCTGTACTAAAGTCATCGCATCTAAATATTTTCTTTTCATATGTCTAGGACCTCCCACAAGCGCAGCAGGCAGAACAACACGATGTCCTACCTGTCCACAGTCATTTTCACCCGAAGCAACTACGTCTGCTATGCCTTGTAAAAATTCACTACGTATATTTTTTTTGTTGGGAACTATAATAGTCTAATCTTTGTGTTTCCATTTTCACAAACATATCTACACTAAACTGTTGGAACAACCTACCAAAGTGCAATATATGTGATTCATCGTTAGGTCTTAACTGAAACTTATAAGCATAATATTCCCTAATAGACACATTATTTGGATTATCTTGTATGACCTCTAAATTTTCTTCTTCATGTTCTAACAAATCTTCAGCACTATTAAAGTTAACTGGATTTAATGAGGATGAAGGAACATCTCTATTTTTGTTTTGTTTTGTTTACCTTATTCCCCTTTTTCGGAATCCCTTGGTGCCATCCAATGTCACCATAAGGAAAAATCAAAGGGTATTGTAAAGGGTCAAAACATCCGTAATAATACTGGATTGTTCGTGACTGACCACTATGAGTGTACACATTAATGCTTCTAATATTATTTGTTGTATCGCCATGTGGTTCTCCGATAATAGCAGCCACATGAGGTACGGTATGTTTATTGTACACTCTTTGATCTATTGTTGGATTGCAATATAAAACAATTTGTAGCTCTTCAAGGTTTGCGTAAAACCTCAAACTCCGAAAGAATCGGGCATATGGATTATCTATTAACGCCAACAACAATTTTTGTAGGACTGTTTCTAATAGCTTAGGACAATCCTTCATTCTATTGTCTATCTCATACTATGTGTCGTGGAAGTAGAACTGTAGATTATTATAGCCCTTTTCTTCGTTGTTTAAATCATTTATAAAATGATACATTTGACCTTGTACTCTAAACGTGTATATGCCCTTGTTCCTTTTTGCCAAATCTTTGTCATACTTAACGCCTAGAGAAGTAAACGCTAAATGATTATTGTAGGTTCTTATACAATTCTTAAAGTGCTTAGCTTCTTCATCAGCTCCATTAAGCAACATTTTTAAGGCGGGTGGAATTTTGTTTGATGCCAATGCCACCTCACCGTCCGAACAACAAAAATTTGCGGTTTCATAAGCAAACTTTTTCGCATGACAGTGTGAGCATGGAGGTATTTTCTTTAGTTTAATATATTCTTTAGGTATGCATTCAAGCAAACCTCTTCCCATGCACCTAGATTGTTTTATATTATCTACGACCACCCTATCCTCTTCAGGAGAACCGTAAAACGGCACTGCTAAAGTATGATTGTCTGCACCGAGGGCTGAATCTTTTCTAATTTTTTTTCTCTTCCATCTAATAATTGCTAAACGACGGTAATCCTTACACTTATCAGAATCAGGAAGGATGTGAGCAGTGCTAAAAATAGCAGGACATGCCTACTCAGGTTCACAAACATACCTAGGTTTAGCTTTTGTTTTTGATCTCATAAAAAAAAACACAACTATCCAGCTGAACCTTTAGTCAACTAATACAGAACACAAACCGAAAGCAGAACACGCCAAATTATGAAACAGCAATATGCAAGGCAAAGACAATAGGGAAAATAACTAAAAATAAAGTACCATTTGCAAAGCCATTGAGGTCAACCAAGCAGCACTTGTTTCCGAAGCCGAAATAATGATCCTGTCCAGCAGAAGCTAATAATCAAAATGCAAAGCAGAAACAGATATAAAACCAGCAACATCCACATCAAACAAGGAGAAGATCACACAAAGCAGAATCGAGTCGGTAATGTTGGAGTTGCCGAAATCTGAATCTGACCCGATAACCCGATTCGAATGAATCGAGTCGAGTCAGAACCCACACATATTCATCTAGATCTTGATTAGATCAATCTCTATAGCGGAAGCATGAATTTTGCGATCTAATTAACAAATAAACGATTAATTAATACCTTAAGGAAAAGTTTATGAGATTACCCAACCGAATCGAGATGCCGTGATCTTCCGGATTGTATCTCCAACCGACGACTGGTGGACATCGATCCCGTATTCGAACCTAGCTCCTCGAATATGCCTTCAAGAAAAACCTAGTTTTTCTTCTTCCCAGTGGCTAAGACAAGAAAACAAAATTTCTTTCTTTTTTTCTTAACAAATTGACGTTGGTTTTTTCTTAAAATGGCGTTGCATTTCTGATCAAATTTTGTGTTGGGACTCTATTTATATGGGCTAATAACCAAATAATTTGAGAGTTTATCTTTTACACACATATTTATCTTTTCATTTAAGGAAAATAAAAACATTTATCCAATAGGAAAACAAATTTCTTATTTATCCAATAAGAAAACTAATTTCTTATTTATAATTATTTAATACATAAATAATTATATTATCTACATTATAATTAATTAGGAGAATTTTTTTTTCCCAAAATCAAAAAATATGGCGCCATTTTTTATGTAATTTGGGATAATAGAAAATGTGTATTTTCTATATTACATTACCGAATTTATAATATCCGCATATTCATTATAATGGTTTGTCTCTTTCTTCTCGTTCTAAATCTCTGAAAGATTTCTCATCTGTTTTTGATTATTTGATTAAAGCTACGATTTGAAGTCATAATGTGAATGTTTACTGATATAACTTTTAATTGGTAAATCTTGTCTTAATCTCCGTTAAACCGACTCTGCATACCTTAATCCAGGCAAAATTAGGATTTTAGTCCTCTAACTTGGCATATTTTGGATTTTAGTCCTGTTCCTGCTCCGATGAGGAAAATGGTCCTCTAAGCTGGCTTTTTTTTGGATTTTAGTCCTATCCGCCGGAAATAGCTGATTGGGCACCGGAATCTTTAAAAAACGCTTACGTGGCAGCCTAGTTAGAGGACTATTTTTAAAAATTCCGGTGCCCAATCAGCTATTTCCGGCGGATAGGACTAAAATCCAAAAGAAAAACCAAACTTAGAGGACCATTTTCCTCACCGGAACAGGAGCAGGACTACAATCCAAAATAGGCCAAGTTAGAGGACTAAAATCCTAATTTTGCCCCTTAATCCATGTTAATTTGTGTGTAAAGCAGTAATCTTTCAGCTATGATTTTCGAAGGTAATTTGTATTTGACTAATGCATGTTCAACTCGAATAATCTGATGCTAAATTAGTCATGTGTTTGAGTAGAAAGAATTTTTTTTTGAGTTAAAAATAATGAGTTATTGCTGCTTATTTCCTATACTGAAGGTGTTTCAATGGTGAGTTGCGCGTACTTTTTCTTGATAAAATGTCTGTTTTTTTTTTTTTTTTTTTTTTTTGTCTTTTTTGTTTATTTTGATAAATTGTTTGTTTTTTTTACTTGATTTTAGTTATTAATTTCTCATATCTGTGCTTGATTTGGGAGGGGATTCATTAATTTCTTCACCCTTTTTCTTTTATGGAAGTTAATGCTGATTTGTCGATATTTCACCTTTGTACTTGTTGATAGTAATTTGTCGATATTTCACCTTTCTGGTTTGTTTTTTTACTGGATTTTTGGAGTATGCATATTCTGTTGGCCTTCTTGTTTTAGCTTTTGGTTTGTACACTCTGTAAGAAATAAATAATAGTTTGAGAAACATAGATCCAAGATCGTTTTTATTCAATGCTTCTCAAAAGTTGCAGGTACACTTATTTATATTACAAGAAAGTTGCTGAGGAAAATATATTCTAATGCAAAAATAAATTAAAAATATTGAGTTGACTTTATCTAAGTATTTAGAATTTATAATTATTTGTTTATCTCTTCCTCCTTTATCTCTTTCAAGTGAAACTCCATTTGACTTCTGTACATTATCCGTAGGTGACATGCTTCTAACAATGTCTGTAAAATTAATAATTCTCTTAACTTGATAAGATGAAGAATAATCTCATAGCTTTTAGATTACAAACTTTAGACCTCGCTTAGAAGTTGAAATTCATAGCATGTCTCTTACTTTTTTTACTTTTGATTAATTTCTAGCTTTTCACTATTAACTGAAGGTCCAATTGCTAGCTTTTCACATTGATTATTGCCAGGGCTATATGTTAAAGGCTTGTGATGAGTAATTTTGTTTATGCCTCTGCTGCTTAATCAAACGAATAGCTATATGACCTGTATCTTGGCAGGGCAAACATGGATGGTCTGTTAGAGGCTAAATTACAATTTTCGTCCTCTAACTAGACACGTTTTTCGATTTTGGTCCTTGTTTTTCTCCGGCGACATTTTTAGTCCTGTAAGTGGTCTTTTTTTGCAAAAATAGTCCTGAACGCCGGAAAGACCACTTACAGGACTAAAATTAGTTTTTTCCGGCGACAATTTTAGTCCTGTAAGTGGTCTTTCCGGCGACAATTTTAGTCCTGTAAGTGGTTTTTCCGGCGTTCAGGACTATTTTTGCAAAAAAAAAAAAAAACACTTACAGGACTAAAATTGTCACCGGAAAAAAATCAGGACCAAAATCGAAAACGTGTCTAGTTAGAGGACTAAAATTGTAATTTAGCCGTCTGTTAGATGATTGATCCTGCAATTTCCTGTTATTCTTGCGTGCAACCATTTTCTTTAGCCATTACTGTGTTTAACACTTTTTGGTAGATTAAACTATTGATCTGAGCCTGCTTATCTCTGATGCAAATGTGAGCCCTCCAACTTCATATCTCTGAGCCTATTTTCTTAGTCTTTAACACATACAATTAATGCTAAATGATGATTGAGGATATGCAGGGAACGTAGGAGTTCTTAAAGGGTTGTTGCCCATCTCTGTGTGTGTATGATTTCATCCATATAATAAATCCGAAAAAAGTACGGTGATGAATGTTTATTTGATTGGATAATAATTAGATATGTTTCATGTGTTCATAATATGTTAAAATATTATTTGAAGATTAATATAAAATTTAATTTTTTTTATTTAAAACAAAATAAGTGTCGTAAAAGATTGTAATTGTTTGGGTTTTTTTTAACGTGTTGCTTTTGTTTGCAGGTTGGAAACAAAAGTAGATCGGAAAATAAATCCAAAAATAACTATGTAATATTGGTAGAGCGACATACCTTATTGAGCATAGCTAATGAGGATGGTTGGTGAGATACGGTATGCGTCGGAATTCTGAATCTGCTTTAGACGAAGGCTGCAAATTAGAAATTATTATTTCTGTCATGGGAGGCAAACTCTGTGTTCTTAGGCATAAATAACGAAAAAGTAAGAATGTTTTGACAGATTGACGTACCTTGATGAGCGTGGAAGAAGCAACCTGAAACTGTATGCAATGTGCTTAAAGTGTATGAAATGTGCTGAAACTGTAAGTGGGGGTGGAACTCTGAATCTGCAGATGAAGGGTGAATGCACAAAATAAGTGTTGTAGAAGATTGTAATTGTTTGGGTTTTTTTTTTTTAATGTGTTGCTTTTTGTTTGCAGGTTGGAAACAAAAGTGGGTTGGAAAATAAATCCAAAAAAAAAACAATGCAGTATTGGTAGAGCGACATACCTTATTGAGCAGAGCTAATGAGGATGGCTCATGGCTGGTGAGATACGGTATGCGTCGGAATTCTGAATCTGCTTTAGACGAAGGCTGCAAATTAGAAATTATTATTTCTGTCATGGGATGCAAACTCTGTGTTCTTAGGCATGAATAACGAAAAAGTATGAATGTTTTGACAGATTGGCGTACCTTGATGAGCGTGGATGAAGCAACCTGGAACTCTGAATCTGCATATGAAGGGTGAATGCGTGCGTGTGTTTTTATTGCTGGTAGTTTTTTTATTTATCTATATCTTATATCTTATCTTATCTTATATATATATATATATATATATATATATATATATATATATATATATATAATATCTTATTAAAAGAGACCCAAAGCCTCCAAACAGCTCCACGTCTCCTGTTCCTTCAATTGTTGGTGTTTTCCTTTGCTGATACGTGGCAAGCTGTCAGCTGCTAGTTTTTTTTTTTTTTCCCTCTCTTTTTTTTCTACCACCCACAATAGAATAACTTTAGCAATATGTATAAATATAGATACATGTATATTGGTGGATGTACATTTACTTAAATGAGTTTATGGTTTCCGTTAAAAAATGTAATACATTGCATTCTACCTATAGAAAAATATTTCGGCCCACGTGTTTTTTTTTACTTTGTTAAATAGAGTAACTTTAGATACCTATAGCAATATATATATAAGATGTAGTATATATATGGGTGAATCTACATTTACTTGAATGAGTTTATGGATCCCGTTAAAAAATGTAATACTTTACATTCTACTTAGTTTATGGATCCCGTTAAAAAAATGTAATACTTTGCATTTTACCTATAGAAAAATATTTCGGCCCACGTGATTTTTTTTACTTTGTTAAGTATAGTAACTCTAGCAATATATATAGGTAAAATGCAAAGTTTTACATGAATATATATGTTTTTGGTGTCTATTGTGATACTGATGTTTTTTTTATGAGTCATACTATTACTTGTTACACTCGAAATCATATTTATTAAATAGAGTAACTTTAGATTCCTATAGCAATATATATATAAGATGTAGATACATATATATTGGTGGATGTACATCTACATTTACTTGTTACACTCGAAATCATGTTTTTTTTTAACACAATAGAATAACTTTAGCAATATATATAAATATAGATACATATATATTGGTGGATGTACATTTACTTAATGAGTTTATGGATCCCGTTAAAAAATGTAATACTTTGCATTCTACTTAGTTTATGGATCCCGTTAAAAAATGTGATACTTTGCATTCTGCCTATAGAAAAATATTTTGGCCCACGTGATTTTTTTTTTACTTTGTTAAATAGAGTAACTCTATATACCTATAGCAATATATATATATATATATATATATATATATATATATATATATATATAAATGTAGATACATATATATTGGTGGATCTACATTTACTTAAATGAGTTTATGGATCCCGTTAAAAAAATGTAATATTTTACATTCTACTTAGTTTATGGATCCCGTTAAAAAATGTAATACTTTGCATTTCACCTATAGAAAAATATTTCGGTCCACGTGATTTTTTTTACTTTGTTAAGTAGAGTAACTCTAGCAATATATATATAAGTAAAATGCAAAGCTTTACATGAATATTTATGTTTTTGGTGTCTATTGTGATACTGTTATTTTTTTTATGAGTCATACTATTACTTGTTACACTCGAAATCATATTTATTAAATAGAGTAACTTTAGATACCTATAGCAATATATATAAGATGTAGATACCTATTTATTGGTGGATCCACATTTACTTAAATGAGTTTATAGATCCCATTAAAAAATTAATGTAATACTTTACATTCTACTTAATTTATGGACCCCGTTAAAAAATGTAATACTTTGCATTTTACCTATAGAAAAATATTTCGGCCCACGTGATTCTTTTTACTTTGTTAAGTAGAGTAACTCTAGCAATATATATATATAGGTAGAATGCAAAGCTTTACATGAATATATATATTTTTGGTGTCTATTGTGATACTGTTGTTTTTTTATTAGTCATACTATTACTTGTTATACTCGAAATCATATTTATTAAATTTGTACTCATAAGTATACTCCAAATCGTATTTATTACATTCGAGTAGAATAATGAGCCTAAACCATAGCGTAATAAATATATGATTTCGAGGATAATATTGTTGTAAAAAATAAAACGTATTTGATTCAACAAATAGGTTGTTAAAAACCAGACATCTATAGATGTACAAGTAATACCTACTAGTGGGCTGATCGTGCTCTGCACGATGAGGCCCTCGGGTTTTGTTGTTTTTTGCGTGTTCGAATGGTTAAGTTGTTTTTTTAATGTCCTGCGTTGTGGGGGGGTAGGGAAAGATGTGGTTGTAATATGTCAAAATACATCCATTATGTTTCTGTATGCATCCATCATCTCTTCGTACCTCCCCAGCTTATAGTATAACTTCATAGTCTGCTTCGAGCTTTGAAACCCGAGGGAAAAAAGCACAGTGACTCGACACAGTTTCTCCCAATGATTTGGAGATGTCAAATAGAACTTCACACATTAGAATCTCTCATCATGGAGCATGTAGGTAGAAAATGAAATAAGACCATCTCCACAGAAAATGTGGGAGGATGATGATCGGGAGCAAAAGTAGGAGAGCGGAAAAGAAGTATAACCACTCACGTTTGGACCACGGATACGATTAGCAATATTTGAAGATGGTTACGCCTCAAAGCCCAAAAACACACAAGTACTATAAGGTTGATTATGGTTGACACGAAAAAGGCAAAACAAAGTATAATGTCTAAAAGCGGCCTTGCAACATGATGACATTTAAATTGTCGTATTACCTTCGGTACATCATTCTTAGGTCCCCGTCGTAGCATTTCTTCCACCATGGCGGTTGCGGCATCAAGCTGCTTTGATCCTTTCAACTTGTCGTTCCCAAGCTTGTTGAATACAACACATGTCAAACAAAGCGTAACGAGATTGATGACGAAGATAAGTGGCGAAACCCACAAAAGCATATACCAAAGGAAGACTAAGAATTCCTCAATGTCACTCCCTACAGTAGTAGTCTAGCATTCTTTACGTCGGATAACTTTGATTGGGACCTCATCCAGATTAGTCTAGTAAAAACATGCCTCGATGTTTAATACAGCATATGCATTTCCGTAACTTCAAAAGATCTCCAAAGCATCATTAGCAACTATTGTTTGGATACAAGTCGATAATTAAAGGTTCAGGTTGTGGAAACAGAGTCCCATAAAAAAAAAACCGGATATCTTTGCGTAAATGTATTTTTTCGGAGAAGAATATCTTGCATAAATAATTCCTAAAATGGCCCGAAAAAACCCGTCCATAAGGGATGTTTTAATAAATTGAACTTCCCGTTTTTATCATTGAGGTCCCAAGTATGTTGGGAAGGTTCGGTAAAGCATACATCAACAAGAGACTTCTTGTAAAATTTATTAACTGCAAAATAACGTCATCTAGAAAAAAAGCCTTCATATTGTATGACATTAAGTAAACGGTCATACAATGCCAAGCAACAAAAGAAGGATACTAATAAAAAGTAAGAAAGTGCGGCGGGTAGTTAATCAAAATTTAATTCGCGAGTGCAAAAAGTCTCCGATCGTCTTGAATTGCATCGAACTTTAACCATCTAACCGAGAATTAAACGACCAATAAGTTGATCGGGTGTGCACAAGGATCATGCGGAACATAAAACACATTCGTTTGAAGTTAACTAAAAACACTTGAAAATAAGCAAGGCGCAAACGACGGTACAAAATTACACTTGAAAAAAGCAATCGAAAACAACACAAAATTAGAACGCACCGACTACGGAGAGATGCTAAGCATCCCTCCAACCATACCGGGGACAGTACATGCAAGCTGTCTCCAACATCATCGCTCGGCATCCATATCTTGTCGTTTTGAAAACGGACCACAAAATTGAAAGCAATCGGATATTAATCTCATGGTCACACCCAAAAACGAGTATTTAAACATTTACTATTGAAAATAGAACACAAAATGTTCTTAGATTAAAGGGAATCAAATCACGGGATACCCGAAAGAACAAGTCGGTGGGCCAACGGAGAGCTTTGACGAGTGTAATAGGCTACCTTGTCCAAGAATGTCACGGGTTTATGATGTTTATCCGGACTTATTGACAAATCGGCCTTGTAGGTTTCCATTGGTTGCATTCATATCAATCAACAACACCCAAGAAAATTCGAGTTCAATATCAACAAACAAACGAGAAATTGATTTGATTTGAAGTTACCAAGATATTTGTGATATCTAAAAGTGCCTCGGCATCTGCTACTTGCTCTCGAGGTTTACGCAACGTACAAACGGCAAGAAACCGGTTCGATAACATTCTTTTTTTAAAAAGAGTAACAATTTTACTTTAGATATTGCATCCACGAAGCTGTACAATACTTCATCACCAATAATTCGGTCCATAACGGTCATTCCTTCCAAAAGGAATGAAAAATAAAGATCCGGTGAAGTACCTACACGATACAAGCTATCAACTTCTGAATGATTGTCTTGAACTTATCCGAATCAACCTTTGCCATGTCATCTTTTTCCTCCGTGCGAATAAAAGTGAGATGAACTATATTAGGGAACATTATAAATACGATAAAGGATATAAGATCACATACATCACGGCGAGTTTCTTGCATTAAACAAAAAAAAGATACGAGAACAAGCAACAAACTTCACAACCACTCAAAAGAATAATTATGCTTCAACCATTGATAAGTAAACAAAAAGAAAAACTGCACGAAGACAAGTGTAATAACTACAAATAAGGCAATAACAAACATACAAATAAAAAACAACATAGGTTTACAAGTAAACAACTACGATTTCAAGGCGAGGCCCATTCAATTAAATGCTATAGGCTTGCAAATTTTCCCATCAAATTAGTGTATTGTACGGCAATGTTATACTTGTAATTGTACATAATCACACCAAAATCAAACATCAATTCGTAATGTGATCGTACTACATGTAATTTATGTACACTTCAAGAAGCCAACTTATTTTAATACCAAAATTAAACTTTTTTACTAAAATGATTTTTAGAATAGTACTCCACTGCTTTTGAGTCTTTGAAAATTGACATGCGATGCCCGGAGACTATGATACAACACTTGTTTACACAATGTCCATGGATAAGTGAAGTCTAACCATGTGACTTAGTATTACTTCTACCAATAAATTTCTTTGACGTTTGAATACCAATTGAATGTAAAAAAAACAAACAAAGAAAAAAAATCAAACAAGAGGTACAGGAGATTCGATTCTTGACTTGCAGATAACGAGATCGAAGAACACGGCGTTGAAGAACATCACTTTCGCCTTCTTCCGGTGCCTCTCCTTCGCCGTCACTCAGTGCCTCATAACTAAACCCAATCTGACAATGAAACCCCATAACAGGGAAAAAGCACATAACCAAGCAGCCTAAACCAGACACAACAACGGAATACAAGAAGGCACACATGCAACCATCTTAGAACATAGAAAACAGCATTTGAAAATGACCGCCATCAGATGAAGCGAATCAAAGAACAGAAACGAAGCTAACCTCGGTAGAAGCCCAAAACGAGCTAACCTCGGTACACGTGGACATCTTGCTAACCTCGGTAGAAACCGACCTTCATCCTTAATCCGTCTCCCGACTGAAATACACATGGACATCTTGCTGTGGATCGCGACTTTTGCGGAGATGTGGAGAAAATGTACGAGGAGAGTGAGAGCCGGTGCAGAGAAGTGAAGAGAAACTTGGAGTGATCTAGAGAAAGGGTGGAGTGTGGAAATATTTGTTTTCAGCTTTGAGTGGAGGTTTTGCTTAGCTTCCACTGGGCAAGAGAGGCGGTGGTGGGAGGTGATGTAGTGTAAGGAGACGACGTCGTTTCACCTGTAAAAGAGGAAAAAAAATAAGAAAACGACAAAATTGTCAACATATCATCCGTAAATAATACTATGCATCCTATATTGAAGATTTAAAATGGAATTTCTTTATTAATTTATTAATAAATATTCAATTTTCCAATGATTAAGAATTGGCGTATGTTTATGTATTAAAATGCAGTAATGGTTGTAGTCTATGCTTTTTAAAACCCAAACTTTGCTATAGTGGGGAAATACAGTTAGTATATTACCACCATTATCTTTTATCATGGATAAAGTTTGATGGTGTAGTAATATACATAACTATAGGTGCTTGCCAGTGACGGACCCAGAAAAAAAATCTCTGTGGGGGCACTGGAATAAATTCGAAAGGCGAGTGGGGGCATCAACAATGTTTTTACATTTTTTACCTATAAAAACACGTCGATTTTCAGATCTCAGTGGGGGCCAAGCACCCTCCCTATTTGCAGCTGGGTCCGTCCTTGGTGCTTGCAATGGTTGTATTCCACTATCTTTTGTAACTTATGGTTACTAAACTGATGTATGTTTTGAACCAAAAGGGTTTGTATTAATAAAAATCCATGACTGTGTAATTTCTATGAATGTAAAAATATCCTCTACTTCTACGTTCACACCTTTAACGGGCACGCCGTGCTTTGCACGGCGTGAGCATTTCCACTAGTTTATAAATAACATGTAATGCGTGATAAGGTAGTTTTTTTTTTATTTTAAATAACATGTAATGCGATAATGGGGAGTTGTTTGCTATTTTTTTTTTTTTTTTTTTTTTTTTTTATGTAATGCGATAATGGGGAGTTGTTAGGAGTTTCTGTTTCCACGTTTGCAGTAGGTTAGTTTAGTGGCTTTTTTTTCTATATTTTTTTATGGTAAATTTTTTTTTTAAAAATAACATGTAATGCGATAATGGGGAGTTGTTTGCTGTGTTGTTGTTGTTGTTGTTTTTTTTTTTTTTTTTGCTTTTTTTTTTTTTTTTATGTAATGCGATAATGGGGAGTTGGTTAGGAGTTTCTGTTTCCACGTTTGCAGTGGGTTAGTTTAGTGGCTTTTTTTTCATATTTTTTTTTTCAAACAAGAAATGGATAATGGATGTAAGTAGATGTGCCTTAGCTGAGAATCCGGGTCCCGGGGCTGGTAATAAATCAATTGCGAGTTATTTGGCGGTTATTCCCTTGAAAATATATTTAAAAGATTGTGGGTAAGATATGATGAGGCTAAATTACAATTTTGGTCCTCTAACTAGACACGTTTTTCGATTTTGGTCCTGGTTTTTCTCCGGCGACAATTTTAGTCCTGTAAGTGGTCTTTTTTTTTGCAAAAATAGTCCTGAACGCCGGAAAGACCACTTACAGGATTAAAATTGGTCTTTTTTGACGACAATTTTAGTCCGGTAACCGGTCTTTCCGGCGACAATTTTAAATCACCGTAAGTTTCGCTCTTTTCCGGCGTTCGGGACTATTTTTGCAAAAGAAAAAAGACCACTTACGGACTAAAATTGTCACGCGTAAAAATCGTGACCAAAATCGAAAAACGCGTTTAGTTAGAGACCAAAATCAGAATTTAAATTTATTTATGATGATTGTGGGTAATAAATCAATTGTGGGTAAGGTATGATGATTCGGGATGGTTATTTGGCGGGTAATAAGATATAGATAGATATAGATATAGATAATATATATAATAAGATTAAGAAGAAAAAAACACCTTTGCTTAACAGGAGACCGTACCCTAGTTACCAAAGATGCTTAATATCGGGTAGGGCGGGCATATCTTTGCGAAATTCGACGTCGATCTTGTGTATCCGCAAGACTTGTTTTTTTTTTGTTTTTTGATGTTTTATATTTATTTATTTCTTCAATCGTTTTCGGATAAAAAATGATCGGGAGCGTTTGTTTTACATGTAGACGCAAAATTGCTGGGAATGTCGTTGGGAAGCTACGTGCTCGGTCATACTGCAGGTATTATTTCTATTGATTCACATCATTCAGTGGTTTTCTTGACGTGGTATTGCTTTGCTAATGCTGGTGCTTCTTGTGTTATTGCTTTGCTAATGTGTTGGGCGTGTACAGTCCGGCTCAGGTTCCGGCTCAGGTCTCAAGTCGTCCTCCTGGAGCTCTTTTTATAGGTTCACCTCCATACCCTGTTGTTTATTTCGGTTAATCTTACATTTTTGCAAGAAAAAAAAAAAAGAGTAAAATCTTTGATTTGAATATGGTGGTTTCATCTCTAAAATGATTTGCATTTGTCTCTTGGTATATGCAGGATCATTGGTGTGTGGAAGTTGTGCTTGTTGGTTTTCGTACGTCTTCTTGTTGGTTTTGAGTTGTTGTTTATTCTCTTCTCTTTTGTGATTTGCATATGTTAATTCAGTATTATTGTAATTGCAGGATTCAATATGATCTGGAAAGGTATGTTATACCATACCTGTCTTTAATCTAGGATGCTATTTGCTTGGCTGGAATATTTTTAAGGAAACAAAAACACCATATACAAACCCATAGCTAAAGGAGATGAGTTTATTTTTTCAGTAGAATGTATATGTTTCAGAAGTGTTTTGACACATCAATGTAGATACGCACTTCGAGATGCAGAAAAATTTATTCAGACCCTTCATGCCCAATGTCATTTTTATTTTATGTGTATTTATGAGATTGCTAGTGGCTTGCTTCGTCAGAAGCAACACCTCTGTGTGGGGATGCCAATTACAGCAGGTTATAGGTGACCCTTTACCTTAATCTCCCCAAGGGGGTCCGTCCTTTTCTGCGTGGTTATGCTGTTTTTTCTTTTTTACTTGGAAACCCCCTTGCCTGTTTTGTGCTATTCTCACTTTTAAATAGCTATGCTAGATTGGTACGTGAAGAATAAGAAGTGGTACATCGCAAAACTATGTGGATAATTTAAATGGTACACACCTTTTTGGTTACACTTTTAGATATATATCACGTATTGTTTAACTACAGTTAAACATATATATACTATTTTGCTTTAGAGTTTTCATGTTAAAACTCAATGATTTGGCGGGATGAGTAGGGTATATGGGATGTGTGATGCTTGTGTTTACATGATCCGGGATTGGTGAGACCACCCTCACAAGTTTTTATATCAAAAGCCATCAACGGGCGAAGGACTTACGTTTAGCTTGGGGACTTGAACACTATTAATCTCCCCGTTTGTTGATTGCTTGTGTTTGTGATTTTCGGTTTAAATGTGATGTAATGCCACGTTGGGGGACTTTTCCCACCCATTTGAATAAAGATCTCATTTTTCAAAAAAAAAAAAAAAAAAAAAAAAAAAACCTCCCATGTTCTCATCCTGGGTTTGTTAGAGTGTGTGTCCACTAGGTTAGGTGGGAGTTCCCTTCTCTGACTTTTAGAAGTTATGTCGTTTACGCTGCAACTATAAACTTCAAACATAATCTGAATTATATATTTTCTTGCTTTTTAGACAGAATTATTGATATTTTAGGACTTTTATGTTCATGCAAAAAGTATGTTTGCAATATTCCTTGATGAAATTGGATGTGATAATTATAACGCAAACTTGCGTTTGGTAGTTTTGGATGTGAATCTCAATGGCTAGTAGCTGAAGGGTAGATGCCCATCAGTTGTGTTGGTTGTGTTTTATTTTCAACTCACATTGAATTCTGGCCAGTTTTTCGGATAGTTTGGATATGACATTGATGCGTTCATATCTACTCAATGTAAATATGCTCTTAAATAGTTGCTTTGGCTGATGATTGTCTTTCAGAGCGTAAGATTGTTTATTTTCTACTCTAAGTTGTTTCATTTTTTAATTCGGTAGTGATTGTTAGTCGTTAGCTATTAATCTCTCTTTGGCTTTCTGGAGTGGGCGAAGAGATGGATAGAAGTGCTTATATTCAAATTCAATGCGCAGTCGCTTCTAATCAATATCTGTCTTTTCAAATGCAGGCCTACTACGCCTAAAGCTCGGGTGCCTTCTCATGAGGAGCTTGAAAGGTTCTTTTGTTTCCAAGATCTTAAAATTTAAATGTTCTTCGCCTATTTCTTCTCGTCTATGAGGGCTACATTTGTTTTTACGGTAGTGCCTGAGGGCTTAGGGAGCATACATGGGTTTTTACATGAGTTGTGAAATCAATCAGCATTCTTTTCATGGCTTGTTCTCTTCCACCCCTCTCCCCTGAATTTGTCTTTTCAGTACCCAATATAAGTTTTCATTTTTGGTTGTGTAGATGAGATGAATTAATTTAGGATATTCGAATTGGACAATCTATGGATAAGCCGACAATACACCAATATCAGCTCAACTTCTTTTGAACCTTGTGTTTCTCAACTTTAATTATTCTCAGAACTAATATGTTGTCCTGGTTTGTGGTGTGTAGTTTGCAAACAGTAGGCTCATTCATCCTGAATTAAAATTTTAAAAAGACAGAAGAAAATAATGTTTGCAAGTTTGAGCCTTCAGCATCTTCCATTTCCATCTTTGTAATAACTTCAAGAAAAAGAAAGACCCTCTAAAATTTTATGAAAATTTCATAGAAATAATTTTTTTTTATCTTATTTCTGATAGATAGTTTACAAGGTTTATAAAGAAGGAATAAAATCTAGCAAATAGACAAGAAGTAATACATGTGGTCTTCTTCACTCTTACTAAATCTCACTTAAAACTTGTTATGTTAGCCACACATTTACCAGCAATAAATTAACTTTAGCTATGCAACTAGACAATTAAGTATATGTAATCACTTCCCCTCGAGCTTGTTAAGTGTTGATAAGCAACCTTGGAACTTAAGTAATGGAAAGCTCTGACAGAAACTTCTTTTGTCAATGTATTAGTTGGTTGCCCCGTGCACTTTGGTAGTATTATAATGAAAGTTTGACCTTTTCTTTAGTCTTTTCCCCCAAGGAAAATGTCTGTCAATCTCGTTCTTGGTTATGTCACGTTGAACTGGATTTTAAGCAATATTTATTGTTGATAAACTGTCACTTTAGACTTTCGAGAGATCATTGACTAGGCATTCTAGTTCATGTTAACTCTTTTTAGCCTAGTCCTTCACAAAGACACAAACTCCAAGTGCAAGGGCCCTTAGCTTAGCCTCTGTACTACCATTGATTGCCTCTTATTTCATGTCACAAGGTATTCCCATTTGTAGGTGCAATAGCTGCTCCGTGCACTTTGGTAGTATTGACTAGGCATTCGAGTTCATGTTAACTCTTTTTAGCCTAGCCCTTCACACAAACTCCAAGTGCAAGGGCCCTTAGCTTAGCCTCTGCACCACCATTGATTGCTTCTTATTTCATGTCACAAGGTATCCCCATTTGTAGGTGCAACAGCTATGTAGGTGCAATAGCTAGAGGTTGATCTTTTGTCACGTTTTGTGAGAATGAGAGTAATTGATTTTTATCATTATCCGAACCGAGCACAAGAGGAGAATATAAAGGTAGAAGTTACAAGATAGAAATACAGCTGGCGATAAAGAGGGCGGTTGTCTTAAACGAACCTAACTACTCCCAACCATTAATAAGTAATTAACCAACGACTAGAAGACTTTACATTACTTCATACAAAGAGGTATTCGATCCCAATAAAAAACTTATCGAATATCTAATGAATTCTTCAACACTCCCCCTCAAAGCTTGGTTGTAGTAGATGTTGATGCAATCAAGCTTGGATCAATGCTTTTGGAACACATGAACTGGGACAATTTTTGTCAGAATATCTGCAGTTTGGTGCTTGGTAGAATTGTGAGAAAGAGAGATAACTTTGTTATCCACTTATTCTTTTATAAAATGACAATCCACTTCCACATGCTGTGTCCTGTCATGATGGACAGGATTCTCAGCAACGGTCAAAATTGATAAATTGCCACGGAACAATTGCACTGGATCTTGAATAGTGCATGTCGATCCTGTTTTAGAGCTCTCCTTATCTAGATTTCCTCACTGATTTCCAAAGCCATGGCCCGGAGCTCATATTCAGCACTACTCTAGACTACTGGTTGTTTTTTGCTTTTCCAGGATACCGATTTTCCCAATACATGGGAGCAGTAGCCTAAAGTTGAAAGTCTGGCAGTCAATGTTCCATCGTAGTCTGCATCTGTAAACACTTTGATCTCCCTTGAGTGATCCTTCTTGAAATGAAGTCCTGCCTGGAGTGAGCTTTAAGTACCTTAGTATTCTACATATAGGTTGCATGTGCTTTTTAGTTGGTCTATGCCTAAACAGGCACTGGCTAACATGACATGCAACAAAGCAACTAGCAGTTATCTAACGAGTGTGAGTTAGATAAATCAGTTACTAGCATGGGTTTGTTCGTTGATTTTCAAAAAAATTTACATTCATTGAATTATAGAACTTTTCTTACACCCAAATACCAAGGCAAATTGCTTAAAAGTTGAGTGTCTGGAGAGCTTTCTTTAAGCATCTCGCTTGGTGTTTTGAAGTTTAAGGTTCTAAAAAGCATCCTATTAATCAGGCAGGTTGTTATTAAGACAACTTCACCCCATAGAAACTTAGGAACCTTTATAGTGAACATTAAACTCTTTGCATTTTCAAGATGTCGTTTTTTTCCTTTCTGCTCATCCCTAGTTCACAGAAGAAGACATGGAGATTTTTCTCAAAGTATTCTTTGGCAATTTTTGTTAGATATATTTTTTTTAATCTCAAAACCCTATTGAGTTTGGATCATTTTATAAAGCATTTTAAAAACAGATCCTACTTCAAATTTATCTTTCAAGAGAAAAAGCCAATTCTAGTATGGTCATGAACAAAAGTAACAAACCACCTTGTTTCAGTTATTTTTTGACCTTGGAAGGTCCCCAAATATCTTTGTGAACACGATTAAATAGTTTGAAGCATTGTAATATTTTCATATAAAGGTGTTCTTAGTATGTTAGCCATTTGACAGATTTCACACCGCAAGTGTTTAGGTTTTACCTTATCAATTTAATTTGGAAACAACTTTTGCATATAAGAATAATTTGGGTGACCATGTCTAAAATGCCACAACATAACATCCTTTCCTAGGGGAATCAGAAACATTGCTAGTATGAAAACGAGAGTCAGAATTATGTAAACATCCATGATGCATCCCTTTAATCACAGAATTCACAGTGACATTATTTGAATCATGCTCCTTTAATGACATTACTGAACCTACTGATATTCCTTAGAAGCACTTTGAATTTCAGTATCGCGTTAAGATGTGGCTATATCTTGACTGGTGTTGGTATCAACAGGTTCTCATCTATAGGTATACACACTAGCCAATGTGGCTTGCCTTAGCGGTCAAATTGAGGCCTCAGGACCAAGAGGTCTCGGATTCAAGTTCCACTAGGGACATGCGTGTGAGTTATATATGCCTTTCGTATCTGTAAAAAGAAAAAGAAAAAAGGTGTACATCTGAACAATGTCCATGAAATCCCAAGTCCATGGTTTCAATGCCGGTATAGATGGTGTATGGAGGGTTCTATTGAGCTCTTAGTGCCGGGTTCATCTCTTGTCGGTGGTGTGATGCCACTGGTTTCAATGTCCATGAAATCCCAAGTCTGGCTCTGTTCCTTAAACGTTTCCCATTTAAGGCCACCTTGATATAGATGGATGGTCTTCGCTAAAAGTCATATCTAAGGAAATAACATTTGTACCCTTTATTGAGTACTAGAGTGCCCTAAAGACATACATCTCACAGATCTCGGATCAAGTGTGCTTCTTTGCTGTGATTGAATATGAACATATGCTCTGTGCACCCAATGGTCTTGAGAGAACTTGTTATCTATATCTCTCTTGCAGCATTCCGAATTTCGGATGTTGTTTCAGATCTAGGATGAACATATGCTGTGCACCCATTGGGAAGCCATAAGCAAATGATAAAGTTCAGAATTTGAGAGAAGTGGAAAAATTTTGTTGATAAAAAGCTTTAATACCAAATAGATGTGTAGAAAAGATAGTTTTTGTATAATACTTGTCGATGAACCATAAGAAAACGAGGGTCTTAAGAATCTTCATTTTAAGGAAAGCCAGCGAGACAATTGTTGGACCTAATTACATCGCCCCAAAATAATAATTCTGTGTGTGTGTGTGCATATATGGAAAGGAAAGAAGAAGGCTTTTCTCCAATATTTCTTTTCCTGTAATCATTTGCTCTTGCGATATAATATGGTGGTTTGGTTATATATTGCAGGGACGCCAAGGCTGGCAGTGTGCTCCATGATGCTTAGTTCACTGTACAGGGAGACCAATATCAGTGAACATGGGAACCGTATTTATAATAAGAAATAGTATCTATTAGGTGGGGTGTAGTATCTGGTAGGTATTGTAATGAAGAAGCAAAACCGCCTGAAGTTTTTAGCGCTCTTTGTAATAAGTGTTTTAATTGAATAGAGATCACATAGCTAAGCATGCTCTGGTAGTCTGGTACCATGTTGAAATTGAAACAAGAAACTAAAAGTTGCAGAAAAACTAAGAAAACCGAGTGAAGAAGAAGAAGAAGAGCATTTTGAATTGTAAAAGAAGTGGGAAAACACTATCTCATTGATACGAAAGAATTGATCAGAATTAAGTATACATAACTGCAATTGAGCTTATATACTACTACTCCTAGTGCTATTACCTCGACCCAAGCTGTTTTTTTCCCAATAAATGTACCATTCAAGCTGCTCTTGAGTAACTCGAGATCGGCTCGAGTTATAATTCAACTCGGCTTCAATCAGCTTGTTATCAACTCGACTTGAAAATTAAATGACTGATACTCGAGCAATACTCAACTAGGCTACTCGCAAGCAAGCTCGAATGTGTGTGTGTATATATATAATCAATGTAATTGTTTCATCAAATATTTTGCAATAACAATACCCTTTGGCATGCAATATATTGTTTTGTGCATCTTTAATAAAAAATCATGTAATAACAATCCATAATAACACTTTTTTGTTATTATCACGTGATTATTTTAATTATTTCGAACTAAATTTTAAACTCTATTAGACTCCCCTAAAATAAAATAAGAAAATCTTATTAGACTCAATAAGCTCGATGTAAAATTTGAGTTTTACTTCAGTTATTAAAACTTAAATGAATCTCAGCTCGAACTCGAGTTCGAAATACTTGCGCTTGAACTTGAGAATATTTTAAATTCCTTGATTCGTTTAAAGCAACATGGGGTTTGACTCGGCTCGTTTACACTTGTTCAAGAGCCATTTCTATGACAATGAATTTAGTTTTTAAATTCGAAGGGTAGGTAACACCTTACTAATCACATCTCTTGTGTGACTCTTGGTGGTTGACTAGTCAACTATTTGACACTACACATCTCTATGTAGTAGCCAACCCTTTGCCTCTAAAATAAGACGGTTCCGACGAGGGTCAATCACCGCAATATTCTAGTCAAGTCATAACCCAATATTCGTGAGATCTCATACGATCATATATCTCAATAACGACGATATACCCAAGGTAGGTCAACTCCCGACGATGGCCGACCAGTTGGATCCGAACAAGGGCTCCTCACCGTCGCTATAATATTGGAAGACAATGTTTCGACTTGATTTTTGTTGTGTAAGTATTTATGTGAATTAATTCACTTAATTAATTTTAATTACGGTCTCATCAAATATATATCTATCTCTATAGACATACATTCTACACTTTCATTAGATCGTGCCTAGTCATGCATCTATCGTATCATATAAAAGAAATACAAACACAAAATAAATTAATGCGTAAAGTAACCGGTATGATCATGAACCTTTCCTAGGTGCAGTTTCGATTACAAACTGACGAAACCGTGGGTCACAATCTAAGGGTAGCTGCAACCGCCAATAGGATCTTTAATGCGCCATCTCCAATGAGATATTTGTCTTTCTTTGGTCTCCATCTTCTATTCCATTCTTGTTACATATCATACTATCTAATAAAATAAATACACCCGCCGTACACCGGGGGGGGGGGGGGGGGGGGGGGGGGGGAGAGCTTACGGGAATGGGATAATGCAGAAAATAAAGTAGGTCACATTCTTCATAACGGTCTAGGACAATTTTAAAAACCAACATAGAAATTAAATCATTCACATCTATCATATTGGTCGAGTCCATGATCAATCAGGGTCAATATAATCATATTATATCTAACATATCTAATTCATACAATAAAATCTCATGAAAAAATAAATATTAAATTTACCAACTTGCGTCTTAATTAATCGATTAACGTTTAATCAATTAAATAATTTTATATAATCAATCAACTGATTAACATTTAATTAATTAAATGATTTTAATCGAAATAAAAATAACTATTAATTTTAAGCGATTTAAGTTTTAATTTTAATCAATTAGAACTATTCCAAAATAAATCAAAATTAAAATTAAGTCTATTTTGTTTCTTTCCATTCCTAATTAAAAGGGATGCCTTTGGTTTCCAAAACCAAAAGAGCACCCAAATCAAATATTTTAAAAAGGGCCTAGGACTATTCCAAACAAAATTTGGAAATGACCAAATAGTGTCATGTGGCATCTCAATGTTCCAAACTATTTGAATCATTAGTTAGCCACATGACATTAACTAAACAAAGATGAATTACCAATCACAACAATGAACCACATCGAAACAAAAATACACAAAACAAAAAGAAGGGACCCACCGAGCAGCCACCAACCGACACCGACAGCCAAGAGGCTGCCGACGTCGCCGGACTCCGGACGGTGGTGGTGCTGCCGCCAGTCAGCCGAGAACCACCCGAACTTTTATTTTTCGTGTATCGTTTTACGAAGCAAAAAACTTTCATCTTTTAATTTTGTGATTTAAACGATAAAATTAACTACGCAAATTAACTAATGCTTATTGCTTAAGCTCGATGCTTGCTCCGATACCACCGTTAGGAAATCTACGCGGGAACGCAGTGGAATTTAAAATTTATTTCCTTTTAACCAGGATCGACTTCGTTTAAGCAACAAACATATTAAGTTAGTAGACGGTGGTTACCTTGCTTGATCTAAAAGATCGACGCTTTGACCGTCTAGGGAGAGTAGTAGTGTGCGCAAGCCGTCCACGTGTCCGGCCTCTATGAATATCCACACGAGCACCTCGCCGGAATCCTCCTTAGATAGTTACTATAAAAATCCAGTTGCTAGACCGACCTTTTCTCTATCTCTCTCTCTAAATTTCTCTCTAAGAAGCTCTCAGTTTATTTTGTAAATTAGAACTCTTTTAATTGTGATGTCTAAAAGAGCTAGCCAACCACTCTCTTATATAGAGAAAAGTGGCGCCCCATATAGTTCCAATCTGATTGGAAGAAGTTTCCTAGTAGATTGGGGAGAAAGAAAACATTTTCTAGCAAAATAAGGAAAATAGTCTAGATTTTATCTCATTTAATATTCAATATCTTATATTAAATATATTTCCAAGATATATCTTGACAATATCTTATATTAAATATATATTTATCTTATTACCATAAATCAATTTATGCAAATCTATGAATATCTAATATTAATATATGGTAATACTATTAATTAATTTGCTTAATCCAAGTGTATCTTAATACACTAAAATGACGCCACATATAGGTTAATGGTTCCCGGAATATTCTTAATTAACTAATATAATACTATGAATAATTAATTTGCAAAACACACGTGTATCATAGACACATATATAAATTTTGACTTATACATCTACTATGTATATTTAATTAATCAACATAATTAATATCTTGTATTTAGTTTATTCATAATAAATAAATACCACCATATTAATTTATCACTATAACACTTTATAGTCGAGATAAAACTTTCGTTATTTGGTTATCACTATAACCGCATTTTAATCCGGCTAGATGTTCTTATGTGCGTGACCCGATAAGCTTCCGAATATGTTGGACGTAGGCACATAGTGCATTTACTAACATACCCTTCATACCTAACGATCACGGAACAACACACAGTGACCCCCAATCATCAGAAGAGTCAAATGCAATGACTGCTACCTTTCATGTGAAACAGTTACCGTGTAAATAGAATCCTATCGCTGTTGCAATATCCATACGGTCGTACGTCGAGTGTCAAACATCAACGACCGTATCTTATAACCTGGATATCCTACTCTCTCGAAGTAACATGTTACTTCCGCTTTGCAAAGACTTTCAAGAATAAGACATTCCTTATAAGAATGTCGTTTCAGATAATTACTCATGGGGTACGCAATTTCCGGACGAGCAATATGAATCCTACGCATGCTTCAGTATCACACCCAATCACTACCGCATGATCGCCCATGGCTAAGGGAAACCTCAATAGTGTCAAAGTATGACAATCCACATCGCGATGTCATGAAGACTCCGGTCTCAGAATAATTACACAACCGCCACATAGTGCGACACTTAATAAAGTAAGTGGGTTAGTCTAACGTACGCATTTTCTAATACACGTCCACGTACAGTCCAAGTGTCTATACACTTTGATAGACGAGATCTATCCCTACCTTCAATAAGATAAAAGACATTCAATACGTGCTAGCCTAATCGTACTAGTAATGTTCCATTTAATAGCACATATGACCAGAGACATTTAAGTATCAAACCTTTTAAAGTGAGTCGAGATCTCATCAACTATAATCACTATTATGATTTCTCTTTCACAGTTTGACACTAAGGATGTTATATATACAATCATAAATTGGTTCATATAAATAAACAAAATATATAATAACAGAAAATCCATTTAACATATGTATAAACATTAAGAAACAGTACAAATGATCCGACCCGGTAGGATCCGGTCCAACCCGATTGGATTTAGGATACTATTTCAACATTACTACCACCACTACCCTCTCCACCATAATTCTTCTAAGAAGTCTGTGTTTGGTTTTTTGTACTCACTTCTGATGTTCAACTTGTCCTCCTGGAGGGTCCACTTGTTGTGCTTTATGTCTAAGATCTTTGACCACTACTGGCACATCCTGCATCTCCACTTCTTCCTCCACCAAAATGTCAAACCTAGATCCAGTTCCACGCTTGGGGCTGCTAAGAGCTGCATTTTCCTCACCCAACTGTTGGGATTAAAAGTAAGTGCTTGTTGTTTCTGTTTATTAGTGGGCCATTTCCTCCTGCTGGCTGCAATCATCTTGGGTCCATATAGAGTTTCAGGAGTTGGTCCCTTAGGGGGTGGTGCAGTCCATATGTGAATATAAAAAGTTTTCTCAATAGTGTAAATAACAGTATTTAATTAGAATAAAAAATGGTCCAACGAAAACAGAAGGACGCTCTTGTCATTTTCTACTATATTTCAGACACATTAATCAGGGCCGGCCCAACCCTTAGGCAAGCCAGCAAACGGTGCCAGCCTGCCCAATGCCACCGGGGGCCCAAAATTTACAAAGATATATGTCTTGCTTACACCCGAAAAAAAAAAAAAAACTATAAAAGGCCCAATATTTCAGAAAAAAAAATCCCAATAAAAAGGCCAAATTATGTTCTCAAATTTATCAATGTTGTGAGCAAGGATCTACAAACGGAGGACATGATTATTACTACCGCAATAAAGAATTTGAAAGGACTTGTTACCAAATTTGAAGAATATAGAGAGAACGGGTTCGATAAAGCTTTGGCAAAAGCAAAAGAACTTGCTATTGAAGTGGGTATTGAGCCGGTGTTCCCAACAAAAAGAATCGTTCATAGAAAAAACAATTTGATGAGAGCTCAAGTGAACAAGTCATGTTTTCTCCCGAAGAGAGTTTTAGGGTGGAATGCTTCATTTCTATTGTTGACCAAGCTCTTGCCTCACTTAAAGCTAGATTTGAAGCTTTTCATGAGTATGAAAAAATGTTTGGCTTCTTGTTTGATTTGGATGAAAGCTGCAAAGATGAAGAAAGTTTGAAGAATTCTTGTAAGTATCTTGCAAAAATGTTGACAAAAGGTACACATGAGGATATTGATTGGGAAGAGTTGTATTATGAGTTACAACTTCTTATACATGTTTTGCCCAAAGATGTGGATGAACCTCTCGAAATTTTGAATTTTTTGAAGACATGTCCTCTAAGTTATGAAAACACACAAGTTGTTTACCGGATATTGTTGACTATTCCGGTAACAGTTGCATCTGGTGAACGGAGTTTTTCGAAGTTGAAGCTAATAAAGACCCATCTTCGAAGCACGATGACTCAAGAACGCTTGAATGGGTTGGCCATAATATCGATTGAGCGGAAATCGGTTGATGAAATTGACGATTATACTTTGATTAGTGATTTCGCCTCCAAATGTGCTTCAAGAGCGTTGTTGAATTGTTGAATACTTGAATTAATATTTAGTAATATATATATATATATATATATATATATATATATATATATATATATATATATATATATATATATATATATATATATATATATGTATGTTTTGGGTATGAAAATGATGAAATGAATTTGAATACTAGAAAAAAATCATTTTTCGGTCGAATTTTTTTTTCGTGTTAATAGGCCCTATTTTTTTTCTCCGCCTAAGGCCTCTCAAAACGTAGGACCGGCCCTGACATTAATCATTTTTTAGTATGTATGCCTACATCAAAAGTACTGCTACTAAATAAAAACGGAGGGAGTATGAGTTGATTTTAAGAAAATGAAGAAAAAATAGATTTCTTCTTTCATGGACAAAGCAAGTCACGAGAAAGCATGACCTGTAACGCCCCCAGACCCCGGGCCTGTAGCGCTAAATGAGTCATAAATGTCCGGTCAACTGCTTAGACCGCCGTCCTCGCTTGGTCTAAAAGGGCTAACCCGAGTTGACAAGACCTTTATGTCTCACACTTATATGGGGTGAGCATTCACTTAATTTACCGATGTGGGATATCACATTCTCCCCCCCTTATAAGGGACTGGCATCCTCGCCAGGATGGCCAAGACTTGTCCCGGATCGTCCCTACCAGAGGTAACTAGAGGCCATCCTTACACCGTCTTCTTGTACGGTGCAGCGCATAGTTCCGTCTGATAGTCGGCTCTGCTACCATTCTGTAACGCCCCCAGACCCCGGGCCTGTAGCGCTAAATGAGTCATAAATGTCCGGTCAACTGCTTAGACCGCCGTCCTCGCTTGGTCTAAAAGGGCTAACCCGAGTTGACAAGACCTTTATGTCTCACACTTATATGGGGTGAGCATTCACTTAATTTACCGATGTGGGATATCACATGACCTCATTATAGCATTCAAGTCAGGACTCAGGAGAAAGATGACTTCTTCACTTCTCTGGCCTAATTTTTAGAGTTATTAAAAATAATGAAACAATGATAGAGGTACAACCACTATGTTGTTGTAGTTTTGAGGGTCTTGATTGATCACCGATGCTTTGAAAACCTGCAAATTTTATGAAGAACGGATCCTCGCAGTCACGCGTATATCGCTGTCCTTCTTAAATTTATTCGACCCCTAACTTGTCCGGAGTATCACGAATAATTTAAGTGAGATACAGACTGAGAGTCTTGCCTTTTGTCTAGGACAAAATAGATCAAAAGATTACTCTGAAGTGTTTAGATGTTTTTGACTTGATCAAGGATGCATACAAAATGTTGTCTCTTTGTTCAACAATGTAAAAAGACCTTTTATGATACTTGGATTGCAGAGAAATAAGTTACAAGTTCGTATTTTTAGGTCACAACCTAAGTGAAAAGGTATCACTTGGTTATAACCACTTAAAAAGACCAAGAGGTACCTAAAAATCGCTGGGCCACGTGCGGGCGCCGTGATCATCGAAAACCGCCAAACTTTCTCGTTCAACTTTTAGGCATGTCGAAGTTCCACAGCGGGCGCCCGTCACTCGTTTCACCAAAACCTGATTTTTGGTCCTTTAACCGGTTTTCCGGTCCTTTAAGTGATTTTCTCGAACTATACTTGCTTATTTTCCATCCGTATACTCATATATACTTATATAAGCGTGCATTCCGCACCTCCAAACTTATAATTAAGTGTTACGAGTATATCCATCCTTGTACTAAACCCCGATTACCTCAACGGCTTGTGATTATACTTAAATCACCAACATATGCCACAACATGTAACATAATCACATTTTCTACCGTTGATTATTACGTAAGATCCATTGTTTATGATATATTTTAATCACGATTAGTGATAAAACTTTGGTTGTGTCCTGTTATAGCACAATAGTTGTCCTGTATCGTTACTCTAAATTTTAAAATCAATTGTGTCGCGGTGTCCGTGTTGTGCATTGCTTCATTGGTTGATGCTCTAACTTATGTTTTTTCTTTCTTTTTTAAGGGAACATGTTGTCTATGCATGTTCGGGTGATATAGAAAATCGAGTTTCAACAGGGAACACGTTGTCCATGCATGTTTGGGTGTTAAATTCGGGTAATTAACATTTATGAATCATAAATTAAGTTATTGGGCCTTATGCTTTATATATAGTACTACACCTCTGTCCCAAAATGTACGTTTTGAGTTTTTTCACACAAATTAAGAAAGTTGGTTAAATTTGTAATGTGTTATTAATTTTGATGAAAAAAAGACTAAAATGACCTTTGACCCTTAATAATACAAAGTAATGAAATGTGGGTGAATATATAATAAATAATGAGTAAAATGAAAAAATGTAATCAATGATTTATTGGTTATCTAAATTGACTTATATTTTAAGATAAATCTAAAATGCTAAACGGATTTAAATTTTGAGACGGATGTAGAATAGTACTAGCCAAAAATACCCATCCACGTACATGGGGATATAGGATAGTAAACGAAGACGTAAGACATAAACAATTTATACACAACGGAAGATTTAATATTACAATTCGTAATCATTCTCAACATTGAACATTCATGCCCGAGCTGCGGCTCATACCCGACGGTGAAGTTTCAGGGTCTACCCTGGCCTCTAGTGAGAGGTCCAGGGTTCGATCCCCGCCCCTTCCTTTCGTTTCCGAAAAAAAAAAAAAAAAAAAAAAAAAAAAAAAAAAAAGAATATTCATGCCCAATAAAAAAGATATAGAGTGTCTATTTCTAATTTCCATATATATATATATATATATCCCCATCTATTTCATTTTCATGTCTATGCATTGGGATCATCAAACATAAAATATATCACGTAACAACATCCTTGTACGTGTGTGAATCCATTTAAATTCCATATATCGAGGATTGCTAAGCAATACATTATTCAACTACTAGAAACAAATGGTCTCTTTCATTTCACGATTAAAAATTAACTGAAATGTTCTTTCCAACATGCTATCTTCATTGAGCTCCGCCAACACTTGAAACATTGTGCAAATGACATTTACGACCTTCCTAATAGTTAATCTATGGAATAGAGCCGGCAAAATGCTATGACTACAACAAAATATTCATAACATATCTTATATCATTGAGTATGATTGAGTGTGATGGACCCACAACAAAAATTTAATTGCACAATTGTTTTCTACCAAAGTCGCTTTGTCTCACTTTCATGTAAGATAGGGTACGCTAGTACCCAGGGCCGGCCCAACACTAAGCGGTCGAGACGGTGGTATTAGGCCAACGGTGTTCCGGGGCCTAAAAAAAATTTCCTTGTAGAACTAATCTAATATAATGTATTAATTGATTTTTATTTGAATTGATAAAGACCCAAATAAATTTACTCAAACCGATAAATGCCCTTTTTTTTTACATGGCCTAATTCGAATCGATAAGTATATAATTTCGAACTAAAATGCCTAATTCAACGACTTGGACTTAGGCCCAAAAATTTCCAGAACCAGCCTTGCTAGTACCGGTACATACTCATCAAATGTTCTAAAATTGTTGTGTAAAAACAACACCGCCACTCACTCTTATTATACACGAGAAACATTAAAGTCACTGACATTCTTACCCTCATCACCTGGATTAATGTTCTTATATGGTAAAAGCTTCAGCACCTATGACTATTCTTCCCACGAAAAAATAATCATATGTGATGCTATATAATTAAATTCGTGATACCATAAAGTACTTGTGATGCCAATTAAACACTTTTGGAGAACATGAGATTGAGACCTAACCAACCAAGCAAGTGTTAGCATATGCGTATTTTAAAATTTAAACCGCAGTATTATTAAAGGGCAGTTTGGTCTTTTAACATCTTCCTCATATCTAGTGGCGGATGCACATAGGGGTAAACGGGGTTCGTGGACCCCGTTAAAAAATCCCGTAAAATAAATTATTTACTGTGTAAAATATTTATGGACTCCGTTGATTACACCACTACCCACGCTATCAACTTTTTTTCCCTTCTTTTATTTATCACTTCTCCTCGCCGCTGCTTTGCAGATCGACCCTTTTATTTTCCTCAGTTCTTCCAACTTTAACTTGCTTGTCGTCTTTTCAAGGAAATTTTCATCTTACTTGGATAGTTTTCACTTGGGGTGTCGGTACCAGTGACGGACCCATAAAAAATCTCAGTGGAGGCATCGGAACAAATTTGAAAGGCGAGTAGGGACATCAATAGTGTTTTTACATTTTTTAGCTATAAAAACGCGTCGATTTTCGGATCTCAGTGGGGGCCGTGCACCCCTTTTTAAAGAGCTGGGTCCGTCCCTGGTCGGTACATTGTACACAATATAAAAGTGTCCATTGATTTTGATATGAGAACTATCGAATCATATGAATTCTAAAAAATCAATGGTTTAAAAGTTTGTTGTGGTATATTTTCAATTTTGTTGCGGCAGAAACTAAATCTCTTTCGCATGTCCGTATTTTGATTCCTCCTCCCGTGATCGTGAATGGAATATATTCTTTCTCCCCCCTTCACATCCCGTGAGTGCTGTACCCTAACTTTGTCCCTTTTGTCCAAAGGTCGACATTAACCCTATTTCTTCTGTTATAAAATAGTAGATCAAATGTATAGGGGAACCATGTGAGTAGAAGGAGATCTGCAAGTATACTCTTTTTCCCCAGAACATACTACTTTATTTTATTTTTTATTTTTTGTTGTTGTCATTCTTCTTGTTGCTTTGTAAGTTTAATTGCAAGCTTTTTTTCATCTCTTACGGGGTAATGGTGTTAAAGTCTTTTTGATTGCTCTCGATTCTTCAAGTTTGAGGGTGTTTTTTAGCATTAGTTAACAACAATGAGATAAGGTTTTAGATCTGTTCATTTTCTAGTAACATATGTGGATTAAAGGTCGATTCTTCATTTTTGTTAGTGTCGATCTAGCTTAATCAGCTGTTCTTGTCGTGTTAAAGCAAATCGCTACTTTCATTTGCTTCCTATTATCTGAGTCGAAGGTAAGTTTTGAGGTGTGTTTTTACTAAGAGTTTGAATCGAACACTCTATGTTTGATACTTGTGGGATTTATGCATCAAACTTTGAAAGTCCATAAAATTTGATTCCAAAATCATGAAAAATAAAAATATTTAATTTCAGCGTTGCAACTCTGATATGTTTTTGTAGCTTTTACAAACTCGTTTGTCTGCTCTAATTTTTAGAGGATGAATTGATCTGCGGTTATGTTCATTCTTTGTTGAGATATAAACTGTCAAATGAGCCGGTAGGTACCTAATACATTGTACACAACACAAAAGTGTACATTGTATACTCTTTTTCACCATACTTTTTTTTTTTTCTTTCTTGGTTGTCATTCTTCTTGTTGCCTTCTAAGTTTAATTGCAAGTTTTTTTATCTCTTACGGTGTAGTGGTGTTAAAGTCTTTTTGATTGCTCTCGATTCTTCAAGTTTGAGGGTGTTTTTTAGCATTAGTTAACAACAATGAGATAAGGTTTTAGATCTGTTCATTTTCTAGTAACATATGTGGATTAAAGGTCGATTCTTCATTTTTGTTAGTGTCGATCTAGCTTAATCAGCTGTTCTTGTCATGTTAAAGCAAATCGTTATTTTCATTTGCTTCCTATATTATCTGAGTCGAAGGAAGGTAAGTTTTGAGGTGTGTTTTTACTAAGAGTTTGAATAGAACACTCTTGCCTCCTAAATCACTTAATTAGTCTGTTGCTATGCTTAACTCGTTTGTTTGCTCTAATTTGATCAATGTTTTTTAAAGGATGAATTGATGTGGAGTTATGTTCATTATTTGTTGAGAAATAAACTCTCAAACGTGCCAGTGATTGTCTACACCCATGTGCTTAATTTTGTTTCATGTGCATTGCAGGTCTTTGGTCCGGTCTTCATACATTTTAAATATCCGAAGCATGCTCCAATTGAATTGTAGCATCTCAAAAATCATTGTGCGTAAATTTCGGCACTACATGGTTGAAGGATATGGCAATGACCACGGTGGTGAGGTTTATTCAAAAAATGAAAAAGAAACATCGATGTAGTCCGAACTATAAGGTAATTTATATTTGTTTATTTTAAACTATAATTCCAACTGCTGTCTATTAGGGACGGCGGGAGCTTTGTTTCTGCGCCGGTTTTCTCTCCCGATATGGAGTTGCCGCGGGACAAGTTATCCTTACCGTTGATTGATCGAAAGGAGCTTCATGGCTCTGATTCCTCTGAATACAAGGAAAATGTCGTTCTAGTATCAACTGGAAGTTTCAACCCTCCTACTATCATGCACATGCGGTGTTTTGAGCTGGCTAGAGATGCTCTGAATTCGGAAGGTTTTTGCGTGATTGGAGGTTACATGTCACCTGTAAATGATGCATACAAGAAAAAGGATCTTGTGTCTGCTGAACATCGCATCTCAATGTGTGAGCTGATTTGCAGAAGCTCAGATTTTGTGATGGTTGATCCATGGGAGGCGAATCAGAGTACTTACCAGAGAACCATCACAGTTTTATCAAGAATTAAGACCTTGTTATCAAGTGAGCTTGTACCATTTGGTTCTCTTAAGGTCATGCTTGTTTGTGGATCTGACCTGCTCGTATCGTTCGGCATTCCTGGAGTTTGGATTCCTGACCAGGTTAGAACAATATGCAGAGACTTTGGATTGGTCTGCATCCGCAGGGATGGTCAAGATGTTAATAAAGTTATTTGTAACAACGATATTTTGAATGATAATAAGGGTAATATCAAAGTGGTTGATGAAGTACCAAATAATATCAGTTCGACATTGCTAAGGCAATGCATTTCCAGGGGGTTGTCTTTGAAGTACTTGACTGCAGATGAAGTAGCTGAATATATTCGTCGGCATGACCTGTACAGGTTGAAGACAATGATGATCCCTCTATTGTCGATTGATAGAATGGATGGCTTCCAAACAAACATGTGAGTACTACACTTGGCCCGTCTTGTCTTTCAGTTTTAACATTTTATGTTTTTTTCATATTATATACTATCACATTACAAAAAAAAATAATGTTGTACTGTACTTAAAAAGTTATTTTTCTCATTCTATCCATTTTGCTACTAATTATTGTTACGAGAATGCACAAGGTAGGGCAAATTAGGTCATATCAATGAAAAAATGGATTATATTAATACCGTGTGAATGGAAATCTTAAAAAAGGACCGCCGAAATTGGGACGGAACTGGTTAAAAAAAAAAAAAAAAAAAAAAAAAAAAAAATTGTTTATTTTTTTTTTTTAAAATTATAATTTAACACAAACACGACAAAATTTTAAGAATTTTAATAAGTTGCAAGCAGACCAGGATAATAAAATCTACCAATGTGATCCAAATAAAAGTTTTAACATCAAAAGGCATGTTTGATTAAATGTGACGTTGGTGTGACCGATGTGTTCAATTTATCTTAATTTCTTTAGGCCATCATGTAATGTGGTTGGTACTTGATAGCAAAACTATTAGCAGCATACCAAAAAGGGATTTGCCACAGATGAATTCGGTTTCGAAAATTTGTTGTGTTTAGATATATATTTTTCATGTGTTGTGAGTGTATAAGATGGAAAGTTGCTAAACCGTGAATCTGGAACACTGGAATTGATAATCAATTGTATTTCTTTTTTCTT
Source organism: Gentiana straminea (assembly GCA_036785695.1). Classification (NCBI taxonomy): domain Eukaryota; kingdom Viridiplantae; phylum Streptophyta; class Magnoliopsida; order Gentianales; family Gentianaceae; genus Gentiana; species Gentiana straminea. The sequence continues at coordinate 1,626,957 of JAVUPR010000413.1, read as the reverse complement.
TTTTCCTTTGGGAATATTGCTTTCATGTGCGGATGCCTTTTTTGCACAGTTGAACTTGTGAACTTTTGAATTATAGTAATTGATCTTTGGTCAACTAAAGTGTGATTGTCACGTCAAGTCGTCTTGGTGATCTCACAATGATGTCATTGTCAATTTAAATTAAATGGTTTGATTTGATAGATCTTAATTACTTTGAGTTTTGTAGTATATATGTATATGTGTGTGTGTGTGTGTTGTGTTGTGTTGTGAGTAGTCATGGTGAAAGAATACAAAAAAAAAAAAAAGAGAGAGAAGTGTATCGTATTGATTGGTGGACTCTTGTATTGTAACAGTAACATAGACAGTGGGGATGCACGTGGAGCTCATGGATGCGGCTGACCGCTTCGTGGGCGACGACAAGAAATTGCATGGGAGTGGAGTGTTGATTTTCTCGTGGGTATGATGGACGGCAGCGTTCCTTGGAGGAACTGCTGGCAGCACATGCTGCGGAGGCTGAGGCTGAGGCTGAGGAGGCGGAGGCTGAGGCTACACCACCGCTATCACCCAAGCAGCATGACGACACCGACATTTAAGGAGGTTTTCACAAGGGATTGTTCGAAGCATATGACTTTTATTAAGGGTATGACTTTTATTAAAGGGCGGGGCTGTGTGTCTGTGATTGTTGGACCTTTTTTGGTTGGTTCCCAAAAATGTAGGTCGTTTTCATACAGATTAAGAAAATTGTTTAAATTGATTATGTGTAATTAATTTCGATGAAAAAGTCTAAAACGAACTTTGATTGTTATTAATGTAAAATAGTGGAAAGTTGTGGGTAAATAATAAATGATGGGGTAAAAGGAGAAAAGTGTAATAATTGTTTCATTGATTATCTAAATGAACTTACATTATGTGACAAAACGATTTTGGGACGGAAGTAGTAGGTCTTACCTTACTACTGACTCAAGTGATGAATTGGCCTAATAAGTAAGTAACGAATTTTTTTTTTTGTGCTAAATGAATTTTAATCTAATCCAATCTAAATTTGATATATAAGTTTAATTTCTTCTGAGAATTCAGCAGCAATGAAAAGGAGATTTGAGGGGAAGGGTAAAAAATACGTGATGATGATTGTTTGGGAACATGTCATCGTATACACACATGATTCATTGATTGATTGATGAACAAAAATTCATATATGCATGAGAGAAGTGAAGAAAAGAAATTGTTGTGCTGTGCTGACAGTGCTGCTGGTGTGAAAACACGGAGAGCTTTTTTGAGATGAATGATCGATGATAAGAATATATGAATTTCCATCTTTTTTATTAACTAGCAAAATGCACGTTCGTTGCACGTGTTATGCATTGTTAAATACGTGTTTAATTAATAAAATAATAGTATAGTGTACCATGATAACCTTACAACATAATTTAATCAAGCTAGATCATAAAAAAATGGATATTGAAAAAATCTTTAGACCGGACAAATCTCTGGATATGTATGAGGGTTGGATTCAAAGGCAATGTGATACTTCCCACCAATTGTTCTTTGTAAATGGTCATAAAACTTTCAGAGGGTTTATTGGCCCTCTCATCAGATGATGGGAGGCAAGTTATCATAAGTCCAGCAAATCTCAGGTCAATATCATAAGTCCAGAAGTTTCAGGTCAATATCATAAGTCCAGCAAATCTCTTCCATGGCAGTGTCGACGGTAAGAAAGGATCGAATATCCTCCACACCATGAAGTACTACCACAACCTTAAATGAGTTTGTACATTTCTTTTGTGTGGGTTGAGGACTTTCAGATGGGCCCAAAACTTTTGGAATTGAGGTACCTTAATCTTCAATAGAAGCCATTGAGATTTCAAGGAGGATTTTGGTTTCAAAAGAAGAAGTGAATGACTTTGTTGATAATGCGCATACTTTGAAAAATAAAGGACTTTGATTATAATGAAATAAACGAAAGAAAGATTCAGATCGAAGGAGTTTTATTTTATAATGGTGATGTCAGAGAGACGTCTTGATTACATGATTAGTACTTATGACAAGGTGCAGGTGAATTGGGATCTCAAAGTTTGATAATGGAGATTTAAATTTCAAATGACAGCCAGAAAATGCATTCATGTCACAGACCTTTGGGTTCCCTCCTCTTAAGAAGTGCCACATAATCTCCAATCAGGCCTAACCTATGACCCCCGTTCTAGCTCAGGTCAGTGGGGCTTTTGACGTGGGTATGGCTCGACGTCATACACGTGGCACTTAATGGGATATATCAGATCCTCTTACCATATGAGCCACATAAGTTTAGCCCAATTTATGTCCTCATACTTTTCATAACTTTGATGAATATGTCTCAGTCTGATATGTAGTGTCTCGGCACGAGGAAGATTATCATCAATGACTTCATGTTTCTGAGATGACCAGTCAGGTAATTTTGCAGATTATAACTGCCACAATAATGCCTCCATGATTCTCACTCCATTATGGCATGAACTGTGAACCGTCCTATGGTTTCAGTCATGTCTCCAATCTTGTGCCCAAAGACACCTTCCTCGGAAAGAGGATGATATAAAAAGGATTCACTCCTCACGAATTCAAAGCTCTATTAATAGCTTGATCCCAAATCCTCTAGCTACGTTGGCAATCAAGCACATTGACTCAGCTACAAAATCCACCAGTCAAGTAATTGGATTATCCTCACGAAGCCTAATTACTTGCATAATGATCTAATTTCATCATTGACGATTTCAGAAATCGTCAGATACTATTGTGGATTTCAAGATAAACAAAAATAGTGTACGAAGTTGAATATATATAAAATAAAACAATAGAAATTTATATAAATATAAAATTTCACTTTGGAATTCAATGCTTAGTGATGCAATTTTCGATACCGTGATCTTCCATTCTCCATATGTCATCCTCTTCCATAGCACAAATTGGGTTATTAATAAGTGTAAAAACTTTGTGTTCTTTCATTCTTCATGAAGAAGGGTCATCCTTTTTTATAAGAACTCATAAGAGTAAGTATGAATTATTTAATGAATATAAAGGAATATAATATTTACGTATCAGACTGTAGAACTTGTTTGTATATTATATTTCTTGTACATCTGTGGGTTTTATCTAGTTGATGTTGAAGTGCTCTGTGAAAGTGCAACATATAGTTTTCCATTAGAGAACACCGGTCGAGGCAATTAAACTCTTACAAATGGTTTTGTTTGTCCTTGTGTTTTATTGATCGTCATTGCAAAGCAAGACACATATGATATTACTTTCTTGTAAAATGAAACATGTATCCTTCGTTTTCTGCCGGTGAAAATGGAATATGTGGGATTAAAACATGCTTTCCATAATGTCGTCCAACTGTGATTTCAACATGAATCATGCTTCCTTTTACCATTTACATATCATCTTTGTACCATTGCATAATCCTTCTGCTAGATCTAAGTTCCTGAACAACATTACCGGTGAATACTTTTTTAACACTAATTAGTGAGGAGGCAATTCGTTCTGTGTCAAAATGTTAAGAGATTCTTCTTGATAATACTAATTAGTATCATCAATAGTCTTATCAAAGCTGTTGAAACAATATCCATCCCCTGAAAAGGTTGATATCAATTTTTTTTTTCAACTTATCAACATGTACAGTAGTCGTGGCCAGTATTTCTTTGCTTGTAATGTATTCTACTGAGAATTCATTCTCATGTATAGATTGAAAGATGTAACTGATTAAATGATTTTTGAAAACCTCATCATCGTTTTCATCATATTCAATGATCATTTCTTTTGATAACTCTATGTTTCGTTTAGTGTTTATTGGTTATTCTCTACAACACACCCTTAATAAATATTGACTGAAATGTAGATCTTCTCTTTCTTTCATATTTTTAGAAAGATAATTTTTCATCATTGGTCACAAATATAACTTCACCAAGTTTTCATCTATTGTTTGTAGTATATTTCATTTGGAACATGAAGCACTTGTCTAAAATCACCTCTAAATACAATCTTTCTTCCAAATGCGTTAACATTTCTCAAGATGTCCTTTAAGCTTATGTCAAATGTCTCAATTTCCCGTTTCATTTCCATTGGTGCTTCATCCCATATGATTAGACTTGCTTTCGTAGTAATTCGTTTCCACTCTACATTGGAATATTGCAAATATTTGTTTCATGCGCACCAATTAGAATTTTAGAATGTGAATGAGCAGTTCAGCCTCTGAGCATAATTTTAGCTACAACTCTTGATATGGATGTTGCTATAGCTATCTATTGTCTCATTCTTAGATTTGCTAGCAGAGCCTTATATGATTCTTTGTGCTACCTGCCCATCAATAAAAAACTTAGTATTGTGGCCATTATAAACTTTATAGAGAAATTTTTAGAATATACTTTGTTGTTTAGGATTAAATATTTCTTATAAAACGTAATCTTCTTGCAGAATCGCTATAGACAATTCAACATGAATCACTCTTAATATATTTCCTACAATGTTGTTGCAGTCTTCTTGTATACTTGGCAAGTCGTAAGATGTCAAGTTTTTACTCATGCATTCCACAAAATAATTTATGGATTCCAAAATTTTAACCATAATTGATTTGACTGACATTGTATAATCTCGCATGAAATCATCCGATATTGGTTCCCAACATGTATCGCATAGTTGTCGAATGTTTGTTGGTTGACAGTAGACTAATAGAATTGCAATCAGTCTTCTTAATTGTTTAGGTATTTGAATGACAATAGCTTCATGTAAGCATTCCAAGATGCTCTGGTCGGATTCTAATAAACCTATTTTCTCTACAGCTTCTTTGAAACTGGTGAAATAACATAATAGACTTGACTCACATGAATGTTTATGCAATTGATGTTGATAAAGGCGATGAGGATATGGCATTTGACATGTTTGTTTCATTACTATATTTTTTTGTTTTTCTTATTATTCTTGTTGTTTCTTTCTTTTGCTCAAGTCTTTGACTGGTGTGTGATGACACCGTCAATCATTACTTGCGTTGATATCCCATTTATATGTGGTGATGAGAATGTTATATATATGTTCCACTTTGTGTTATACGAATGTATTTTTATATAAGAACTAAAAAGATTTAGTCGGCACAAGGTGCATCGGTCTAGTGGTGGGCTAGACTATAATGTCTTATGGAGACCAGTGTTCGAACACCGTTAGGGGCAAAAAAAAAAAAAAAAGATTTAGTCATATTTTGAAGAAATCTTCACATACCATTGCGATTTAGAACATGTATCCGATTAAAGCGATAATAATGAAGATGATAATTTAAAATAATATCTACTTTCATTCTACACGTGTATGATGAAAATTTCATATTATGCTTAGCTATATTCTAAATTTTTTAAAAAAAGAAAATTTCACATCACGGATATTGGTCGAAATGACATATAATGTGTTACATTATTGAGAGAGTTAAGTACGTATTTGTTTAGAGTTAAGTATATATTTGTTTGGTTTAATTGCTAATGTAATAATAAATATTTTTAAAAACAAAAAAAGAAATAATAAATATTTTTGGTTTTTAATGTATTTTCATATTAATAATGATTTTCGATTTTTAATAATGTATTTTCGTATTAATAATGACTTTCGGTTTTTAACTTATTTCATTTATTATTAAACCAATGTTTTTTATATTTTCGTTTTTTTTTATTTCTATTTTAATTAAATAATGATGATTAAATAATCAACAATAAATCAAGGATTTCGATGATTTTGATTATTTATGTTTTTATATTTTAATTTTTTTTCTATATTTATTTAATTAATAATCAATCAAGATTTTAATGATTTTCGTTTTTATATGTTTATTTAAAACTAATCAATCAAGAATCTTTTTTGATTTTGTATATAAATTTTGATGGTTTTTCTGTTTTATGGTTCTATTTTAACTATTTTGTGGTTATATTTTTAATTGATTTTCATCAAGGATATAATTTGATTTTGTTTATAAATTTTAAGATTTTTGTTTTCAGATTTTTTATTTCAAATTTCTATTTTAGCATTTTTTATATTATGAATAAAAGGATATTTTTATATTTGGAATTAAGATGCACACGCATATTTATTTAGGTTTTTTAATTATTTTATAATTATATTTTACAATAATGTATTTTCATATTAAAAATGATTTTCGGTTTTAACTTATTTCATTTATTATTAAACCAATGTTTTGCTTTAATATATTTTCGTTTTTTCTATTCTAATTAAATAATGGATTAATTAATCAACAATCAATCAAGGATTTTGATGATTTTGATAATTTATGTTTTTATATTTTTAATTTTTTTTTGTATATTTATTTAATTAATAATCAATCAAGGATTTTAATGATTTTTGTTTTTATATTTTTATTTAAACTAATCAATCAAGAATCTTGTTTGATTTTGTATATAAATTTAGATGGTTTTTCGGTTTTATGGTTATATTATAATTATTTTGTGGTTATATTTTTAATTGATTTTTATCAAGGATCTTGTTTGATTTTCTTAATAAATTTTAAGATTTTTGTTTTTTAGATTTTTTATTTCGAATTTCTATTTTAGGATTTTGTTTTTATATTATAATCAAAGGATATGCTCACACAAATTTAATTAGGTTTTTTTACTGCAAATTTAATTAGATTTTTTTACTTATTTATAATTATAATTTACTTATTTCAATTATTTAAATGAGGGAGAAACACTTTTTGGAGGAAAGACACTCACACTTTTAGAATAGTAGAGATAGAGATAGAGATATATTTTAAATTTTTTTTTTTGTATATTTATTTAATTAATAATCAATCAAAGATTTTAATGATTTTTGTTTTTATATTTTTATTTAAACTAATCAATCAAGAATCTTGTTTGATTTTGTATATAAATTTTGATGGTTTTTCGGTTTTATGGTTATATTATAATTATTTTGTGGTTATATTTTTAATTGATTTTTATCAAGGATCTTTTTTGATTTTCTTAATAAATTTTAAGATTTTTGTTTTTTAGTTTTTTTATTTCGAATTTCTATTTTAGGATTTTGTTTTTATATTGTAATCAAAGGATATGCTCACGCAAATTTAATTAGGTTTTTTTACTTATTTTATAATTATATTTTACTTATTTCAATTATTTAAATGAGGGAGAAACACTTTTTGGGGGAAACACACTCACACTTTTAGGATAGTAGAGATAGAATAGTAGAGATAGAGATAGAGATATATATTTTAATTTTTTTTTTTTTGTATATATATTTAATTAATAATCAATCAAAGATTTTAATGATTTTTGTTTTTATATTTTTATTTAAACTAATCAATCAAGAATCTTGTTTGATTTTGTATATAAATTTTGATGGTTTTTCGGTTTTATGGTTATATTATAATTATTTTGTGGTTATATTTTTAATTGATTTTTATCAAGGATCTTTTTGATTTTCTTAATAAATTTTAAGATTTTTGTTTTTTAGTTTTTTTATTTCGAATTTCTATTTTAGGATTTTGTTTTTATATTATAATCAAAGGATATGCTCACGCAAATTTAATTAGGTTTTTTTACTTATTTTATAATTATATTTTACTTATTTCAATTATTTAAATGAGGGAGAAACACTTTTTGTGGGAAACACACTAACACTTTTAGGATAGTAGAGATAGAGATTTGGCCCCACTGGAAAAATATTCTGGGTCCGTCACTGTCAGTGCTGCTGGTATGAAAACACAGAGAGAGCTTTGAGATTAGTTGAGATGAATGATCGATGATAAGAATATATGAATATGAATACAGGAGAGGAGGGGGTCTATATCTATCTATACTACGTAAAAAGAAGATAAATAAGCAGAGACAAAAACACAAAATAATAAAAACGATGGAAAAACTACCAAAATTGAAGAAACCCACTAATTTTACGTGTTTTATTTTACTATTTGGTCATTATTGTTTTATTATGTATAGTTTGGTCCCTATATGTTAAATAAATATATACACATCTACCCTTCGTATGTGTATCCTACATTTTCCATAAATCCGCGTATCTAGATCCACATCCATGCAACCTAGTGTAAAAGTATGTCAAAGTCTGATCTGCTCAATGTCTACTAATCCAAGTTAGTGTCTTGAAGCTAGATTGCTTGGATTAAATGGCGGAAAAAACAGAGAACGATGCTGATTTGGAGAAAAACAATGTCACTATTGAACTTCATTCTACAACAGTACAACTTCTCTTCCGCAATGGAGCCAATGGCAGCTTCTTGATTCCATACTTCCCACCGGCGGATTCGCTCATTCTTTCGGTCTTGAAGCCGCGTTTCAATCCCATTTAGTATCTACACCCGAAGACCTTCAATACTACATCATAGATCTGCTCGAAAACACAGGTAGTTTGCTTCTTCCTTTCGTATACGCTACTTCCACATGTCCTAACATCCAAACATGGAGTAAACTTGATAGAATCCTAAACGCCACTCTAACGAATGAAATCACCTGTAAAGCCTCGATTTTACAAGGCTCTTCTCTTATGAGAACCGCAGCTGCAGTTTTCGCTGAAATCCCTTGTCTGAAAAAAATGAGGATTGAATCCTTGAAGAACAATACCGCGTTTTTTCATCATGCTACGGTTTTCGGGCTTGTATGTGGATTAATTGGAATGGATAGTGAAACTTGTCAAAAAGGTTATATGTTTATAACTATGAGAGATGTTATATCTGCTGCAACTAGGTTGAATTTGATTGGTCCTTTAGGTGCAGCTGTATTGCAGCATAAGGTTGCTTTAAATGCAGAGGATTTATCAAGAAAATGGATGAATAGAGATGTGTGGATTATATATGCATGTCAAACTAGTCCTATGATTGATACTATTCAAGGTTGCCATAGCTATTTGTTAACTAGGCTCTTCTACTCTTGAAAACTCAAACTCATCGGTAACGGTTCTCTATTTTACAGATATCATTTTTTCTTCTATTTTATAGAATCTGAAACGTATCATAAACTCTACAACTTATAGCTTGGATTGAGAATCTATATATTGTGTAGCACAAGTATTGTAAGATTTAAAGATTTTGCATTCTACAGATTTGCTGTGGATGGATTTTGGTGGATCTAAATGATTACATATTTATATTGTTTTACAGTATCTATTAGAAGTTTTTAAGTTTCTGTGAAACATGTTGACTACAAACTGGGTAACACAATTTCATGTAATGAATGTTATGGGGAAATTATATTGTAACGACGCGTCATTGATTCAAACCTCAAACCTTTAGACGTGTGATAAGTGTTTTATCGTCTTGTAGACTTGTAACACATTTAACGATGATGGTACAACAATGACTTTTTGCAGTAAAATTTACCAAAGTGTTGTAATAGCATTTACCTTTCACAAGCTCTTTTGCCACTTTTAGCTATTGATTTATTTTCATAACATGTATCTCCCACAAGATCATGCCGTGCCGAATGATCGTTAAAGGTAATCCATCCAAATGATTGACAATTAACTATAAAAAAAATTTGGCGAAGAACATGAAGAACAATGAAGAATAGAAAATAAAATGGATAATCGATTCTCGTCGACTTTGGTTCTTTGCCTATGCCATTTGTTAAATTTATCAACAATTAACATTCTAAAATTGAATTTCTGTGGCCCAACTGAACCGTCTCAATATGAAATGAAATTTATACTATTTGTTTTGGCACTAGTAACCAGGGGCAGCTCTCTTTGGGGTGCGACCGACCTCTTAAAATAAAACTAATAATAAAAAATAATAGAGATTTTTTCTTTATAAACTCTCTCTCTCACAAACACACATATATATATATATATGTGGATTACACATTAGAACATAAAAAAAACCCACTCAGATACAGTAATGAAAGAATGTTAGGATATGGACAACCTTAAGGCATATGTCCGCATGACGGGTTTTTTCAATCAGAGAAAATACATGTGAGCTAGGGAGGTGGTAGGACGCCACAATCGCTTGGTGGAGAAGAATGCATATTTGTATTGTACCAATCAGAGAAGCCTAAGAAAAGCGGCGGATAATGTTGAAGTAATCAGGGCAATATATAAGAGCAACCTGAACTCAAGCCAACGGAGAAGCTCAAAGCACATGCAGTTTTTTTTCATTGGGGCATTTCATCGAGCACCAAAGACAAATTTCTGTTAGAGCGAGTTGGATCAATTACTTTTGTTGTAACCGTTTTCAGTTACAATTAGTAGCCTAGGATGTCTATTTAAGCAATGAATAACACAGTGTAAAGCACAATTTCAGTTTCAATAAGAATTTACTTTTCTTCTTCTTCTTCATATTTTCCCGATTCTTCTTCTGTCTTCGAATTCCCGGTTCTTGTTAGATCAAGAACAACTAAAATCATCAGATAAATTGTAAGGAATCGTAAATAAGCAGATATATTAAGCACAAGTGTCAAAACAGAAGCGTCGTGTTGGCTGCAAATCACCTTACAAGTTACAAGGATCAGGTTTACGCTTTTAGGAAAAGCCATGTGGGAAATATAACACTGATGTAGATAATCGTATTAAATTAAATATTTTCCTTCAAGAACTATACATTTTCATCCAAATCGCAGAGTTAATTAATATAACAAAGAGTTGGTACTAACTACTATCTCTTCAAATCAGCAGATGCTTTTTCATTCATCAACAAAAGAGCTTACAAAAATTTGATCATTATTTAAGCTACAGCTGATAACCTCTGTTTTTCACAAACCAAAAAAAAGAAGAAGCCCCATATTATATAACAAGATGGAACTTCATGAAACTAGGAAATTTAGCATGCATTAGATTCTACATTTCATTTCTAATATGATGTAGTTCAATTAGTGCATCAGTGATACCCATCCTGTCCTTTTGCAATTCAGAAGAACATGAAACTCCTACACGAAAAATCGACAAGCAACAAGACTCGATCTTTGTTGAAGTGTAGTTGCTTTTGTTTTCATCATTATCCTTTACCGTCAAAAGTTGTGGGTCGATGATGTCAGTCACACGATGGTTAAGAGCAATCTTAACATAGTTATGGAGAGTAAAATCTTCCGTGAACATGGTGTCTGTAGGTCTTTTCCCAGTGAACATCTCCAATAAAAGAATTCCATAGCTATATATGTCCCCTTTTGTTGATACATTTCCTCCCATGCCGTATTCTATACAAATAAAATGACAAGAAAAGCGATTCTGAGAATGATGTAATCTAAAGATGTTAGAATTCATGAAAAAGTTATTTCAAAACACTTTAATTTGCTTACTAAATTACCTGGAGCAACATAGCCAATTGTTCCTCTGATTCCGACTGAGGTGCTTTCTATATCATGTGATATATCATTAGCCGCTGGAAGAAATTTTGCAAGGCCAAAATCACTCACCAGAGCACGTAAATCGTCGCCTAATAGAATGTTACTAGGCTTAATATCACAGTGAATGATTGGATTTCCAGAGTGATTGTGAAGATAATCCAATGCGGCTGCGATGTCTATTGCAATGTTTAGCCTTTCTAACAAGCCTAACTTCTTTTCATTAGCATGGACAGATGGATTTCGATGCAACCATTCTTCCAAGCTTCCATTAGGAACATATTCCAAAATCAATGCCTTGAAATCGTTGCCTTTGAAGTCTATGCTAGAGCAAGAAGTAAGGATTTTAGCAAGGTTTCTATGGCGAATGTTTCTTAATGCTTCACATTCGGCCAAGAAGCTTTTGTGGGCTCCTTTCAGCTGGAGCTTCAGCACTTTGACGGCTACTACTTTCTCGCCTGGTTTGAGAACTCCGCGGTAGACAAATCCATATTTTCCTTCACCTAGTAAGTTTTCTGAAGAAAAACCATTTGTGGATGTAAGAATTTCTGCATATGAAATCTTTAGATGTTGTTTATCATAAGGAGCGGTTGAAGAGGGTATTCCTTTAGATTTTCTTCTTTGATAAATAGCATATGTACATCCGAATATTGAAACCAAAGCTATCATGTTACATATCACTAGGATTATGATTATACGAGTTGACAACTTTCCATGATTTTTTGCATCTTTATAAGGGCAGACAGGTAAGTTCAATGATTTGATTCCTCCACAGAGCTTTTCATTTCCCACTATTAACAAGGCACTTGCATTTGCAAAGACTCCATTTCTCGGAACTACACCTTCTAACATATTGAATGAAAGATTGAGAAAGCTAACGAATATAAGCTTTTCCAAAGAAGATGGAATTTCCCCTGACAATTTATTCCGTGATAGATCTATAACTTCAATGCTTTTCAACTGTCCTAATGATGAAGGAATTGTTCCGTTTAGGAAGTTACCTTCCATTTCAAGATCTTCCAGCATGTGACAATCACCAATTGATTTTGGAATTTCACCAGATAATTCATTTTTATATACGGCTAACGCAACTAGATTTTTCAAATTGCCCACTTCTGAAGGCAATGATCCAGTAAACTTGTTTTGGCCTAAAAACAGCCCAAGTGTAAGAGAGGTTATACTAAAAACTTCTTTAGGGAGTGTTCCATTTAGATAATTTTGAGAAAGATCTAATTCTTGCAATATAGAGAGATTGCCTAAGGAAACCGGTATGCTTCCGGTGAGCATATTTTGTCCTATAGTTAGAATTAGTAGCCCTGAAATGTCACCGATAGATGAAGGAATTTCCCCTGTAAAGTTATTCTCTGAAAAAAAAAGTTTCTTCAAGTTTGTAAGCTTACCGATGGAGAGAGGAATACCTCCTGAAAGAGTATTACCTGTGACAGCAAACACAGTTAAACCAACAAGCTTTCCAATTCCCTCAGGAAGGCTGCCTGATATGTGATTATCATTTAGAAAAAAATTTGTAAGCTTTCGAGATAGATTAGAAATTTCCAAAGGTAGCACACCTCCGATTTCCATGCTTGACAAGCTCAAGTGTTCTAGGTTGGTGCAGTTAGTCAATGTGGCAATGAAGCCAATGTCATTATCTCTATCAATACCTAGATGGTTATTGTCGATTTGCAACCACCGGAGCTTCTGCAACCTTCCAAGATTTAGTGGGATTGGTCCGGTAAGCATATTGTCACGAATACTTATTCCTGCAAGGTCAGAAGCATTGGCTAGTGTAGATGGAATCGACCCCGAGAAATTGTTTGAAGAAGCTAAGAATTGTGTCATCTTTGGGAGTGTCAACCCCAAAGTATCCGGAAATTGACCTGTTAGATAGTTTTGTGTGATCTCAAGAGTTTGAATTGAAGAGATATTGTAGATTTCAATAGGAAAAGAGCCTGAAAACATGTTTATGGCCAGTCCCAGAAACTGAAGATTAAAGAGCTTACCGAGCTCATGTGGGATGATCCCACTTAGATAGTTGTATGATAAATCTATTTCTCTTAGGGTAGAAACATTACCTAATGATGGTGGGATATTTCCGGTAAAATTGTTATCGCCTAATGCAAGTTCATCCAGGTTGAACAAAGCGCCCAACTGGTGGATTCTTCCACTAAGTTTATTTCCAGCTAATTGGATAAATTGAAGATTTTTGCACGATGAAATGTTAGCAGGAATTTGTCCTTGAAATGAGTTATTTTCTAAAACAAGTTCCCGTAAGCGAAACAATCTGCCAATTTCCGGTGGAATTGTGCCGTGGAATGAATTGTCGTAGAGATATATCTCTTCAAGAAAACTAAGGTTTCCAACAGAAGGAGAAAGAGTGCCAACCAAATCGAGTGATGAAACATTAAGTATAGTGACTCGTTTGTGTCTTTTCCCACATGTGATTCCTTGCCAATTGCAGAAATGAATAGAATCATTCCAAGAATCCAGAAATTGAAATGGATCACTTTGTATACGATTCTTGATATCTAGTAAGGCTTGAAGGTCAGTCACATTTGAAGTAACAAAAGAAACACTAGGAATTTTTGTGGCAATGAAAAAAAAGATGGTAAATGAACTTAATAGACTGATGATCATATTTCTGTTTGCCATTTAGATGAAATAACTAACAGAAAGCAAAAAAAAAACTATGAAAGAAAGGTGAGGCACTCAGCTTCTATTGATTCCTCTAATTATAGCAATAGGAAAAAATAAAAAATAAAAATGAGAGAGCTTGTTTATTCTCCTCCACAATACACTAATCTTTCTTTTTTTTTTTTTTTTTTTTTTTTTTTTGAGGAAATACACTAATCTTTCTGATAATCAATTTTCCCACAAAGACTTTGACTAATGTGGCAAAGACTTTGAACTTTGGCATGAATAATACACATATGTTGTTTAAATTTTGTTAACGGTGGACGAAAGATAGTAGGTGAAACCCTCCGTCCCATAAGTATATGTTTCTTTTTTAAATTTTAACAAAACAATATCATTACTATTATAAAATCATATCGAGAGGTAGCAGGTCGAAAAAGAACTCGGTGAGCAAATATCCCTGTGTTAATTTTTTATTTTTTATTTTTCCTTCTCTTGCCTATTTCCGTTTCTTAGATCCAACCAAAAAAGAAAAAAAAAAAGAAAATCTGTTCTTAATTGTTCTTTTTCAGTCAGCTTTCTCGTTGTGATTTCTCGATCGTGTTCCTACGTATTGTTGCTGTTCGTTGCCATCATTCAAAATATATATATATATTTTCTGTCCATATTTGTTCCTGTTTGATCGATCATCACCATATCAAACACACACACACAACAAAAAAAAAAATTTATTTTCTGTGCATAATTCCTGTTGCTGTTCGTTCTTCAATCCTGAAAAAAAAAAAAAAAAAAAAAAAAAAAAAAAAAGAAAAGGGATCTGATCTTAATCTGTTGCCTACCCAAATTGCCTACCTAATATTTAGCCAAAATTTTCGTCCAGCCTTGCTTTTTAATTCTTTATTGGCCAATTTCTTGTTTCCAAAAGGCCGCCGTCTAAGACAACAAAAAAAAACAAAAAACATTGACCTAATTCTTTTTTTTTTTAGCAGAGTTCGGCCATTAAAAATATAAAATTAAAAATAAAAAAAAAGTGCCTCCTTTTGGACGAGAATACCACACCTGGGTGTGAAAAATTTCACACCCGTGAAACGTTTCAGTCACCTAATTTCATTACTTTTTCCGTGTCTTTTACTTCTCACCTTTCATACTCTCATTAGCAACTCTTCACACATCATCCCACTCATTTCTATACCTTTTCTCGGTCTGAAAACCTAGTGTCCCGTCTTTGATTGCTATTTACTTTTGCTTGCTCTTCTGGTTAATTTGACAAGGGTACTTTATACGACTTAGAAAGAGGGGGAGTGTAAACACGAGAGTTGTGAGGTAATTATGGGGCTGCCATCATTTAGTGGTGCACCTGATGGTGATGCATATTTTTACTGGGAAGCTGAGTTAGAGCACTATTTCGCACGCTATAACTATTCGGATGCGGATAAGTGCTACTTTGCACCACTTCGTTCACGTGGAAGGCTTCGCGATGGTGGACGAAATTAAATTTTTTGAGTCATATACATAAGGTACCAAAGATTAGTACGTGGAATGCTATGAAAAGAGAATTGCAACAAAGAATTTGTGCCCCCTCGTTACTTGGCTAGAGTGATGCTTCAAAAAGAGGAGGATGCGAGGATAGAGGAAGAAAGACTCCGGATACTAGGGATACTCGCTAAGTGGAAGAAGCAATCGAGCGAGAGTAAGCAAGACACGAAACGGTTTAAGAAGAAAAGTGAACTGCTTTTGGGCTAAATCTCCACGAAAATGTAAAGTATTGAAAGATGCCATGAGCACACGCCGAGGACACTATTGCAACCGTTGAGGTGGAGAAAATTCTTGATGAGAGGCTGCCTTGTCCTATTGTGGATGAGGTTATTAACAAGGTGGAGGCATTGGTTGACGTTCATCGGGTTGAGAGTGTTGAGGCATCTGAGTTTATAGTTGATGATGATGATGCTTCCGTGGTTGAGATGGCTGTTGCGGATGCGGAGACACAGGTGGCCACCGTTGAACCACCATTGTATTGTGTTACCCCAGCATTTTCTTTGCAGGTACGTCATTATCCCCCACTTGCGGGTACCACAGGGTTATTGGATACACCCAATGCCGCCCATATATTGCATTTGGATGTTCTTGAAATTGTTGCCTGTGGCGTTTGATGATCCATATTTGGCGCATGCCGATGTCTCTCATGATTTGCATTTATATGATCATCTTGCTCCATACCATGGCTTCATTCGCCATTCTATCCGCCACGAACCCGTTGGGCCGTTCCTTTAGTGAAGTATTGTGCGACCACTCAACATGCTATTGATTTACGTATGTTTGTTCGCTTTATCTTTGATCCCGGCGTACCATTGGAGTTTATTTTTGTTTCTCGTGATGTTGTGCGTGATGAAGGTCTCGTTAATGACATCCTGTTGATTCGAGGACGAATCCTTTCGAACCGGGAGGGAATGATGTGATCCGGTTCATGCTCGGAGGATACATCATTCGTGCTATT
This sequence comes from Gentiana straminea, assembly GCA_036785695.1. NCBI lineage: Eukaryota > Viridiplantae > Streptophyta > Magnoliopsida > Gentianales > Gentianaceae > Gentiana > Gentiana straminea. The sequence goes on along the minus strand of JAVUPR010000413.1, from coordinate 1,610,544 downwards.
TTATGAATATTATTTAATTAATTAGGAGTTGGTTTTATTTTTTATTGGATTTTCAAAGACTTTATTTATTTATTCTTTTATTAGATATTTCGTTTCCTACGGCGATAGTTTTTAAGTGGGAATTTCTCCCACATTGCTTAGATGTTGCTTTTTCTTTTGGTTGTAAAGTTCTATATAAAAAACACTAAATATTCATTCTTTAGACAATTATTATATGAGAAATCGGTTTATTGAGTTTTACTCAACCAAGTCGAGAGACTTGAATATCACTTGCGAGTGAGAACTTTCTTCGTCGTAGAAGGTTCACCTTTGAATTTACCAAAGATTGTGAGCATTTGTTGGGCGTTCTCTGCTTTTAGTTGGATTACTGTTCGGGCTCGTCATTGTTCCCCTAGGGCAAAACATCGATCTGGTTCCAACCGGAATCATATCGATTTCCGTCACCCTGACATTTCATTTGTTTTTAAATTCCAATATTACCCTTTACATCCTTTAACACAGTTTTTCCATGTTTTTTCAATTTTACAGGAAAATAGATCTCATTGTGGCAACGGACTGCCTCTCCGTCGATTCCGGCCGGCTTCAACAACTCTCGCCGATCTAAGATCTTGTCCATAAATGTACGTAATGCTGGTGCTGTGCCTCGCATTTAGTTTGCTTGGAATCCTGGTCTGTTTGCAGCATTTGTCAAACAATATTTCTGCCTTACACCAAATTGAACTCAATGAGTTGGTGTAAAGTCGATTTTTAACTCTGTGACTCTATTACCGCCATCTGTGAGTATAGTTCAGCTTGGTCAAGACTCGTCCTTTTGAAGGCATTATTTGTGCATAGAGAAAATTGGGACATGACTTCAGCTTTGAATCTCTTTTTGCCGGGAGACATTTTCAACTTCTTTGTTATGTATTGATGAAAGGTTCTATAATTGACCGGAAATTGAATAATGGAGGTAAATTGTTTGATAAAATTCCTAAGAGGATTTTGCCATCACGATTATTTACAGTTTTACAACTGCACCTACGAAGGAAGCTCTTGGCCTTTTTGGGTTTTGGCTAAATGGCTTTTCGCATTGTTTTATCTTTTAGGTAATACTGCAGCCGATTACTTTTGTCCTTCTCTCGAAAAGCTTTCTTCCATGCTGAAACTGTCACCATCTGTTGCTGGGGTTGCTCTGCTTCCACTCGGAAATGGTGCTCCTGATGTCTTTGCTAGTATTTCTGCCTTTACGGGTACGGGTACTGGGGATGTTGGGCTCAATAGTGTGCTTGGTGGTGTTGTATTTGTTACCTGTGTTGTTGTTGGTGTGGTGTCTATTTGTGTTGCTGATCAAACTGTTCAAATTGATCGAAAATGCTTCATTAAGGATATTATCTTCATAATTGTAACTCTTACATCCCTATTGGTGATATTGGTTGTAGGTTGCTGCCAATGAGATTTTGAGGAAACAGGTGCAGAGCCAAAAGAAATGACTTTTTCAGAGGACAATTCTTACGGTAAGAAGTCGGATATTATCCTACAAATTGAAATCCGGAATCCTCATCATATGGAGAATCGAGCTGTGCCTATACTAATACAAAATCTGAGTTCAGGGCTGGAAAGAGCTGTGGAAGTTCTTGGATTTCTGGCCAAATGATGAAGAGCCCGAGATGAGATGTTAGACTACATATGATGGGTTCTTAAAGACTTTGATTTCAGTTTTGAAAAATGGGAGTTCAAGAGGGGTGAAATATGGGCTATTGACTGTAAATCTTTTGTGCAATTATAGTTTAAAAATGTGCTTGGAGGTCTTAAATGAGGGATTTTTGGAGATATGTTTGGGATTATTGGAGGATGACAATGAGAATGTGAGGAGGAAAATAGTGGTGCGGATGCAGCAAAAGGAGTAGACATGTTTGAAAAAGCTATACGCTTTTATGGCTGCTGCGTTCTTTCTTATAAATTCTAGTGGAGATTTAGTGATTTTTTTGATTCACTCCTTTGATTGATTGGGCAATGGATAATGTGGTCTTGTGGCAGTATTGCTTATGATTCTTTTTTTTTAATTTAATTTTTTTGAAACAATGATTAAAGAATGTTTATATAACAATTTGGAGTATGGAATTTCATCTAGAGAGGAGGAAAAGTACTCAATTTTTGTTATTTTCATTGTTCCTTAAGTCCTACGGTGCTTTCATCAGTCTAAGTAATGACTTATTGTTTGGAAATTCTTATTAACTTTTGCTACAGTCACATTGTTCCTTCAAGTAAAAATCCAAATGTTCTGGTGGGTGTTGTAATGCAACTTAAATTTGTGTACATGTTGCTTCATTGATGTTACTGTATTTACAATTAGAGAATTGATGCAGTGACACTTACAATTTGATACACAAATTTGGTAAATTTGTAAATTAAATGTAGTATCATTCACATTATGGGTGTAATCAAGCCGAGTCGAGTCTATACTCCCTAGAGCTCGAGCTCGACTAAAAAAGTTGGGCTTGATAGAGCCATAAAAATGCAAGATCAAACTCGACTCGCTAAGTACTCGATATATCTCGACTCGGCTTGTAAGCTTGATTATTTTCTTAGAATTCATTTATTTTTTAATAAAATATAACAAGATCAAGCTCGACTCGTCTACTACTCGACTCGAATAATATTTTTTGAATTATAAACAACAATATTTTATTATAAATTTAATAAATATAATTATTTAAATATTTATTTAATGAAGCCCGATTAGCTCGCGAGGTATTCGATAACTATATTATAAAACTTGAGATCGGCTCGGTTAATTATTCGAGTAGCTCGACTCGAGTTTGAGTTCTATGCATCACGGTGTCACTTCATTGTGGTGTTTCTGCATTGCGATGTCACTTCATCGTCATGTTGTCTCGGCATCGTCAAAAGTTATAACATCGCGGTGTCTCTAAATCGTCAAATGTTATAACATCACACTGTCTCTGCATCGCGATGTCACTTCATCGCGGTGTCTCTGCATCGCGGTGTCTCTACATCGTCAAATGTTTTAACATCGAACTGTCTCTGCACTGCGGTGTTACTTCATCGCGGTGTCTCTGCATCGGGGGTGGTCTGCATCGCGGTGTATCTGCATTGGGAGTGGTCAATGCATCACGTGTCTCTGCATCGTGGTGTCACTTCATCGAGGTGTCACTTCATCGCAGTGTCTCTGCATCAGGGGTGTCTCTGCATCGCGGTGTCACTTCATCGCGGTGTCTTTGCATCGGGGGTGGTCACTGCATCGCGGTGTCTCTGCAATGGGGATGGTCACTGCATTGCGGTGTCTCTGTATCGGGGGTGGTCACTGCATCACGTGTCTCTACATCGTGGTGTCACTTCATCGCGGTGTCTCTGCATCGGGGGTGGTCACTGCATCGCGGTGTCTCTGCAATGGGGATGGTCACTGCATTGCGGTGTCTCTGTATCGGGGGTGATCACTGCATCACGTGTCTCTGCATCGTGGTGTCACTTCATCGCGGTGTCTCTGCATTGGGGGTGGTCACTGCATCGCGGTGTATCTGCATCGGGAGTAGTCACTGCATCACCAGGGGCGCCCCTGTGGGGGGGCCAATGGGGCCATGGCCCGGAGCCCCCCCGAAAATCAATGAATTTAAGGGTCCCACGAAATTTTGACCTAATATTATATATATACTGTATTTATATGAATAAGGAATGTATTACCTTAATGGTTAGCACTCAAGTATACTAGACATAAGACTTGGTTTCGAATCTTGCAAGATACAATATTTTTTTTTAAACTAGGACAAGGAGCCAAATAAGTAGGTTTTTTTCCTTCCAAACCCATGACTATCACACGCAGTTTTTTTGTTTTAATTTTTTATATATATTTTGGTTACTGTTTTTTTTTTTCGAAAGGCGAGGGCCTAAATTTTTTTTTTTGGCCCCGAGCCTAAATTTGGACAGGGACGCTCTTGCATCACGTGTCTCTGCATCGCGGTGTCACTTCATCGCAGTGTCTCTGCTTCGGGGGTGACTCTGCATCGCGGTGTCACTTCATCGCTGTGTCTTTGCATCGGGGGTGGTCACTGCATCGCGGTGTCTCTGCAATGGGGGTGGTCACTGTATTGCGGTGTCTCTGTATCGGGGGTGGTCACTGCATCACGTGTCTCTGCATCGTGGTGTCACTACATCGACGTGGTCAATGCATCGCGGTTATCAATGCATCGGGTGTGGTCTCTATCGCAGTGGTCGTTGCATCGGGGTGGTCACTGTATCGTGGTGGTGAATGCATCGCGGTGGTTAATGCATCACGGTGGTCAATGCGGTGTCTTTGCATTGCGGTGTCTTTGCATCGAGGGTGGTCAGTGCATCGTGGTGTCTCTGCATTAGGGGTGGTCACTGCATCACGGTGTCACTTCATCACGGTGTCTCTACATCGATGTGGTCAATGCATCGGGTGTGGTCTCTGCATCGCGGTGGTCGTTGCATCGGGGTGGTCACTGCATCGTGGTGGTTAATGCATCGTAGTGGTCAATGCGATGTCTCTGCATCGCGGTCTCTCTTTATGACGGTGTCTCTGCATCGCGGTCTCTCTTCATAACGGTGTATCTGCATCGAGGGTGTCTCTGCATCGGGGTTGGTCATTGCATCGCGGTGTCTCTGCATCGCGGCCTTACTTCATCGCAAAGTCTCTGCAATACAGTGTCACTTCATCACGGTGTCTCTGCATCGGGTGTCTCTGCAATGTGGTGTCACTTCATCGACGTATCTCTGCATCGCGGTGTCACTTCATCACGGTGTCTCTGCATCGCGGTGTCACTTCATCGCGGTCTCTGCAATGCGGTGTCTTTTAATCGCGATGTCTCTGCATCGCGGTGCCACTTCATCGCGGCGTCTCTGCATCGTGATGTCACTGCATCAGGGGTGGTCACTGCATCACGGTGTCTCTGCATTTGGGGTGGTCACTGCATCGTGGTGTCTCTGCATCGTGGTGTCTCTGCATCGGGGGTGGTTATTGCATCGCGGTGTCTCTGCAATCGAAGGGGGGCATCGCATTGCGGTGGTCAATGGATCTGGGGTGCTCAATACATCGTGGTGTCACTTCATCGAGGCGTCTCTGCATCGGGGGTAGGCACTGCATCGCGGTGTTCAATGGTTTTGGGGTGGTCAATGCATCGCGGTCACTTCATCGAGGCGTTTCTGCATCGGGGGTGTCACTGCATGCGGTGTCACTTCATCGAGGAGTCTCTGCATCGCGGTGTCACTTCATCGCGATGTCTCTGCATCACGGTGTCTCTGCATCGTCAAATGTCATAACATCGTGTCTCTGCATCACGGTGTCTCTACATCACACGTCACATCATGTTCACATGTCACTGAATCGTGATGGTCACTACATCCCGATGGTCACTGCTTCGCGGTGGTCAATGCATCGGTGGTGGTCAATGCATCGTGGTGGTCATTGTATCAGGGTGGTCACTGCATCGGGGTGGTCAATGTATCGCGGTGGTCACTGCATCGGAATGATTAATATATCGCGGTAGTCAATGCATCGTTGTGATCAATGAAAAAAAAAACTTTTCACAATACATTAAAAGAAAAGAAAAAAAAAATCAACATCCTGAAGCCAAAAAAAAAAAAAAAAAAAAAAAAAAAAAAAAAAAAAAAGGAAAGAAGAAAACATCAACAGCTTGTTTCAATAAAAAAAACTAAAAAACATAATAATAAACATTATAGTTTTTTGCCGAGAAGGACATATTAATTAATTTATCCGGCTCCAAGTACAATAGAGATTAATTAGGACAAAACATTTGTAAAGTTACCAATATACCCCTTTTCCAATTCTTATATCTCCCTCATCCTAGTTCGATCAAATCTCAAACCACAAATTCACACCACAGCCGCCACTTCCCTCATCCAAACTCGGTCCATTGCCCACCGTGATTTGGCCGGAAATTGGACTCGGTTGGACAAAGGGCGGAGCAAAGGAAGAAACGACGAATTTGATCGGATTTTTGCAAAGGTAGGACGGATCAAATCGTTACGGTTCGAAGCCGGCTTAGAGTGGCGGCGGAGTTTAAGAAATTGATCGGAGATGAAGCGACGACCATATTTCTTCGTCGGAGATCTCTCCCTCTCTTTCTTCGTCCTCTCGTCAACCTCGACTTCAATGGCCGCCGGATTTGGGGTGGAGGAGGAGTGGTGAACTTCTTCCCTCATCCAAACTCGGTCCATTGCCAATAAACTTCTTCCTCATCCAAACTCGGTCCATTGCCCGCCGTCGCTAATTCAACTCGGCCGGAAGTTGCGATTTGCGCGGCTTTTTTTTTTTTTTTTTTTTTTTTTTTGGTTGAGAAACTTTAGGTAGATTTGCAGCAGCTTTTTTTTTTTTTTTTTTTTTTTTGTTAAGAAACTTTAGGAAGTTGCGATTTGAAGCTTTTTTTTTTTTTTTTTTTTTTTTTTTTTTTTGAGAATTTGGGATTTGGGATTCACTACCCGAAACGGTAAATGTTACTATGTGCCGATCAATGTTACGGTATGATGTGGATGAATGATACGCTTGTTTAGTCCGATCGTGTGCAAAGGTTACTTGATGACTCATGAATTTATGAATGTTCTTGCATCCGGATGAATGTTACTTGATGATTCATTAATGTTACTTGATGATTCATGAATGTTATTGTATCCTGGATGAATGTTAGTGTGAATGTTACTTGATGATTCATGAATGTTCTTGCATCTGGATGAGTTACTCGATGATTCATGAATGTTCTTGCATCTGGATGAATGTTACTGTGAATGTTACTTGATGATTCATGAATATTGTTGCATCTGGATGAATGTTACTGTGAATGGGTATTTTTGTCCAAAAGATTTGTTTTTGTCCTTTATAATCTTTGAAAATAGAAAATGTCCTTCCAGACCTATTTCTGTTAATTTTTGTCCTTATGGCCCCTCCCCCCTAAACATTAAGCCCAGCGCCGGCTCTTCCCCTCTTATTTATTTATTTATTTAATTTTCTTCATTAAGGGTATTTTAGTCTATTTATCTAATTTGTGTCCTTATAACCAAATAAGATTCCTTAGTGTCCTATTTGCCTAATTAAGTCTATTTTGTGTCCTTTTGGACCCTTGGCCCTTAAATATAACCATAAATGGAATGCTTTTAAAAAAACACGTTACTTTGCAACAAACAAAAAAAAAAAACGTTAAAACATTATTCCATTAATCATCCAATCAAATTGTTAGATTACAAAAATCAATCTTTTGAAGGAAAAATTAATATAAAAAAAGAACACGTTTAAAATCTTTTAAAAAAATCAAATTAAGAACAAAAAAAAGTCAATCACATAAAAACACATGTTATATCTTAACACGTTGGTTTGCAACAAAAAAATACCGTTATATCTTTAAAAAATCAATCAGGATAAATAAAATATCATTAATCATAAAATCAAAATAGAATTATTTAAAAAGAACACATGACAGTGCGTTTTCCCTCTAAGTGTTTTCATTATGAAGTGGAACAATAACAGAATACAATACAAGAGTTGATATAGCGAGCCAACGAGAAGATTAAAGTGGACCGACGCAACCACGAGATGGCTCAAGACAGTACAAGAATTGGGAAGATGGAAGAGGAAGATTGTTAGATGTTGAAGTCGAAGATACAAAGTGTATCTAAAGACGCTCTCCACTAAAAGAGTAAGACGGCTTAGGCAGACATGTGACTAAGCCCCAGATATGTAGGACCTTTGTTGATTGTAGCTAAAGTGGGACCTTTAGCTCATCATTATCAAACTTAATTTATTGATCATTGTCCAACTTATAGATATCGAAAGATACTAAAAGTGCCTACGTGATTTCCGTAAGTGTCCCTAATTTATTTATAAATACAATAATGACTCTTTTATTTAAGTATTGATAGATTTGTTGATATAGATGAAAATGTATTGATAGATCATTATCAAACTTAATTTACTGATCATTGTCCAACTGATAGATATCGAAAGATACTAAAAGTGCCTACGTGTTTTCCGTAAGCGTCCATAATTTATTTATTTAAAAAGAACACGTGAAAGAGTGTTTTCCCTGTATGTGTTTCATTTTGATCCCTAATTAATTTATTCCATCAAAGATATAATCACAGTTAAATGTGTGTCCCTAATTTATATTAAATCAAAAATGAACACACGAAAGTGTGTTATCCCTCTAAGTGTTTCCTTATGATCCCTAATTAATTTATTCCATCAAAGATAATAATCATGGTTAGATATTCATAGTCAATGTGTTTTTCCTATAAGTGTTTTCTTGTGATAAATATATTTCAATAAATACAATAATGACTCTTTATAATATTAATGATAAAAAATTGATGATATAGATGAAAATGTATTGATAGATCATTATGAAACTTAACTTATTGATCATTAACTAAATTATTGATATAGAAATATACTAAAAGACCCTACGTGTTTTCCGTAAGTGTTTCCCTTAGAAAGTGTTTATCTCCACAATTTTTTTTATTAAATATAATAATCATTTTTAGATATTAAATAACAAAGATAAAAATGATGTCTATATATCATTATCATTACTAAAATAAAAGAGTCGATGTGTTTCCCTGAAATTGTTTCCCCCTAAACGCGTGTCCCCTCTAATTGAGCCGGTGTGTTTCACCCCTAAAATTATTTCTCTCTAACTAATTTATTTAATCAAAGATATAACCACCGTTAGATATTAATCGTTGATGTGTTTTCCCTCTAATGAATACATTTCATTAAATACAATAATGACTCTTTTATTATATATAGTAAGATAGATAAACATTTGTTGATATAGATGAAAATGTATCGATGGTGATTTTCAAACTTAATTTACTGATCATTATCCAACTTATAGATATATATAAAGATACTAAAAGTGACTACGTGTTTTCCGTTAGTGTTTCCCTTAAAAAGTGTTTTTGTCAAGTTAATTCACTTTTTATTAAATATAATGAACATTTTTAGATATTAAATAACATTGATAAAAATGGTGTCTATATAGATGACAATTGTGGTGATCATTATTCAACTTAATGCATTAGCCCCAAAGATTTACATAATGTCTATACTCAACATCATCTTGTGGTTGTGGGCAATTGTGTTTTTAAAATAAAAAAAAATTTTACAAATGGAAAACGTGTGGTGAGATGATGTTGAGTGTGGAAATTATATAAAGCTTTGAGTGTAAGCGAGCATGTTTTCCTTAAAAAGTCTTTCTCCCAATTACTTTAAATCATTAAATATTATGATCATTGGTAGGTGTCAAATAACATAGAAAATTAGTGTGGATGAAAAATGTATTGATCATTATCCAACTTGTAGAAATGGATACAAAAGAACTGTATGTGTAATTATTTCCTAAATATTTTCCTCAAAATCCTTAATTAATTTTCTCAATAAATATAACAATCATTGTTAAATATTAAATAACATAGATAAAATGTGTGGTAATAAAGTTAAGATGAAGATGACGTATATTAGAAAAAACATTGTGCTCATGAGTGTGGTTTGATAAGTTATAGATAACTTTTTAAGGCTATGTATTCACCTTCTGTATCAATATAATTTTAATAGTAGTATCAAAGAATTTTTGAACAAGAGCTTTAAAATGCATAAAAACATCAGCCACGTCATATTCACAATAATGGACAGAACCATGATTCTTTGGTATTAACAACAAAATTTTGTTAAACAAACAAAACGATGGGAAGAAGCAGTCGTGGTGGCAACATCTAGATCATTTTGACAAAGAATAACTCTAAAATAGGGGTCGTTGAGTGACAAAGACGATGACGCCAATCACTTTCGATGTTTTACTCACTAGGAAAAGCTAGAAGGGGGAATTTAGTCATTCATACAATCCATTTTTAAGCGGTCATTACATCACATGAATACTGGTCTGAAGAACCTTAAAATAAATTTGAAGGGTAAGAATTTAAAAGAAACATTATGAGCTAGACAAAGATAAGAGATGGATGATAAATTATGAGACATGATGGGAACACAACGAATATTGGCATGGGTGAGATCGGTCATCATACACGTGGAACTCATTAGGTCTCATATAGAGTGATAAAGGCCATATCAGCATGTGGGTCGACATAGGCTTAACTCAATTTCGGCCTCAACCAGCAAGGTCCGTCTTTAGTACAACGCATGCCACTCTTATATCATACCGACATGATGCAAGTTGTCGTCCGTCCGACATGCCGTAGGTTGCCTTATATCCCTTATAACCGGCAAGATGCAAGACATCCACGGTCTTTTATTGCTGACGTCGTGTAGGTCACCAAGTCATTTATGCTCAATACAACACATGTCATCCTCAACCTCAAGGAACAGTTACATTCTCATCAACGATCGGTCCGGAATTCACACAGATATTACTCCATGATAGTAATTGCTATAGTGATGGATCTAAAATATATGTTTCGTTATAGTCTGAGCCATAACTTCTCCATAACAGGCTCCGTTACATCAATACGTAGTAAACTCCGTTGACCACGACTTCAATGTATCATAATTCACTCCCCAACGAGGGAGAGCAATATAAAGGATCATCATCCTCAATTACATGGTACGCACATAATATGCTTGCTATACATTCTCCCTTACTATCTTAATAGAAATCTCTCTATTCAAATACTAACTTGAGCGTCGGAGTCTCCCTTAGGAGCTAGCTCTTGGACCCTTTCATGCTCATTTTGAGTTTTGTGGGCCTACTTTCAAATCCACTTAAAAAAGTTATTTGGATCATCACTCAGATGTCCATTTACCGGCATATCGACTCAACTGTAACCCGGAAAAATTCAAACATCGTCAAACATCATTCATATAAAACATTTTGAAAGATTGAAGATAAAAATAAAACATATGTGTGTCATGGAAATATAATTTCCATCACCAATCATGATGTCTTCATTCTAGAATAAGGCATGTGTCATTCCAAATTACTGAGATCAGTGATTCAGTGGTAACATGATGAATAGCACCACAATAAAGAAGCCACCGAGATATGAATGGAGCATCCAAAGGTGCTTGAAGTGGACGCAATGTTAGAGGGCTAGACCGAATGAGAAAAAGTTGTAAGAGGTTGAACCTTGTAATAATTGCACCATATCTCTGAATGTCCTTGCACTTTGCACACGGAAAATACCCAAGTAAGTATTTTAGGGTGAAAACTCGGGCCTACTACGTAAGAGTTTATTTTTTGTATGTTTCCAATATTTGGAATATTAATATGTGAAACAAACCGGCATTAGGAGAGGGATGTCATACGGTCGAATGAGCTGTAGCAAGACCAGAAAAAACCACCGGCTGCAACTAAGACGGAAGAGTCTTATAATTGAGTAGCTTTTCATGGAGCTCTTCAAAATCAATGGGGGTGTCATGTGCTTGAACAACCCTTGCCAACTCTTAATGGTCTCTCAAGTTGTCCGAAATAAGATTCACATGATCATCCGGACTAATTCATTGGCTTTAGTTTTCACATCATGAAGATAATTAAAGATTGTTTGAGTACCTTTTTGTATAAATTTGAGACACTGTTTAATTTGTTTGATTTGTTCACGAGAGGTCTTTGCATATTTATCATATAAATTAGTTCATGACTCATGAGACCGAGAAGTCTTTGCCTGAGTGATAAACGGAATGATATTTTGCGAAAAAGTGAAGAATTGAGGGCATTAAATATAAGTTGATCATGTGATGTCTACTTCAAAGATAGTATGGCGGATAAGATTGAGGACAAAGAATAATACCAGGTTGTATAATTCATCCGTTAAATAAGAATGCATTGATTATACATGGAGATTTGTTGGATTGGTATGAATGGTTTTGGAAACTTCATCGATTAAATAGGAAAAGATAGGTGTCGAGCCCTCACATGGGGGTTGGGTTCCGAGTGGAATGAGGGCGTTAAGAACCGATGAAAGTATATGATAGTTATAATGTTTTTAAAGTATATGTTTAACCTTTTACACCTACAATAAAATTCTATGGTTCACAAATTTTCATGTCTTACTAATTAAATTGAATCTTAGATTCATTCATCAATTTTTTTAATTGTAGTAACCTTTATCTCAAATGTTATTTTGTTTAATAAGGGTTAGTTTACAATTATTAAATTATAAATTCATAACTAACATATAATAAACATATAAAATTATATGTACATGAAACTCACATGCTATACTTTTTGCATTCACTCTATCAAAATGAGTTGTTTATGTTTACAGTAAGAAGTTCGCAAAAGTTGCTTTAAGAATATTGTAAATCTCCACATGTTTACTAGATAATTATGATAAACATGTTGTAGATGTATATTAAATACACAGATTTGTAAATTCATAATACTTATTATCTTTAAAAGGGTGATAAATGTATCGAGTACATGCATATATAAATTTGTAATACTAAAAAAAACATAGGATAGTTTTGTATAATTATCATTAATAGCATATTTATATTATATTTTATAATAGCATAAATACTTAATAAATTATATATTGATTAATATTGTTATTTTTCAAATTTTAAATGTTCATTCACAATACCACGTGCGGATGCACGTGTATTTTACTAGTATTATTAAATGCATTGTTTTCACTTTTATACTAAATAATGTAATATTATTAATCAATCCCAGAAAACAATACAATATTTTACATTGAAATATTAAAAAGTAACTCATTTATTAGGTTTTCTTAAACTGTGTGAAATGGCCAAAATGACTTATATTACGGGACAGAGGGAGTACAAGGGAAAAATCGTGATATTACAAGGGAAGAATCGTGACTTTATGAGTTTTATGTGTTTAAATGTTATTAATGAACTCGAGCTCGAGTTGAGATTCAAGAAAATTTTCAAAAGTCGATCCGAGCTCGAGTTTTGGATCGAGCTTATTGAGCCTGATAAGGTTAAAATTTAATTTGAAAGTTTTTTTTAGGAGAGTTTGAAAGTATTTTAAAATATCACATGATAATAACGAGGCAAACCGAGCCGAGTAACAGTTGTTTTTGCCACAGAAGGAGTGTCGACCAAAGGCAAATCCTCACATTTCTAAGTACAATGCATTATCATCATCTAAACTAAGGTTTCCAACAGAAGGAGAAAGAGTGCCTACCAAATCGAGTGATGAAACATTAAGTATAGTGACTCGTTTGTGTCTTTTTCCCACATGTGATTCCTTGCCAATTGCAGAAATGAATAGAATCGTGATTTTATGTGTTTAAATGTTATTAATGAACTCGAGCTCGAGCTGAGATTTAAGAAAATTTTCATAAGTCGATCTGAGCTCGAGTTTTGCATCGAGCTTATTGAGTCTGATAAGGTTAAAACTTAATTTGAAAGTGTCTTTTTTTAGGATTCCCAATGTAAGAGAACCTTTGACATAATTGAGAAGCTTGTGTGCTCTTTTCATGTGTGCGAGATAGGATCCTCTGTCAAATTTCCCTGTCCAAGTTTCATGTCTATGCAAAAACGTCGGCGTTTTTCTCAACTTTATAATTATTATCTTTTTCCTCCTCCGACTCCCCGGTCCCCACTAGTGCTGGCCGGTTTCAGGTCCAAATCCGGGTCGGACCCAGCAGTTTCCGGGTCTAAACCGGTGGGTCCACGGAACCGGCGGTTCCACCGGACCCGGCCCGGCCCAGAACCGGATGGAAAACCGGAGGTTGAACCGGCCCGGAGGACCGAACCGGCGGTTTTTTTTTCCCTGTTTTTTTTTAAATATATATATTTTTTTATTTTTCTTTTCTCCAAGTTGGACCACCTTGAATCCAACGTATAGTTTTTCAAAATTTTTGAATAATTTATTTTTTTATCAATGTAACCGTTACATAGAATAATCGGTATCCATCATTTATCCATCATTTATTTTCTTAGCAATTCTTTTATTTAGTAAACGGTGTTATTAATTAATGTATAAAATATACCATAAAATGTTGGAAAATCTATCTTTGATAAAAAATATATTGTGATACTAGTGTCACAACATACTAATATATTGTTTTTTACTATTACTTTTTGGTCGAAATATATTGTGACATTTTGACTAATCAAATACTACTACTATTTAAATTATTGTGACAAGGAAGAGCACATGCTAGTGTTTAGCAACCATTAATAAAACATGTAAAAATGACAAAACAAACATGAAAGTACACATGTTATAAGCTAAAATGAATGCAAACCAATTAAATCGTAGAACACGAAATGAATATTGTTCCATTTTTTTTCCCAAAAATTTATGGGAATAAAAAAAATATGTTGTATTAAAAATATTACTCTTACAATTTGGCACCACATTTATTGGAGCAATTTTGGTATTGTGTAATTAATATGGTCGTGAAGGAAAAAAAAAACCCACATGTAAAAAAAAATTGAGTTGGATGATATTATGTATTTAATGAAAATAAATTAAAAATACAAAAACAAAAATCATCAAAATCCTTGGTTAATTATTGTTATAAAAAACGAAAATCAATTAAAATCTTTGATTGATTATTGATTATTAAATTAAAAACCATAAATAAAAATACAAAAACAAAAACAATCAAAATACTTGGTTAATTATTGATATTAAAAATACAAAAATGAAATATCAATTTAATTTTTTGATTGTTATTAATAAAATTAATTAAAACTTATAATACATGAAACAAAAAATGAAAATGAAAATCAATGAAAAATACAAAAAAGAAAATCAATTAAAAAATAAATCAACAGTAAATAAAACATAAAAATCATCAAATTAAAAACTAATAATACATAAAACTGAAAATGAAAAGAAAAAAGAAAAAAGAATTGAAAATTACAAAAAAATATAATCAATTAAAAATAAATGAATCAAAGTGGACATCAAATCATTTAGATTAATTAAACAAATCTAAGGAGATGTGAAAATTACGCACCTTCAACCAAAGTTGCAAAATATTGTTTCCTTGATTTTATTCAACACGGAGTCTGCTTTTCTCGAACCCCTCACGTTCATCATCCACCATCTGCCCAAAATGGCAGAATCTATGTCAAATGGACAAAAAAATTCAATAACATGTTAAATTTCCCTACTCGCATATTTTATATAGATTTTTGTCCAGAATGACAAAATTACCAAAAAATCAGGATATAAGGAAACTGTAATTTAATCAGGACAAAAGTAACAATTATGAAGTAACAAATATGAAGTAACAATTATGAAACACAAAGTAATATTAACACGTGAAGTAACAATTTTGAAGTAACAATTGTGATTTTTGTCCTTTATAATCATGAAAATGTTACTTTTGTCCTTCCAAACCCATTTATTAATTTTTTTTGTCCTTGTGGCCCCTTCCCCCTATTTTATAAAATAATAAACTCACATCGGTTGAAAGACATTTAATGAATTCAACGTAGAGAATAAAAACGCTGACCGTGGAACCAAAAATCCAAAATGAAAAGGCGAAAGAAATCATACCGTAAGTCCTGTGCAATCTCCACTCAGATATAAAATGTTCAGGGATGAAGATGATTAATGTGGTGATAATTGTTGTAGGAGTTGAAATTTGTTCAAAAAAAAACCCACGCCTAAAAAAAGAATTTGAGTTGGGTGTTATGCTGTCAACCTTTTTCTATTTAAAAATAAAATACAAAAATCACCACAAAAATAATTAAAAATAGAATTTGAGTTGAATGATATGCTTTCAATCTTTTTCTATTTAAAAAAAAAAAAAAAAAACCACCACGAAAATTACTCCTATAATTTGGCACCACATTTATTGGAGCAATTTTAGTATGTGTAATTAATGTGGTGGTGAAGGAAGATAACCCACGTGTAAGCAAAATTTGAGTTGGATGATATTCTGTATTTAATGAAAATCAATTAAAAACACCAAACTGCAAGGATTTTTTTTATAAAAAAACTGTAAATAAAAATACAAAAATGAAAATCATCAAAATACTTTAATTATTGATTTTAAAAATACAAAAACAAAATAACATTTTTTTTAGGAAGAAAACAACCATCACGAAAAATAATAAATACTCATACAATTTGGCACCACATTTATTGGGCCAATTTTGATATTGTGTAATTAATGTGGTCTTAAAGGAAAAAAAACTAAAAAAAAGAATTTGAATTGAATAATATTTGAATAATCATAAGTTTGCCAAAATCCATCCTTTGGAGCTTTCAGGATACAATGGAGGTGTTTGTGACTTGTTTGAATCAAGCCCGATGACACTCAAAGTTTTTCTGATGATGCTGTCAAACTTATGAATTTTCATCTGCATACTTATGCCTTTTATAAGCTTCAAGTACCCCATAAATAAATGGAGGTACTCCTTGTATGAAAGGGTAGGCTTGTCACTGTTCACCGGATGAAAGCATGCAACCCTTACACGAAAGGGTAAGTACATATCAGTTCGAAAATGCATGTATCTGAAAAAGCATATCCCTTCATTAACTGATACATGCATTGGTTTAGGTTTCGGGGGCGTTGGCCCCGAACCCCCACGAGTTGGCGCTACCCTTCAACCCCTACGAAGGGACGCGGCCCCCTCGACCCAGGTCGAACCCCGTTTCGTTTGCGATAACATTTATTCATACGGCAACTCGTATGCAAACGATAACCAAAATATTTATTTATGAAAAAATATCTAATAATAAGTATGTTTTAAAAATAAAAATAAAACATTAACTAAAAGGCCCAATTCGAGGAATTGGCCTTAAGCCCAAAAAAAACGATGGCCGGCCCTGACACCCAACCTCATCAAATACTTTAGCAAGCAAAATAATCTGCGGTAAACAGAACCATTGCATCATCTAGAGCAAACTAATTGTTGCCGGAAAGATGACTTATAAGACTAAAATTGTCGCTAGAAAAGACCAATTTTAGTCCTGTAAGTGGTCTTTCCGACGTTCAGGACTATTTTTGCAAAATAAAGACCACTTACAGGACTAAAATTATCGCCGGAGAAAAACCAGGACCGAAATTGAAAAACGTGTCTAGTTAGAGGACCAAAATTGTAATTTAGCCCAAATTAAAGGCCAACTTTTACTTACTATATCAGTCCAATTACGAGATCGAACTTATAATTCGGCGGAACATATGATTGACGTAGTAGACATAACATAAGGTTAATAAACTAGCAACAATTCGACCAGATCTCTAAAGTAATAGTTTCACTACGATCCTACAACACACGAATGTAAAATTTGTCTTATGCTTGTTGGGAAAGTGTATCGTGTGTGGAGTGATTTACGGAATAGATCCGTAATTCACGGATGTAATTACAGATAATTAAATGCAGAAAATAGGCAACTCGAAAATAAAATTTATTTTATTAAGTAGATCTAATAAAATAAAACTATGACGGTGTAGATCTAATGAAATAAAGCTATTGCAATCTAAGTCTAACGAAGTAAAGTTATCATAGTACAGATCTGACTCAAAATAAAGGAAAAAGTAAAGTGCGATGTATAAATAAATGACAAACCGAGGCGAGTAGTTACTCTTTCCTTAAGACGAATTGCTCCGGTATGCAGAGGCGGATGCAGGATCGCGGATGAGGGGGGGCGATACTATGGGCGAGTGTAAATTTGTAGGAGGGGCAAAAAAAATACACAACATACATAATAGTGTATTTTTCGGATCTAGGGGGGGCGCTTGACCCCCCTATTCAAAGGGTAGATCCGCCCCTGCCGGTATGGTGCCCACGGTAGTAGCAACTGTCTCCCAAGATACAACGGCTTTCGTCTCGGATTTAGAGGCACTTCAAAAATCCGAACTCCGGCGAACTTACAGAGTGCTCCGACTTCTTTTCGACTCAATATCTAGATCTATATGCTAGACTTTTTGTGGTCAATTCGATGTTCTAATCTTCATTCTGGGGTTCTTTATATAGTGGAGAGGAGGAATCAATGCTCGAATCTGATTGGCCGAGACACGTCATCAAACTTTTCCCCTTGGAAAAGTAATTTTTTTGGCCGAATTTTCTTATTCTGATTGGTCGGATGACGTGTCGTCTGAATTCTGATTGGTCGAATGAAACAATCACATTCCAAGAAATTTTGTCTAAAAAATTAATAGTAACACCCGAACCGAACTGAATCAAGCTCGAGCCTAGCCAGGCGACGGCAACACATACGCATGTGGAATTATCTAAGTCCTCCCTCCTACACAAAAGTGCCTTGCCCGTTGGGAAACATTCATAAGAGACACACTAGCTCTTATCACTTGAGTTCTCAACACTCAAGTTTCCAATGTGGTAGAATGGGGTGAGGTCCTAACTTCAACTCCCATCTCCTACATATTTCTACCAACTTTAGCCATTAATTTTCATTCACCCGATATCCGAATTGAGTGATTCAAAAGCCCATCATCAACACTCCGTATGGAGTATTTAATGATATCATTAACTCTCAATGACATACATCGGAGCCTATCCGTAACTAGCGCTAAAGTTGACCATTCAACCCTTCAAAAAGGGCTTTTTCTCCAACAGAACCTGTAAGAAGAATATCGCCCATATAAAGGAGAAGCATTAGGGCGCCTTTGTTTGAATGATAATAAAAGAGACACGGATCTGATAAGCTGCAAACAAAAACATACTGAAGGATGAAGCTGCAAACAAAACCATCTGATAAGCCGCGCTTTTTGAGCTTCCTTTCACTAGTATAAATGAAGTGTTGTTTTCCGTATTAGAACCCATATCTACCTTGTTTTGTATGTTGTAAGCCCTCATATATACGTTAGATGCATATGATTTTTTGTTAACCCTTACGGTTTTCGGTTTTGTATATGTCATAAGTCCTCGTGTTTAGAGGCGTGCTGCTTGGATAGCCGTATATTGTAGCACTTTTTCAATCTCTTTGATCTAATGAATTTTGTGGGGAGAAATTTTGATTTAGCCACACACACACACACACACACACACACACACACACACAAAAAAAAAAAACACAGGACCAAAAAACCACTCAGATACAGTAATGAAAGAATGTTAGGATATGGACAACCTCAACTACATGTGCATACTGTAACTTAAGGCATATGTCCGCATGACGGGTTTTTTCCCATTCACGAACTCATTCAGAAACTCAGCCTACCCTTATTTCACAAAAATATATTGGCTCAACGATCTGCAAATGGACGAAAGTAATTCTCCATAAGGAGTAAAAAGAATTCAGGGACCAGCATAAAAGGAAGGGAGACCATCCATGTAAAGCAAATACGCAGACTCGACAAAAAATACATGCATTGAGCTAGGAAGGTGGTAGGACGCCACAATCGCTTGGTGGAGAAGAAATTAAATGCAGCAATGTATGTGAAGCAGACTAGACTCGTTAAAAGAACGTGGCACGGAAGGTTGTAGAATTGCAGAAGAACTCTTGGATGTCAATCACCGAATCGATCATGCTTGCACCCAAGATGAGTCACATTGATGTAACATTCTCACAGGAAAAAACATGTATTTCTAATGTTAGCCCAAATGTTGTATATTGTGGCTTTCAAGGGAACAACAATGTCAAAACAAAACGCAGGAAATCTGAAAACTTGATATAACGTAGAATCGTGTAGACACTTTCCTACAAAAGTTATTTGACCCTTATAAGATGCCTTGGGTTACACAAATACTTTTGTGAGATAAGACTACGTTTCCCTTCACTTTTTGGCACTAAAAGAGAATAATACTTAAGGAGTTTTGTTGAAGTTTATTTGACACTCAAAGATGATGAAGAACTTGAATGATTTCATTCTATGCTCTCAAAAATGATCTCTTATGTTAGTTATAAACGTTCTTACATATAGACACCTTTTTGGAAAGGTGTTATATGGAAGAATCAGTTGAAAACCAGTGAAAAGACACAACAATTCGCAGAAAAGAGTCACAGGCGGGCGCCTGTGTGAACCAGAAAGCTGTGAAACTCTCTGATCAACTTTTTGCCTTGAGTCGACCTGACAGGCGGGCGCCTGTGGTGACAGGCGGCCGCCTGTCCCTCTGTTTTTCTCAAAACGGATTTTGCGTCCTTTAAGTGGTTTTCCGAACTCTAATCGATCATTTAAATCCGTAAACTCGCAAATACTTATACGAGTGTGCACTCCGCACCTCCAAACTCATAATATAGCATTCCAAGTTCACCCATCTTTGTACCAAACCCCGATTACATAAATGAACATGGTAACACTTAAATTACCAACAATCCTCCCCCATTTAAGTGTAATCCTTGGTTTAGTGAAGAACAAGTCAAAACATAACAACTCATGCATCAATGATAATGTCACGAAGATTGAATTATCACCTAGTAATATTACACATTTCAAATATTCGAGTATTGGGGTGTGTCTAAGCATTGAACCCCTTTACACGTTTTGAATACTTGAAGATAACATACACATGAGTTAATATAACTCCAAAAGCTTATTCTTGACACTAATTAATCAGGCCTTGTGTCCATATCCATTCATGAGCATATAGCTAGAAAGCCAACTCTCGAACTTCCTTGAAGCGGCCAAACTTCATTCTCATATAGGTGAGCCTTTATATAATCGTGCACCTGCAATTGCACTTTGTCAAAGACTCATTAAGAAGAATCCCTTCATCCTTAGCTTACAGGTAATAGCACATACCTCAGGATTATATCATGTGCTCAAATCTAGATAATAGGCCTTCCACATTGAATTATGCCTCTAACATTGTATTAGAAGGGAATTGGGTATCCTATCACCAAGATTCAAATGAGTTGTAAACCCATCCCGATTACGGACTTTTGTACCAAGTCTCTAGCCAATCCTTTGGTTAAGTGATCGGCTAAATTGTGTTGAGATCTCACAAAGACAACCGAAATCACCCCATGAGTGATCAACTCACGTATCGTGCTATGTCTAACGCCCAGGTGTCGCGACTTACCATTATACACTTGACTATATGCTTTAGACAAGGTAGAAGAACTATCACAATGGATAGAAATGGGTGAAATTGGTTTTGGCCATAACGGAATTTCATATATCAAATTCCTAAGCCATTCTGCCTCTTTTCCGGCTGCTGCTAAGGCAACAAATTCCGACTCCATATTCGAGCTAGTAATACATGTTTGCTTTTTGGAAGCCCAAGAAATGGCACCTCATCCAAGTAAAAATACCCAACCACTAGTAGAAGAATGATCCTCTACATTGGAAATCCAACTAGCATATGAATATCCTTCTATTACTGAAGGATGTCCAACATAAGTCAAGCCAAAATCCTTGGTCAACTTAAGATAACTTAGTACACAAGTTACTGCACGCCAATGATGACTACTCGGATTACTCGTAAACCTGCTTAGCTTTCCAACCGCATAAGCAATATCCGGACGTGTGCTAATCATAGCATACATCAAACATGCTATCACCCGAGAATACTCAAGTTGTAATATCGGATTTCCCGTATTAGGCATGAGTTTCTCATTAGGATCCATGGGAGTATTGGCTGGAGTAGAATTTTCACAATTGAATTTCTTCAACACTTTCTCAATATAATGAGATTGTGTCAAAGATATCCCTTTGTCACTCCGTTTGATCTTGATTCCAAGAATCACATCCGCCTCCCCCATATCTTTCATAGAGAAACTTGATGACAAAAAGACCTTACATAGATCAACTTGTTCTTGGTTAGTTCCAAAGATCAACATGTCATCAACATATAAGCAAATTATCACACCATTACCGGTATTGTCAAATTTGCTATATAAACACTTGTCTGATTGGTTAAGCTTAAAACCACTAGACAAGACAGCCTCATCAAATTTATGATGCCATTGTTTAGGTGCTTGTTTAAGCCTGTACAATGATTTAACAAGCTTACATACCTTATGCTCATTTCCAGGCATAACAAAACCTTCTGGTTGTTTCATATAAATTTCTTCTTCTAAATCTCCATTTAAGAAGGTCGTTTTAACATCCATTTGATGGATCACCGGATTGTTAATAGCAGCTAGGGCAATCAACAATCTAATTGTGGAGATTCTAGCAACCGGTGCATAGGTATCAAAATAATCAATACCTTCCTTTTGTCTAAAGCCTTGAATTACCAATCTGGCTTTATATCTGTCGACAGTGCCGTCAACTTTCATTTTTCTTTTAATGATCCACTTGCAACCCAACGGTTTGCAACCACGAGGAAGATCCGCAAGGATCCACGTGTTGTTTCCCATTATGGAATCCATCTCATCATTGATGGCTTTTTCCAAAACGAAACATCTTGAGACTCCATGGCCTCCTTAAAAGTCTTAGGATCCTCATCAATATTATAACAATATGAATATTGGAATACTACTTCATCTCTTGTTCCTTCTACCAAATAAGTTTGATAGTCGGATCCAAAAGACTTTGCTTTCCTAGCCCTTTTGCTTCTACGAAGTTCCAAAGGCTCATCTTGAGAACTAATATCATTATTGTTCTCCACTCCAACATTAATAGGAGTTATATCCTTCGGCCTTTGTATAGACGAAAACCGATTTTCATCAAAGATAGCATCTCTTGATTCAATCACAGAATGAATAGCAACTGAATCATTAGGCTCTATTACATAGAACCTATAAGCCTTGGAATGCATAGCATATCCAATAAATATACAATCAATGCCTCTCTCACCCAAGGTTTTAATCTTAGGAATGGTGAGCCTTACAACAAATTTCTACATCCCCAAACTCGTAGATAACTCAAGTTTGGCTTCTTTTTGAACCAAAGTTCATATGGGGTAGTAGGATTCCTTTTATTAGGAACTCTATTCAACAAATAACAAGCCGTTAACATGGCTTCTCCCCAAAATCCCTCACTCAATCCTGAGTAAGATAGCATGGAATTAACCATCTCTTTAAGAGTACGGTTTTTCCTTTCCGCTATACCGTTTTGCTGTGGTGTGTAAGGCGCCGTAACCTCATGTATAATCCCACATGACCCGAAAAAGGTTGGATCAAAGTATTCACCACCTCGATCGGTATGCAACCTTTTAATTTTAGAGGTTAATTGCAACTCAACTTCACTTTTATAGATTTTGAATTTATCGATTGCATCATCTTTAGAATGAAGTAAAAACACATAACAGAACCGAGTGCAATCATCTATAAAAGTCACTACATATCTTTTGTTGCCAAAAGAAGGTGTAGCACAAAAGTCACATAGATCACTATGGACAAGATCCAAAACTGAAGACGACCTTTCAACACTATGAAAAGGTTGTCTAACAATTTTGTTCAACATACATGTATCACATTTATTTACATTCATATCAAGAGATGGAATCAAATCATGTTTAGACATTAATAACATGCGTTTGTAATGAATATGTCCTAACCGAGCATACCATAAAACAGAAACATTAACATCATGATTCATACAAACATTATTCACAACATCATGCTGAATGTTAAGCATAAACATACCATTACAAAGATAACCAAATCCTATGAATACACCAAATTTACTTAAAATGTATTTGTTAAACTCAAAGACTTGTTTAAAGCCATCTTTACATAACAAACTTCCTGAAACCAAGTTTTTCCGGATCCCCGGAACAAATAGTACATGTTTTAAAGTTACAAATTTGCCAGAACTAAAAGGTAAAATAACAGTTCCTCTTCCACGAATGGAGGCCTTTGACTCGTTTCCCATAAAAAGCATGGATCCATCGCTAACAGGTTCATAATCTTTAAACCAACGTTGATCCTTGCTAACATGCCTTGTCGCACCCGAGTCAATCCACCAAGCAACATCATCATCCTGCACATAAAATGCCTCAGAAATTAGTGGTACATAATTCATATCAGAATTAAATCCACAAACAATATTATGACCTTGATGTTTAGGAGCACCTTGGTCCTTAGACCCTTGCCCCGAACTGTTATTTGGCCCTTTCTGATTTTTGCCAAATCGACAATCAACCTTAAAATGCCCAACTTTACCGCAAACCCAACAAGCACCTTTCGGTTTCTTGTTGGCATCTTTGCCGTTGTGTATAGATGATTGCCCTTTTCTTTTCTTCTGGCTCTTTTGAGAACTTTCCCCGGTTTCCACCATATTTATGGAAGTCGAATCCACTACCTCTTTACCCTTGGTTTTACCGTTCTCTTGCGCCCTTAGAGATTCCTCTATACGCAAGTGACTACCAAGTTCTACCAGAGATAATTCTTCTTTCTTATGTTTCAGAAAATATTTAAAATATTTCCAAGATGGTGGCAATTTATCAATTATACTCGAAACAGAAATAGACTCATCCATTTCCATTTTATGCTGTGCAAATTGACCCAAAATGCGAAGAAGTTCATTGTACTGTTCCATTACCGAACGTGAATCCACCATATTATATTTCATGAAGTTTCCAACCAAGAACTTTTTACTGGATGCATCTTCATCCATGTATTTTGATTCTAAAGAATCCCAAAGTTCTTTGGCAGATTCAACGTTTTGGTAAATATCGAACAGAGCATCAGACATACCGTTCAAAATGTGGCCTCGGCATATGTAATCGTCATTCTCCCACTTGTTTTTCTTCCTTAGTTCCTCCAATGGTCCATCATCCAATACTTCAGGCATCGGTGTACTTAGTACATACACCACCTTCAATGTTGTTAGCAGAAAGTGCATCTTCCTTTGCCATCTTCGAAAATTGACACCTTCAAATTTTTCCAATTTTCCAAAGTTTGCAGTCATCTCCTTGACACTTGACATTGCAGAAATTATGAAATAACTTTTGTAGATTGTTGTATATTGTGGCTTTCAAGGGAACAACAATGTCAAAACAAAACGCAGGAAATCTGAAAACTTGATATAACGTAGAATCGTGTAGACACTTTCCTACAAAAGTTATTTGACCCTTATAAGATGCCTTGGGTTACACAAATACTTTTGTGAGATAAGACTACGTTTCCCTTCACTTTTTGGCACTAAAAGAGAAGAATACTTAAGGAGTTTTGTTGAAGTTTATTTGACACTCAAAGATGATAAAGAACTTGAATGATTTCATTCTATGCTCTCAAAAATGATCTCTTATGTTAGTTATAAACGTTCTTACATATAGACACCTTTTTGGAAAGGTGTTATATGGAAGAATCAGTTGAAAACCAGTGAAAAGACACAACAATTCGCAGAAAAGAGTCACAGGTGGGCGCCTGTGTGAACCAGAAAGCTGTGAAACTCTCTGATCAACTTTTTGCCTTGAGTCGACCAAAAAATCTGAACTCTTCTTCACTAAGAAGAGTCATGGAATACACATTAGAAACAAAAAAAAAAACCACTTAGATACAGTAATGAAAGAATGTTAGGATATGGACAACATCAACTACATGTGCATACTGTAACTTAAGGCATATGTCCGCATGACGGGTTTTTTCCCATTCACGAACTCATCCAGAAACTCAGCATACTCTTATTTCACAAAAATATATTGACTCAACGATCTGCAAATGGACGAAAGTAACTCTCCATAAGGAGGAAAAAGAATTCAGGGATCAGCATTAAGGAAGGGAGACAATCCATGTAAAGCAAATATGCAAACTCGACAAAAAATACATTTGAGCTAGGAAGGTGGTAGGACGCCGCAATCGCTTGGTGGAGAAGAATGCATATTTGTATTGTATCAATCAGAGAAACCTAAGAAAAGTGGCGGATAATGTTGAAGTAATCAGAGCAATATATAAGAGCAACCTGAACTCAAGCCAACTGAGAAGCACAAAGCACTTTCATTGGGGCATTTCATCGAGCACCAAAGACAAATTTCTGTTAGAGTGAGTTGGATCAATTACTTTTGTTGTAACCGTTTTCAGTTACAATTAGTAGCCTAGGATGTCTATTTAAGCAATGAATTACACAGGGTAAAGCACAATTTCAGTTTCAATAAGAATTTACTTTTCTTCTTCTTCTTCTTCATATTTTCCCGCTTCTTCTTCTGTTTTCGAATTCCCGGTTCTTGTTAGATCAAGAACTACTAAAATCATCAGATAAATTGTAAGGAATCGTAAATAAGCAGATATATTAAGCACAAGTGTCAAAACAGAAGCGTCGTGTTGGCTGCAAATCACCTTACAAGTTACAAGGATCAGGTTTACGCTTTTAGGAAAAGCTTTGTGGGAAATATACACTGAAGTGTATTAAATTAAATATTTTCCTTCAAGAACTATACATTTTCATTAAAATCACAGAGTTAATTAATAAAACAAAGAGTTGGTACTATCTCTTGAAATCAGCAGATGCTTTTTCATTCATCAACAAAAGAGCTTACAAAAACTTGATCATTATTTAAGCTACAGCTGATAACCTCTGTTTTTCACAAACAAAAAAAGAAAAGAAAAGGGAAAAACAGAGTAAAACAACCTTATCCCCCATATTATATAACAAGATGGAACTTCATGAAACTAGGAAATTTAGCATGCATTAGATTCTACATTTCATTTCTAATATGATGTAGTTCAATCAGTGCATCACTGATATCCATCCTGTCCTTTTGCAATTCAGAAGAACATGAAACTCCTACACGAAAAATCGACAAGCAACAAGACTCGATCCTTGTTGAAGTGTAGTTGCTTTTGTTTTCATCATTATCCTTTACCATCAAAAGTTGTGGGTCGATGATGTCAGTCACACGATGGTTAAGAGCGATCTTAACATAGTTATGGAGAGTAAAATCTTCCGTGAACATGGTGTCTGTTGGTCTTTTTCCAGTGAACATCTCCAATAAAAGAATTCCATAGCTATATATGTCCCCTTTTGTTGATACATTTCCTCCCATGCCATATTCTATACAAATAAAATGACAGAAGAGCAGTTACAAAATGATGTAATTTAAAGATGTTAGAATTCATGAAAAAGTTATTTCAAAACACTTTAATTTGCTTACTAAATTACCTGGAGCAACATAGCCAATTGTTCCTCTGATTCCGATTGAGGTGCTTTCTATATCATGTGATATATCATTAGCCGCTGGAAGAAATTTTGCAAGGCCAAAATCACTCACCAGAGCACGTAAATCGTCGCCTAATAGAATGTTACTAGGCTTAATATCACAATGAATGATTGGATTTCCAGAGTGATTGTGAAGATAATCCAATGTGGCTGCGATGTCTATTGCAATGTTTAGCCTTTCTAACAAGTCTAACTTCTTTTCATTAGCATGGACAGATGGATTTCGATGCAACCATTCTTCTAAGCTTCCATTAGGAACATATTCCAAAATCAATGCCTTGAAATCGTTGCCTTTGAAGTCTATGCTAGAGCAAGAAGTAATGATTTTAGCAAGGTTTCTATGGCGAATGTTTTTTAATGCTTCACATTCTGCCAAAAAGCTTTTGTGGGCTCCTTTTAGTTGGAGCTTTAGCACTTTGACGGCTACTACTTTCTCGCCTGGTTTGAGAACCCCGCGGTAGACAAATCCGTATTTTCCTTCACCTAGTAAGTTTTCTGAAGAAAAACCATTTGTTGATGTAAGAATGTCTGCATATGAAATCTTTAGAAGTTGTATATCATACGGAGCGGTTGAAGAGGGCCCTCCTTTAGATTTTCTTCTTTGATAAATAGCATATGTACATCCGAATATTGAAACCAAGGCTATCATGACACATACCACTAGGATTATGATTATACGAGTCGACAACTTTTCATGCTTTTTTGTATCTTTTGGGGTACAGGCAGGTAAGTTCAATGATTTGATTCCCCCACATAGCTTTTCATTTCCCATTATTGTCAAGGCACTTGCATTTACGAAAACTCCATTTATTGGAACTTCACCTTCTAACATATTGAATGAAAGATTGAGAAAGCTAATGAATATCCGCTTTTCCAAAGAAGCTGGAATTTCCCCCTTACAATTTATTCCGTGACAAATCCATGAAGTCAATGTTTTTCAATTGTCCTAATGATGAAGGGATTGTTCCGTTTAGGAAGTTACCTTCCATTTCAAGGTGTTCCAACATCTGACAATCACCAATTGATATTGGAATTTCACCGGATAATCCATTTCTAGATACGTCCAACACAACTAGATGTTTCAAATTGCCCACTTCTAGGGGTAGTGATCCAGTAAATTTGTTTTGTTCTAAAAGTAGCCCAAGTGATAGAGAAGTCATACTGAAAACTTCTTTTGGGAGTGATCCATTTAGACGATTTTGAGAAATGTCTAATCTTTGCAATTCAGTGAGATTTCTTAGGGAAACCGGTATGCTACCAGTTAGCATATTTAGGCTAAGATCTAGAATTAGAAGCCCAGAAATGTCAACAATAGATGAAGGAATTTCCCCTATAAAGTTGTTGTTTGAAAGATAAAGTTGCTTCATGTTTATAAGTTTTCCTATGGAGAGCGGAATGTTGCCCGAAAGAGTATTACTTTGGACATTTAAATAGCTTAAACCAACAAGATCTCCAACTCCCTCAGGAAGGTTGCCTGATATGTGATTATCATATAGCCTAAATTGTTCAAGCTTTTTAGATAGATTAGAAATTTCCAAAGGTAGTACGCCTCCGATTTGGATTCCTGACAAGCTTAATAGTACTAGGTTGGTGCAATTAGTCAAGGTGGCAATAAAGCTAATGTCATTATCTCTATTAGTGCCTAGAGGGTTATTAGTGAATTCCAACATGTGGAGCTGATGTAACCTTCCCAGATTTAGTGGAATTGGCCCGGTAAGCATGTTGTCTCCAATTTCTATTATTAGAAGATCTGAAGCATTGGCTAATGTAGATGGAATAGACCCCGAAAATTTGTTAGAATCGGCTTCGAATGCTGTCATCTTTGGGAGTGTCAACCCCAAAGTATCTGGAAATTGACCTGTTAGATAATTAATTGTGATCGAAAGAATTTGAATTGATGAGATATTGTAGATTTCAATTGGAAAAGAGCCTGATAACATGTTTAGTGCCAATCCCAGAAACTGAAGATTGAAGAGCTTACCAAGCTCATGTGGGATGTTCCCACCTAGATTGTTTCCTGATAAAGCTAGTATTTCAAGTAGAGAAATATTACCTAAAGTCGGTGGGATATTTCCAATGAAATTGTTTTTGTCTAATCCAAGTGCAAAGAGGTTGGACAAAGCACTCAAATGGTCAGGGATTCTTCCACTAAGTTTATTTCCATATAATTGGATTGCTTGAAGATTTTTGCACAATGTAATGCTTAGCAGGAATTTGTCCTTGAAATGAGTTATTTTCAAAAACAAGATACCGTAGGCGAAACAATCTGCCAATTTCCGGTGGAATTGTGCCATGGAAGGAATTGTCGTGGAGATATATCTCTTCAAGAAAACTAAGGTTTCCAACAGAAGGAGAAAGAGTGCCAACCAAATCGAGTGATGAAACATTAAGTATAGTGACTCGTTTGTGTCTTTTCCCACATGTGATTCCTTGCCAATTGCAGAAATGAATAGAATCATTCCAAGAATCCAGAACTTGAAAAGGATCACTTTGTATACGATTCTTGATATCTAGTAAGGCTTGAAGGTCAGTCTCATTTGAAGTAGCAAAAGAAAGACTAGGAATTTCTGTGGCAATGTAAAAAAAGATGGTAAATGAACTTAATAGACTGATGATCATATTTCTGTTTGCCATTGAGATGAAATGAAATAACTAACAGAAAGCAAAAAAAAAAAATGTACTATGAAAGAAAGGTGAAAGGCTGCTCAAAAGAAAGGTGAGGCACTCAGCTCCTAATGATCCCTCTAATTATAGCAATAGGAAAAAATAAAAAAAAAAAAACAAAAATCAGAGAGAGAGAGATTGTTTATTCACTTATCTTTCTGATAATCAATTTTCCCACAGAGACTTTGACTAATGTGGCAAAGACTTTGAATTTTGGCTATTCTGTGACAGAAACTTGTGCAGCATCCAAATTAATGTGTTCATATTACCATTTGTCAAGTGTTATCGGTTAAAATCAGAAACTGTTAAAGATGATATTTTAGCAGATTAATTAGTGTGCAACTACCAAATCAAACTAGACCCCCCCGTTGACCCCCACCCCCACCCCCACCCCCACCCACCACCTCACCATCATAGGTAAAAATCTAAACTTGGAAAGTTAAGCAGCAGCTACCTTTTTAGGGATAGAGATTTGGGTTGCTTAGTCACTCCTCCAGCCAACAAATTCCAAAGCTCTTTATGGTTTCTTATGGCCAAAAGCAAATGTCTTGTAATAATCTGGTTCATCTTGTTGTTTCGAGCAGTATATCCTGCCCCAATACCTAAATCAATCAGCAAATCAAACAAATTTCGTTTTTTTTGGGGGGGGGGGGGGGGGGAGAGTTTTACATGAATAATACACATATGTTGTTTAAATTTTGTTAACGGTGGACGAAGGATAGTAGGTGAAAAGACAGATAAATAAATTACAAGGGAAGAATCGTGACTTTATGAGTTTTATGTGTTTAAATGTTATTAATGAACTCGAGTTTCGAGTAATATCACATGATAATAACGAGCGCAAACCGAGCCGAGAACGATTGTTTTTGCCGCGAGAAGGAGTGTCGACCAAAGGCGAATCCTCACATTTCTAAGTACAATGCATTATCATCATCTAAACTAAGGTTTCCAACAGAAGGAGAAAGAGTGCCTACCAAATCGAGTGATGAAACATTAAGTATAGTGACTCGTTTGTGTCTTTTTCCCACATGTGATTCCTTGCCAATTGCAGAAATGAATAGAATCGTGCTTTTATGTGTTTAAATGTTATTAATGAACTCGAGCTCGAGCTGAGATTCAAGAAAATTTTCATCAGTCGATCTGAGCTCGAGTTATGCATCGAGCTTATTGAGTCTGATAAGGTTAAAACTTAATTTGAAAGTGTCTTTTTTTAGGATTCCCAATGTAAGAGAACCTTTGACATAATTGAGAAGCTTGTGTGCTCTTTTCATGTGTGCGAGATAGGATCCTCTGTCAAATTTCCCTGTCCAAGTTTCATGTCTATGCAAAAACGTCGGCGTTTTTCTCAACTTTATTATTATTATTATCTTTTTCCTCCTCCGACTCCCCGGTCTCCACTAGTGCTGGCCGGTTTCAGGTCCAAATCCGGGTCGGACCCGGCAGTTTCCGGGTCTAAACCGGTGGGTCCACGGAACCGGCGGTTCCACCGGACCCGCCCCGGCCCGGAACCGGATGGAAAACCGGCGGTTGAACCGGCCCGGAGGACCGAACCGGCGGTTTTTTTTTTGTTTTTTTTTTTTAAATTTTCTTTTCTCCAAGTTGGACCACCTTGAATCCAACGTATATTTTTTCAAAATTTTTGAATAATTTATTTTTTTATCAATGTAATCGTTACATAGAATAATCGGTATCCATCATTTATTTTCTTAGCAATTCTTTTATTTAGTAAATGGTGTTATTAATTAATGTATAAAATATACCATAAAATGTTGGAAAGTCTATCTTTGATAAAAAAATATATTGTGATACTAGTGTCACAACATACTAATATATTGTTTTTTACTATTGCTTTTTGGTCGAAATATATTGTGACATTTTGACTAATCAAATACTACTACTATTTAAATTATTGTGACAAGAAAGAGCATATGCTAGTGTTTAGCAACCATTAATAAAACATGAAAAAATGACAAAACAAACATGAAAGTACACATGTTATAAGCTAAAATGAATGCAAACCAATTAAATCGTAGAACACGAAATGAATATTGTTCCATTTTTTTTTCCCAAAAATTTATGGGAATAAAAAAATTATTGTGTATTAAAAATATTACTCCTACAATTTGGCACCACATTTATTGGAGCAATTTTGGTTTTGTGTAATTAATATGGTCGTGAAGGAAAAAAAAAAACCCACATGTAAAAAAAATTGAGTTGGATGATATTATGTATTTAATGAAAATCAATTAAAAATACAAAAACAAAAATCATCAAAATCCTTGGTTAATTATTTTTATAAAAAACGAAAATCAATTAAAATCTTTGATTGATTATTTATTATTAAATTAAAAACCATAAATAAAAATACAAAAACAAAAACAATCAAAATACTTGGTCAATTATTGATATTAAAAATACAAAAATGAAATATCAATTTAATTTTTTGATTGTTATTAATAAAATTAATTAAAACTTATAATACATGAAACAAAAAATGATAATGAAAATCAATGAAAAATAAAAAAAAGAAAATCAATTAAAAAATAAATCAACAGTAAATAAAACATAAAAATCATCAAATTAAAAACTAATAATACATAAAACCGAAAATGAAAAACAAAAAGAAAAAATAATTGAAAATTACAAAAAAAAATATAATCAATTAAAAATAAATGAATCAAAGTGGACATCAAATCATTTAGATTAATTAAACAAATCTAAGGAGATGTGAAAATTACGCACCTTCAACCAAAGTTGCAAAATATTGTTTCCTTGATTTTATTCAACACAGAGTCTGCTTTTCTCGAATCCCTCACGTTCATCATCCACCATCTGCCCAAAATGGCAGAATCTATGTCAAATGGACAAAAAAAAATTCAATAACATGTTAAATTTCCCTACTCGCATATTTTATAAAATAATAAACTCACATCGGTTGAAAGACATTTAATGAATTCAACGTAGAGAATAAAAACGCTGACCGTGGAACCGAAAATCCAAAATGAAAAGGCGAAAGAAATCATACCGCAAGTCCTGTGCAATCTCCACTCAGATATAAAATGTTCAGGGATGAAGATGATTAATGTGGTGATAATTGTTGTAGGAGTTGAAATTTGTTCAAAAAAAACCCACGCCTAAAAAAAGAATTTGAGTTGGGTGTTATGCTGTCAACCTTTTTCTATTTAAAAATAAAATAAAAAAATCACCACAAAAATAATTAAAAATAGAATTTGAGTTGAATGATATGCTTTCAATCTTTTTCTATTTAAAAAAAAAAACCACCACGAAAATTACTCCTATAATTTGGCACCACATTTATTGGAGCAATTTTAGTATGTGTAATTAATGTGGTGGTGAAGGAAGATAACCCACGCTAAGAAAAATTTGAGTTGGATGATATTCTGTATTTAATGAAAATCAATTAAAAACACCAAACTGCAAGGAATTTTTTTTTAAAAAAACTGTAAATAAAAATACAAAAATGAAAATCATCAAAATACTTTAATTATTGATTTTAAAAATACAAAAACGAAATAACAATTTTTTTAGGAAGAAAACAACCATCACGAAAAATAATAAATACTCATACAATTTGGCACCACATTTATTGGGCCATTTTGATATTGTGTAATTAATGTGGTCTTAAAGGAAAAAAAACTAAAAAAAAAGAATTTGAATTGATAATATTTGAATAATCATAAGTTTGCCAAAATCCATCCTTTAGAGCTTTCAGGATACAATGGAGGTGTGTGTGACTTGTTTGAATCAAGCCCGATAACACTCAAAGTTTTTCTGATGATGTTGTCAAACTTATGAATTTTCATCTGCATACTTATGCCTTTTATAGGCTTCAAGTACCCCATAAATAAATGGAGGTACTCCTTGCATGAAAGGGTAGGCTTGTCACTGTTCACCGGATGAAAGCATGCAACCCTTACACGAAAGGGTAAGTACATATCAGTTCGAAAATGCATGTATCTGAAAATGCATATCCCTTCATTAACTGATACATGCATTGGTTTAGGTTTCGGGGGCGTTGGCCCCGAACCCCCACGAGTTGGCTCTGCCCCCTCAACCCCTACGAAGGGACGCTGCCCCCTCGACCCACGTCCAACCCCGTTTCGTTTGCGATAACATTTATTCATGCGGCAACTCGTATGCAAACGATAACCAAAATATTTATTTATGAAAAAATATCTAATAATAAGTATGTTTTAAATAAAAATAAAACTTTAACTAAAAGGCCCAAATTCGAGGAATTGATCTTAAGCCCAAAAAAACGATGGCCGGCCCTGACACCCAACCTCATCAAATACTCTAGCAAGCAAAATAATCTGCAGTAAACCATTGCATCATCTAGAGCAAACTAATTGTCGCCGGAAAGATGACTTATAGGACTAAAATTGTCGCTAGAAAAGACCAATTTTAGTCCTGTAAGTGGTCTTTCCGATGTTCAGGACTATTTTTGCAAAAAAAAGACCACTTACAGGACTAAAATTGTCGCCGGAGAAAAACCAGGACCGAAATTGAAAAAACGTGTCTACTTAGAGGACCAAAATTGTAATTTAGCCCAAATTAAAGGCCAACTTTTACTTACCATATCAGTCCAATTACGAGATCGAACTTATAATTCGGCGGAACATATGATTGACGTAGTAGACATAACATAAGGTTAATAAACTAGCAACAATTCGACCAGATCTCTAAAGTAATAGTTTCACTACGATCCTACAACACACGAATGTAAAATTTGTCTTATGCTTGTTGGGAAAGTGTATCGTGTGTGGAGTGATTTACGGAATAGATCCGTAATTCACGGATGTAATTACAGATAATTAAATGCAGAAAATACGCAACTCGAAAATAAAATTTATTTTATTAAGTAGATCTAATAAAATAAAACTACGACGGTGTAGATCTAATGAAATAAAGCTATTGCAATCTAGATCTAACGAAGTAAAGTTATCATAGTACAAATCTGACTCAAAATAAAGGAAAAAGTAAAGTGCGATGCATAAATAAATGACAAACCGAGGCGAGTACTCACTCTTTCCTTAAGACGAATTGCTCCGGTATGGTGCCCACGGTAGTAGCAACTGTCTCCCAAAATACAACGGCTTTCATCTCGGATTTAAAGGCACTTCAAAAATCCGAACTCCGGCGAACTTACAGAGTGCTCCGACTTCTTTTCGACTCAATATCTAGATCTATATGCTAGACTTTTTGTGGTAAATTCGATGTTCTAATCTTCATTCTGGGGTTCTTTATATAGTGGAGTGGAGGAATCAATGCTCGAATTTGATTGGCCGAGACACGTCATCAAACTTTTCCCCTTGGAAAAGTAATTTTTTTGGCCGAATTTTCTTATTCTGATTGGTCGGATGACGTGTCGTCTGAATTCTGATTGGTCGAATGACACAATCACATTCCAAGAAATTTTGTCTAAAAAATTAATGGGAAATTAGGGATAAGGTAATAATCTGGAATATTTTTAAGTAACAGGACAACTACATATTTTTTATAGGGAGAATGACAACTGCATAATTTTTATAGCGAGAAGGACAAATAGTGAATCCCGAAAATCAGTGAATCCCGAAATCAGTGAATTTCGACAGTGAATCCCGAAAATCAGTGAATTTCGACAATGAATTTTGAAAATTAGTGAATTTCGACAGTGAATTTCGCTAGTGAATTTAAACAGTGAATTTCGACAGTGAATAAATAGTTTTGTCCTTTATGCAAAAGTTTCAAAAGATTGTCCTTCTACTCAATTGATGAAATATTTCTGTCCTTCTCCCTCATTCCCCCAAAAATTAATAGTAACACCCGAACCGAACTGAATCAAGCTCGAGCCTAGCCAGGCGACGGCAACACATACGCACGTGGAATTATCTAAGTCCTCCCTCCTGCACAAAAGTGCCTTGCCCGTTGGGAAACATTTATAAGAGACACACTAGCTCTTATCACTTGAGTTCTCAACACTCAAGTTTCCAATGTGGTAGAATGGGGTGAGGTCCTCCCTTCAACTCCCATCTCCTACATATTTCTACCAACTTTAGCCATTAATTTTCATTCACCCGATATCCTAATTGAGTGATTCAAAAGCCCATCATCAACACTCCGTATGGAGTATTTAATGATATCATTAACTCTCGATGACATACATCGGAGCCTATCCGTAACTAACGCTAAAGTTGACCATTCAACCCTTCAAAAAGGGCTTTTTCTCCAACAGAACCTGTAAGAAGAATATCGCCCATATAAAGGAGAAGCATTAGGGCGCCTTTGTTAGAATGATAATAAAAGAGACACGGATCTGATAAGCTGGAAACAAAAACATACTGAAGGATGAAGCTGCAAGCAAAACCATCTGATAAGCCGTGCTTTTTTTAGCTTCCTTTCACTAGTATAAATGAAGTGTTGTTTTCCGTATTAGAACCCATATCTACCTTGTTTTGTATGTTGTAAGCCCTCATATATACGTTAGATGCATATGATTTTTTGTTAACCCTTACGGTTTTCGGTTTTGTATATGCCATAAGTCCTCGTGTTTAGAGGCGTGCTGTTTGGATAGCCGTATATTGTAGCACTTTTTCAATCTCTTTGATCTAATGAATTTTGTGCGGAGAAATTTTGATTTAGCCACACACACACACACACACACACAAAAAGAAAAAGAAAAAACACAGGACCAAAAAACCACTCAGATACAGTAATGAAAGTATTAGTGAATATTATGTGAATAGTAGGTAGTTATTGTGAATATCATGTATTAATGATTATATATTCTGTACTAATTATAGTATCATAGTCCTTGTACTATATATACACTTGTAATATCATTCTTTCAAAGTGTGAATAAGAATAAACCATAATTTCTCAATTCTATTCTCTCAATATGGTATCGGAGCCTCAGTAAACTCTTGCATCGCCACTTCTCCTTTTTTTTTCTCAAACCCTAGGCCGCCTCTCTTCTATTCGATCCTCTCTCCTTCTCCCTGTTTGATTCTTCGTCCCTCTCCAAGCTCTTCTCCAATGGCCGACTCCTCCCCCATTACCTTCAACTCTGCCACACAAACTCCGATCAAACTCGACTCTACGAATTATGGTATTTGGATCTTGCAAATGGAACCTCTTCTTGTTGGTTATGATTTAATTGGTTATGTTGATGGCACCAAAACTCCCCCACCAAAAACAGTGCAGGCCGACGGCATCATTAAGGTGAATCCCGACTACACAACGTGGAAACGTCAGGACAATCTTCTACTTCATACCATCATTGCTGCGTGCACTCCTCAGGTAGTCTCTTTCCTTCGTAAAGCTACTACATCTCGTGAAGCATGGGAAATTTTGAAAAATACTTATGCTAAGGCATCTAGGGGTCGTATTCGAACTGTTAAAGATACCCTAAAATCGATGACACGTGGGTCACAGTCTATCTCTGAATTTATGTATGCGGTTAAGAACAAGGCTGACGAATTATCTCTGCTTGATAAACCCATGGATGATGAGGACTTCATTGATTTAATTTTGGAAAATGTTGGTGATGAGTATCAGGATATTGCTCGAGCAGTGCAAGCACGTGACACTCTTATTTCTTTCGAAGAATTGCATGAGAAACTGTTGAACTTTAAGGTAACTAAACCACACTCCTCCACGCCGGCCAATTTCACCCCGGCATCTGCTCACCCCGCTGCCTACCGTCCTGCAACCTCTCGGCCTGGCCTACTCCCTACCCCGAACTCCTCTAATTGGCGTAACTCAGCCCCTCCACAGCCCTCTCAGCAAAACTGGCACAACTACTCCCAGCCCCAACCCGCTCCGCCTTCCTTTCGCCCCAATGCTCCACCTGGCAACTACTCTCCCAAACGCCCCTACCTCGGTAAGTGTCAATACTGCTACACTCAAGGCCACTCCGCTAAGTTTTGTCCTCAAATTCAACAGCTCCAAGCTAGTGCTTCTCAAGGCAACCGTCCACCCTTCCCCACTCGGCACCAAGCCCATCTTGCGGCTCAGCCTGAACCTGCTTCCTCTGATACTCAGCCATGGCTTCTTGATAGTGGCGCCCCTCATCATGTTACAAATGATCTCCAGAATCTCTCGCTCCACACTCCTTATCTAGGATCCGATGACATAATGGTTGGTGATGGTAAGGGACTTAATATCACGCATACTGGTTCTACCTCTCTTCCTTTATCTACCTCCAAATCTTTTCATTTACGTAATGTGCTTTGTGTTCCTGCTATGTCTAAAAATTTATTGTCCATCTCTCAGTTATGTCGATCTCATAATTTATCCGTTGAATTTTTACCCACTGAATTTCTTGTGAAGGACCTACAGACGAATCAACCTCTTCTCCGTGGTCCAGTTAGGAATGGTCTCTATGAGTGGCCCAATCAACCCCTGCTTGCCTTTGCTTCCACCAAAGCACCGTCCAGCATCTGGCACCAACGTTTGGGCCATCAAGCTTCTCAAATTTTTAATAAAATTCTTAGTATGTTTAATTTAGAGACTACTGTCTCATCTTTGTCGCACTGCTCTGCTTGTTTGGAAAATAAGAGTCATAAACTCCCCTTTCATTTATCTACTTTATCCTCTTCCCGGCCCCTTGAATATTTGTTTACGGATTTGTGGACATCCCATGTTTTATCCTCTGATGGTTTTAAGTATTACTTAATTCTGGTTGATCATTTTACACGCTATATTTGGTTTTACCCCCTCACTCGTAAATCTGATGTTGCCCCCACATTTATTCGCTTTCGTGCTATTATGGAAAAATTCTTTAATCAGTCGGTTAAGGTGTTGTATTCGGATAATGGTGGAGAATTTATTGGACTTCGTGATTACCTCTCCACTAATGGCATCTCCCTTTTTACTACTCCCCCGCATACTCCCGAACATAATGGCCTCTCTGAGCGTCGGCATATGCATATTGTTGAAACTGGTCTCGCCCTCCTCTCTCATGCTTCTCTCCCCACCTCGTTCTGGCCATATGCCTTTGCTACCGCTGTCTACCTCATTAATCGAATGATTACACCTGTTCTCAATCTGAAATCGCCATATGAACTCATCTTCCAAAAACCCCCAAACTATCAAAAGCTTCGTGTCTTTGGCTGCCTGTGTTATCCATGGCTTCGTCCATACACTTCTCATAAACTTGAACCTCGATCCAAATCTTGTATATTCCTTGGTTACTCTCTCACTCAGCACGCCTATTTCTGCTACGACCCAGGTACCTCCCGCCTTTATGTTTCCCGCCATGTTAAATTCGTTGAAACCGTGTTTCCCTACGTGTCCCATCCTACTCCTACCGTTTCTCCTACCCCATACATATCTGACTGGCTTCCTACACCACCTCCCACACCCTCTGCTTCTCCTCCTCCTCCTTTGGCCGAAGACCCCCCAAGCCCAAACTCGTCCTCCTCCTCTCCCCCCCCACCACCGCCCCCAACTCATTCTATGCGTACCCGCTCTCAGAATAATATCTATCGCCCAATTCAAAAACTCAATCTTCATACTCATCTCCCGCCCTCCCCGGCCCATGAAACCGAACCCACCTCCATCACGCAGGCTCTAAAAATTCCCCAATGGAGAACCGCGATGCAGGAGGAATATGATGCTTTGGTGCGTAATCACACATGGGATCTTGTGCCCTATGACCCCTCTCTTAATATCATTGGCTCAAAATGGATTTTTCGGTTGAAACGACATCCTGATGGTTCTATTGATCGCCACAAGGCTCGACTCGTGGCTAAGGGCTTTACTCAACGCCCTGGCATCGATTATTCTGAGACATTCAGTCCTGTTGTTAAGCCCCCCACTATTCGAGTTGTTCTTACACCGGCTTTAACGCGGGGGTGGTCTCTCGCATGGTGGATATTAATAATGCGTTCTTGCAGGGTCACCTACAAGAAGCTGTTTACTTGGCCCAGCCGGCAGGTTTTGTTGATTCTACACGTCCTAATCATATTTGCAGGCTTCGCAAGGCGCTTTATGGTTTGAAACAGGCCCCCAAGGCCTGGTACGAGGAACTCAAACGCTTCTTATTGGCGTCCCACTTCAGAAATTCTCATGCTGATACGTCCTTGTTTATTTTTAATTCTGGGAATGTATTGCTTTATGTTCTTGTCTATGTCGATGATCTGATTGTTACAGGAAATGATTCGGTTGCGTTGGAAAATTTTATTAAAACTCTGGGAGCCAAATTCGCCCTCAAGGATCTTGGCGAGCTTGCGTACTTTCTTGGCATTGAAATTATTCGCAATTCCACTGGCATTATTCTCTCTCAACAATATACATGACTGAATTACTTACCAAGCTTAATCTGCAAAGATGCGAATTCAGCCAAGCCACGCCTTTACCAGTGGACATTTCTGATTTAAAGTCCACTGCCGGCACACCCCTGGATGATCCTTCTACTTATCGTATGGTGGTTTGCAGTCTTCAATATCTTACATTTACTCGCCGTGACATTGCCTTCGCCGTCAACAAACTGTCACAATTTATGCATTCTCCCACCGATATTCATTGGGGTTATGTCAAGCGTCTGCTTCGTTATATTGCTGGTACGACTAACTATGGTATTCAATTATATCGACATTCTCCCCTTACTCTTCATGCGTTTACCGATGCTGATTGGGGTGGTGATAAAGACAATTATGCGTCTACGAGTGCTCATGTGATTTACCTTGGCCGAAATGCTATCTCCTGGAGCTCGAAAAAGCAAACCACCATTGCTCGTTCATCCACTGAAGCGGAGTATCGAGCCGTTGCTGCTGCCACAGCCGAAATCAGCTGGCTTACCTTCCTTTTGAAAGACCTTGGTCTTACTCTGTCGGCTCAACCGGTGATTTATTGTGACAATCTTGGCGCTACACAGTTTTGTTCCAATCCTGTTTTCCATTCCCGTATGAAACATGTGGCAATTGATTATCACTTCATTCGTGATCAAGTTCAACGTGGTTCTCTGCGCATTGCTCATGTCAACGCGTCTGATCAACTGGTTGATTGTCTAACCAAGCCTCTTCACCGCCCGGCTTTCCAACATCAGCGTGACAAGTTAGGTCTCGTCCCTTGATTGAGCTAAAGTCTACCTCTTCAAAAACAATTTGTAAAGACTCGAAACCGCGGGTAAACTAACTCTCTAACCGGCAGTGTACCGGGTCGATTACTAGAATAGCTACAGGAGTACGAGGTCGAACCCAAAGGAATCGTGTTTGCAAGTACCAAAGTGAACGTAATGCTTAGTCTAGATGATCAATCTTTCAAAGTATTTGTAACTACAACGACACTAAAGTGATTTATTCTAACAAGTCTAAAGATAGAAACGAAAGAAAGAAGATTAAACTACTAAGTTTTAAAGATAGATAAAGGGACATAGCCGAACCATGATCAAAATAGCTAGTTTCACCTCAAGGAATGACAAAACCGGGAGTGTGCAATAACGAACAAACTCTTGCATTCAATTTCACGGGTACGAGCTCCTAATCCCGGTGCTAGGGTCTGAACAACTCTTCCCCAACACCTTAAGCCAAGTCAACTAACCTTCCCTAAGAGAGGTTCATTCACAAGACAATCATGCACGAGAGCTGTTTAAACGTTAAAAACGAGTAACCTCGCACTACAATACGATCCTAGAACCCTTTTCCCACATCCCTCTCTCTCGAACAACTCTCAAGAGTGATGTGTGTGATTTTGACCTAGGTGATCAATCTAGCCCAAATCGTTATAACAAGTTCTAAGACATGAAACAAGCAAGATATAATGATAAAAAAGCACTACCCACTCCCAATTTCATCACCCAAAGGGTGATTTCACCAAATTTCACATGATTCGACTATGTAGAAGTTTAGCTACTCATTATACTAATCAAAACATGCCCAAAACAAGAAATAAGAGCCATAACCGGTAAAAAAGAGAAGAGAAATATACCATTAAATTGCAGAAATTCGAGTTGAGATCCAAAAAGTACAAAATAAAGAAGTAATTAAAAGGTGGTGGTCTCTTAGTGTTTGGAATGAAAATCTAAGCTAAGAAATAGAAAGATTAAGCTAAGATGTTGTTGATTTACACTAAGAGAGAGTATTCTAAGCTATTACAAAATTCGAGCAATAAATGGGTAGAGTTTTGCTAAGAAAAGCTTGATATCCAAGAAAATGTCCAAGGGGGGTATTTATAGGTGAAGGGAAAATCTGCTGCTAAAATGGTCCAAAGGCGCGTTTAAAGGGCTGGAACGCGCGTTTGGGATCTTCAAACGTGCGTCTCACTTGGCTGAAACGTGCGTTACACATAAATTCTGGGCAGGGACTTGACTGTTCTTCATCTGGAACGCGCGTTTAGGAAGGTTCAAACGCGCGTTTAGGATCTTGGAACGCACGTTTGGCCTGGTTCCCAAACGTGCGTTTAGAGGGCTTCAACTCTGAATCTGGTCTGAACTCCTGGAACGCGCGTTTGGGGATTCAAACGCGCGTTTAGAGGGCTGGAACGCGCGTTTGGAGGATTCAAACGTGCGTTTGAACCCCTGTTTCCCCAAATCTTCACTTTTTTCCCTTTTTAGGCCCTCGTCTTGCCTCGGTCATGCTTTTTCACCACAAATCGTCACCTTCCGGGTCCTCGAGACACCAATACCCTTCAATATCATAAACCACCACAACATCCAAACAATTCCAGAGGGTAAAAGTGCTCGGGAATGGGGTTAATATCAACAAAAAGGGGTATGAATTCATCAAAGTAACGGATTCGTTCCCCGTGCCATAAGCTCACGATATCACCCCGAAAATGGTATAATTTACCCAAAATTGTGCTGAAAGTGTGATAAACGGGGGTAATTAATGCACCGGAGTCACGTAAAGTTGACTCTCATCAACCACCCCACACTTAGCCTTTGCTCGCCCTCGAGTAAACTAGGCGTTTTAAAACAAACCAAGGGATTCAACATTGTGACATAGGTGCTACTATCCACACCCTCGAGGT
Source organism: Gentiana straminea (assembly GCA_036785695.1). NCBI lineage: Eukaryota > Viridiplantae > Streptophyta > Magnoliopsida > Gentianales > Gentianaceae > Gentiana > Gentiana straminea. Next base: position 1,567,983 of record JAVUPR010000413.1, on the reverse strand, counting down.
AACCACAAAGTAAGAAACACGAACATATACACACCGGTTATAACATTATCAAGAAAGTGGAGTGTGTGTGGTGCCAAGCTAAAAACAAAGTGCTCAAAATGATTGTTGGGGCTTGAATCCCGACCAAGAAGTCTACCAACCGTCTCATATCAACCATCCTCTCCACTAATCAAGGTCGCTAAGTTTGGACACAATCGGGTAGGACTTGAAAGGTTATAACGTTAGGCTAGGGTAATTCCGGTTAATCGAAAAGGATATTTTGGGAACTGGAGAAAAGAAGTACGAGTGAACCTAATCAACAAGTGTACCACTTTATCTCTACCATACAAACCACCCAAACTCCTTTTTGATTAGTTTAAACACTTTGGGAACCATAGAATACTAACATACCCGAACTCATTGCCTAATTCAACTATGTTTCAAGTCTCATAAGGTGAGATCGAATACATTAGCACCTATCTCACTATCCCAACCCTTAACATCATAAATATAACTTTTGAGCTCATCTCTTTGATTCCAACCCTTTTATTTATAAACACCAAACTTTTATTCTTTGAGAACTTTCTAATTTATTTTGAACTTTGATTGATCGAGTTCTCTTCTCTTTTTTATTTTTATTTTAAAAGAGAATGAAAAATTTCACAGATTTTTCTTTTCTTTTTGGCCCAAACCCAAACACTAGGCTCAAATGAGCTCCTCTTCTCCTTATAGCTCCAAACAAGGAAACACCGACCCATCAAATCATCATTTCTCCCCACCCCACACTTGCCTTAGTAAGTGTGGCCTAACAAAAGACTAGGTCCACTCGTAGGGTAAGAATGATGGGAATGTGACCATAAATAAAGCTCAAGGTAGGTTTCTGACTAAGTAACAAAACAGCTACAAAACGAATGGTGGTCAGACCATTCTATCAAGGCTGAGAGGGGCTACGAAGGTCTAATGTTCGGGACAAGGCTTATTTGGCTTTGGTAGGGTCAAAGAGACGCCATGACCGTCATCCCGTGTCCTACTTAGATAAACCTCTTTATTTCGCCTCGAGACTAGTGGTATGAGAGGTGGTAGTAATCAAATTGTGCACAAAGTGTAGCTTTCGTGAAAATAATAAACTCCATTTTCAAGATAATATCAAACCGAAGTGCATACGTTCGGGGCCCTACTAAGATGGCCACCACTCGACTATAGACATAGCACAAACAACACAGTGTCGGGAACCCTTGAAAAATTTTAAAATTACCCAAAAATCGACTCAAGCCCGATCATAGGCTTCATATACCACACATATTGCACATTCAACAATAAAAACAATAAAACGGCTAAGTCCCCCACCCCACACTTAAACGAAACACTGTCCTCAGTGTGTGAGAGATAAGAAGCGTAAAAGACTTAGCTGTTTGACCAAAAGACCCGGCAGAAAGGCGCAACCATGACTCGAAACTCGTGATAACCTCGTATGAATCCATCCCGTAACCTAGAGCGAGATCAACAGAAACAAAGACAGCGCATGCACGGGACATAATCCGCGTACTAAAAAGCAGGCAATAGGGTAAGCGGGTACATAAAATAACGAGTCTAAGCCACAGTGATGAGATCAAAGCATAAGGAGGGGGGAATACGGGATATGCAATGGAGGGATACAATCATATCAAAATAAAGTACAGAACATCCATGCATTAAATATAAGCTACTAAAAACATCTTCGTCATCCCACAGTATCAATCAATAAAAAGGGAAACATACACGGTCAAGCAGGCCTCAGGGGCTCAAAAATAAGTGCACGTGCATGAAAAAGTGAAGTGTGTCCAAAGTATGATGAAAGAACGCCAAAAGTAAGTGAAATGTCAAAGTATAAAAGAGACAGACTAGTAACTAAATACAATAAGAATCGCATGAGAAAACATGCTAGTCTGCTCCCTGTACGTCAGTAGTGGAATCCGGTGTGCCTGGTGTTGGTGCAACCACAGCAGCTGCACTCTCGGTCTGTGAAGGTCCTGCAACACCTGTCCTCACTGCTTCTGTCCCAGCTGCATCTGTGCCCATCAGATCGTCCAAAGCAATGTCATCAAACCCCTCATCTGAATCATCACCAAACATCTCCTTTGTGACCCTCTGCAAATCTGCCTCGATCTCCGGGGTATACTGAAACGGTTCAATATCTAGGTCCAACTCAGGAAGCTCAACCTGCCTCTCCTGAGCCAATACCCGCTGATTCTCCACAATGCCGTTCAGTGTCACCCTCAGACTATCCATCCAGTCTCTCTGCTTATGTGCAATCAGAAGCCCCTGCCTCTCACTAAGCCATGGCCCCCCGGTAGTGGGTATAGAAGGTGGAGGTGTAGGAATGGTGGAAGGTCCAGAAGTAGAGGGTGGAGGTGGGGGTAAAGTAGTGGTGGTAATGGTAGTAGTGAGAGGTGGAGGTATAGGGAGTGTAGTGGAGGTAGTAGGGGCAGTGGGGCGGAGAACGGTGTGAATAGGGCGTGGGGTGGGCCTAGGAGGTCTGGAAGTGGTGCGGGCATTGAATGGCTTAGGCATCACGGGGAGGTTCTTCTTCCTTAGGATCTGATCATCAGGATACTCTTTTACCAACGCTCCCGTGCACAAGCCATGGATAAGATAAGGGCACATAATCATCCGACGCTTAACCTTTTGATTTTCTCTAAATTCCTCAAAGATGGTTTTCCCGACGTCTACCTTCAGATTATAGTGCAGAGCATACAACAGTTGCAAATCCTTAATGTGGAAGTGCGTGATGTTGTCCTTCGGTAGTAGACGGTTCTGAGAAAACTTTGCTTTCACTTTCCAATCATCCGGCCAAGTCGTCGTCACCAACTGACTCCTCACATTGCTACCTTTTGAAATCCACGGTAAGTCGGGGTTGATTGCTTTCCTCATCTCCTCTAATGGATCTAGGTTGTCAGTAGTATCCCAATGTGACCTCGCCGCAAACCAACCGATGTAATCCTGCCCCTCGAAAGCCGGTATCCGATAATAGTCATTGATAGCTTTGACGGACCACGGGACATTAACCCTTCTAACTTTGATAAACCCGGATTCCAGATTAGCCACACTGAAATTTGCATACCATTCCCGGACTATTGACAAATTCAGATGCCCCTCAGGCTCATAAATCAGATTGTTCCACCCTCTCTTCCTCAAGTCATCAATGAAGGGTTGAGGCACAACTTTGAGGTCTAGCCCCCTCTCATAGCACATGTTTTTCACAGCGATATACTCATTATAGTTAGACAAGGCAACCGGTGAGTTAAAACGCTGCTCAAAAGGAATAATATCATCAGGAGGGGGGGCTAGAGGAGGGTTTTGCTCGGGGGCATTCTGTGGGGGGGTAGATTGTGGAGGAGGTGAAACAGGTGTTGTTACCTTCTTGGCTTGCAAATGTGCCAAGGGCACATCGCTCTCAAGGTCTGTCGCCTCCTCACTATCACTACTAGTATTCCTCCCTCGGTATCCGGCTCAAAATTTTCATCAGACGTCTCATCTCTCAACTGTCCCATTGGCCTAAGGGCTCGAGGATTTCTACTCTCAACTCTACCACCAATTCGAATACCACCCGTAGGTACCCGAGGAGAAACTAAGGTTTTCTGTTTTTTGGGGGCTTGCCTAGTCATTGGTTGCTTCCCCTTACCTTTACTCTCGGTTTCCTTACGTTTAGTTTCCCTCATTCTATGAACACCAACCAAACAACACCAAACAACCAAGTCACAATCAAAATCGACCCGGTTATCGTCCAACCGGGATTTCAAACAAACCAACCATCCACAACGAAACACCCCACAAAAGCCACACCATTCACCATCAATCAACAAAACAAACAAAACAAACAGAAACAAGGTATACAAATCAATAAACAATAAATAACGAGAAAGGGCGTTAAACCAAAAAATAGGCAAAAACTAACCCTAACCGAAACTTAAGCGTAAAGCCGAATTATACCTGTTCTATGCTTAAATGATATGATGAGAATGATTTGGAGCGAAGAACGAGCCTCGAAACGTCGAAATTGAGCAACTTCGACTAAGGAGAAAAATCGCCAAAAGTGCCGATCAAATCGAGGATTTGGGGGATTTGTTGTTGGAATGGCTTGTTGAAATCAAAAGAAGAGATCGAGAGGTGTTGTTTGCACTTTGAATCGCCAAAAACGGGTGAGAAATGAAGAATTTCGAGTGAAAGTGGTAGGAACGGCCGCCAAACGCTGCTAGGTTTTTAGAAAATCCGTTTTTGAAACGCCGGTTTGGGGAGTAGGTATTTAAAGGAGATGAACCCAAACGCGCGTTTGACAGGTGAAACGTGCATTTGAGACGAGAAAACAAGAACAGAAAGTTTAGGCCTCAAACGCGCGTTTGAAATGGTTCTAAACGCGCGTTTGGCCAGAAAAAGCTGTAAACGCACGTTTGAAAGGGGTGAAACGCGCGTTTAGACCAGAAACTAGGAAAACTCAAGATTTCTACCCCACACTTGATTCTAACCACCCCGAGACCTCTAGAAACACCAAACTAACTCAACAAACTACGAAATGGTGGGTTGCCTCCCCCCAAGCGCCTTTGTTTTACGTCGTTGGCTCGACAAGATGGATTATACGGTGCCAACTTTTTCAAAATTATACCGTTGGCACAAGGCGAGAAAGGGTAGAAAGATGGACGGATGGATTCAGAATTATACGTGTCAAGGTTTAAAGTCCATGACAAGACTTACAAGATTCGTCACAAGGTATGGGGTTTTCAAGATGCACTATTTCTAATGCTTCATCGTAGGGCAACCGCTCATACCTTTTCAACCTTAGACCATTAGTGGTAAACGTGCCAAACTTAGGATGGGTGATTTCTATAGCACCGGACGGATAGACTTTCGACACAACATAGGGACCGGACCACCTAGACTTCAACTTCCCTTGGAAAAGATGCAAACGAGCATTGTAGAATAAGACTTCATCACCCTCATTGAAAACACGAGGTTTAATCAACTTATCATGGAGTAACTTAGTCTTTTCTTTATACTTCGTGGAAAGGTCATAAGCACAAAGGCGGAACTCATCTAGTTCATTCAATTGGGCCATACGTTTCTCACCAATTAAGGTATCATCGAGGTTTAGCATTTTGATGGCCCAATAAGCCTTGTGCTCGATCTCTACGGGAAGATGACAAGATTTGCCATAGACTATCATGTAAGGTGACATGCCTAGGGGTGTCTTAAAGGCTGTCCTATGGGCCCACAAAGCATCATCTAACTTTAAAGACCAACTTTTGACATTCGTGTCTACCGTCCTTTCTAAGATACGCTTAATACCCCTATTCGTGACTTCAACTTGACCACTCGTTTGGGGATGGTAAGCGGTACCTAACTTGTGTTTCACACCATACTTCTCTAAAAGTTTATCAAACGGCTTGTTGACAAAATGACTTCCGTTATCACTGATTATAGCACGAGGCACCCCAAACCGACAAAAGATGTTCTTTCTAAGAAACCGGATAACAACATTCCTATCATTGGTGGGTGAAGCTAAGGCTTCGACCCATTTGGACACATAATCACACGCGACTAGGATGTACTTGTTACCACACGAAGAGGGATAGGGGCCCATGAAGTCAATGCCCCACACGTCAAAAATCTCACACACTATGATCGGCTTCTGAGGCATCTCACTCCTTCTAGATATACGACCGGACCTTTGACAAGCATCGCAAGATTTCACATAAGCATGTGCGTCTCGGAACAGAGTGGGCCAATACGATCCACTTTGCAACACTTTCAAAGCGGTTCTTTGCCCCGAGAAATGGCCTCCGGCCTCTTTGTCGTGACAAAACGAAAGAGCACTCAAAATTTCACTTTCGGAATGCATCTCCTCAATATACCATCCGAACACAACCTATATAAACAAGGATCTTCCCACACATACTTACCAACCTCACTAAGGAATTTACGCCTTTGGTTCGAGTCAAGGTCGGGATCTACAAAACCGCACTCGTGGTAGTTGACAAAAGGAGCGAACCAAGGACTACCTTCCTTACCGACTTTTAGAAAGTTTCCTTTTTAGCCGGAAGAAGGGTGTCAAGTGCATATAGCGCTCGTGAGGGAAAGAGTCATTTATCTCCCTTTGTGCCTTAATCAACTCCTCACTAAGCTCCATACGACTTAAGTGGTCGGCTACGACGTTCTCACAACCTTTCCTATCTCGGATCTCTAAATCAAACTCTTGCAAGAGCAAGATCCACCTCAAGAGGCGGGGCTTGGCATCTTGCTTGGCAAAGAGATAACGCAAAGCGGCATGATCCGTGTGGACAACTACCCGAGAACCTACGAGATGAGACCGAAACTTATCGAACGCAAAGACGACTGCTAGAAGCTCTTTTTCAGTGGTGGTGTAGTTCTGTTGGGCTGGATTCAAGGTGTGACTAGCATATGCAATAGGCTTGAAGATTTTGTCGATTTTTTGACCGAGGACCGCACCAACCGCGGTATCACTCGCATCACACATGAGCTCAAATTCTTGATCCCATTTCGGGGCAACTAAGATGGGGGCGGATACAAGCAGTTGCTTGAGCATCAAAAATGCTTCAACACGAGCTTTGTCAAAATCAAACGGGACGTCTTTTCCAAGAAGAAGAGTAAGAGGATGGGCTATCTTCGAGAAATCCTTAATGAACCTACGATAGAACCCCACATGGCCTAGAAAACCCCTAAGAGTCTTTAGGTTGGTGGGCATAGGAAGCTTAGCTATCGCTTCAACCTTAGCTTTATCTACCTCTATACCCTTACTAGATATCTTATGCCCTAAGACTATCCCCTCTGTAACCATCAAATGACACTTCTCCCAATTAAGCACCAAGTTTGTCTCCTCACATCTACCCAACACCTTCTCAAGATTATCTAGACATTGTTCAAAGGAATCACCAAACACACTAAAATCATCCATAAAGACTTCTAAAAATTTTTCTATCATATCCGCAAATATGGCAACCATGCACCGTTGGAATGTCGCGGGTGCATTACACAACCCAAAAGGCATTCTACGGAAGGCAAAGGTACCATAGGGGCAAGTATAGGTAGTCTTTTCTTGGTCCTCTAAAGCCACATGTATTTGGTAATACCCACTAAACCCATCAAGAAAACAATAAAAGGCATGGCCACTCAATCTCTCCAACATTTGATCAATAAAAGGGAGGGGGAAATGATCTTTACGGGTTTGGTCATTTAGCTTACGATAATCAATGCAAATTCTATGACCACTTACCAAACGCTTAGGCACCTCCTCTCCTTTGTCATTGATCTCCACGGTCATACCTCCCTTCTTCGGCACCACTTGGGTGGGACTCACCCACTTGCTATCCGAGATGGCATAGATAATCCATAGCTTCAACATCGTGACCACATCCTTCCTCACAACCTCTTGGAGGTGTGGATTGAGCCTTCTTTGGGGTTGCCTTACCGGCTTTGCTCCATCTTCCAGAATAATCTTGTGTTGGCAAATGGTGGGGCTAATACCCTTAAGATCACACATCTTCCACCCAAAAGCACGCTTATGCTTCTTAAGCATCTTCACTAACTCATCTTCCTGCAAAGCCGTTAGTGTAGAAGAAATAATCAAAGGAAGTAAATCATCATTTTCAAGAAAAACATACTTCAAGTGAGGTGGAAGCGGCTTCATTTTCAAGTCTTTTGGTGGGTCCTCAATTGATGGCTTCTCCAACTCTCCTTCAAGCCCAAGATCAATCTTCTCGGTCCACCTTTCACCCACGAAAGCCGTCTCTTCAAGCTCTTTTGCTTCCTCTTCCAACTCCTCTTCTTCATCATGTTCCGTACTCATTCCTTCCATGCATTCCTCGGATTTATCTTTATATTCCTGCATGTCAACATGTTCCGAAACGCAAGGATATATAGCATCAATAGAAAAACAGTCCTCGGTGCTTTCCTTAGGATGTTTCATGGCTTTATAGACATTGACCGCGACTTTTTCATCTCCAACTCTCAAAATAATCTCACCACTCGCAACGTCTATCAAAGTCCTCCCGGTATTTAAAAAGGGACGTCCTAACAACAAAGGTGTTTTGGAGTCCATCTCCATGTCTAGCACCACAAAATCTACCGGGAAGGCGAACTTATCCACTTTCACTATGACATCTTCTATCACTCCCATAGGCTCCCTAATAGACCTATCCGCCATTTGAAGGGTCATTCGCGTTGGCTCCAACTCTCCTAGGTCAAGACTCTCATATATAGCACGGGGCATTAGGCTTACACTAGCCCCCAAATCACATAGGACACTAGGAAAATGAGTCGTACCAATAGTAACCGGGATAGTGAAACTACCCTTGTCTCTAACTTTCGGGGGAATCCTAGACTTTCCATCAAAAATAACGGAACACTCTTCATTTAAACACACAACTTCTTGCATTTTACCCTTTTTAGTTAGCAATTCTTTCAAAAACTTACAATACGAGGGCATGTTTGCAAGTGCTTCTAGAAAAGGAATGTTCAAATCAATTTTTCGCAAAATCTCAATGAATCGAGTTTGTGCCTTATTCAAGCAACTTTGTCTATGATTCTTAGGGGGATATGGGAGAGTACTCAAATCAAAATCTTTAGAAGGAGGAGGGATCATACCTTTCTTACCTTTGGTGCGTGGGGAAGACGGCTCTTTCATTGGCTCTTTCCCTTCTCTTTTGGTTGGTTCCTCCTCTTTCACATCGATAACCACAAAATCTCCCCTAGCTTGAGCTTCTTTCCTCTCTACTTCCTTCTTCTTGACATACTCCCCATGATCTTCATCATCTTGAATCCCATCTATATCACCATCCATAGCTCCCGCTTCCGTCTCAATAGGAGCTTTTCTAGCCTTGTCCTCCCATAGGACCTTCTTTTCTCCACTAGTTCTCAACACTTTACCACTTTGAGTTAAGATGGCGTTCACACTTCTTGGGTTCTTTTCGGTGTTACTCGGTAAACCGCCCTTCAACTGTATATGTTCCACCACTTGACCAAATTGTGTCTCAAGATTTTTTATGGCGGACCCATGTTTGTAGCTCATCTCAACCATGTCTTTCTTGATTTCCGCAAGGTTTTTATTCATTTGTTCCAAGATGACATCGGTTGAACTCTTTTGAGGTATAGGAGCCAAAGGAGGAGGGTTTTGATGATTGTTAAAACCTTGTTGATTATACCCTCCTTGTTGCCTTTGGTGTGGAGGTTGATAGACTTGCCCTTGTGAAGATTGATTTTGATTTTGGCCTTGTCTATAACCTTGGTTTTGGCCTTGGTTTTGATTACGGTTCCAACCTTGATTGTTGTTATTCCTCCAAGAACCATCACCTTGATTTCCATAATTCCCTCCTTGACCTTGCCCCACATAGTTCACATCTTGGGATTCTTCATACGGTTGCCCACCTTGTTGTTCCCCCATATATTGGCCTTGATAGGGGCTTTGTGACTGATTTTGATATTGGGACCCCGTATTCCATTGCTCCATAGAGCAAATACTCATCATCCGCTTAGCCAACTCATTCATGTTATCTTGAGATAGAGTACTAGGTTGCCCATGAGTTGAGGATTGAGGATAAGCCATATTTTGAGCTTTGGTCGTCATCCTACAATCTTTTGCCGAGTGTGGTCCACTACAAATTTGGCAAAGCTTAGCACTCTCATTCTCCTTTTGCAATCTCCCCAACTGTTGCTCCATCGCTTGTACTTGAGCATGATATTGATCACTTGCCTCTACTTCTTTAACTTCAACCAAACCGGGCTTCTTACTTCTTGTCCCTTTTCTACTCGACGATATGTATTGCCTCGAAGTCTCGGAAATCTTCTCAATTTGGTTCATAGCCACTTCGGGTACCATACTCATAATATCTCCATTGCACGAAGCATGCAAGGTACTTTGATGCACTTGGTCTAAACCCCGGAAGAAAGCATGAACTACCTCGTACGATCTCAATCCGTGCCCCGGGCACTCCTCAACAAAGCCTTAAACCGATCCCATGACTCATGTAGTTCTTCTCCTTCATAAGCATTGAATGACATGATAGCTTCCTTCATATCCATGGTCTTCGAAGGGGGTAATATTTGAGTAGAAAAGTTTTAACCACTTCTTCCCATGTGTGTAGAGAATCATTAGGCAACGAGTCATACCACCTCTTAGCTTGCTCTTTCAAGGCGAACGGGAAAAGCATAAGTTTGAGCGCCTCGTCACTCACTCCATTGATCTTTGTCGAGTTCACTATTTGGAGAAAGTTATCAATGAATAAGTGAGGATTTTCTAAAGCGGTTCCCTTGAATATAGCGTTGTCTCCCAACAAATGTATGATGTTCCTATTCAATTCCAAGTTGTTGGCGGCTACCGGTGGCATTCGGATTGGACTATGCCCCATGTTTGCCGTAGGAGCTAGCACAAAATCTCTACAAGTCAAACCACCTTGGTTTTGCTCTTGTTGACCGTTAAACCAATTTGGCATCGCGTTTGCACCTTGATTGTGGGCTTGGTTTTGGTTTTGTTGAAACTGGTTCAACATCCATGCATTGAATTGTTGCATAAGAGCGGGATCCATTTGATTCCCTTGGGCCTCATGTTGAACATTCTGAGGTATAGGCCCGTTCGCATTCACCGCATTGTTTCCTTGTCCATTCCCACCTCCTTGTGCAATGTTGTTGACAAGAGGCGGGTTTGGAACTGGAATTCCATTATTATTCCCCAAATTTCCTTCCAAACCTTGTCCACGTTGTTGTGCCATGTCAGATCCTTCTCCCAACTCACCCAAACTATTCTCTTCAAGGACCGGAATCGACTCCTCTACTTGACGACCTCTTCTTCGTTGACTATTTCTACGCCTTGTGTAAGCTTCAATTCCGTCTATGTAAGGTTCGAGTGGTGTTTGAGATCTCCGGGTCATGCACTACAAAAAGCAAACAACAAGAAAACAGTAAAATAAAACCTAGGCCCAAGCCTTCGGTTCACTTACAAGATATCACAAATAGCACACAATTCCCCGGCAACGGCGCCATTTTGATTGAGCTAAAGTCTACCCCTTCAAAAACAATTTGTAAAGACTCGAAACCGCGGGTAAACTAACTCTCTAACCGGCAGTGTACCGGGTCGATTGCTAGAATAGCTACAGGAGTACGAGGTCGAACCCAAAGGAATCGTGTTTGCAAGTACCAAAGTGAACGTAATGCTTAGTCTAGATGATCAATCTTTCAAAGTATTTGTAACTACAACGACACTAAAGTGATTTATTCTAACAAGTCTAAAGATAGAAACGAAAGAAAGAAGATTAAACTACTAAGTTTTAAAGATAGATAAAGGGACATAGCCGAACCATGATCAAAATAGCTAGTTTCACCCCAAGGAATGACAAAACCGGGAGTGTGCAATAACGAACAAACTCTTGCATTCAATTTCACGGGTACGAGCTCCTAATCCCGGTGCTAGGGTCTGAATAACTCTTCCCCAACACCTTAAGCCAAGTCAACTAACCTTCCCTAAGAGAGGTTCATTCACAAGACAATCATGCACGAGAGCTGTTTAAACGTTAAAAACGAGTAACCTCGCACTACAATACGATCCTAGAACCCTTTTCCCACATCCCTCTCTCTGAACAACTCTCAAGAGTGATGTGTGTGATTTTGACCTAGGTGATCAATCTAGCCCAAATCTGTTATAACAAGTTCTAAGACATGAAACAAGCAAGATATAATGATAAAAAAGCACTACCCACTCCCAATTTCATCACCCAAAGGGTGATTTCACCAAATTTCACATGATTCGACTATGTAGAAGTTTAGCTACTCATTATACTAATCAAAACATGCCCAAAACAGTAAATAAGAGCCATAACCAGTAAAAGAGAAGAGAAATATACCATTAAATTGCAGAAATTCGAGTTGAGATCCAAAAAGTACAAAATAAAGAAGTAATTAAAAGGTGGTCTCTTAGTGTTTGGAATGAAAATCTAAGCTAAGAAATAGAAAGATTAAGCTAAGATGTTGTTGATTTACACTAAGAGAGAGTATTCTAAGCTATTACAAAATTCGAGCAATAAATGGGTAGAGTTTTGCTAAGAAAAGCTTGATATCCAAGAAAATGTCTAAGGGGGGTATTTATAGGTGAAGGGAAAATCTGCTGCTAAAATGGTCCAAATGCGCGTTTAAAGGGCTGGAACGCGCGTTTGGGATCTTCAAACGTGCGTCTCGCTTGGCTGAAACGTGCGTTACACATAAATTCTGGGCAGGGACTTGACTGTTCTTCATCTGGAACGCGCGTTTAGGAAGGTTCAAACGCGCGTTTAGGATCTTGGAACGCACGTTTGGCCTGGTTCCCAAACGTGCGTTTAGAGGGCTTCAACTCTGAATCTGGTCTGAACTTCGGAACGCGCGTTTGGGGATTCAAACGCGCGTTTAGAGGGCTGGAACGCGCGTTTGGAGGATTCAAACGTGCGTTTGAACCCCTGTTTCCCTAAATCTTCACTTTTTTTTCCTTTTTAGGCCCTCGTCTTGCCTCGGTCATGCTTTTTCACCACAAATCGTCACCTTCCGGGTCCTCGAGACACCAATACCCTTCAATATCATAAACCACCACAACATCCAAACAATTCCAGAGGGTAAAAGTGCTCGGGAATGGGGTTAATATCAACAAAAAGGGGTATGAATTCATCAAAGTAACGGATTCGTTCCCCGTGCCATAAGCTCACGATATCACCCCGAAAATGGTCTAATTTACCCAAAATTGTGCTGAAAGTGTGATAAACGGGGGTAATTAATGCACCGGAGTCACGTAAAGTTGACTCCCATCATCCCTCGTCCAACTTGAGGGGTGGTATTAGTGAATATTATGTGAATATTAGGTAGTTATTGTGAATATCATGTATTAATGATTATATATTCTGTACTAATTATAGTATCATAGTCCTTGTACTATATATACACTTGTAATATCATTCTTTCAAAGTGTGAATAAGAATAAACCATAATTTCTCAATTCTATTCTCTCAATAGAAAGAATGTTAGGATATGGACAACCTCAACTACATGTGCATACTGTAACTTAAGGCATATGTCCGCATGACGGGTTTTTTCCCATTCACGAACTCATTCAGAAACTCAGCCTACCCTTATTTCACAAAAATATATTGGCTCAACGATCTGCAAATGGACGAAAGTAATTCTCCATAAGGAGTAAAAAGAATTCAGGGACCAGCATAAAAGGAAGGGAGACCATCCATGTAAAGCAAATACGCAAACTCGACAAAAAATACATGCATTGAGCTAGGAAGGTGGTAGGACGCCACAATCGCTTGGTGGAGAAGAAATTAAATGCAGCAATGTATGTGAAGCAGACTAGACTCGTTAAAAGAACGTGGTATGGAAGGTCGTAGAATTGCAGAAGAACTCTTGGATGTCAATCACCGAATCGATCATGCTTGCACCCAAGATGAGTCACATTGATGTAACATTCTCACAGGAAAAAAAAATGTATTTCTAATGTTAGCCCAAACGGGTGCTAGCTTAAACGTCGTTTTAGTATTGACCCAACCGTCTTTCCGGACTTTTGCAACTTGCATTCAACATACTCCCCATGTTTCACACGTTCACCTTAAACACATAGGATTAAAGAAATGAAGGTGATAACTCTACAGGGACAGGAGAAGTGCAAGCAAGTAGATGAAAAACATACCGATAATAAGGGAATGGAGTATAATAAGCAGATATATTAAGCACAAGTGTCAAAACAGAAGCCTCGTCTTGGCTGCAAAGCACCTTACAAGGGTCAGGCTACAACTGATAACCTCTAATTTTCACATATTAGGACAACCTTATTTTCTTATATTATGATAACATGGAAGTTTATGCATTTCTCTTGCTGAAACTAGTTAAGAAATTCTGCATGCAACTGATCTACATTTTATTCCTAACATGTTGTAGTTCAACAAGTGCATCATTGATATCCATCCTGTCGTCTTGCATTACATTAGAACATGAAACTCCTACACGAAAAATCGATAAGCAACAAGACTCAATCCTTGTTGAAGTATGGTTGCTTCTTTTTTCTTCATCATCCTCTACCGTCAATAGTTGTGGATCGATGATTTCAGCCACACGATGATCAAGAGTGGTCTTGACATAGTTATGGAGATTGAAATCTTCCGTGAACATGGCGTCTGTAGGTCTTTTCCCTGTGAACATCTCCAATAAAAGGATTCCATAGCTATATATGTCCCCTTTTACTGAAACATCTCCTCCCATGCCATATTCTATACAAATAAAATGTTTAGGACAAAAGAGTGGTTACAAAATGATGTAATGTAAAGATGTTAGAATTTATGGAAATTTTATTTCTAACAACTTTGCTTATTAAGGTACCTGGAGCAACATAGCCAATTGTTCCTCTATTCCGATTGAGGTGCTTTCTATATCATGAGCCGTGGGAAGAAATTTTGCAAGGCCAAAATCACTCACCATGGCATGTAAATCCTCGCCTAATAGAATGTTGCTTGGCTTAACATCACAATGAACAATTGAATTTCCAGAGTGATTGTGAAGATAATCCAACGCGGTGGCGATGTCTATTGCAATGTTTAGCCTTTCTAACAAGTCTAACTTCTTCTCATTAACATGACCAGATGGATTTTGATGTAACCATCCTTCTAAATTTCCATTAGGGACATATTCCAAAATCAATGCTTTGAAATCATTGCCTTTGAAGTCTATGCTAGAGCAAGAAGTAATGATCTTGACAAGGTTTCTATGGCGAATGCTTTTTAATGCTTCACATTCTGCCAAAAAGCTCTTGTGGGCTCCTTTTAGTTGGAGCTTCAGCACTTTCACAGCTACTACTTTCTCGCTTGGTTGGAGAACTCCGCGGTAGACAGATCCATATTTTCCATCACCAATTAAGTTTTCCAAAGAAAAACCATTTGTGGATGTAAGAATTTCGGCATATGAAATCCTAAGGAGTTGTTTATCGTAACGTAGCGGCTAGAGAGGGCACTCCTTTAGATTTTCTTCTTTGATAAATTGCATATGTACATCCGAATAATTAAACCAAG
This sequence comes from Gentiana straminea, assembly GCA_036785695.1. Lineage (NCBI taxonomy): Eukaryota > Viridiplantae > Streptophyta > Magnoliopsida > Gentianales > Gentianaceae > Gentiana > Gentiana straminea. Next base: position 1,552,939 of record JAVUPR010000413.1, on the reverse strand, counting down.
GCTATCATGATACATATCACTAGGATTATGATTATATGAGTTGACAACTTTCCATGATTTTTTGAATCTTTTATTGGGCAGACAGGTAAGTTCAATGATTTGATTCCCCCACAGAGCTTTTCATTTCCCACTATTGACAAGGCACTTGCATTTACAAAGACTCCACTTCTTGGAACTTCACCTTCTAACATATTGAATGAAAGATTAAGAAGGCTGATGAATTTAAGCTTTTCCAATGAATGTGGAATTTCCCCTGACAATTTATTCCGCGACAGATCCATGATTTCAATGCTTTTCAATTGTCCCAATGATGAAGGAATCGGTCCTTCTAAGAAGTTACCTTCCATGCTAATGTTTACCAGCATCTGACAATCGCCAACTGATATTGGAATTTCACCAGTTAATTCATTTCCAGAAACGTTTAGCATAACTAGATTTTTCAAATTGCCCAATTCGGAGGGCAGTGATCCAGTAAAATTGTTATGGTCTAAAAATAGACCAATTGTTAGAGAGGTCATACTAAAGACTTCTTTCGGGAGTGATCCATTTAAATGATTTCCCGAAATATCTAATAATATCAAATCCCTGAAATTGCATAGGGAAAGTGGTATGCTACCGGTGAGCATATTTTGGTCTAGAACTAGAATCAGCAGCCCTGAAATGTCACCAATAGACGGAGGAATTTCCCCCGTAAAGTTGTTCTCTGAAAGATAAAGTTGCTTCATGTTTATAAGTTTGCCAATAGAGTGAGGAATGCTGCCTGAAAGAGTATTACCTGTGACAGCAAACTCAATTAAACCAAGAAGCTCTCCAACTCCCTCAGGTAGGCTTCCAGAAATGTGATTATCATTTAGCCAAAAATATGTAAGCTTTCTAGATAGATTAGAAATTTCCACTGGTAGTATGCCTCCAATATTAATTCCTGCTAAGCTCAACTTTACTAGGTTGGTGCAGTTAGTTAATGTGGAAATGATACTAATGTCGTAATCTTTATCAGTGCCTAGAGGGTTATTATCAAGTTCCAATGCTTGGAGTTGTTGTAACCTTCCAAAATCTCGTGGGATTGGCCCGGTAAGCATATTGCCTCCAACATCGATGTATACAAGATCTGAAGCATTGGATAATGTTGATGGAATCGACCCCGAGAATTTGTTTAAACCAACTTCGAATGCTGTCATCTTTGGGAGTGTCAACCCCAAAGTATCCGGAAATTGACCTGTTAGAAAATTTTCAGTGATCGAAATGACTCGAATTGTTGAGATATTGTAGATTTCAGTAGGAAAATTGCCTGATAAGCTGTTTTGAGACAATCCCAGGTGTTGAAGTTTGAAGAGCTTTCCAAGCTCATGCGGGATGTTCCCACTTACATTGTTTACTGACAACTCAAGTATTCGAAGAGTAGAAATATTAGCTAAAGAAGGTGGGATATTTCCAATGAAATTGTTTTTGGCTATTTCAAGTGTTTGCAATTTGGATAAAGCACTCAACTGATGTGGGATTCTTCCATTAAGTTCGTTTCCAACTAATTGGATGAACTGGAGATTTTGGCATAATGTAAGGTTAGAAGGGATTTCTCCTTGAAATGAGTTATTTCCAAAAACAAGAAACCGTAGTCGAAATAATCCGCCAATTTCTGGAGGAACTATGCCCTGGAAGTGATTATCTGAGAGATAGATCTCTTTAAGACATGTAAGATTTCCAACCGAGGGAGAAAGAGTGCCAACCAAATCGAGTGATGAAACGTTAAGTATAGTCACTCGTTTGTGTCTTTTCCCACATGAAATTCCATGCCAATCGCAGAAATGAATAGAATCATTCCAAGAATTCAGAACTTGAAAAGGATCACTTTTTATACGATTCTTGATATCTAGCAACGCTTGAAAGTCGGTCTCATTTGAAGTAGCAAAAGAAAGAGTAAGAGTTTCTGTGGCAATGAAAAAAAAGATGGTAAATGAGCTTAATAGACTGATGATCATATTTCTGTTTGCCATTCAGATGAAAATGAAATAACTAACAGAAAGCACACAAAAAAAATATACTATGAAAGAAAGGTGAAAGGCTGCTCAAAAGAAAGGTGAGGCACTCAGCTTCTATTGATTCCTCTAATTATAGCAATAGGAAAGAATAAAAAAATAAAAATAAAAATCAGTGAGCTTGTTTATTCTCCTCCACTAAAACACATATCTTTCTGATAATCAATTTTCCCACAAAGACTTTGACTAATGTGGCATCCAAATTAATGTATTCATATTACCATTTGTCAAGGGTTAATGATGATATTGCAGCTTAGTGCAACTACTTACAAATCAAACTAGCCCCCATTATCATCTAATATGATCCTTGTGCTTTTAGTACCATTCCCACTGAAAAAGTATTTCTGTTGTTAGTCCAAAGTGCTAAATCAGCCCTTGCATTTTCATTCATCAACAAAGAGCTACAACTGATAACCTCTATTTTTCACAAACGAAAAAAATAGGGGAAAAAAAAAAAGAAAGTAAATAATCCTCATATTATAACAACGTGGAAGTTTAGGAAACTAAGAAATTTGGCATGCAGCTGATCCTACATTTTATTTCTAACATGTTGTAGCTCAATAAGTGCATCATTGATATCCATCCTGTCATTTTGCATTTCAGAAGAACATGAAACTCCTACACGGAATATCGATAAGCAGCAAGACTCGATCTTTGTTGAGTTGTTGTTGCTCCTGTTTTTTTCATTATCCTCTACCGTCAAAAGCTGTGGATCGATGATTTCAGCCACACGATGGTCAAGAGCGATCTTAACATAGTTATGGAGAGTAAAATCATCCGTGAACATGGTGTCTGTTGGTCTCCTCCCATGCCATATTCTATACAAATAAAATATTAAGGACAGAAGAGTGATTACAAAATGATGTGATTTTAAGATGTTAGAATTTATGAAAATTTTATTTCTAAACAATTTTGCTTATTAAAGTACCTGGAGCAACATAACCAATTGTTCCTCGGATTCCTATCGAGGTGCTTTTCGTATCATGAGATGTATCATTAGGTGATGGAAGAAATTTTGCAAGGCCAAAATCACTCACCAGGGCACGTAAATCGTCGTCTAAGAGAACGTTGCTTGGCTTAATATCACAATGAACAATTGGATTTCCAGAGCGATTGTGAAGATAATCCAATGCTGTTGCAATGTCTATTGCAATGTATAGCCTTTTGAACAAGTCTAACTTCTTCTCATTTGCATGGACAAATGGATTTGGATGCAACCATTCTTCTAAACTTCCGTTAGGGACATATTCCAAAATTAATGCCTTGAAATCATTGCCTTTGAAGTCTATGCTAGAGCAAGAAGTAATGATCTTGGCGAGGTTTTTATGCCGAATGTTTCTCAATGCTTCACATTCTGCCAAAAAGCTCTTGTGGGCTCCTTTCAGCTGGAGCTTCAACACTTTGATGGCAACCACTTTCTCGTCTGGTTTGAGAACCCCGCGGTAGACAGATCCGTATTTTCCTTCACCTATTAAATTTTCTGACGAAAAACCATTAGTGGAAGTCAAAATTTCAGCATATGAAATCTTAAGGAGTTGTTTATCATACGGAGAGGTTGAAGATTGCATTCCTCTATATTTTCTTCTTTGAAAAATTGCATATGCACATCCGAATAAAGAAACCAAGGCTACTAGGATACATATCACTAGTATTATGATCATATGAGGTGACAACTTTCCATGTTTTCTTGATTCTTTTAGGGGGCAAATATGTAAGTTCAAAGATTTGATTCCTCCACAAAGCTTTCTATTTCCCACTATTGAGAAGGCACTTGCATTTACAAAGACACCGTTTATTGGAACTTCACCATCTAACATATTGAAGGAAAGATTGTGAAATCTAATGAATTTCAGCTTTTCCAAAGAGGTTGGAATTTCCCCTGACAATTTATTCCTTGAAAAATCCATGAATTCGATGCCTTTCAATTGTCCTAATGATGAAGGAATCGTTCCTTCTATGAAGTTACCTTCCATTTCTAGTGTTTCTAGCATCTGACAATCGCCAAATGATAACGGAATTACACCAGACAATTCATTTCCATTTACAGTTAACCAAACAAGATTTTTCAAATTACCCACCTCTGAAGGTAGTGATCCGGTAAAGTTGTTTTGGTCTAAAAATAGCCATTGTGAGAGAGAGGTTAAACTGAAAACTTCTTTAGGGAGTGATCCATTTAGATGATTTTGAGAAAGATCTAAAGCTTGCAGTTCAGAGAGATTGTTCAAGGAAAGCGGTATGCTACCAATGAGCATATTTTGGCCTAGAACTAGAAATAGCAACCATGAAATGTCACCAATAGATGGAGGAATTTCCCCAGTAAAGTTGTTCTCACTAAGATAAAGTTTCTTCATGTTTATAAGCTTGCCAATAGAGAGTGGAATGTTCCCTGAAAGAGTATTCCGTTAACAAGAAAAAGGCTTAGACCAACAAGCTCTCCAATTCCCTCTGGAAGGCTTCCTGATATGTGGTTATCATTTAGCCTAAGTGTTGTAAGCTTTTTAGATATATTAGAAATTTCCAAAGGTAGTATGCCTCCGATTTGAATGCCTGACAAGTCCAGTTCTACTAGGTTGGTACAGTTAGTCAAGGTGACAATGATACCAATGTCATTATCTCTATCAACACCTAAAGGGCTATTTGACAACTCTAATATCTGGAGTTGTTGTAACATTCCTAGATTTCGTGGGATCGGCCCGGTAAGCATATTGTCTCCAATACCTATTGTCGCAAGATCTGAAGCATTGGCTAATGTAGATGGAATCGACCCTGAGAAATTGTTTGAACCAATATCGAATTGTGTCATCTTTGGTAGTGTCAACCCCAAAGTATCTGGAAATTGACTTGTTAGATAATTATATGCGATCGAAAGAATTTGAATTGATGAGATATTGCAGATTTCGAATGGAAAAGGGCCTGATAACTTGTTTATAGCCAATGACAGAAACTAAAGATTAAAGAGCTTACCAAGCTCGTGTGGGATGTTCCCATTCAGATTGTTGAATGATAAATCTGGTACTACAAGGGTAGAAATATTACCTAAAGACGGTGGGATATTGCCAATGAAATTGTTTTCGGATAATGCAAGTATAACCAGGTTGGACAAAGCACCCAGTTGATCTGGGATTCTTCCACTAAGTTTGTTTCCATACAGTTGGATGAAACGAAGATTTCTGCAAAACGTAAGGTTAACTGGAATTTGTCCTTGAAACGAATTATTGGCAAAAATAAGATATTGTAAGCGAAACAATCTGCCGATTTCTGGTGGAATTACTCCATGGAAGGAATTCTCTTGGAGATAGATCTCTTCAAGAAAACTAAGGTTTCCAACTGAGGGAGAAAGAGTGCCTACCAAATCGAGTGATGACACGTTAAGTACAGTCACTCTTTTGTGTCGTTTTCCACATGTAATACCTTGACAATTGCAGAAATGAACCGAATCATTCCAAGAATTTAGGAGAGATTTTATGGTGCAACGGTTGTAGGAAGGTTATACTTGACTACGTGATTTTTAAAGGTGTCGCTATTTCCTATATTTTAAAATTTCACAGAATTCAGAACTTGAAAAGGGTCGCTATTTATATGATTCTTGATATCTAGCAACGCATGGAAGTCCGTCTCGTTTGTACTGGTAGCAGAAAGAGTAAGAATTCCAACCGCAATGAAAAAAAAGATGGTAAAAGAGCTTAATAGCTAGACTGATGATCATATTGCTGTTTGCCATTGAGTTGAGTTGCAATAACAGAATCAAATGTATAAAAAGAGAAAAGAAAAAGGTGATGTGAAGCACATACTCCTTTTGTGATCCCTTTTATTTATATCAATCAAAATGAAGAAAATCAGAGAGTTTGTTTATTTCTCTCCACATAACACTTATCTTTCTGAGAAATTATTTTCCACATGATTTTTGACCCCAAGAAGACTTTGAATTCCTCTGAAAATAACTTGCATGGCATTCCAAATACCTCTCCTTGTCCTCATGCTGATCAATTATTGACAGCTTGAACTTAGCATGGTATACTTGTAAAATACGTCGTCCGTCCATTTTGATTTTTCACATGATTTAAAGAAAATTGTAGTTTATGTTTTGATTTAAGAAATTGTTCATAGTTTTGTACGAAACCTTATCCTGATTCTCTCCTTATACCAATTGCCGTAGACGAAACATAGTTCACCCCTTAAAATCTATGAATGGCAAAGCCAGTGTGTTTCAGAAAAATAAACTCTGGCCCAAAAATGTTTAATGCTCCAGTCATCTGTGTAGACTGAAATGTAATTATCACCCATATTAAAATATGTAATCTTTTTTTCAAAGCCCAAATTTGTTTAATTGCAATATTGTGAAATTATTCCCACATCGGCACATTAGATAGATTCAGCCGACTTTTAGTTATATTTAATTTAATAGGTTTAATTAGCCTATTGTATTTAAGATGTATTAACCATTGAGATGTATCAAATCGAGACAAACTTATAATCGTCTTAGTTATTTTGGGTTCTGGAGAGTTCTAATTTTTGTATTCTGTCATTTTATTTAGTAATATTTTCTGTTTCGTCGTAAATTTGGTGTTTTGTTTTTTTCTTTTGTTTGTTATATTTTATATTACCTTTGGTGTTTTGTTATTTTTTTCTTTTGTTTATTATTTTATGTTACCGTCGTTTTTAAGTTTTTGAAAATTAGTCACCATGACGGTAACTAAGTATATTATTTTGAGAAGTTATAGGTATACTTGTTACCACGATGTGGTATATCTAGAAGGCAAGGTATGTATGGTTGTATGATGATAAACCGGTCAACGTTGGTGGCTTGATTACGCATGAGAAGGAGAAGGAGAAGGAGGAAGCAATCGGATTTATCCACTCTATAGAGGCGAGACTATTCTGGGTATCATGTAAATAATGTAATGGAATGAGGTGATGCCAATTGCATATTTACGGTATTTTAAATACTCTCTACGTTAAGTCATTATACTAATAATAATAATTAAAAATACATAGTTTAACGAAGAGGTTAAATGTCACAAATATATGACTACAGTATCTAATGCGTATTTTAACTATTATTAATTTAATAGTTGTAAAGTAAATAAAAGTATTCCCTCAGTTTCAATTGAACTAATGGAGTTCCAAAAAACATAAAAATTAGGTCATAGGACATTCTTTTTTTTTTTCGGATGTTATAAAGGACAAAAACAAAATATTTGGACAAAAATACCCCTTGTTACTTTTTACCCCTCTACAAATAGTAGCGATCGAAAACAAGTAGTAACGGCCCGTAAAATGTCGTAACATCCAATGAAAAATAAGTAATGTACTTAAAAACAAGTAATGACAACTTGAAAAAAATCGTAACACCCAATGAAAAAAGAAGTAACGTTTAAAAACAAATAGTAACGCCTTAAAACAAGTAATAACGTACCGTAAAATATAGTAACGGCTAATAAACAAGTCGTAACGATCCCGTAAAATGTCGTAACATCCTAAAAACAAGTAGTAACAGCCTAAAAAGAAGTAGTAACGGCCAATAAACAAATAGTAACAGCCCATAAAATAGATAAAATACATCAAAAAAATGTAGTGACGTTACAAAATTAATAGTAACAACCCTAAACCTTAAAATTTTTCAAAAAAAAAAAAAAAAAAAAAAACTTTCTGCTTCTCCGGCAACAATGACCGCCGTTAACCCCTTCGCCGGTGCATATGGCCCCAGTCCGGTGGCACAGCCGTAGGAGATGAACCAACAGTCGGATTTTTGCAGATGAAGCAGCATTCGGCCATCAATTATCCACTCAGCCGGCGAAAATCGGGAAGCCGGCCATCAAGTAACAGCCCTGCGTCTCCTTCAGCTTACTACCACCGGCGAGAAGAGAGAGGTGCTAGACAGGTTTTTCCGGCATCGGCTGCCGTCTTTCCACTAGTTTTTTCCGGCATCGGCTGCAGTCTTTCGCAAACAATCTTCTCGAGTCAAGGCCTAAGTGGCCCGATCAATCCCAGGCAACGGATTCATAAGTTCTATGGCAGCCATGGACGATGCTACTGCTTTTTCCCTTTTTTTTTTCTTTTTTTTTTCCCCTCTTCTTCTACATATATTTTGGCTGCAAATTCTACCAAACCAATTCCAATTGGCAAAAAAAACTAATTACTACTAGACAATTTTTGAACGCTGAACGCTGATGCCATCAATTTGAATTCCGGTGATAGTTCCGACCAGAATAGTGTTTGCCGGCAAGAAGGATTTACAAATGCAAAATAGATGTACAATTGATGAGAGATGCAGTTTCTGTTTTCTAATTAGGTTTAATTAGAAAAAAGGGTATTCCGGTAATGTTAATTAAGTTTTGTCCTTTCTAATCATCCATGTACTTGTAGCCTAATAAATATATTAGTTTGTCCTTTTGGACAAAAACCTATTTGTTTTAAGGAAATTATAAGAAATATTATATAATAGGATAAAATTAAAAAGCCAAAAATTCAAAAAATAAATAATTTTTTTTTAGAGAACAAAGGTTTTATTAATTAACGTCCGCAAAACACGCGACTAAAACATCTAAAAATAAATAAATTATATTTTGGGATTATAATTTACTCGAGAAGAGATATTAGTAATTATAATTGTTGATCATTTTAGTTTAACAAAGTAGGTGTTTTGTGTACTTGGTATATTGTTCTAGTGGTTTCCACTAGGGTCTAACCTAGCTATCCAGTTGGGAGTTTAGGGTTCGAACCCCGCTTGGGGGCATGTGTGTGTTATCTTTTCGTTTCCGAAAAAAAGTAGTGTTTTGTACCCCTACCAAAAATAGGCATATTGATTTGTACTTTGTTATTTATGCAGAGCTTGAGTTGGAAGACAAAAATACGTGTAGCACGCCAAACTCAAACACGAGTTCGAACAAATTTTCTTTATAAATGAGCTGAGCTTTGAACATAATTTATTTGTTTGTTTATTAAACAAACCAACAAACTCGTGATCTCAACGAACCAAGTTTTAATATGTTTTTCTGTTCTTTTTATAGACGAACGAACACAAACAAGTTCGTGAAATAAAAGAACACAAGTTTAAATAAATGATACTCGATTCGCCTCGCTTCATTAACACCACCGAATCTTTAAAATGCGTGAGAGCATCAATGTCGTTTTGCATACACTCTTACTATTTATATCCCTTTGACTAGTATCCCACATGATAGGTATATAATAAATAGAGAGAAAAGAAATAAAACTACAAATAAGAGATCTCAATAACAATGAATTTGTAGTCTGTAGAAATAAAATACCATATTGAATAACAAGAAGTTGTTACTTTTGTAATAATATTTCCAATTTTACATGTATTTATTTTTATTTTTGTATCTAGTATCGGTTCACTCACGAATAAATCGTCAAGTTACTCAAATTGTCGTGTATGTCCGACATTTTTTTACATGTGAGTGATTTTGTGGTGTCCAAATACAAAAAAAAATGTCCCTTTACATGATAGAATTCCATTTCCAAAACATTATTTATTGCGTTTTTTCTACATCTATCATTATTCATTAAGATGTTTATATATTAAGGAGTTTTTGAGTCATTTTTGCGTTAAAGTTAAAACGTTACATCACCTCTTTAATTTTTATGTTTTTTTGTCCAAAAGACAAACTAATATATTTATTGAAATTTCTGATACGTGGATGATTAGAAAGGACAAAACTTAATTAACATTACCGGAATACCTTTTTTTCTAATTAAACCTAATTAGAAAACAGAAACTGCATCTCTCATCAATTGTACATCTATTTTGCATTTGTAAATCCTTCTTGCCGGCAAACACTATTCTGGTCGGAACTATCACCGGAATTCAAATTGATGGCATCAGCGTTCAGCGTTCAAAAATTGTCTAGTAGTAATTAGTTTTTTTTGCCAATCGGAATTGGTTTGGTAGAATTTGCAGCCAAAATATATGTAGAAGAAGAGGGGAAAAAAAAAGGAAAAAAAAAGGGAAAAAGCAGCAGCATCGTCCATGGCTGCCATAGAACTTATGAATCCGTTGCCTGGGATTGATCGGGCCACTTAGGCCTTGACTCGAGAAGATTGTTTGCGAAAGACGGCAGCCGATGCCGGAAAAAACTAGTGGAAAGACGGCAGCCGATGCCGGAAAAACCTGTCTAGCACCTCTCTCTTCTCGCCGGTGGTAGTAAGTTGAAGGAGACGCAGGGCTGTTACTTGATGGCCGGCTTCCCGATTTTCGCCGGCTGAGTGGATAATTGATGGCCGAATGCTGCTTCATCTGCAAAAATCCGACTGTTGGTTCATCTCCTACGGCTGTGCCACCGGACTGGGGCCATATGCACCGGCGAAGGGGTTAACGGCGGTCATTGTTGCCGGAGAAGCAGACGGTTTTTTTTTTTTTTTTTTTTTTGAAAAATTTTAAGGTTTAGGGTTGTTACTATTAATTTTGTAACGTTACTACATTTTTTTGATTATTTTATCTATTTTATGGGCTGTTACTATTTGTTTATTGGCCGTTACTATTTCTTTTTAGGCTGTTACTACTTGTTTTTAGGATGTTACGACATTTTACGGGACTGTTACGACTTGTTTATTAGCCGTTACTATATTTTACGGGCCGTTATTACTTGTTTTAAGATCTTATTCTTATTTGTTTTTAGTACATTACTTCTTTTTCATTGGGTGTTACGATTTTTTTCAATTTTGTTATTACTTGTTTTTAGGTACATTACAATTTTTCATTGGATGTTACGACATTTTATGGGCCATTCTACTTGTTTTTTGATAACTACTATTTGTAGAGGGTAAAAAGTAACAAGGGGTATTTTTGTCCAAATATTTTGTTTTTGTCCTTTATAACATCCGAAAAAAAGAATGTCGCTATGACCCATTTATGTTTTTTTTTTTTTTGTCATCAGTGCTTTCCCCCTTAAAACAAATGACAATATTTCATTTCTTCGGTCCGTGTAAAACACTAAAAAGACTAGACGGGGAGTAATTCTATCATTTCCTGGTAGGAATTAGAATTAAACGCCCTTTTGGAGATACATTACAATAAGTTTTTATCAATTCAATAACAGTAATCAGAAGATAAATTCCTTAGTTTATTTGTTATCACTATATATAGAAGGTTCACGACAGAGCTGTACTCCCTCCGTTCTGAAATAACTGGGACAGTTGTCAAAAAGATTTGTTTCAAAATAACTGAGGCAATTACATTTTCAATGCAACATTTATTGTGTTTTTCTATATTTACCCTTATTTATTAATGAGTGAGAATAAATACAACTATGTATTAATTATAGACTAAGAGTTTTTTAGTCATTTTAACATTCAAATTAAAGCATTAACTCACATCCTTAATAAGTGTGTTTTTAACAACTGTCTCGGTTATTTCGAAACGGAAAAAGTGGGTTATAGTTGTTTTCTTGTTTCTTTAAGCTTTCAAGTATTATTTGTTAAAGGCACCACAACTTATATACTTTCAAGGCCACCACAATAAGGTTCAACCCTCTAAAAAGTCGAATCTAAGCTCCACACTCGATTTTGCCGAGGTCAAATGTTTATTTTTAACCTCTGCAAAATCGAACATATCCCGAAGTATGGTACCACGGTAGATTCGTTACGGTGCCTTTAACAAACACCTGGGGCGGATCAGTATTAAAACTGTAGTTTTGTTGTTAAAAAAGTGGTTTTATCGATAAAATTTGATGTTTTAGGCGTTTTTTTTTTTTGGACGGTGCCTTTATTCCCGGAACAAACACCTACCAAAATATAGTTGAAATAAACAGAGAAGATACTTTGGTAACTTTGATATCAAATCACATAGATCATACAAACCAATTTCTCAGAATCAGTTGCAAAAACATGAAACCAACTGATATGCTAACTTACCTCATTCCCTTAAACCCCCAACCTACCCCCTACCCCCTACTCCCTACTCCCACGCTCACCCCCACCCCACCAAGGGTTATACTATAGGCTATATCAGTCATACTCTAATGACTGAAAAGAGCATACATATTCAACTTATAGAGCCCTCAATAAAGAAAAAAGAAATAAAATCCGAATTTCGTCGGTTGCCCTTCAAAACAATTTGGTACAAATACGGCTTGCGTGTTGTTGTTGTTGTTGTAAAACGATCGAATGGCAATTACGGGTGCAATCCAACGGCTCTACCGCAAAGAAGAACGTTGTTCGGAATGTCGTACTCATTAGCAAGACTCTTGATTGGGTTATACACCCTTAAATATAGTTGTTGTCCTAAATACTGTCTTTCCCATATGGCAGACCTTAAGTTCCACATCCCTTGGTTATCCAATGACACCAATATTGCTGTCCATGAGTTTGGATACACCTGCAAAATAAAAAAAAGATGCATCCAAAATTACATGCTTGCATTATACCCTGAGCGAACTCGAGCTGAGTTCAAACATCATTGTTTTGACTGGTTGTCGACTTCGAGTAAATGCTTGATTCAGGTCGTATCGTTTAAACCTAGTTGGAATATAGTGAAGGTTGAAGATGTATAGCATATTACAATCATACAAGCTTCTAAACATTGTGTCTCTACAGGTTTATGTAACCATGTCTAATTGTTCGACCTAAAGGGCAACCTAGCGCATAGAAGCAAGGGACGGGGGAGTAGGGGCATTTTGGGAATATTGTACACGATATTACCTTTTGTTCAAGTTATTGTTACAGTTTTTTTTGAAGGCTTGATAAGTTGGTTTACCTGTGCAGTGTGTCTAGTAAGGGCATCAGCTAGATTGTATCCATCTCTACTTGCTTGTGACCACTGTCCTGATCCATAACTGTGTTCATTGTCAACACACAAAATGAGAAGAAAGTATTAGCAAACTTAGTTGGCCGGGAGGGAGGGGGAGGGGGGGGGGGGGGGGGGTGTTTAAGGCATGACTTACCCAACAACCCAAAAATCATATCCATCAAGATGCCAAGACTGCAATACATTCTCATTGTTTTGGAAAACCACTTCAATAAAATCGTGTAGATTCGTTGGAATCACGGATGCAGCTAGGTTAGCACCACTACCGCCAGAGGGAAATCTCAAATCAAAAACACCGGGAATGTTGAAATAATCAGCAAGCTTTAAAGGGGTGTCTGGATTATTGTAAGACACCCCGTTAACCGCGTATCGTAGCTTCCCATTAATGGAAGTAGCTGAATTAGCCAGCTCAAAAGTCTTTGTAACTGGAACTTTTCCATAGTGAAAAGAACCTTGAGGATTAGGCCTTGCTGCATTTGCTGTCAAGTTCCACCTTCAGTAAAACGCAAACGGATCAAGAATTAGATTTAAAAATATGATCTTTTAACAAAGTTAATCAACAATTTGGATTGAAAAAATTACTTGAAAGTTCTGGCTTGTTGAATAGACCATTGTACATCATCAGTTTGACCACCCGGGACAGGTCCCGAAACTTGAATCTGAGAGTTTGTGTAATGTAAAACCCCAGCAGAAGTAAGAACAACTTGCGTGAAACGCGTAGATGCAACGATGTAATAGTCTTTTGAAGGCTGATCTAAGGTGACTAATACGGATACAGATTGACCGACGTGTATGTCAAGAGAATCGTATACGTTTTGCTGAACATGAGAGCCTTCAACTTCAACTAGCTTTAGTTTATGTCCTTGAATTCTAAAGTTGAGTGAGGTTTTTAAGCCCACATTTGAAATCCTAAACAAGTATGTTTTCCCTGAAAAGGACAATAGAAACATGTTTTTACCAAAACAGGGTACCATTAAAGCTCGAATCTTTGAAAAGGAAACGCGATTAGTAAATTTTTGGACAAAAATTCAAACCTTGATCACCGCTAAATGTTGGCCGTGTCTGACCATTAATCAAAATGCCATCTGGGAATGGTAGAGGGTTCCCAGAGTCCAAAGTCTGCTGCAATGCCTGCAATTGGTAAAGAAAGTTGGCAAATTTCAAAACGGATTCCATCACGATTAGCAACAATGTAGATCAAGTGCTGTAAAAAGCAAGAATTAACAAAGAAATTATGCACCTTGTGACTCGATTTGAACCAATCACCAATAAGTAGCGCGAAATCTCCATCAGGTTTAGCATATGGGATTGAAATCACTGATCTTTGCATAACATTGAGTGTTCCAAAACCTCCAGCAGCTCTATGCAGCTTCATTGATGGAAAATAAGAATAACCTCCAATTTGATCTTTCGTTTGAAATTTATACGTAAAATTCGAGTTTGGAAGAACAGGACAATTTGTTCCCAAAACACCATCTTGCCAACTGTTTTTCCTTTGCTTGATCCCATTCCTATGTTGTCAAATTTTAGACCTTAATTTCAGCCATCAAATAGACAATAGTATACTTGTTTTCACTAGTTAACCAGTCTCTTTAGCTCATCCAAAGCGAAAACAAGTAATGAAAAATTGAAGTTTAAAAAGAACTTTGAAATGGGATTTGGTTGAAAAACATAGACAAAAAGTAGACAGACGCCTTTCGTGGCAACACACTACACTACGGTATAATCGACTTTTACTTGGTCGATTCTAGAGATGAGAATCGGCTTTCACAATAGACAGCTCTAGAATCTAGAATCGACTTTCCATTGGTTGATGTTTCCGTTGTGGGACACGTTAAAAACATTGTTGTGCCATTAAAAGCGTCCTGAAAAAAAGAAGGGCTAACATACCATGTCAAGAGAAAGGGCTCATCCAAGTGATTAATAAGGTTGAGAATGACATTATCATTGGTCACTAAATCAAGTCTAGGGCCAGGAAATTGACCATTGATGAGAATGACCTGCATATTTAAAACAAAAAATATGTCAAAAATCAGATTTTAATGAAACCATTCTTTTCCAGACAACCCTTTAATCATCCCCATATCACAATTTTTACAGAAACTATACATACATTTTTATGGACTACAAATCATATAAAGCCAGATTTTTCATATTTGAATCATCATCAAGAATGATCTAAAGAGGGTAAAAACAAAGGCAAATATGCTACAAGGGCAATGTAGTAAAAATATACAGACCTGTTGAGGAACACCAAGTGGAGAAGCAGTACCATAAGTGACAGTCCAGGTAAAGTATTTGTAATCATCTTCTCCATGAACACACCAGCAAACCAACAATACAGAAACCAAAAGGGACAAAACTGGTATCCTCATAATTTTACCAAAATCAAATAAATTTTCCTCAAAACCTCAAAAAATCTGCAAAAAGATAAGAACTTTATAGTAAAACTGACATAATCCAATCCAAAAACAGACTAATCTGCATACAACAAAAGTAAAGAACATTAAACACAATGCATTGCATACCAGGTTGAAGTGGGCTATGAAATTTTTTTTCTGGAAGGAATGTGAAAGGAGCTAAATTGTTTTGGTTGTAGTAGAGGTGGTGGTGTTGTAGTAATATAAGTTTGAGGGGGGGGGGGGGGGGGGGGGCGGGGGGTTGTTAGTTATACTGAATTAATAGTGTGACCAGATTGCGCGAGTTTCAATGGCACTTATAAATAAAAGGGAAAAATGAAGCGCCTGCCTGCCTCAGTCCCACCGTTTTCTACCATTTGGAAATTTGGAACAGGTGATTTGCTGCCAAAATTATACTGCTAACCAATGAGTTTTACAAATTGGATTATTTAATTTAATCAACACGTAAAATTTAATGGGACATAATATTTAATTAAAGCATATTGCAGTTCTAGGAATATTTAAGTTAATATTATTACATTAACTTCTCTTTTGACATATGTTGAAAGGAATAATGATAGAGACACCCTTGCATATGAATAATTCAAATGTTATTATTGTTTGTAGCATTTAGAATTAGAATCAAAATTATTAATTAATTAAAGAGTGATTGGTTTCTTATTCTTATCATTACAAATGATACATCCATAAAAAAAAGGTACATTAATTATTTCATAGCATACACATACGAGAGATTTTATAGTGCAACGGTTGTAAAAAGGTTGTATCAAGTGCGCACATTAGAGTTTATCGTTTTTATTCTTTTTCACATAATATACTTTTATCGTGTGTGAGAGATTAAAAATGAATAATTTTAATACACATCACATGGTACAAATTTCCAACAACGATTGTATTGTAAAATTTGTCCATACATAAAACTTATTCCCTCCGTTTTATTTTAATTGTCATATTTAGAAAGGAAAAAAAAAAAACTGTTATTTTTTGAATGAACCTGATTATTTGTTAACTTAAGGTTAATCATTTTTAAAATAAATATGGTCAATTATTTTTTTCAAATATGACTGTTAAAAATGCGACGGCCAAAAGAATATTTTTTTTTTATTTTTTTTAAAAACATGAGATTCTAGAAAAGCCTATTACGCATGGACCCTCAACATGCATTCCCTTCACATCCACGCCATACTTTACGCGTTTTTCCCTATTCATTATTGATTATCATGAATACATTTTCTTTTCACTTTAACAAAAGCAAACTTTTAATAATAATAATATTAAACAATAGCAATTTTAATATTACAATCACTCTAATGCGACGTATATCACAGTATATATATTAGTGAAACCTCTCGTGAAACGATATTTATCGAAAGAGAGACCTATTGTTAATTACATCATCAACGGTTTTAATTAGAGTTAGCGGGAAATTATTACATGGTACCTCCACTCGTGCGGAGAGTGGAAGTGGTTTCTTTCGTGCCATCAGTTTTAAAACTGAATTTAAATTATTTTGTTCTCATCGTTTCATCAATCACTTCACCCAAAAAGTACACTCTTCATGTAAGTATTTCCCCAATTAGCGGTATTTGTGATATTGTTATAGCCGTTGTGTCAATAACATTATTAAATAAACAAAAACAATAATACTAAGAAAAGAATCTACCCCTAAAAAAAGAATATAAAGAAATTAGTATCTTAATTTAATAATGCTGCTATCAAAACAGCTAAAAGTGCCAGAATACAATTTGTCGTTCTTTGGAATGTATCCATCCATTCCCCACTATACTTGGTAGAGTCAAATTAGAGCATTTTTTCAAAAATTAAAGTCTTACAACCATAAAATAATTTTATTTGATAATACTACATAGTAGTGCATCATTTTTTTTTATAAACGGTCGCAACAAATAACCACAAAACATTATCATATCATTGATAATAGTGTATAAATATTGATTGATATGAGTTTAATTATAATTAAATGTGTGAAAAAAAATATACCGTGGTTATTTGTAATGATTTTTTACCATAAAAAAACATGTAACTATAGAAATGAATGATGTACTATTTATATTAATAATTCAGTCAACAAAAACAATGAAAGACGTCGGTCGTCTGTCAGAAAAATAGGTAGAAAATAAATAATGGAAAATTAAAAAAATATTATTAAAGACGGAATGAAAGAATCGTCGGTTCGATAGTGAATTTTGACGTCTTTTGAAAATTAGTGAATTTCGAAAATTTCGGCGGTAAACGGAACACAAGTATAGATAAATAAATTAAATCATAAATAAATCATCAAATAAATCTTTGGATAATAAAAA
Organism: Gentiana straminea; assembly: GCA_036785695.1. Lineage (NCBI taxonomy): Eukaryota > Viridiplantae > Streptophyta > Magnoliopsida > Gentianales > Gentianaceae > Gentiana > Gentiana straminea. Next base: position 1,535,397 of record JAVUPR010000413.1, on the reverse strand, counting down.
AAATATAGAATAAAAAGGAATCCAAAGGAGACCAAAGTTCAAATGTATGTCAGGTTGTACAAACTATAGAAACAGTGTGAAGAATCTTGGATAACTCAATTAATGGCTTTCGTAGAAATTACCAATAATAATTATTACCCGTTCCGTTCCGTCTCAAAATATAAATTATTTATACTTTTCATATGTTTAAAAAAGTGATTAAGTGTTATTTTTAATTATAACGATAAAACTCCGGAATATCTTTTAAATTAAGGGTAAAAAGAAAAAAATACAATAAATGCTCTAATGTTATTTTAAATGCATTTATATTATGAGACACGACCGAAAAGCTAAACGAAATTACTGGTATATTTTAAGACGGACGGAGTAATATACGTTTAAACTAAGCCACAGGAAAATAATACAGTAAAAACTACTCTCTCCGTTTTTTTTAACCGACACTTATATCGTCATTTCAGATTACCAATACACCATTTATTTTTATTTTTTTTTATCATTTATGCCCTCAATTAATTAAAAGATTAAACAAAGTCTTGCCATTTAAATAATAAAAATACATTTTTAATGCATCAAAAACACCAAAAATCATTTTAAAACTTCAAAAGTACTACTATCAATGTATATTTATATTTCCAATATAGTGTATTTAATAATTGCAAATACTGGTAGTATATTCAAAGATTAAAGAAGGACTATCTAGTCATTTATACTATATTTCAGACACATTAATCATTTTCTTAGTTTGTGTATCAACACAAAAAATAACTAATAAAAAATGGCATTGTTAATGGCACCACATGCGATTTACTCAAGCATCACACCTCGTGCAAAATTCGATTTTGTAGAGGTCGAAATCTGTTTTCAACCGCTCCAGAGTCAAAATTATGCACAAAATTCGACTTTGAATGGGTTGAAAACAGATTTTAACCTCTACAAAGTCAAAATTTACACGCTGCGTGTTGTCCGAGTAAATTGACCGTGGTGCTATTACATTATCTTATAAAAAACAGAGGGAGTAGTATTAAACAGGGAAATTGGAAAATCAGGCGTTGTCAGACCCCCACTTGTAAAAAAAGTTGTCATTTTTCAAAAATACGTTTTTAGGTAATACGACAATAATATTATCGTAAAAAATATTAACGTTTAAACACTCGTTACGAGAATAATAATGAAGTTAAACAGATTTTACGACGTTATTATTGTCGTATTATCTAAAAATGCATTTTTTAAAAATTATTACAACTTTTTTTTCAAATGAAATCCGACTCGACACCTATTTTTCAATTTCCCTATTAAACATTGTCCTATCTACCCTGTCAATCTGTTGACGCGTACAGGGGAAAAACAATATTAAATCAAAATTAAAAATGAGGAAAATCATGGCCACCCCATGGGAGCTGTCGGTGGTTCTCAAACTATTTGTGTTTTTTTCCTTCGGCTACAACATGGCGATTATCACCGTGTTTCCACTTCCTCAATTAATGATAAAATGGAAAAAAATTAGTTCAACGCGTACATAATCAAGGACAATTACATACGTCAATTTTAAATTAAAGTGATATCATACACAGATACGCGAAAGTATTTAAATAAAAACTCATAAATCTAAACAAAAACATAAACCGGAAACCGTAACAACCTCGAAGAGGAATATGAGCATCCGATAATGTTTACGGTCTGCAAAGTTGTCGTTGAGGCAACAGTTGCCAACTGCTGTTGCGACCGTCCGTGTTGTTAAAGACACTATACATTTTTTTTTTTGTATATACACAATATTGTCGCAAAATCCGGAATATGGTTGTAAATTAATCGGGCTGCTCGTACTCGACTCAGAAAGGAGTTTGATTCGATTTGGTTTATCAGAGTTCGAGCCGATCTCGATCGAGCTTCAAAATATAGTAACCGAGTAGCTCGTGAGTTAATGAACTATATCAAATAATTATTTAATTAATTTTTATTATTGAATAATATTTTATAAAAATAGTTATTATTAGTCGAGTCAAGCTCGATTTTGTCATATTTTATAGAAAAAATAAATGAGTAGCAATCAAACTTACGAGCCAAATTGGGTTATATATAGTACTTGATGTGTCGACTTTGTTCTAGCCTTTTTGAGGCTCGATCGCGCTCGTGCCGAATTTCGAGTTTGAGTATTTTTAGTTGAGTTAAATTTGAACTCGATCCTATAGAATATCAGCTTCGCTCGGCTCGGCTCGACTACCCCTAATCCAGAATCAAATTATCGACAAAAACAATAGAAATCCCAAACATCTATACCAACATAAAATCCGCTAGAATAAAGTAATTGTTGGTCCCTTGGAAAGGCTTACACAGGTTTAGAGGGGGTGAATAAACTTGTCACCAAAAACCTAACTGAAAACTGTATCTTGAGCAGATTGAGTTTAGCTTAAAACTTGTGTGGAGTTAAGCTAACTTAGCTGAGTATAAGTCAGAACTGACTTATCCTTAACTGAGTTAACCGGCAGCGGATTAAGTTAAGCATTTAAATAAAACTTGAGTTTATCAGTTTATATAATGCAATGTCGTGTTGTGCTGACTCAGTTTCTTAAGTTTGCTGAGTGTGATTAGATGTGATGTATACTTAGATGCAGTAAATAAGTGTGTAACGTAAGTAAGTAAATAAGACAAGAATTATAGAGGTTCTAGGTGGTGTAATCATGTCAGTCCTCTCTTTCCCTGTGATGTAGGAGGCCAAATCCACTATGTTCTTGTGGTTTACAGTTACAAGACACAAAGTATATTCTAAACACTTGATTGTCCTTCACTAATCCTTAGCTTCACAATCTTCCAGCTTTAGTCTTCAACAGGTAGAATTGTTGTTTGAACTAAGCTTGCTACACTGGTCCTTAGAGGGTAGAATTGCCTATTCACCAGCTCAACACAAACACAGTCTTCCTGACTGTACTCAACAGTCCTTCACACCTCTTGAATCAATAACTATGATTCAATTGTGTTTTGAGCTTCTTCTTCTAGATATATATGATACGTTCAGCTCAGTCTTTCTTCAAATGTTTGATCTTGATCCTTCTTTGAATGCTTATGAACACTTGAAGATTTCTTGATCTTGCAATAAAGTACTTAGTAGGAATTCTTTTGATTTACTTTCCCCCTTGGTATAAACTTTCTTGACTAGATTAATTCTCAGAATTCCGCCCTTCTTCTAGTGGTGCGTAGAAGTAGTTTATTTAAAGGGGTTACTTCAACGGTTAGCTGAATTTGAACGTTAGAACTTGAATTCTTGTATCCGTTGGTGGTCCTGCTTATTCTGATGAATGTCAGTGTCCTTTCTGACAATTCTGTTCAGCCAATAAAATTGTCTGCTTTATAACGGTCAGATTTTCCGTCAGCTTTCCTTGACCTTAGCATGAAAACTTAACTTAGTCAGTTTTCAGCTCAAGAGCATTAACTGAGTTTTTACTCTTTTAAAAACTCAGTACTCCATTTCACATCTGATTATTATTGACTTAATCAGATACAGCGTAACCTATAACTCAGCTAAGATATCATTGTCCTTATGATACTTAGGTCTTCCTCAAGATCCATAAAGTCAGTTCATGTCATCACAGACTTTCCTGAGTTCTAACTTTACAGTCTCGGCTTAAGTCTTCAAAACTGAGTTTGAACCCTCAGTTCTTCAATCTTAAATAACCGAGTCTGAACCTTCAGCCTTCAGTTCTAGATAAGTCAACCGAGTCTGTGTCCCTCAACGAACTTACCTTCTTCAGTTCTTCTTCTATAACTGAGTCTGATCCCTCAGCCTTCAGTTGGTGTGCTCTTAGTCAGTTTCTATCAATTGATTAATCTATAGTTATGAACTCAGTTCAATAAGTCATTTTCTCGTTTTCTCAGTTCTGAACCTAGAGCTATTACAGTTCTTGTCTGATTTAACTTATACAAATATCAGACTCTATTAAATCTTATACATTGATTTCTAGATATATTTTTGCTTTGCACTATAACAGCTAGTTATGGCACTTCATCAATGAGGTTAAATAGGATAATTAAACTAACTGATGAATCATCATCAAAACATAAATTTTATTTCCAACAGTAAACAACATGTCAACTTCAACCAAAGAATCTTTACAGGGGAAATACTTTGTGTGGTGTCTTCATACGTGTGGAGACATCATTTGTTTCAATATGAACAACACAGTTTCAGTCTGTATTTTTTATCATTTCATCCGTCACTTCATCTCAAAATCTTCTTTGCACGCAAGTATTTCCATCAAGTATTGAAATGAAAAAGGTATCAACAACTTGAGGACAACCCTTACAAAAGATATGGAACGAAAGTGTTGAAGGGAATAAAAGTCATAAACATGAGATATATTCGTGGCATGGTAGAAAATGTGTTCATGCGTCGGTTCGGTACGTTTAATGGCCGTAACCGAAATCGAACCGAAAATTTCGGTTAGTAAATATCCAAAACCAAAACTGAAGTGTTTGATTAAGGAAACCCAATTGAACCAAACCAAAATATATGGTTCGCTTAACCAAAAACCGAAATAAAATTTGGCAATCCTATTTGGTCATAAACGGTTCGCTTTTTTATTCGGTTATAAACAGTTCGGATAACGGCTCGGTGATAAGCAACTTTTATTAAAAAAATATATAATATTTTGATTATAAAAGCTAATTATACATGTTGGATGTAAATGCTTCGGTTAAGGTTTTTTGTTTGCCATGGTTTCAGTTCGGTTGATTGTTTGGTTTTTAATTCGGTTCGGTTTTCAGTTCGGTTATGGATAATTTGTAACGCGAACCGTAACCGAACCAAAATTTTCGGTTTCTCTATATTATTAACCAAAACCAAACCGAAAACGAGTATTAACCGAACCGAAAACCGAACTGAATGACCTCATATCGGTTCGAATTTCGGATAAACCATATCCGTGAACACCAGAAATCCCCCTATTGGCTCCTCCCTGTCATCCCTCCCTGTAATTTATTCCTTTGAAATTGTTAAAATAAATAGTGAACACACAGCTCAGTAAGAAAAAACATAATCAAAGGTGAATCATGAAAATACACGGAAAATATTTATATAGTGCTATAATGGTTAATGTATTAGTTTGATAAATAATGTTATTTTATATTGAAAATAACGGTAATGAGCTAAAAGTTAAATGAGGCAATGAACAAAAACATGACCAACAAAGTATTGACCTAGCGGTAATCATTAACGTCCTTATCCGGAGATACTAAGTGTGCGTGTGTATATTTTTTCCTGTCAAAAAAAGATGAAAGGAGATATCCTATCTTATAGGCCATGAAAGGAAAGATATTGAATTTCATTGTAAAGGATTTTAACGTAATACTTATTGGCATACTATTCTGTGACTCTCAGATGGCCACTTATGACCGGACCAACACCTATCTGAAATTAATGAATGACCCCACATGGTGCGGTTATGAGGTGTTGAAGACTCGTGAAAGGAGATATCCTATCTTATAGGCCCTGAAATGAAAGACATTGAATTGAATTGTAATAGATTATAATGTAATACTTATCGGCCTACTATTCTATGACTCTTAGATGGACACTTATGACCGGACCAACACCAATGTGGAATTAATGAATGATTCCTCAGACACAGGGTGCAGTTATGAGGTGTTGAAGACTCATGAAAGGAGATATCCTATCTTATAGGCCCTGAAATGAAAGACATTGAATTGAATTGTAATAGATTGTAATGTAATACTTATCAGCCTACTATTCTGTGACTCTTAGATGGACACTTATGACCAGACCAACACCCAACTGGAATTAATGAATAATTCCTCAGAAACAAGGTGCAGTTATGAGGTGTTGAAGACTCATGAAAGGAGATATCATATTTTATAGGCCCTGAAAGAAAAGACATTGAATTGAATTGTATAGATTGTAATGTAATATTTGTCGACCTACAATTCTATGACTCTTAGATGGACAATTATGACCGGACCAACACTCATATTAATGAACGACCCCTCAAACACAGGGTGCAATTATAACGTGTTGAAGACTCATGAAAGGAGATATCCTCTCTTATAGGCCCCAAAATGAAAGATATTGAATTGAATTGTAATAGATTGTAATGTAATACTTATCGGCCTATATACTTTGACTCTTACAGGACACTTATGACCGAACCAACACTCATCTTAATGAATGACCCCTCAGAGACACAGGGTGTAGTTATGAGGTGTTGAAGACTCATGAAAGGAGATATCCTATCTTATAGGCTCCGAAAAGAAAGACATTGAATTGAATTATAATGGATTGGAAAATCAAAATGAACGATTGAAGGGTACAAAAGAACGATTGAAAATGCTTAAACTCTTACCACACTCTAAGGAAATCACTGCAACTACGGTTCCTTCTTCGTTGAGCCGAGTAACCAGCGTACCCTTTTGGGTTAGCAACGACGCCATGCTGATTTTAAAATATCGAATATAGTGGTTGGATGGAGAAAAAAAAAGAAAGATAAAATGATAATTGTTGAAAGAAATTGCTAAGAAGTAAAAGTAATGAAATATAGTTTGAAGTAACTGCAAAAATAAATTAGCGTAGTCCAATATGGAATAGCCTACTAAAGGGAGGCCTATAAATCTGCTTAGTCTAACATAAAAAGGCCCGGAAAATTTTGGGTGGTGCATTCGCACGGTACGGATACACCTAATTTGTCTTTAAAACACCCGTGTATTTCAAGATGTTTTGCATTTTACACTATTACTTATGTCAAAATAGGCGTATTCCGCACGATGCGGATAAACCACCTAAAAATTTCCCCACCTAAAAACAAACAAATATTCACTCAATACAGTGTCCAAAGCAATTATGAAGTGTCAACAGAAGCCCTTGAATATATTGATTGATAAAACACTTAGATGACAAGGGTAATTAGAAAAAAGTGTACCCCCTAGTATTATTGTTAGCATAAAGTCTGTTGTAGTACAATACACACAACACAAAAAAAAAAAAAAAAAAAAAAAAAAAAAGAAGAAGAAGAAGAAACTATGCAACAGAGTATATATATAGTTACCACCATCATAAGTTAACAACACACAAACAAGTAGTTTTGCATGCCTCCAACTTCATCAAATAAACACCATACAACAACATAACATGGCACACCCCATCTTCTAGAAGCTTCCACAACAAGGCATCTTATCCCCCTTCTCCGTGCGTATCCATCCGTGCATTCGTGTGCGTAGAGCTTCATCTTCACAAACAAGGTTGTCCCCCCAAGCTTCTAGCAAAATCTGATTAAAGTTGTTCTATATATATATATATATATATAACATGATTACAAAGCATATATGACTTCCCCACTGCTATCAATGTCGAGATCAGGGTCGAGATCAAGGTCATCAGAGTCGAGGTCATCCATGTCGTCATCCATCATGTCGAGTTTATAGAGACCAGGTGGAGGTATGGTGGCTTCGGATATTATCTGCATGATAGCGTCTAAACTTTGCATATGGTCTGCCTCTACGTACTGGTTACTGAATATGGAGTTATTGTCATCCATTAGATCTGCAGGAAGGTTTTTCAAGAACCATGGATGGTTCTTGATTTCATGCATATTTATCCTCTGTGCCATGACCAGTCAACAAACAATCAGGGATTTCGTCACCGGTTTAATGATTGTTTACTGGTAAAAGAAAAAGGAGAGGGAACGAACAAAAGGCTTAATATAAATCTGGTGTGTGTGTGTGTGTGTGTGTGTGTGTGTGTGTGTGTGTGTGAATGCATGGCCCCATGATATATAGTTTGAAGATTTGCTTGATGTCAAGTTATGAGGAAAGCTTAATTATGGACTTCAGTACATAAGACTAACCTGAGTAGGATCACTAACAAAGATCCTCGAGATGAGATGCCGACATTCCTCAGTTACATCTTCGGGAATTGTGTACTGAACGCTTAAGATTCTCTGTACACAACACACGATAATGAAAGGATGCGTCAGTACCTCTCAACATAAAACTTGGCACTTAAGTTAAGACGGAAAATGACGAGGGGTGAAGGGCAGTACTACATTGAGTCACTATAGTCTTGTAGACCATTGACGAATGAATGAGACGTATTAATCAATGGGTCCCGCCATAATCAATGGTCTACAAACTTTGCTGCACAATCATTTTGGCGTGTAAGAAAGGTCAAAGTAAGATGAGTACAGTTATTGTCTTCCGGAAGTCCTTCGGTTCATCAGGATCCTCGAAAGGATAGGCACCCACCAACATTACATACAATGTCACACCACATGACCACACATCAGCAATCTGAAAAGGGAACAGTCAAAAGGGAAGGAGTAAACATGTTCAGCACAGATTAAGTAACTCAAGAGTCAAGAAAATCGCGTAAAACTTCAGACAGAATCTTCAGAAGTCAGCAAAATGTTCCAGTCCAAGGTGTTCATTGTAGACTACTAAAGAATATCTTGAAATTCTATCAAAATACAGCATGATTCAGTACATGAACTTCTTTGATTGTAGGAAACTAGACTGCATCTGATTCAATACATGAACTTCTTTGCCACCAAACATTTGAGGATAATTTATTTTTTGTCTGTGTGTGTGTGGGGGGGGGGGGGGGGGGGGGACTAGGTGAGATCCAATCTCCAGGTTAGCTGTAAATTTAGAGGTCACTTTCTAGACCTAATCCTAAGGACAAAGTACATATAGACAAAGTACATATATGTATCATGATGATGTCAAAATCATCATTCTATTTAGAACTAAAACATTTGTTCCTCTTTTCCTATTTTATCCTTGGGCGTGTATAAAAAACTTGGACATGTTGATCCAGCATACTAAGATGCCTTCACTAACTAGCTGTTATTCTTGGTGAATTTCAAAATAACAGGGACTCAAAAGCTAGAGAACAACTGATTGGTTTACAATTTACATAATCCCACATTCAGAAGAATCTTGCAGTATAAATACTAGTCTAGAGAAATCAAAAATATATACTCAAAATGCATAAGTAGCACCAAAATTCAATTTTTCAAGTTCAAGAAGAACACAGATATCAGGTACATAAATACAGAGATCACCAGAGAATTATACATACAAACAAGGTTTTACCTTGCCATCATATTCGTTCCTTAGTAAAACCTCAGGAGCAATATAAGCAGGAGTACCCACCGTTGACTTTGGTTGAGAGTGCAGTAATGAAGACTGTCACAGCAGCAAACAATAAGCCTACTAACGAAAAATCATGATGGATTTAGGGGGAAAAAGAAAGTGTTAATTCGTAACATAGATTTCATTCAAACTCAAAGTTCCTCTACCTTGGAATACCCAAAATCGCATATCTTCAGACGAGGAGCTGGGCTTCCATCCAACAACGTGTTCTCCAGTTTCAAGTCGCGATGACATACTTGCTTCACAGACAGAACACCAAATAGACAGAAGTTAGGGTTCTCTTCTCTCACTTATTCTGCCAGGAGAAATACATTTCTAGCATGAAATTCAGTAAGCGAAGAAGACCGAAAAATACCATTGAATGGCAGTAGCTGACTCCAGAGATTAACTGCTGAAAAAAGAAGCGAGCCTGCAGAGTCCAACACGTATCATAAAACTCCTACAGTCAAATCCACAAAAGAGACATCATAAACAACAGAACTTTGAGAAAATTAAGGACCTCATTCTCACTGAAACGCCCTGCATTGCTAATTCGTTCAAAAAGCTCTCCTCCAGCAGCATATTCCATCACAATAGCCAGATGAGTCGGCGTCAGAAAAACCTGAAGCACAGTTTCTGCCAATATGTTACAAACAACAAAGTAACGAATTCCAAAACAAGTTAGAGGAATATGGGTAACAAGAAGCAGACCTCTTTAAACCTAATAATGTTTGGATGCCGTAAGGACCTGTGATTAATAATCTCCCTCTTAACATTTTCATCTATCTGCACAGAGCCACAAAAAGCATCAGATTTCAGCACTCACATTATGTACAATCAAGCCGCATAAGAACTACATGGCAACAAATTGCTTTAGTTTGAGCAGAATATAAAAGGACAGAGCTCGCAGTAAAGAATTACATGCAATCTGCAGACTTACCAGTATTAACATCTCTATATAGTATATACAAACTAACACATCTCATAAGCAAGAGCCAAATGTTGGAAAAATTCACCAAAACTTTCACAGTATAGTTACAAGGCGCATTTATTGGCGCTACAACGAAAACAATAGACTAGGAAGAAGTCGATTTTCAACTCTAGTTACTACTTTCATCTAGTCAATTGTGGCTCGATTCTAGAGCAGGTGAAAATGTCTATTTATATTTGTGTTGCCATTAACAACGCCATAATTGAAATTTTTCCAGTATCTCCTTTTTCTTGGAGGGTAAAAATCATGAAAAAATAAAAAGGTCATACTTGATGTAAAATGTTTCCAGAAATAAACAAACACAAGAGCATACGGAAGTGTAAAAGAAGAAAGTTTTCTACTAATCCGGAAGAGCAAAAACAAGAAAGTCAATTCCCATAAAAAGAAAACATCTGAATAATCCTCAAAAAAATTTATAAAAAAAAAAAAAAAAAAAATCTGAATATATCTTCCTTTCTCTCAGCCGCAAAAGGTGAATAAATCTACCTGTACTTGTGGAAGTCTCAGCCGCGTGACTGAACTAAAACCTTGGGATAAACGCATCTTTTCCAATTTAATCAGCTTGTAAAATCATCCCAATTTGACTAAAAACCCACTTACTCCAACCAACAATTACTTCATCAAATTCACACGCTACCCAAAACCAAGCTACAAAATTTCTCAATTTTTGATAAATTATCTCCCTCTCTTTAGCACTTGCTCTGTTTGACTTAGATCAAACACCTTATCTGCACTTCAAAACATACCCCCAAAAAAGAAAAAGGAAAGGAGGAGGAAACTGACCTTATCACCACGCTCAATGTACTTAACAGCAACAAGCTCTTTAGTCTTCTTATCACGCATAAGTGTAGCAACACCGAAATTACCAGAACCGATATCCTTTACAAATTCATATCGATCACTATCGTTGTGCATAATGGAGAAATCCATGCCTGCCGGGCCGGTTGCCGGCCGAGCCATTTTCCGACGATAAACGCAACAGCTAACAAGTAAACAACTAACGGGATTTCTTTACTCTTTGAGCAAAATTCAATTAAATTTGGATAAACAGCTGCACTTTATATTTATTATCCAAGATGCGGACAAGATTATATCAGGACCGGCTAAGCGGCTGCAGACGAATAACAATTCAGCAAATAAAATAGAACAAGTAACATGATCTGCGTGTATGCGCATATATACATATAATATTGCTTTTTCATTTTCTTCTTTCTTTAAGCGCCGGTATTCAACTACCACAGCTAATTTGGAGCATAGTTAGTAAATTCGTGAATTATTATTAAATTAGGGAAATACTTCGATGGTGAGGAAATTTACAATGAAATGACTTATGGATTGATCTGAACTACAAGGTTTATATTTAGATGTATATTGTGTGGTTGCGATCAAACTACGGGTCATTTCACTCCATGTGGTGGGGTGAGCATCCAAGTACTTCCCCTTAAATTACCATGAATCCATAATCGATAGAGAAACGCGTATTCCGAACGAACGATATAAATCAGGCAAATTCTTTGGCATCACATCCGATTAATACCGGATGATCACTCTTAATGGGAAAAAACTCAACAGTGTTAAAACGTAACAATACACATCTCGATATAATAGCGTATGCGAACTCCGGTCAAAAGAATATTTATGCAAGGCTCCACTAATATGGCACAAATTAAATAAGCAGGTCAATCCAAAATACATATTTGCAATACACGTTCACATATCAGTTTAAGTCTCAACACACTCTAATGGATGAGATTCATTACTATCTTCATACAGCGGTTTTATGATGGTCTAAGTACATCATGTCATACATGTTCCACCGATAGCAATTTCTAAAACGCGGGTACACATGTAAATGACATGTAAAAATAAAGAGCTCATCTTTTATCTAATATCTCATTAGTCTTCGTACAAGATGATAAAATTTGCGATCTTCATAAGATAGACAACAGTGGATACATGCTATTCTTTCTGCAATAATATGTCTCATTTATTAATATTACGACCAGGGATATTTAAAAAGCAAATTTTCATGAATCAAGCTCTCATCAATCATATCTCAATTTCCTTAGCACAATTTAATTCTAAAAAGTTATCATATAATTAAATGTTAAATAAATAATATATAATAACTAAAATGTCAATTTATAACATAAATTATAATGAATAAATAAGTAGTGTAAGCATTTGGCCCTACCCGATTGAGTTTAGGGTACCACACTAACAAGCTTGGTGGGATGAGGAACGGTAAGTTAATGTAAGGTTTAGGGTGTGGTGTGATAAGGTCGGGTAAGGTAAAGGTAGGTGATGGGTGGGCTACATCACCTTATTGACCCTTACCTCATCACCTATCATACCACATTACCACCTCACCATATCTTACCTTATGCAAACAACTCCACCTTGCCCTACCATCCCATCCTACAATACCATACCATCGCATGACCAGTGTAGATTAAATAAAATTGTTTGAAAAGAGTTACGGTCCTTGTGGATATGAAAGTCATGATAGATTATTGTATGTAAGTAGTCGATACACCAGTGAAAAATAAATGTAGTACAAATAAAAACCTCTTATATATTGGCTACTTTCTCTTTGGTGCAATGTGATATAAATGAAAAAATATGGTAAAGTAAGAAAGATTGATATGAGATTCACCGTAATCAAAGGTATAAAAACGTGTATGTCAATCATTCTGATTGAATTGTTGTAATATTAAAACTATTTTATATAAAAACATATCACATAAGATATTTTGAATAAGACCATAGTGCCGTTTAGGATTAATTTGACAATCAAGATAAGGATTAATTTGAAATAAATAAATAAAATAATAGTATAATAATAATAATGACATAACTTGATAAAATGACTTACGACTTACCTTTCATGTTGGATCTACCACTGATAAGAAATATCGTATGTGACGTCTTTTCTTATGAAAAAAAGATCAACTTGCAACATTTTTGTCACTAACTTCTTTGCATTGGCCCTAGTAAATTATTTTATTTAGCCGGCCTTTTTTTATTTATAGAAATTATGTATCTTTCTTACTAGTACTTTCTATGCCACACTATTTTGTGTTCTTACATACGTTTTTCTTATTTTTTATTTTTATTTTTGAAGACTACATACTTATTTAATTGTACTCCCTCTGTTTTTTAAGTGTCGTTTTTGGAGAAAAAATAATTGATTATGCTCATAAAAAAATGACTAACCTTAAGCTAAAAAGTGACCAGATTCATCAAAAAAAATTATAGTTATTTTTTTTTTCAAATGTGACCGTTAAAAAAAAACAGATGAAGTAACACTATTTTGTGTTCTTACGTACGTACATTATTTTATTTTTGAAGACTACGTACATACATATTTAAATATAATGTTTTTTTTATAGGAAAATTTGAATATAATATTACAATACTCGATGACGATGCAGAAATCGTCACGATGGCGTTGCGGTGTTAGTGCTGTGGATATCTGGCTTGTTTTTGAGTAGTTTGTTAGTATATTAGCCGGAGATAGGTGGCGGCGAGAGGAAGACGGTGAGATGAGTTTGCTTTTACAGAGCTTTGGCATGTGTTTTGTGTATTATAATGTATCTGATTAGGTTACACAAGACTTCCTTTTATAGGAAGATTAGACTTAGGGGTGAAGTAAAAGACTGGCGGTGCGAAGCAGCTTAGTCACTAGTCTTAATAGCTAAGCAAATACTAAATATCTAACAGCAAGTGGTTATAAAATCCAGGCGGCGACCCTTTGTGGTCGCCAGCTTCGTTGTCTGGCCTTCGCCCCCAGTTTTCTTCTCAAGTCTTGTGCGGCCCTTAGAGAGCCTTGTGTCCATGGTCGTCCACCGGCCCCCTAGCTCAGACGAAGCTCTAGGAAGGGTCGTTGGCGGCGGCCTTGATTTTAATATATACCATTCGACGTCGCCGAAGATGTAGTCGCAGAACTTTCTCAGGCTGCTTCCGAGACTAAGCATTGGCGATATAATTTGTATCATCACTCGATAAAGCTAATCAGCATTGGATTCAAACTTCAAAATATTCGAGTTTCACTCATTCCCCACGAGTTGCTCGAGCTTGATAATTTCTTATTTCAGTGTGTTTTTTCCGAATGAAACACCAAACTACTCACAATGGGTTGGGATCATCAATATTCTTAGTTTTTCTTTTCTTCACCAAAACGAAATTTACCACGTGAAGCTGACATACATACAGGGCCGCTCCTAACATTTAATTACATGTCCGGGGCAAAATTAAGATAAAGACCCTATTTTATTAACAAAATTTATTTTCATATTTAAGTGACATAAGCCAAATCACGTTAAAAAAAATTCTTAGGCTAGTGTGTGTGTATATATATATATATATATATATATATAGTATTTAACAACATATTACAAATGTCTAAAACAACAAAATTATTATAAACAAAAAAAAAATTATTGAATCATTAGTGGGAACAGGATAATAATATAAAGAAAACAGCACAAGCAGCCACAAAACAACGCAATCGTAAAATATTATCCAAAATGAATAAAGAGATTAAACCCTTAAAAAAAAAATTGAAAATGAAATCATCTGATATTTTATCATCCGGTAAAAGCCAGGATATTTAAATCCTTAAACAAGAAAACGATATATAAGACGTATTGTCAAACATCACGATTCTTACATGTCGTCCCTTAATTATCAGCTGATAAATGATAATATAATACCCCATGCTCAAGCATTTTTTACTTTTTTTTTTTTATTATTATTTTTAATCTAGGTTTTGGGGGGTGAAGCCCTCCTCTTATATGAGTTTTGGCCTAGATTTTCTATATGGTATCAGAGCCATCATTTATTGTACAAGTATTAGGCCTATTTGTTGACCTTGTGTGTCCGGCCCACACTTGAGGGGACGTGTTAAAGTATCTCACATTGGGAACTTGTGATTGTGTATACCAGCATATTAAGAGATGGACGATAATAGCCAAAAGTGTCGCTCTAAACAACATTATACATATAAAATATATGAAATCAACAAAAACCTAAACAATTGATATTTGTATTATTTTGACTATAAATATTAAATACATATACATTTTTATAATAATATATATGTATGTTACGTGTATAAATATGCATAAGGTTAAAGGTTGTGAAGGACATGTTTTAATCTAAAATGGTTGAGAAGGACAAACATGTAGTAACACATGTAGTAACACGTGTACAAAAATGTAGTAAAACATGTAGTAACTCTCCTTCACAACCATTTTAGATTAAAATCTGTCCTTATGGACTCTGACCCCATATGCATAAATGTTATTTTATTATATAAATATGTATCCAAGTTTGCTCGTGAGCAGTCAAGTCGAGTATTGTATTGCTCGTGTATTGTAAATTTAATATTCAAGTCGAGTTCGAGTTTGCATCATTTTAAGCCGAGTCGAGTAAAGTTCCAACTTGAGCCAAGTCGAGTAAAGTTCCGACTCGAGCTGATATCGAGGTACGTACTCATGAGTAGATGAGCTCGCTTATAGCTCGAGTACGGATATCATGTGGATGATCATTGAAGTAATCATTGAGGGAATCTCGGTGATGTTACGACGAGCGTGTCTTATTACGACCCTAGTATAGTGATGTTATGTGTAATAATCGTATTAACCGAGCCCGAGACCTGCTTAGAGCTCAACCAGCTAGTAGCTAGTGTTCAGGAAAGATGTCGGGCATGACCTTGAGCTAGACTCTGTAAAAGCCCGACTTAGTAGCGAGACGTACACTTGATACCGCATGAGTAGTGGTCACACAAAAACATAGCCACTACAAGTTGCATAACAAACTTTTACACTATTGATCATTGATCATGTGAACGTGTATCGTGTCACTTGTTATGACCATGACGTTGTTGTGGTCGTAATGTTTTCAAATCTGAATTTATTTCCATTCTCGCGTTTTCACAGAGCTTAGATTTTCTATATCGTCTTTCACAAATGATTGGTGTTGAGACGTACCGATACACCGTCGTTAAAACGACGTTGTGTTAGATGTCAATGAATAAGTAACACCACCATGGCACCATCCACTTGAAAAGGGTAGTTGAGGATCTTGGCCCTAATTCACCTCACCTAGGACTTTACAAACTTCAAAAATATGCGTAAACCTAACTTATTAATTATTACACAGCTATTTTGTATTTTTTCTAAAAGGGCCAATAAGTCTAAAAAGAAGGAAGAAAACAAAGAATGCTTTTGTCCTCTTCTTCAACCCCAAGTGGAGCAGATAACACATCACTTTTGTACTGTCTCTTATCAATAAAAGGGACAAGCTTGCCTGTACAATGTTCTTTACATCTTGTAAAATCATTATTATATAAATTCTTTTCTTTTCAAGCAAAAAAAAAAAAAAAAAAAACTTTAAAAATCTTCAATGTTTATCCACTATAAATGCAAGTTACAAATAGGGGCCGTAAGTCATCGGATTACTTGTAAGCTATTTGTACTCGACTTGTAAAAAAATTTGACTCGATTCAATTTTTCTTTGAATTCAAGCCACTAGAATAATTAACCGAGCCAATTTTGAGATTTAAAATATAGTAATAGAGTAGCTCGTGAATTAATCGAGGTAGATTAAAGAATTAATTAATTAATTATATTTATAAATTATTATTAAATAATGTTTGTGAACATAGAATATTATTCAAATCGAGTATTAGACAAGTCGAACACCATCTTGCCGTATTTTGTAAATAAAAAAACGAATATAAAAAAAAGCCAATCGAGTTTACGAGCCAGGTCGAGCAATATCGAATACTTAACGAGTCAAGTTTAATCTTGTCTTTTTAAGGCTCGATCAAACTCGAGCCGAGTTTTGACCCCATGTTTATTTAGTTGAGTCAAGCTCAAACTCCAGGAGTACTGACTCAACTCGGCTCGGCTCGGCTCGATTATACCCCTAGCTACAAATAAACGATATTAAAGAATCTGTCGTAAAAACAATGTCAACAATATATATCACAACATAATGCGTCAATGGATTCCATCTTAGTAAAATGTCACATCATGAAATATTCCACCGATACATTATGTTGTAATTTTTTCGGGTGTCAGAGTCCACAGGGCTACACCTTATGGTACTACAGGCCAGTAGGGCAGTCGACCCGTCAAAAATAATAACAATATGTATAAAAAAAGGAAAAATTAGTTTATAGTCCACTTTTCCCCATTAATTAAGTGCTAATTCAACTTCTAAGGACAAATAAATTCCACCGGATGAATATGCCCTTATTTGAGCGTGTTGTATTCAACTGCGGCGTAATCGGTAATCCGGCTTCGAATAAGATGTGTCAGAAATGCATTTCAGCTAGCTCAACTACCGGAGGAGGTGGAGGTGGATGAGCTATGATATTTGGAGAGAAATCGCGGAAATCGAGATCATCGCCGAAGAAGATTCCAGATCGGAAGGAATCAAGTCGAGATCTGAAAAGAGGATGTTCAATCGCAGGTTTTGATGATGATTTATCTGTTCATGTGCAGCAGCCGGCAGCTTAGAAAAGAAAGGTGAACAAATGCTCCGGTTGTCGGAAAAAAGGTAGGTTTGACCGGATTCAAATGCCGGTGCGGTGATCTTTTATGTGGTGAGCATCGATATTCTGATCGGCATGATTGCAGTTATGATCATAAGCAAGAAAGCTCTGATTCAGGTTACTATTTGGATGAATGTGTTGAAAAAGGCGAATCAGATACGTCTTTCGAAGGATTTTTCAAGAATGCAGCTGTTTATGAAGCCAAGAACAAGTGGCCTAATGTGATTGAACCCAAGAACAAGAAAAGGCCTAAAAGAAATGATCCTAAAGAAAAAGTAGTATCGAAACATGCTTCGAAAAGAAGTAAATATGAGTGCTTGAACTGTAAGAAGACATTCAGTTCATATCAAGGACTTGGGGGACAAAGACCTTGCAACAAAAAACCGAAATGAGAGTCCTTTTGAGCCTGATACTGTGTGTCTTATATGATATTGTTACTCATATTGTGTGCCTTATATGAGCGAGATATGATATTGTGTCTCTTGAATTAAGCCTTAAATGAGCCTTATATGAGCCAGATATGTGTGTCTTGAAGTAGTCACTTGAATTAAGCCTTAAACGAGCCTGATCCTGTGTGTCTTATATGATATTGTTACTCATATTGTGTGCCTTATATGAGCGACATATGATATTGTGTCCCTTGAATTAAGTCTTAAATTAGCCTTATATGAGCATATATGTGCGCCTTGAAGTAGTCACTTGAATTAAGCATTAAATGAGCCTGATACTGTGTTACTGATACTTATATTGTGTTAGTGTAAACGTTGCGATTAAATTCGGCTTTCAAATACTACGTCGAAAAGGTATCAAATGAGGTCTCAAAATGAAGATAAAAAAAAATATGAACTTTGGTGAAACAATTTTGATGATCGATGTTCTAAATCAAAAGTTACTGTCGTTTATAAGAAAAACGCTCCGGTAATGCAAATATTTTTTCGGATTTCAAAATTTATGTCGAAAGGGTATCGTATTTAGGCTCAAATTAAAGAGCAAAAAAAAAAATTTTGGTGAAAAAATTTCGATGATCGGAGTTATAAATCAAAAGTTACGAGTGTTTGGAAAAAAAAACAAAAAAAAAACAAAAACAAAACCTTAAGCTGGAAGCGTAGGCGGAAGGACAGATATGCGCGCGTCCCTTTTATTAAAAGGGTATTCTTGTTCGTCTGAAATTTTTTATTCTTTTTGCAACTAAAAAAAAGAATGTGTCATATTTATTTATTTTGTAATTTTTTTTTGTCCTTTTCCCTCAATTTCCCAAAAAAAAAATTATAACACCCATACAAATACTGATTTTCATTTATAACTTCTTTGTTGTGCATATTTTTCATTAAAGGAAATAATTTTTGGGTGTAGGGATATGGGGGCGGGGGGGGGGGGGGGGTTATGATCCTTCCAAAGATCTCAACACTACAATCTTGATAATCCTTTGATGAAAAAGATACAGTGGCTCTTCATACTTAAAGGAATATGGACTGCTTTGAGATTTCAGGCAAATAATTCAGGGCAATGTGCCAAGAACCAAACTTTGCCAGAAGGGCACACCCAAAGGTAAAAACTATACCACAGTCCCACTTAAGAATCAAAGCAGTACCATATATGTAGAACCCCAAGGGCAATCCCTTGTGATATGATGGGTAGTTTCCGTAAGATACCCCGACAGAGAGGACAAGCAAATGTTCCAGTTGCCATTCTTGAAGCCAAGAATGCGTTAGTCTTGTGGAGGACGTTATGTCTCGTTTCCCATAGGCAAAGATTGAGCCGTTGAGGACCCTTCATGGGTCAGATTTTAGTCCAACATGAATTAGATCATAAGAACTCAAAAGGACAATAAAAACCGGATCATATGCAGCAATTCGTTTCATGACATTCCGGGGAACAACTGCAAAGATAAATTACTATTACTATTACTATTGATTATAATAAAAAACTCTCCAATTATGTATTAAAGATGTAAAGACAGTCAGAAATAACAGATAGAAAAGCTTTACCTGTAATTCCATTCATTTTGATACCAAATGACCACTTTCACAACCACAAAGATTCCATTCAAAGGAATACCTACTGCCTTCACATACAAAATGCAAGACCTGTCAAATACAAGTAAAATTTGCATGAAAAAACCAACTCGATACATGAACAGATAGAATATGGAAATTCAATAATCGAAAATCATTTGCAAAACAACACAGTTCATTTCTCAAATTTAACAACTTATCGGCACCAGAATGAGCTAGACTAACCTGAGTCAGAACCATTGTATTTCGATATGCTTTATGTATGAGTGTTTCAGCTCATCAACCGAGGGTGCATGGTATAACTTTAAGAATGGAGGAGTCCTCTCTCCAGCTTATTCATCACTCAAGAATAGTGAACATTTTCCACACGAAATATTTATCATAGACCAGAAATGCTAAAGCCAGGAACTTTATTAGCGCTTTCATCGTCCATGTTTTTTCTAACACTCTCAGAGTCTGTAAACATACCGAAATCAGCAAAGATATTTGACATAAGTACATAGTCACCACCATATTTTTTTTCGATTTCATTAATCTTGTCCTTCACCCTCTCCCCCACCTTAACGTTTCCATGTAGAAAACAAGCCCCTAAAAGTGTTCTCCAGACCACCACAGAATCGAATTCACTTGGAATTTTTTCGGCTATGACTTCTGCTTCTTCCACTCTCCCTGATCTTCCTAACATGTCTATTAAACATCCATAATGCTTGATATCTGGAACTATCCCATACTCCACATTCATCATTCTGAAATATTCTAGGCCTTCGTTTACTAATCCATTATGACTACAACCATTTAAAATGCCTAAAAATGTTATCGAATTAGCTCTAAGGCCTTTTCTCTCCATCCTCCTGAACATATCAGTAGCCTCTTTAGCCATTCCATGCATTGCAAAACCAGATATAATCGAAGTCCATGTAACTATACTTTTCCTTTCATCAGCTATTTCCTCAAAAGTTCTTTCTGCGCATTTTATACTGCCACACTTTGCATATGCATCAACTAAACAATTCATCACACGTGTGTCAAGAGCATTGAGTCCACTTTTCTCTCCATAACCATGAACCGTTCGACAATACGAAATATGTCTAGCATTCCATATAGCTGGAAAAATTGCCAACAGAGTTACCTCACTTGGTTTACTTCTTTCTTCTGCCAGCATCCTCCGAAACAAGGATAAAGCCTCACAATACTGACCCGACCTTGTATAACCATCAATAAGACCAGTCCAAGAAACTACATTCTTTACTGGCATCCAATCAAAATAATGCTGAGCCAAACTCATTTGACCCCACTTAACAAACCCAGTAATCAAAACATTCCAAGTAACAGAATTTCTAACAGTCATTTTGTCAAACACCTTCTCTGCATCTACCAAGTATCCACATTTCACATACATATCAACCAATGCTGTAGGCACATATACATTTCTATCCTCAAACCCAATCTTACAACAACAGCAATGAATCATTTTCCCAAAATTGGGTTCAGACAAATTAGAAGCAGCTTTGAGAAGGAAAGAATAGGTAAAGCTGTCAAATGAAAAATGCCCATTATCATGCCCTTGATGCTGAAGATATCTGAAGACAAGAAAAGCTTCATGGGGAGTGTCAGTGAGTGCATAATGGTGAATTAGATAGTTCCAAACATTTAAAGAGTGTTGTGGACTAAGGGAGTGGTGAACAAACACTAGGTGAGAGTGCAACTGTTGAATAACTCTGCGATGAATTTGGCGGCTTTGATGTTTCCTTAGCAGAGTTAGCACGGCATGGATCCAGGAACTTCCGGTCATCTGCCTGAAATCGAACTATGTGTAACTGCTGCCGGAAATTGAACATGTATTAAAGAATCAGGGCATAAATCTTTTATTGCGTCAAAATCAGCTAGCAAAAGCATAGAAGCGAAGGATATTTTTACATATATAAATTCCACGAATTTGTCCACAGAAAAAAAAAATGTGCTGGACAACTATACATTGCTTACCATTTGTGTATAATACAGAAAAGAGAAACAATTCCTTTTAAAAGTAAAATCAAGCAAGGAAAATGAACCCAAAATTATAAAGAATTCTTTTTAATACCTGGAAAATTTGTTGGGAAAGTTTATACATCTGCTGTGAAAAAACAGTAAATGCGCGCCTTGATGCTTGAGATCTCTGCAAAATCGAAAGAAAAAAGGTGTGGTAAACCATGCACACAACCTTTAACAACCATCCCCACATATAAACACTAATCATCTTCCGATACACAAACAAACTACAAAACAATTAACAAATATCTCCACATACCTTTAGCACCATCCGCTGAAGTAGAAGAAATGAAAAGGACAAAGCAAAATTTCTACCTAAAGATTATTTCCTCCTAGTACATCTTATGCATGCTCAAGTTGTTGCAGGGGAAGCAAATATCAGGTTAAAGTAGCTTTCTAGGTCCTAATGGTACTATATTTATTCTTTTCAAAAGTAGCTTTAAGCTTATGAACATGACCAAACATGAAACAACATAAACAATACCTACTCCTTTTACACTGCTGGTGCTGGTGTAAACATGAAACTTTCTACTCATCACAAAGATTATTTCCGTAGTTGTGCTACAAAGAAAATTTACAGATTAATCCCATTTGGAATATGCAAAAGATCGGCTGAAAGTCGATCCTAAGATCCCAATGTGGTGCCATGGTAAATATTGTGTGGAATACGGATGATCGAGAAAACAAATGAATTACAGCAATGGAACTGATGATCCTATATAGTGAATAACATTTATGATTTTGTGTAAGTTAGCATAAATTTTCAGTCAGGTAACCATAAACAAGCATTGTACTTGGAGAACGGGGATTAGGTGAATTTCAGATTTGAATCATTTTAGTATCAAAACATTTGCACCATCAACCTGTAGATAATGGTGCTTTAGGGAACCAGTCTATCAACTATCGTTCTTATTTTCCTTACTGACCACTGTCGAGAAAAATACACACAACAGCTTCATCAATGTTAAGCCAGATTCAACAAAAAGGAGAAAAAGTTCTTACAACACTTTTAAGTTTGTCATTGACCAAAGATAATCAAGTAAAAACCCCATGATGCGGCAACTTCTCAATATCCTATAACCAATTGAACAAGAAGTCAGAAGCTAAGAGGGACATTTGTTTATGAACATAAGACAACAACATTAAACTCACAATATTTTCGTGCTAATCACACCACTAGATTATGAAAGACTGAATCGTTTCCATTCAAATCACTAATTCTCCTGTTTATCACATTCAACAGATAAAAATTAAATCAACCAGATTCAGATACTTCCGGATAAGATCACTACAGCAAAACAAATCAGCCAAAATCGGATTAAATAAATGAATTACAGTTGTATTCCCATCAGGAAGCCCATTGATGTTCCTGACCAATGAGACCCTGCGTATGATCACCGGAAAATAAAATTCACGAAATTGGTCCAAATTAAATCTCTAAATAATCGATAAACGGATAGAAAGGGCACCAGATAAACTATAGAAATAGCCTCTGCTCTGCTGCATTTCCAGATGCAATCATCGGTTCCATCAAAGGGGTCCTGATCTGCTTTGCCATAAGATGCTGCAAACACATCATCCTATAAAACGACATTAACATACAATTCATGTAATAATATCTCCAAATTTTACTTTAATTTCGACCGATTCTTTCATTAAAAATTTTGTCATTTCAGAGTGATGTGAAATGAAATTGTGGTTTTGCTATATTGTCTATGAAATTGATGAAATGGAGCAACAATAAGTTTAATTTAGACGAGGAGAAAGTCGACTTCACGGATCCTGCATCCATGGGGCTAGCACAAAAAAGATTACCAAAACGTGTGTGGGTGTTAGAGAGATTCCACCTACAATACTAATACTGAAAAGAACAAATAAACAAAGCCTGCAAAAAGAAAGCAAATCGGTTAACTGCGAGGATTATCAAGTGCCTTGCTTTCCCCCCCTTTTTTTTTTTTTTTTTTTTTAAAAAACCCTTTTTCCCCTTCACTTTGTTCTGTGTATCTTCAAAAGAAATGGACCTTCCAATGAAAGTGATCATAATTTCTGTTTCCATCTACTAAGCTAGCATACAAATTTCTCCTCCTTTAGTTTAGCTCTATCAAAATCAAGATACCCTACAAAAAAAAACCTCAAACCTTTCTTTACTTCAAACAAAATATCATTACTCCCCCTCTCTTTTTTATACTCTAACTATCAGTCTAATAACCCTCAAAAGTAAATACACATGGTGCATCTACAACACATCAAGTTATATATCCAAAACAAAATAGATGAGGCAAAAGATATCTTATCTATGTAATCAAAACCAGCTGAACAACATCATCAAACTACTCAAGAATGCTGAAAAGAAGGTTCATGAACATTTAGTTACAAAGATATTGAAGGGAAACGGGCATGTAAAGAAATCCAACAAACCCCATGTTTTCATAAGAAACATCAAGAAGACAGTCTATTAATCAATCATAAGAATTAGATTCTGAAGAATTTGTTAATCTATCAATACAAAAAGAAGCAGAAAACGAATGTGTCCTCAAACCAACCTCTGATATCGAACAAATCCCAGCTTATCAGTGTTTTGCCAATCCTAGTGATAAGAACAACTCTGTAGAAAATTGGATAGAGCGAAATATTCATTGTCGATGGGAGTGACTCGTGTGTGGATGGGAGCAAAGAAAGGAAAAAAATAATGGTATTCTGCAGAGTGAACTGGGAGGGGTTGAAGGCATACCTGGTGTGTAACAATTGAAATCTGCAATTGTAGCTCAGAGAGTACAAGAACCAGCGGGTAAAATCCGGAACTTGTCAACTTTCATCATCAGCCGCCATCAATCAACATTAAAAGAATAAAGTTGATAGGAATTAGAGTTCAGAACAAAAACCAGTGGATATATTACCCAATTTCCTCACTGACCATACGGGTAATACACATACTCATTTACTTCGGCCGATTTCCACCAGATTTCCTCCACCCTAGCAACCCTAGATGGTTGACGCCGTAGGCGAGTAGACCTGCTTTCCATCTTCAACCGGCCATTCACCTGGGGATGCCGGATGCCAAAGGTAATCGAAAGCAATTCCCTTCTTTTTTTCATTTGCGAACATTTGCCCAAATATGCGTTTGCTTAGTTGCTGCCACGTGGCAGCCAAACAGTAGGTCAATTAATTCAAACAAAGGGTCGACGTGTAAGAAGAAGGTTCACTCCTTTCAAAAGAAAAAAAGAAGAAGGTTCACTTTGACTCTTTTCTTATTAGATATAGATGATCAATAAAGTCCGTTGTTAATGACATCACAATAAATTTTTTATCGTCGCACTCGGGACGGAAATAGGGATTTTAAATCGGGGTGGGCTAATAGATTATATCAAATTCTTCGAATGGGTTGGATTAAGTATATTTTATTGATCCGACTATACTACACATATTTTTTTTAGTATACTATTTTTTTGCGCGGGTGGGCTTAGCCCCCTCAATTTATACACACCTCCGTCCTTGGTCACACTTCGTGTTACGTTTGATTTTACGGATGTCGAAGATGGATATTCGATCTCTTCGAAATCAAATGTTATGTTCATATTCGATTTTTCAAAGGCCAAATATTAGTGTGGTACGTTGAAAATAGATTTGTTCGGTGCCGACTTTAATAAATCTAATTAATTTAAGGATTCTTTTTCTCTCGTTGGTGTAGAAGGCACTACATACACATGATTTACAACATGTATTACACGAATCCGGATCCTCTGTTGTGGGGTTGTTGTGGAATGTGATGTGATAAGGGTGAGAGAGTAAAACAACAGCGTTTTACTATAAATTTTAAAAAATATATATACAAAACACCCAAATCGACATCGTTTTAAATGTTTTACATTTAGACAACAGTGATACAACGAATCCTAATTCGTATTATGGTTTCTTTGTGAATTAATTTGTTGTATAAATCATTCTATAGTCAAATATACCAAATTAAAAAAAAAAAAATGTAAAATGATAATGCTTGCTGCTAATGTATGGTACACAAGACTATCATTTACAATAGTGAACGAATGAAAGTGACAATGGCTTAATAACATCACATAATATCTATCGTGACATTATATCGAGATCTGAGGTTTGAATGCCGACATTCAACTTTTCAACAATGATCGATTGTTTACAGCGCCTCAAATTTAAATTTGGTGTAGTGCACCATAGACTTCCAATCATAAACACAGGGAGCAGACCCACTCATTAGGTGGGGTGGTCTCAAGACCACTCAAAAATTTGAAGAAAAAAGAAACAAAAAAAAAAAAAAAATTATTTTCGTATAGTTGTATTAGTGTTGCTATTAGTATATGTATATTATTCTTCTTAATTTAACATGTTTACTGTGGCAGCCTAGTGAAATAAGAACTAGTCATTTTGCCTTGCTTACTCATAGTCATAGGTTCAAGACATGTTCCAAACAACCATATAAATCTAATTATAATAATTAAAACATCAAATCTAATTATAATAAGTAAACACAACAAAAACAGATGCACGTTCGAACATTATTTTTTTTACTATATATAGAGATATGTATATTCATTTAAAAAATAAAAAATCAAGAACACCTCAAGATAAATTTTTGGATCCGTCAATGCATAAACGTCACACTACTTTTGACCTAAAACTTCATGGAGGACTTTTTTAATTTTTATTTTTTTTATGGAAAGGTCTCTACATAATTGAGTTACCAAAAAAATTTCGACTGTTTAAAGAAGTTAGTTTGGGGCTTATTATAGGAGCATTTGACTAGGCACTTAAATTAATTTTGCATTTGTTGATTTGGTTAGACTTTGACTTTTCAGAAATGTCAAATAGTTTGTTTTTCTTATAATTAAGTGTCAAATAATGACGTTCAGAAACAACTAGAGAAAAAAATAAAAGTCTTGGCAAAAAACCTGGACATCAATGACTTGGTAGTCTCCTCAATGAAAAATGAAGGGTTGACGGGTGTTTAATGAATTAGCTTGTAAAAGGCCTTTGGTGCTAGCTATTATTTCCACGGGACCTTACTTCGTGTTGTGCATCCAAAAATACCTGAATATTATATTGTGGGCTTGATCATAAGATCAAAGTGGTGCGCAACAAGGACTGTATCATAGAAAGATATTCGGTGTCTTATATCGAGTTCATAAGTCATGTGTACTGCGTATTGTGTAATATAAACTTATTTCGTGTCCCGTTATGTTTTATCATTTTATATGGTTAACATTTTGTCGGCTTATGCTTTAGCTTTAATAGACACAATTAAGGATAGGTCACATATTGGGTGCATGTTATCTAGCTTTTTAACTTGCACCAAAACTAGACTATCTTAAACTGATTTAAGAGTGTACAAATATATACTTATATCGTAGCGCCTCTACTACGTCGTATCAAAAATAAAGAAACGGAAGAAAAGACTCGGGTATAAAAATTTCAACATCCAAGAATAGAAATGAAATCTAAAGGTGAAAATGCAACGTATTACATTTAAGGAAAAGTACGAAATCCAAAAGGGATGTAACGGTTCTACTGATGCCTCGAAAGACTAAAAAAAGTCTAAAACAATCTATTAAAGAATAAGAAATGAATAAATGTAAACTCTTCAATGAAGCTTCTTCAAACGTCATCATCGAACTCTTCCTCGAAAACATTATCTACCCGTTTGTCTTCTCACCCCCAAACACATAGAAAACATGCATTTGAGGTAAGTACAACGTACTCAATAAGAAAGAGAAGCTATGACATCAACTATAATTTATAAAGTAACGATAATTAAAGGCTTAGTTGATTACGTGTGACCGACTCAATCTAGGGTTCATCTCATGTCCATCAACATGAACTGACTAACCGTTTCTACTTAACTTATCTGTGTTACAACCGCACTCGAGGGCACTACGCATATCCAAGCTGGGGATATTCTTGGCACCAATATCCACGAAGTCTAGAAAAGGTAGACTCCGATAGTACGCACACCTCAGCGGAGTCCCTCCGCACTTAGGGTTTTTTTGACCTACGGAGTTCTTCCACCTTCAGAGGTAGCACACACATCGCGATATAGACTGGTGCCTATCCAAGAGAGACATGTTGTTTAATCTTTTACTAGTCAAGTACGTATTTTATTAAGATGATTAACTAACCACCTAGGTGTTTTCAATTAATCTCCCTCACATTAACTACTCTCTTCCTAGACCGCTAGACACTAACAAGGCCTAGCAATTACACAGATGAATGCTAATTCATCAAAGCACAAGCCTATCATGCCCTTCCGACGGATCCGAACTTCAACTCCCTTTAAGAATACATTCGGTGTTTTAACTGAACGAATCAGAAGTTCAATTCAGGCTTGTTCAAGCTTATACTATTTAATATATATCATATATCAAGGTTTCATAAAGCTAAATCATGCTCATAAGGCTGAAGAACAACCAACAAAGGAAGAATGACAAAACAAGCTAGACGCCCGTCTAAGGCTCTGGACGCCCGTCTGAACCTTATTGGACGCCCGTCCACTATACCCAGACGCCCGTCCACCTAAAACAGTTTCAATCCTAAATGTAAAACAACACTTCAAACGCCCGTCCAGAAAAGCCAGACGCTCGTCCGAAATGTGCCCCAAGTAGACGCCCGTCCAGAGAGGCCAGACGCTCGTCCACCTGGGTTTACCCAAAACGCTAAAATCGACGAACTCGATTTTCTGCACCGTTTCTAACATAATTAGCATCGAATTAAACCCAGAAAGACGTAGAAACTATATCCAGTCAACCGTAGCATCTAGGATCCTTCGATCAACATAAAACACATCTTTTACTAGCATCTACAAGTCTCCAAATCACAATCTAAACCTTACGAATTATAACCGAAATCATAGGAAGAGTTTCTTACCTAATTGCAGCCACAAAACTGATCTGAACAGCCTTGAAAGCCTGCTGCACTTCCCTTGGTCTGATAATTAAACGACGCTCTCCTCACGACTGTTCCAAATCTCTCGTCCGATCTGAAAATGGTCAAGAACTGCTTCAGATAAAAGAAAAACTCTCCTAGCCTTTTCTCCTCTCAAGAATGCGCAGAGAAGGAAGGCACACACGCTGAATTCTGACTTTGATTAGGTTATGGGACTATTGTGTGTTAATTTTCCTTAAATACACAATCCAAAATAGTCCCTTTTCCCCTAATTGCCCTTAATTACCAAAAATCGAATAATCCCCTAAATATATATATATATATATATATATATATATATATATATATATATATATATATATATATATAAAAAACGGATAAATACTTAACACCCCTAAAAGAAAAAGAAATGATAATATTTCGTCTTCGCAAAATGACACGTCCGCCTCTTTCCCGAAAATCGGAATATTACATTCCTCCCCCCTTAAAAGGAGTTTCGTCCTCGAAACTAGAACATACCTGGTAGACAACCAAACTCTTGGAATTCACTGATCATATCACCTTCATCCTCCCAAGTTGCCTCCTCGGGTGAATGATTACTCCACTGAACCAAAACCAATGGAATCATCCTTCTCTTTATCATCTTTTCTTTCTGGTCCAAAATCTTGATTGGTCTCTCATCATAAGCAAGATTGTCTTGTAGAATTTCCGGATCAATTGTAGTTTCAACATCCTTCCTTGTCAGACACTTCTTCAACATCAAAACGTGAAACACACTATGGACCCTTGACATCGATTCCGGTAACTTAAGCTTGTAAGCTAAGGTTCCAATCCTTTCCAAAATTTCAAAAGGTCCAACATACCTTGGACTTAGCTTTCCCTTTTGTCCAAAACGTTTCACTCCCTTCATCGGTGAAGCTCGCAGATACACTCTATCACCGACTTCGAACTCAAGCGGTCTTCTTCTGACATCTGCCCAACTTTTCTGCCGGTCCTGTGTTGCCTTCAGATTCTTCTTAACCAACTGAACCCTTTCCTTAGCTTGTTCAACCATTTCCGGCCCTGTGATCCGTCTTTCCCCGACTTCATCCCAAAACAGCGGCGTTCGACATCTTCTCCCATACAACGCTTCAAACGGCGGCATGCCTATATTTGCATGATAGCTATTATTGTAGGCAAATTCTGCTACCGGTAGGTAGTCATCCCATGATCCACCTACTTCCAAAACACAAGCTCTTAGCATGTCCTCGAGCGTTTGGATGGTCCTCTCAGATTGTCCATCTGTCTGAGGATGAAAGGCCGTGCTCAAATCTACCTTGGTTCCAAAGGCTTCTTGTAAACTCTTCCAAAATCGACTGACGAACCTCGAGTCACGATCCGAAACTATCGAGATAGGAACTCCGTGTAACTTCACTATATTATCCAGGTATAGTGTCGTCATCTTCTTCAAGGGCATATCAACCTTATACGGTAAGAAATGGGCAGATTTGGTCAATCTATCCACGATTACCCAAATTGCATCATGACCGCCTCTCGTCTTAGGTAAACCGGTGATGAAGTCCATCATGATCTTATCCCATTTCCATTCAGGGATATCCAAGGGCTTAAGCATTCCCCCTGGTCTTCTATGCTCTGCCTTCACCTTCTGACAAATGTCACACTCTGCTACGAACTTAGCTATCTCTACCTTCATCGAAGGCCACCAAAACTTTTCCTTCAAGTCTCGATACATCTTAGTAGCACCTGGATGAACTGCAAAAGCAATCCTATGTGCCTTTTCCATAACACTCTGTCTTAAGTCGCCAACATTAGGCGCACACAAACGATCCTGGTACCTGACGTGGCCTTTCCTAGTGCTATTCCAGTCCTTAACCGACAGTGTATCGGGTCAAACTGTAGTGCTAGTGTGATGAGTCAGGTGTCGAATCCTCAGGGAAACGTATGGTAATTCAGAGTGTGGCTAAACACCAAGAAGCTATTATTAACTCAATCTAAGTCGCAATTTTTCTTTTTCCTTTCTAGTAACCTTAAAACAAGTAAATAAATGCATAAAACTAAAATAGATATATATATAATTATAGATACATAAATATATATAGAAATACATATATATATATATATATATATATATATATATATATATATATATATATATATATATATATATATATATATATATATATATATACCAATACAATATATAGGATATAAATACTAGTAATATTATTAGAAACTAGCCAAAAATATGTCACTGAATCAGTATCTCTTTTTAGTAGAAATAGATGTGCTTGATCTTTCCTTATTTTAAGGTGAATCAATTATATATGAACCGGTGTACTCCTAAACTAGACAACTCCTCCTCACACGAGCGTATGAAATTGTCATATGTCAAATTGTCAACAGTTCAATCTCCACAACTGCCCCATGCTAATCTCAGTTAGTCTGAACAGGTACCGAGTACAAATCTACCCCGGATAAAAGAGGTTATTCCGTTTGTCAGACGGCCGATGTTATTCAAAAGGCTCCGGTTGTCAGGCGGATCGATTTAACTTTCCGGTGTTAGTTTCAATTAAACCGTTGATTTTAACATTATTACGATCTTGAGCACAAATTTAATAAGATTAATCTTTCCCAAGACAAATCTGCCCCCGGGTAGGAAATAGGATTCCGTTGTCACGTTTTCACTCGGCCATTTTTACCCTCCGGTTTTTCTATCCTTTATCTCATATCCTAACTTCTCTGGTCAGTTCATCATTAAGTTATATGTTGCGATTCATCTTGGTTAATTACGTCAATCCGAATATTATCAATACGTTGCAAGATAGAAAAAGATTCATTATAATCGATTTTAATTCAATTTTAACATAGTCATCATCTATTTCCCTAAAAAGATAAACTAATTCAATTTCATATCTTGGCTAGATATAGAGTTAGCCTAATATCATTATAACTAATATATAGATACTAATAACAACAAACAAACATAAATACATTAAAAAGTTACCAGATTACAATTGTAGTGTCAGAGCCGTATTCTCCGGAAATAGCAACTCCTTTAGCAACAACGAACCTTGATAAACCTTCTAAGTACTAAAACGATACTTATACTACATTATTATTTCGACAGAGTGTCGTTTACGGTATTTACAAAACTACAAACTAGATTAAGATCATATATATATATATAGATGTGATATATATATATATATATTGGTACAACTCCCTCAAGTTGCAAATGAGGAGTATTTATAGAGTGCATCACAAGGCCGGCGCGGGCCGGTGTAGTACCGGCGCGGGCCGGTGCTACGGTGGAGATTCTCTCCCCGACGGTCCCCGTGTCTTTGGTGGCGAGAGAGATTCCGGCTCGGGCCGGGTTTTTTCGGTTCGGGCCGGATCTTGAAAAATATCTTTCTTCCGTTTCTTATTGTTTCGATTTTAATTCTTCAGTTTTCCATCACACGTACCCTGAAACAGTCAAAAACACGAGCCACAGTAATTTTGATCATAAAAACTATAAGTTTTACTAAAATTATAATGATAATATCTATTTATAATGATTTCGATTTTTATGTTTTTTTAGATATATTTTTATAGAATTTATACGATATTATCGTAAATACGATATAAAAAGTCATATAATATGGTTATATTTTTATCATACATCAACTACTCCCCACTTAGCTTTTGTTCGTCCTCGAGCAAAATAAGTGATAATATATAAACTGTTATAATGCAAACAATATAGTTCTTCTAGACTAAATTTCTAACTTAGTAACGCATGTTGTCAACATTATAATCATATTAATTTTATCTATCTAAGATTATTAAAAAAATAAAAAGTGTATATAACTTAATAAATTAGTTATAAAATATTATCTAAATGAAATTTTACATGAATTTACTTAATAACTATAAAATAAAATACTTAGAATAATTTTGTAATCGCCACTATATGAAATTTCGGAATCAAGGACTAAGTCAAGTAGTTGGCAAAATGGCTTATAACGTTCAGGCTCAGGGTGTTTGGCTAATCGAAAGGATAACAAAGGGAAATCAAAAGAAAATAGAGGCAAGTCGTACGTGCTTACACCTTCAACTTTTGATCAAAAATACCTTGATCAGTAACATCCTGACACTGTTTTTTTTTTTAACAACAAACAAACATATCCGAACTCATTACCAGAATCGACTATCTTACAAGTGTCATGAGGTGAGTACGGATACATCATCACTTAATTATTCCAACTTTTTCTTTTTCTAGAGAATAACACTTTTCTGAAAACAGATTGCCTTCTGAATAATATTTATTCCAATCTCAACATATACCATTATTGAATTTCGATGTCGTCCGCTATCCATAAGTACATACTAAACTTGCGGGATTTCAAGGAAATGTAGACCAATTTAAGTTAAGGGTCGGTTATATCTAGTTAATCATAATGGCTAATTTCGAGTGAGGTCTTGATCACTCTGCAAGGCTGAGGTGGGGACAAAAATTGGAAATTACGTTCGGGTAGGCTTATTTGGCCATAGTTAGTCAAAGTAATGCAAAAAATCTCATCATTCCTAATCCGATTCCAAATTCATACTTGTCTTGAAAAGAAAATCATTCTAAAATTTTATTATAATTATAAGTAACTTTTGTTTAATTTCATAAAAAAATAATATTTCATACTATTTATCTAGGTATACATACTTAAAATCTTGATAAAAATCTAACATAGATATAAATAATATAAAAATAATATATCGAGATTACTTTACTTAATTAAAATTTTATTCTATCCAAATATATCATTTTTATTATAATGTTTATATATTATTTCGTTTATTTCCTTAAGATTGATTAAACTAAGTGCATCAGTAATTGATATATTAAATTCATTTTATTTACTAACCAATCTCTACTCCCCACTTACGAATTGACATTGTCTCGATGTGTAATGAGTAGTAAAAGTTGGTTTAGAAAATAAAATAAATTTTATAACGGGTGAATATTGTTACGTGTCATATAGATTAGCGTTTATATAACATAGCATATTAAAAACACAAACAAATATATTACAATATTAAAAAGTACAAGTTAACTACTAAATACTACTATAAACTAAAAAACTAAAACTAAGTTAATCTAAGTTATGATTAAACTAATTTATTCTAAGTTAATTTATTCTACCATTATTATTACCTTCTTTATCGATATTCCTTCCTTACAACCAACATAACTATCTAATTTTCTCCACTTGAAGATCCTCCCGGAATATCGATCGGTAGTAGCCCTACCTGAGGTAGGCGAGCTGGAAAGTACTCATCTGGTCGCCCTTCCCGGTACCCTAGCCAAACGAACACTTATTCTGGAAATCAGCCATGCAAAAGGCATAGGCTGACGGATCGGTCTGCTTCCAAATGCAAAACTAACAGCTGCTTTTTGAATCAATATTCCCCAATCTATAACAGCCCCGCTCGTTATAGCATACAATAGTAACAATTCATCATCACTGATTTCCGAGAAATCATCAGTTGGATAAACTCGTGAATTGATGAAACATTTCCAGGTTCTCAAATGGGGAAGTAAAGCGGTAGTGGAGACATCTCTATCCCTATCATAATGTTGGAATAAAACTTGATAAGATTCCGAACATTTGTTAATAAATCCTTCAGCGGTATCAAGTCTCCACTGATACTCATAATGACTAGAGGGTGATGTTTGGACTGGTGGTATATGAAAATTTTGATTGATTATGGTAGAAGTAAAAGGAACAACAGTACCTCTAATGGTAACAGACTGTAACGACTCTACGGATACTAGCCTCTCAAGTACCGAGTAAAACTCTCTTACCATTGTAACATTAATTCTTCCTCTGGGCATACGACAAAAATAATCCCACCCATCTGCGTCCATTCTTATGAATGCCCAAGTATCCACTTTTCGAAAATTTAGACCTCTTTCAACCAGCACCGGTGATTGGTTGAAATTACTCAAAAAAAAGGGTTTGGATTTGATTCATTCATATAATTGTAAGGAATGGGGTGGAAAAACGGATAATGCGAATTAGGGAGTACGGAGTTTGGGGTATGCGAAGGAGAATAACTGTTAACTGACGAATGATCGGACATTTTATACGGAATAAATAAGAAAACGAGAGACTTAAGAGGTGAATTGGCAAGTTGAGGAGTGAGCCCTCTGTTTCCTTTTATAGAAGTGCCAGAAATAGATAAGAAACAACCTGAATGAGGTCGGTAGAACACCAGACCGGCGCGGGCCGGTGCAGTACCGGCGCGCGCCGGTGCTACAGTGCTCGGTCACAGATTTTTGCATTTCAGGATGTCCTATCAGGTTTATTCAGTGTGAATGTATGTAATTTTATCTAAAACAGGGGTGGAAAATTCTAATAATACAGAAACAACGAAAAAACGTAAAACTGCGTAGTGTACTAACCACAGAGTACATCAAATCGTCTAAATAAAAATCAAACCAAAGTATATCATCATACATCGTAAAATAAGAAAATTTTACTTAACTACTCATCTCCATCATAATCCTCATCTTCGTCATAAGATGAGTCGAAATGATCCGAAAAAGATCCAAACATACTAGAAGTAAAATCAGCCCCTAGAGACTGAGTCGTACTAAAATCATAGTTAAACTGTTGTGGATCCACTGACGTAGAAGCTTGAAATGTAGCCCGAGTTTGCCTCGTCGTCATCGTCACCGAACCTTCCAATCCAAACGAGCCGAGACCTCGCCGTCACATCTCGCTACGAAGTTACTCCTCCCATGCCCATGGATGCATCAAACGAACCTGTAAACAAACTACCTTGTCCTACAGATGACGGCATATAGTCCTGGAATAAAACTGGTGGTGGAACGGGTGGAATCCAATCTGGCATAGTATATGGGTCAGGCTGACTCTGAGGATAACGTGTAGAAATCTCTGCATATCTGGGTTCTATTGCACTGATGAAAGCTCTGTGACCTCTTTGGCCAATCCTAAGATCTTCAACCCACTTTCTATTTTGTTCACAAGCTAAGGCTATATTAGCATCAGTTCTAGCCTGAGCTTGAATCATATGCTGAAACATAGCCTCTACTTGGCTATTCTGGCCCTGAAGTGGCTGCGACTGAGGGGATTGCCTAGGAACTCGAGATGTATGAATAGGATATGGCTGTGGTGGTTGTTGATGTTGCTGGCGGTTAGGATTATTGTAGTTGATTCTACCAAAGGGCAAGGCGCTTAGTTTCGGCCAATAAGTGGAGCAAAAGGTGACATAATCCTATCGAGGGTAGTACGGTACTTCATGAAGATCACACAAGGCGAGAAATAAGACTAGGGAACGGCAGACGTCCTCCTCGAGTTCTATTCTTTACAAAATCACATGCCTTGGTAAAAATTAACTTCCCTAGATTTATTGGAATGTCATGCACCATAGCCCAGGCCAAAACAACATCCTCACGACCATAAGCACAGAGATGAGTCGAAGGATTAACATTATATCCTATAAATTGCTTGATAGCTCGATGTCCCTTATACACTTGTCCATAAGGAAACCTATTATCCTTCCAAACTAACTTTGTGGAATCAAAGGCGACTGAGCTTCAAATGATTTAGCTAGTAGTCTACCAGGCGGTCTAAATTCCAAACGGTCGATAATCATCATCCTCAAGTATCTCGGGTAACCCATAAATAGAATTTATCACGACAGGATTGAAGGAGACATTAACCGTCCTAAGAGGGATACTTTCTAGATCATCAAGAGTAGCCCTATCATAAGTAGATAAAACAGAATAAAATTCGGCTACCATTGTGACATTTACGTTATTAGTGCGTTCCATCGCAATTTCCATCCATTCCCTATCTTGGAAGATTTTTTTCACTTCTTCTCCTAAACAGTCAAAATCCATACCACGTTCTAAAGTGACCCCGCACTTACTGAAAAATCCATCATAGGCATTTTTAGCTTCAATACTAGCGGTTTTTTCAAAAGAAACGGCTTCTTCAAGTTCAGTTAAGGGTCGCGGTTCATGAACCGGTACTACTACAGGGTTATCTGGCTTTCTTTTCTTAGAGCTTCTCCTAGATGATGAGGCCATCTACGATATTGGTACGACAAAATAACAACCAAAACAACAACAAACAACAAACACAAACAAGTACTTAGATCAAATTATAGGAAAAAATTAAAATTAAAATTAAAAGCTTGATAAAAATTGAAATGATTGATATACATATATATATAGTTACCGTAGAGAGTTAGAAAGAGTAGATAGTTGCCGGAATAAATGGTGTTGCCGCCGAAATGTTGAGAAAAGAGAGGAGCTTTGCTTGAAAAAAATTCTATCCTTTTATGCCATGGTGATGAATTTGTGGAGTGGAATGGAAGAGAAGATGATTAATTAAGTAATTTGGGATAGAAAATTTGGTGAAAAGTGATGAAATTTTTGAAGAGGGGAAAAGGGGTGGGGGTCGGCCTCCTTGGTGAAGAAATGAGGAAGATGAAAGTGTGATATTTTTAGGTTATAAAGCTAATGAATCGAATCGAACTCCTATCGACTCGAATCGTTAGTAATTACTCGATTCTCCTTAATTTTTTTTTTTTGGTGTAATAATTTAGATTGTATCATAAAAATATTTTTATAAAATCATAAAATTATTTAATGATAAAATAAATTATTACGATTTTTATAAAAGCTTTTTAAAGAAAATATTTTTGGTATGATAAATTTTAATTCTATCATATAAACCATATATGATATAATAATAAGTTTATCATAAAATTTTTATGACATTTTTGAAAAATAAAAATTAAAATTTAATCTAATTCTACTCCTATCATTCTTAAATCTTCGAGATTTCTATAATAACGGTCCATCAACCTAATTCCTAGAAATGATGCGTTTGAATTCTCTCTTTGTTGTCCATCGGGATTTTCGGATAACCACCTAGTCGTTCCCATCTTAATTACATTCAAACATTCATCCCGGGATTTGGTTGTCTTGTCCCCACATTTTCCATTATGTTCACTTTTGCCACAAATTCTACATCTCTTTAGAAATCTTGCCCTTCTCTTTATAGCACTTCTTGAATTTCCATTACAAAGATCTCTTTCTCTGATTTCGCGTATCAGTTCCTTGTTCAGGTTAAAAACTAAGGCTTCTATTCTAAAGGCAACATCTTTATCTAAACCTAATTTTAAAAGAAAAATAAAAACTTCTATTCTATCTATAAAAGGCATTCCAGTTCTTTTACGTCTATCCGGTAAAAGACGAAACTACCTAAATTGCATATTAAAAAGTGAATTTAGAAAGATAGTACCCGTAATCGGCTGAGTTTAGAATTCCTGCTTCCTTAATCCGTTGGAGGGTCGTTAAGCAATAATATTTCTTCTGTTTGAGGTATCCCTTCAGTTTCCACGAATAATTTTACCCTGTGACCATTGGCTATAAAAGTTGTTTTTCCATCAGTTAGTTCAACAGCTCCAGACTTATAGACTTTAGTTACGTCGTAGGGACTCCGTCCATCTAGATTTAAGTTTTCCTGGAAACAACTTTAAACGTGAATTGTACAAAAGTACTCTATCACCTACATGGAACTCACGATTATAGATTTTCTTATCATGGAAAGCTTTCGTGCGTTCCTTGTAGATTCGAGCATTTTCATAAGAATCGAGTCGAAACTCCTCCGCTCGTTAATCGAAGTAATTTATGATCACCAACAAATTTAGGATCAAAATTTAGGAATTTAATATCCCATAAAGCTCGGTGTTCTAATTCAACAGGAGATGACAAGATTTACCAAAAATTAATTTATACGGAGAACAACCAATTGGTGTTTTAAAAGTCGTTCTATATGCCCATAATGCATCATCTAGTCTTTCGCCGGTTCTACGATTTGAGTCCACTTGTTTTCTCCACGATTCTTTTAATTTCTCTATTAGACACCTCTACCTGTCCACTAGTTTGCGGATGATAGGGCGTTCCTAGCTTATGAGTTACACCATATTTCTCAATTATCTTAGTAAATAGTCGGTTGCAAAAATGTGAACCCCTATCACTAATAATAGCCCTCGGAGTGCCATATCTTGTAAATATATTCTTTTTAAGGAACCTTAGCACAACCTTGGTATCGTTAGTGGGAAGAGCTTCAGCTTCTACCCATTTCGAGACATAATCGACCATTACAAGAATAAATCTTTTTCCAAACGATATAGGGAAAGGTCCCATGAAATCTATACCCCATACATCAAATAATTCACATTCTAAAATCGGTTGCATAGGCATTTCATGTTTTTTCGATATATTTCCCCATTTTTGACATGATTTACAAGATTTTACATATTTATATGCATCTTTATATAGTGTAGGCCAATAAAAACCACATTGTAAAACTTTGAAAGCAGTTTTCCATCCTCCATGATGACCTCCTGCCTCACGATCATGACAGAATGATAAAACACTTAAAATTTCATTCTCGGGAATACATTTTCTGATTATTCCATCCGAGCATCTTCGGAAAAGATCTGGTTTCTCCCAATAGTAAAATTTTAAGTCGTAAAAGAATTTCTTTTTCTGTTGCCAAGTCCAGTGAGACGGGATGTAATTACAGGTTAGATAGTTAACAATATTCCCAAACCACGGTGAATTTTCTTTTAATGGTATTCTATCTTTTAATAATTGCATGGTTAAGGGAGTATCGATCCTAAAAAGTTGTTCATCTGGAAATGAATCTCGTATTTCATTTCCTCTTCCTTCATCATTTTCCATTCTACTTAGATGACCTGCTACTATATTTTCACTTCCTTTTTTATCCTTGATTTCTATATCAAATTCTTGAAGTAACAAAATCCATCTAAGAAGTCGTGGTTTAGCATCTTTCTTACTTAACAGATACTTCAAGGCTGAATGGTTTGTATAAATAATAACCTTAGATCTGACAATATATGATCTAAACTTTTCTAAGGCAAAGATTACAGCCAACAGTTCTTTCTCTGTAGTTGCATAATTGAGTTGAGCGGCGTTTAGAGTGTGAGATGCATAGTAGATCGCCTTGAGTACTTTGTTATGTCGTTGACCTAAGACAGCTCCTACAGCTAAATCACTTGCATCACACATAATTTCAAATGGTAAATCCCAATCGGTGCTACCAAGATCGGCGATAGTCAACTTCGCTTTTAGGGTCTGAAATGCTTCCATACATTTATCATCAAAGTTAAATAGTACTTCCTTTTCAAGCAAATGACTTAGAGGCTTTGCTATTTTTGAGAAATCTGCAATAAATCTCCTATAAAATCCAGCATGTCCGAGAAATCCTCTCAAAGTTCTTAGATTGACCGGTGGAGGTAACTTTTCAATTACTTTGACTTTAGCTTTATCTACTTCGATACCTACTTCAGAGATTCTATGACCTAAAACAATTCCTTCGATACCATTAAGTGACATTTTTCCCGAGTTTAATACTAAATTGGTATCTTCACAGCGTTGTAACACTCGTTCTAAGTGTGATAAACATTCATCGAAAGAATCTCTATAAACACTAAAGTCATCCATAAAGATTTCTAAGAATTTCTCGACCATGTCGAAAAAATATTGCCATCATACATCGCTGAAATGTAGCTGGTGCATTACATAAACCAAATGGCATTCGTTTATAAGCAAAAGTTCCATACGGACAAGTGAAAGTAGTTTTTTCTCTATCTCCTGCTGCAATGAATATCTGTAAATATCCTGAATAGCCATCTAAGAAACAGTAGTATTTATGTCCACTTAGTCGTTCCAACATTTGTACGATGAATGGAAGTGGATGATGATCTTTCTTAGTATGTTCATTCAGTTTCTAAAATCAATACACATTCGATATCCTGTAATTTCCCTTATCGGAATCCATTCATTTTTATCATTTTCTTTTATCGTGAAACCTCCTTTCTTTGGTACCACTTGAGTTGGACTCACCCATTCACTATCTGATATGGGAAAGATTATCCCCATTTCTAATAGCTTAATGACCTCTTTCTTAACAATGGATTGTAAATTTGGGTTGAGGCGGCGTTGCGGCTGAATACAAGGTTTAGCTCCCTCATTTAGGATGATCTTATGAACGCATATCTCAGGGCTAATTCCTTGAATATCTGCCACTGTCCATCCAAATGCTTTCTTATGATTTCTTAACATTCTAAGTAATTGATCTTCATGTTCATTAGTTAAGGTTGATGAAATAATAATCGGTAGTAGATTATCAGTTTCAAGAAAAGCATACTTAAAATTTATAGGAAGTGGTTTCAATTCCAGATTCCTTGGTGGATCTTCTACTGAAGGTTTTAGAACTGGTCCTTCTAGTTCTAATTCCAAATACTTATGCCACGGATGTTTAGAAAACAGCCCCTTATCAAGATAAAGGATCACTTCTTTCATTTCAGTATCATTTTCATCTTCTTTATAGATAGATAATGCTAAACATTCCTCTAGCTTATCTTCATAATCTTGCTATTGATCATCGCAGAGTGTAGATATCTCATCTATAAACGAACATGATTCTGGTGATTTGTATGGATGATTCATAGCTTTGAAGATATTGAAGGAAACTTCATCTTCATTAACTCTTAGTATCAGTTCTCCTTTTTGAACATCGATTAATGTTCTTTCCGTAGCTAGAAATGGACGACCTAGAATAATTGGTGCTAAATATCCTTCTTCCATTTCCATTATTACAAAGTCCACTGGAAAGTAAAATTTGTCTACTTTAACCAACACGTCCTCGATGATTCCCTTAGGATGTTTAATTGATCTATCTGCCATCTGAAGGGTCATTTCAGTATTTGTAAGCTCTCCTATGCCTAGTTTCTTATAATCCTCATAAGACAGAGATTTATACTTGCTCCAAGATCACATAGTACTTTCTTAAACGAAATCCTCCAATCTCACAAGGGATTGTAAAACTACCAGGATCTTTAAGTTTAGGAGGCAACTTATGTTGAAGTATTGCGAGCATTCTTCATTAAGGCATATATTCTCATATTCTTCTAACCGTTTTTTGTTTGATAGGATATCTTTAAGAAACTTTCCATAGGTAGGCATGTTGATTAGGGCTTCGATAACGGGGATATTGACATGAATATGACGAAAAGTATCAAGGAAACGAGCATACTTCTTATCAGTTTTTATCTTTTTAATTTGATCCTTAGGTGGGTAAGGTAAAGATTCCAAATCTATAATCTTTGGTTCTGAAGTTATACCCTCTTTTCCTTTTTCCTTAAATCTTTGAGCATTACTTGTCCGCCATGTTTCATTCTCATACGATCTTCTCTTTGAAACATCTTCTGTATCTGATATACCCGGATTGGAATGGGGCCCTGTTCAACCATATTGGGCCTACAATCTTGGCCCATCAACATAGATAATGGGCTTCTGCGCCCGCTGGCCGCTGCCACCAAGCTTCTTCTAGCCGCTAGCTGCAAGCCAGATCGTGTCCGCCAACAGTAAGCCGGACTCATTCTCTCCATATGATTCTAGCTAATATACTCAAGGCACAGACGAGCCCGCTGTTCGACCATACTTCTCGCTGCTCGCCATGCTTGTCCAGCTGGCCAATCCAGCTGGCAACACTTTATAGCTGGCTAAGACACTTGTATTGCATGCATGCTTAACTTAGCTATGTACTCTTAGTTGTCTTATCGGTGAACAGTAAACCGACTTACCTTTTTAGCCTATATATATAGGATCACATTGTAATAGAAAGGGGATTCATCTCTCCCTCAAAAACCTTAATCTATTAATCTAATACAAGCAGAAACTCTGCAAATTTGTCGACTGATTTACTTGTTCTTCACAAACACTTAAACCGCCACCACACTTCTTGATCACCACCGTGTCCTCACCGTTGAAATCATTCATCACAGCCCTATATCCTCAAGATAAACACTGTTACCGTAAATCTGGTGTTCAACGCAACATCAGTTGGCTTCGTTATCGGGAAAATCATCATCATTCAGCTTTTGGAGATCACTCACTCCACCACAAGGACGATTTCACGGTGTCTCAGGCGAGGAAGATCATCATCATCAGTCTGTCGGTCACTAAAGCTTTGATCTTTTTGGGATAATACAGCCTAGAAATCGATGCTCTCCTCATCTCAACAACTTACACAGGAGAGATAACCAACTTCATCGCATACTCACGCTTGAGTCCATTTTTAAATATCCAGGTTGGTTTATACACCCTCTTTGGCGGTTTCAGATCTTCAAGTAAAGAAAGTTTGGTCATTTTTGCTATAAGCCGCCAGGAAAACACAAACACTTTTTACCTCGATATACTGAACCAAAATACCCACAAAAATCATAAGTAATGGCTGGCGGGAAAAACTTGAACCCAGCAACACCGACTAAGCCAGTCAATCAACGCCCGACACGTGGAGCGAGCACGCTGCGTGGAGAGGCTAGCCGAAGGGTTATGTCAGATGGGGCAGACGTCAACCCTGCCCTCATGACCGACATGCGAGCATATATACGGGAAAGAACTAAATCCCGCGAAATACATGAGGAGGCGGTTAGGAAAAACAAAGGAAAGGGAATCGCTGGGACGTCTAACCCAAATAACGAACACGAGGCTATTTCAGCAGGGGGAGCTCCCCCACAGCAAGATGCATATAGAATAGCTCTATAGGCACACATGGAATACGTAGAGGAAATGCGAACTGGAAATGCATTACTAATTGCTGAGGGATTACCACCCCAGCCTATCCGCAAATTCAACCCTCCTCAACCCACACAAACAGAGCTACAACCAACTTTCATTCCTCCAAAAACCGTTCAATCCCAACGGTCAAATGGAAGAAAGTAGCCATGCGACCTCACATCCAAGGGGAGATAGGAGATCAGCATTTGGTCGGTTGGGGCCCGTGGTCGACGACCGCGGTTCAGCCCCAGGGCGACCAAGGAATCCTAGACAGGTCCGCACCCGCACAGAGGGACATGGGGACTCGCAAGATCAGGGAGGACATATGGCGTTCCCGCCAATTCCCCAAACTCAGGTGGAAATGGGCATCATGAAAAAACAGATAGAGGAGCTGCAGAAGGGTACAAAGAGTGTTAAGGTGGTTCCAACATGAGGAACGAGTGTGCTCCATCCGAGTATATTGAAAGCCGCACCAAGAGGGGGGACACACTACCCCAATTTCATTAACTACCATGGAGCCACAGATCCACTAGATTGGCTGTCAGCTTTCCAGAGCAGAATCAGTTTATGTACCTCTAGCGACGAGGCTTGGTGTATAGCATTTGTGGGATCAATGCAAGATAGGGCGGCATCTTGGATCCGCAGTCTTCCTCCCGGTTCGATATTATCATGGGATGATCTGATCAACAAATTTATAGCTGAATTTAGGTCGGTGGGAGGACCTAAAAAGACACACATTGACCTGTATGAGGTCCGACAGGGCGACAACGAGGCTACCCGCAGCTATTATGAGCGGTTTTATAAAGTGTATGAGCTAACCAGGGGCATAGCGATAACGTTGTCATGACTAGCTTCGAAACAGGGTTGAAGCCGGGGTATTTGAAATCTTATTTCGCTTTATCGCCACCAGCGAACCTACAAGAGATGTTGAGCTCAAGTAGGAAGTACATTGCAACTGCGGGAAACGAAGGAGTGCCTTCGTCCAACAAAGGCAAACAGAGGGCTGAGCGTAGCCCGCCAAGAGATACCCGTCGAGGGGCAGATCGGGAAATCAAGAAACCTGAAAGATTTAAGGAAGAGCACTTCACGCCGCTCAGAATTTCCTATTCTCAGGTATTGAATGAAATAAG
Organism: Gentiana straminea; assembly: GCA_036785695.1. Classification (NCBI taxonomy): domain Eukaryota; kingdom Viridiplantae; phylum Streptophyta; class Magnoliopsida; order Gentianales; family Gentianaceae; genus Gentiana; species Gentiana straminea. The sequence continues at coordinate 1,490,963 of JAVUPR010000413.1, read as the reverse complement.
GGACGAAATACCTGAACCATACCCGATGGTCCCTGACACACGCCGCAACGCATCCAAATTTTGTGGCTATCACAGGGATAAAGGTCACACTACTGATGAGTGTATCCAGTTCAAACGGGCAATAGAGAAGTTACTCGCTCGTGGACACCATGATCACCTCAAGCTTGATAATGGTGGTCCAGATAGGAGGAATCAACAAGCTCGTCAGTTCGACAGAAACATTAGAATGATAACTGAGCCTCCTCCTAGTAACAATCAGATTAAGAATCGCATCGGCTCCATCAACAAACATGTGGAGAAGCCTATAGTTTTGCGTGGAAATGAGCAGCCTCTGGCTTTTACTCGAAGTGAGCTGGTGACTTCGATCAACACAGAGGATAAGCATGTGCTTATGCATTTCAGTGATCATCAATCGGGCATGTGTCAACAGGGTAATGGTAGATACAGGAGCTTGCCGAGACATTTTGTACTACAACTGCTTTAAAGAATTGGGGTTCAGCGATTCCAATTTGAGGCCGTACAATGGCACCCTTGAGGGATTTACGAACCACAAAATACAAGTCAAGGGGGCCATCGACTTGGATGTACAGATGGGAGATTATGCGCCATTTCGCACAGAAAAGGTGATGTTTTTAGTAGTTGATCTTCAGTCCAATTATAACATGATAATTGGGACACCCGTTCTGAAACAATTTCAAATGGTAACTTCCATTCCGCATCGAGGGGCTAAGTTTTATGTTGGGGACAGGATCGGAACGTCGATCAGCGAGCCTGCAGCTGTCCTAACGTACATACACGAGATGAGAACAGAGAACAAGAAAGCACGAATCGAGCAACCCCCGCACATGGAAAACATTGACATGATCAGGGTCGTTGTCGAACAGACGCCAGTTAAAGTGGAATGCGAAACATTGCAAGTCAGAGATGAACCTGATTTTACAGCAGAGGATGAGTTAATAGAGGTGATCATCAACGATAAATATCCTGATCAGAAAGTTAAAATTGGAGCTCGGCTGAGTTCTTGTGAAAGAGAAAAGTTGGTAAAATTACTCAAAGAAAATTTGAGCGCTTTTGCTTGGGAAGTCACGGACATGAGAGGGGTCGAGGCAGACGTCGCCCTCCATCGCCTTAATGTCGACTCCACCTTCAAGCCGATACAACAACGAGCACGCCGGTTTTCAGCTGAAAAGGAATCGGCGGTAAAAGTCGAGGTTGAAAAGCTCTTACAGGCGGGGATAATAAAAGAGCTCGCCTACCCATCTTGGCTAGCAAATGTGGTTATGGTAAAAAAGCACAATGGCAAGTGGAGAATGTGCGTCGACTTCACGGATATCAATAAAGCTTGCCCCAAAGATCCTTATCAGCTTCCACGAATTGATCGGTTAGTAGACTCTATCTCTGGCTTTGAAGTATTAAGTTTCTTGGATGCATATTCTGGGTATCATCAAGTACGAATGGCTGAGTCCGACAAGGAGAAAACGGCTTTCAGAGCCGCTGGAGGGTTATATTACTATGAGATGATGCCATTCGGGCTAAAGAATGCGGGGTCGACTTATCAACGAATGGTTAACAAGGTCTTCAGCTCGCAGATAGGAAGAAATATGGAGGCTTACATTGATGATATGGTAGTCAAGTCCGCTGAGAGCGGCCACACTGTTGACCTTCAAGAAACTTTCGACAACGTTCGAAGACACTCAATGAAACTCAATCCAGCCAAATGTACTTTTGGTGTTCAGGCAGGCAAATTTCTGGGGTTCATGGTTAGTCGTCGTGGCATCGAGGCTAATCCAGAAAAGATTCAGGCCCTAATCGACATGCAAGAACCTACAACTATCAAAGAGGTTCAGAGGCTTAACGGCCGCATCATCGCGTTAGGTCGGTTCATATCAAAGTCAGCGGAGAAGTGTCTTCCTTTCTTCAAGATTCTCAGAGGCGACAAAACTTTCTCATGGAGCGCAGAGTGTTCGCAGGCGTTCCAAGCTCGAAGGAATATTTAGGGAAACCACCTCTTTTGGTTAGCCCCGTGAGGAGACATTTTGTTTTTGTACTTGGCGGCTTCGGACCGGGCCGTTGCCGCCGTTCTTGTCAAGGAGGCCGGAACCCTCCAAAATCCCGTCTATTATGTAAGCAAGGCTCTCAGTCTGGTGGAGAGTCGCTATTTTAATATTGAAAAATTAGCCTACTCGCTTGTTGTTGCTTTGCCCGCAAACTCGGGGCTTACTTTACTTCGCATACAATAATTGTGTTAACGGATAGTCCAATGCGTCAGATATTGCACAAGCCGGATCTCTCGGGTCGACTTCTCAGATGGGCTACTGAAATTACTGAATTCGACTGTTGAAGAGGATTTTGCATCATTTAAACAAAAGAAAATTTATAAACCCTAACTTAGATGCAAAACTAACTCCTAACCGGCCAAACACCGGGTAGTTGATAGTATAGCGAGATAAGTAAGGGGTCGATCCACAGGGAATTGGGCTGTTGAATCTAATTTTGTTAATCTTTCCAATTGTTACTACTAGTTATTACTAAAACTAAAACAGACAAGTAAACTGGACAGAGGACTATTAATCCAAAGCCAGGAAACAATAATTGCGAACCAAAATAAATAAAACTACAACTACGAAAAACAGTAAAACTAACGAACCCATGATAACGACTAAAGCAATATAACATAGAACAAACATGATCTAGGGGTGTATAACGAAATTGGAAAACTGGACTGACCGACTGAACCGGATTAAACCGGACCGGAAAATGATGAACCGCGGTTTTCCAATCGGTTTTTTCATTGAAGAAAAACCGAACCGGAAATCCAATTCAGTTTTCGGTTTTATCCATAAAAACCGGTATGACCCGAACCGAACCGGTTATACTTCATTTTTAATTTTATATATATATATATATATAATTTAATTTGTTCACTAGCTCCTACTATAAAAACCCCCACACACAACCCTAAATTTCTAAACCTTATACTTCTGTCATTTCTACCTAAACCTAAACCTAAACCTAAAATGCTTCCCAGCCGCCGATAACCGCCATTTGAGCTCACCGGCCGTTCTTGCTTCTTCTAATATTCTTCATCCTTTGATCGTGAAAGGCTGAAAGCAACCTTTGAAATTGTCGTTACAACGACCACCCGCTGGCTTATGGTGCCAATAATGGTGTTTGTCTCATTTTTAAAAGAAAAAAATCAAAATTTTATGGTAAATAAAATACAGTCTGAAAACCGAAACTGAACCGAACCGGACTGTATTGGTTCTGTCCAATTCAGAAAAATGACCAATTCAATTCAGTTCAGAAAATATCAAAACCGTAACAACAGTTCAGTTCAGAAAATCGTAAAAAACCGACCGGACTGGACTATGTACACCCCTAACATGATCCACCATCCCGCAACCCTTAATTCTTCCCTAGATTATCTTATGATGATTTAATTCAAGTTGTGGTTCACCTCTCTTAAGTAATCTTCTATCTCTCGATTTTAAAGATTAACACATCATAAAACGAGGTGCAAGATCTCTCAATCTAACAACCTAGAGATTCAACCTATCAACTTTCGTTATGTCAAGGTTAAAAATCTCATCTTTCCTATGGTGATCTAAGGTTTACACCGACTTTCGTCATACGGTAAACATCAATAGCAATACAACTTTCGTTATCGATTGCATAACACATAATCAAAGGAAAGAAAACAACTTTTAAAATTAAACTCACAAGATCATCCATGGACAAGAAATAAAAGCTGCTGAAAAGTATTACATGACTGCTCCAAGTTCAAAGCTTCGAGAGATCATCATGGTGATCGAACAAGAAAAGGAAAACAAAAGAAGTAAAACCTAATCTAACCCGGATCACCCAAGCACAAGGCTTGGGTGATCGACCTTGGAAGCCAAGAAGGAGCGGCTGCTCTGTGTTTTTGTTGTGTGGAAGAAAATCTGATCAATAATGTCTATCCGAATGAATTGGGAGCCGCTTTGTATTTATAGGGAATTAGTGGCGAGATCTTGAACGCCGCTCGTAGTTTGAACTCCGGTTCGTGCATGTAGAACGCCGCTTCGGGCCGTGGAACGCCGGGGCCCAAACTGTCTTCGAGCTCTCGCATTGAATTCTCGCTCCTCCGGAACGCCGCTTCGTCTCGAACGCCGCCCGGCTTTTGAACTCCGGGGCCACCCGTGCCGAGCTAATCCGATGATTCTTTGTCCTTATCTCTTAACACCCCATCCTTATCCATTGTAACAAACCTTATCTCTTGGATATTCTAGATGATTCATGACTTGTCCTCCTTGATCTTATCCTTTTTCCACTTGTCAATTCCAAACTTCAACACTTGTGAGCTCTTAATTAATCAATGAATAACACCAAAATGTAATACAATTCCAAATTAATAATAAATCATCAATTATGCACATAATTCGCTACGTTTTGGAATTAACTCATTAAAAATATCATTTGCTCAATATTTAAATATAAGGCTCGATTTCTATGAAAATCATAAAAATATGGGGAAAATTTGATATAAAATATATCGTTAAAAATCGTATAATTTGACCCTGAACAACTTCCCCATACTTAGCTTTTTGCTCGTCCCGAGCAAAACAAAACAAAAACATACTATCAAGAATCCACATAACCTGACACTAGATGTAGTCGTGCTCACGACAAGCTAGTATTCAGCAAATCGAAGTCACTCGGTGATTGTGTGTGCAGAACCTAATAAACTTCCACCGATCCTCTCTTGATGTATTAAATCAAGCACTAACAGTCATCCGGTTAAATAAACGAAAGTTTCATTCTGTCTACAGCACTTACCCTACAAAAATTACTTGTCAAGAATAAAGTAACTAACTCACATTTAAATTCTTTTACTTGGTGTCAAGAAAATACTTTTCAGGTCTCTACTGGGGTTAGATCAACTCGACTCAGAGTTCTAAAAACACAAACTTCTCGCGTCTCAAAAGTATAACACTCTCCCCTACTTTAGAGGCAGTCACCCTGAGATCACTCAAACCCGTACTGTCCAAGGTAAACCACACTCCCCAATTGGGGCAGTATCCAAATGGACTCGAGGTGAAATTTATCATATATATATAAGATATTATATTCTCGCCCAAACTCTTTGGAAACTCTTGATCAGGTATCTTTCTAACACATTCAAGACTTTTAAGGTTCTCAAGAACACTAAGGTACTGAGATTCTAACTGCGAGTATAGTACGAATTCTTAACTTTCATCAATGCTAAATAAGTGTTATCTGCATCGAGAGTTGGCTATCCTTTAACTAACCGGAGACTATTTTATATCTGGTTCTTCATCTAATAGGTTCGTGAAATGAAATTCAAGTGAGTGTCGATCTACTAAATCTATTCTTAGAACATGACACGACTACGAAAACAACTAAAGGTGCCAGATTATAAAACTAGCATGCAAGTGAAATGACATTACTCGGGACAAAAACAAAAATTTTGAAAAATTTAGCATTTTTCATAGAAATATGACTAATATGGCAAAAGAATGTAGATACTAATCCCTTCCCCCACACTTAGATTGCAACTTGTCCTCAAGTTGTACAGAAATAAAAAGTTTAGGAACTTAGCTGATTGTATTTCCAAGCTGGCAATTCTGGAAAGAACCCCTGAAGAACCAAAATTGCTTGACTATCCTTGGAGATGTGGAGCATCACAGATCCAAGTAAGCTTGAATAGATCGGTAGACTTGTGGAGCATCACAGGGAATACCGACATCGACGTGAAAGCGCACAACAAACCTATCAAAAGTGTCCCGCATACTTGATCGGTGCAAAAAGAGTCTACGGGGAAAAAGAATTATACATTGAAAACACAAGGAGAATAAATCATAGAGATGTTTCGCATTAAGCTCGTATAAGGATGGAACATATACATGGACATTGCAAAATAGTAGGCTAGGTGCAACTACATTACAATGCAAACTACATGATATGTAATCCTAATAAAAGAAACGCAAACAGCTCAGCCGAGCAGGTTGTGAAAACAACCCTACAAAGGACTACGGCCCTTAAAGAAAAGAAAACAATGCAACTAGATGACATGCAACTAAATGAGATGCACAAATAAAAGAAAATAAAAGGAAGAAAACTAGCCCCTTAATTTGCAACATGACATGTATAAAATAAACGTCTACCAAATAATGACAAGTTACGATAAACGACAAGTCTTTGTCCATTACAATGCAAAGGTGTAGACGCGCCTTAAGACTCATCAAAAGTGATAGCATTATGGAAAACCAACAGCTTAGCTATACTAAACGAGATATAACTCATACGACGCGATGGTAGCATACGGAAAACCGACGTAGCTACCCATATGAGTTACAAAATAACAAGAAAGCACATAAGTCTCAAAGCTTAAAAGATTCATCACAAATGTATGTAGCATACGGAAACCGACATTAGCTACTAAATAACAATAAGACCAGCTATAGCTTACGAGAACCGACAAATACTATAACTTGCATAGATGAATCAAGTATATTAAAGTAAATCAATTATTTAACATGGATTCGTAGATTGAAAGATATGAATATGCAAGTTCGTAACATCTACGTAAAAATAAAAAGCCACGAAGCTAGTATAAAATTATCCATGTCAAACGAAGCATTAAAAATCGGATCAAGGAAAATTCGAACTCCGAACGCATTTCTCGGACCAAACGGACGTTCATGCAGCTGGACGAGCGTTCATCTGAAAATTTAGCACTGAACGGGCGTTTCATCACTCAAACGGGCGTTCCCCTGCATATTATAAACTTGGACGGGCGTTCGGATGCCTTGAACGCTCGTCCATTTCCAAAAATGCACAGATAGGCAGGAAAAATAACAACAACCCAAAACTAATCATAAACTCAACACACATATAGCACGGACAACAGCCACAGATAAATTTTTAGCACAGGGGTCAGATTAGAAATCACCTAAACACATAATTCACGTTGAACAAATTGAGTAAAAAAACTTTTTGCACATTCTTAACCAAACGGTCATCGAAACACGGCAAAAATAAAAACTCTCAATTCAATTAACGCTACTTTTATTGAACACAGTAAATTGTAACAAAATCAAGAATTAACTCAAGTAGATTCAACAAAACACCGATTCCCCGGCAACGGCGCCACTTTTGTTGAGAGGATTTTTTGCATCATTTAAACAAAAGAAAATTTATAAACCCTAACTTAGATGCAAAACTAACTCCTAACCGGCCAAACACCGGGTAGTTGATAGTATAGCGAGATAAGTAAGGGGTCGATCCACAGGGAATTGGGCTGTTGAATCTAATTTTGTTAATCTTTCCAATTGTTACTACTATTTATTACTAAAACTAAAACAGACAAGTAAACTGGACGAGAGGACTATTAATCCAAAGCCAGGAAACAATAATTGCGAACCAAAATAAATAAAACTACAACTACGAAAAACAAGAAAACTAACGAACCCATGATAACGACTAAAGCAATATAACATAGAACAAACATGATCCACCATCCCGCAACCCTTAATTCTTCCCTAGATTATCTTATGATGATTTAATTCAAGTTGTGGTTCACCTCTCTTAAGTAATCTTCTATCTCTCGATTTTAAAGATTAACACATCATAAAACGAGGTGCAAGATCTCTCAATCTAACAACCTAGAGATTCAACCTATCAACTTTCGTTATGTCAAGGTTAAAAATCTCATCTTTCCTATGGTGATCTAAGGTTTACACCGACTTTCGTCATACGGTAAACATCAATAGCAATACAAATTTCGTTATCGATTGCATAACACATAATCAAAGGAAAGAAAACAACTTTTAAAATTAAACTCACAAGATCATCCATGGACAAGAAATAGAAGCTGCTGAAAAGTATTACATGACTGCTCCAAGTTCAAAGCTTCGAGAGATCATCATGGTGATCGAACAAGAAAAGGAAAACAAAAGAAGTAAAACCTAATCTAACCCGGATCACCCAAGCACAAGGCTTGGGTGATCGACCTTGGAAGCCAAGAAGGAGCGGCTGCTCTGTGTTTTTGTTGTGTGGAAGAAAATCTGATCAATAATGTCTATCCGAATGATTTGGTAGCTGCTGTATTTATAGGGAATTAGTGGCAGAGATCTTGAACGCCAGTTTCAGAGTTTGAACTCCAGTTCAGGCATGTAGAACGCCAGTTCTGGCTGTGGAACGCGAGTTCCAGCTGTCTTCTGAGCTCTCAGCATTGAATTCTGCTCCTCTGGAACGCCAGTTCCCTTATAGAACGCCACTTCTGTCTCAGAACGCCAGTTCTGGCTTTTGAACTCCAGTTCCACCTGTGCTGAGCTAATCCGATGATTCTTTGTCCTTATCTCTTAACACCCCATCCTTATCCATTGTAACAAACCTTATCTCTTGGATATTCTAGATGATTCATGACTTGTCCTCCTTGATCTTATCCTTTTTCCACTTGTCAATTCCAAACTTCAACACTTGTGAGCTCCTAATTAATCAATGAATAACACCAAAATGTAATACAATTCCAAATTAATAATAAATCATCAATTATGCACATAATTCGCTACGTTTTGGAATTAACTCATTAAAAATATCATTTGCTCAATATTTAAATATAAGGCTCGATTTCTATGAAAATCATAAAAATATGGGGAAAATTTGATATAAAATATATCGTTAAAAATCGTATAATTTGACCCTGAACATCGACATACAATATCAACCTAGAAAAGCTATCAAGCGTCAAGCAATACCGGATTTTATTGTAGAAACAAGTTTCAGCTCGCCACAACCAGATTCGCCATTATCTCAGGAGCCCGCTGCGGCCAGGAATAAGCCCAATCAATGTTGGCATTTATATGTGGATGGGGCATCTAATCGAAATGGTTGTGGGGCCGGAGTAATCTTGATGGAGCCCGGAACAACGGAAGAAATCGAAAAAGCTTTGAGATTCGAATTTCCGGCCACGAATAATCAAGCCGAGTATGAAGCAGTAATTGCCGGGCTCAAATTAGCCAAAGAGTTTAACGTGGAGAATGTTGAAATCTTTTGTGATTCCCAACTCATCGTCAACCAAATCTCAGGGGATTATGACACGCACTGTGGTATTCTCGAGAAATATGGTGAGATTGTTCGACGACTAAAAAACAACTTTAACTATTGCGAGTTCATCAGAATTCGGAGAGAGGACAACGAGCGAGCAGACTATCTCTCCAAGCTATCACTCAAAGAGGAAATTGCAGATCCCTCGATAATGATTGAGTATCTAGCCGTACCCGCTATTGAGGAAACACAAATCATGGAAATTGACACACCAGCACCAACTACATGTTGGATTGATGAGGTTCAAGCTTACATAGAAACAGGCATACTACCAGAGGGGGTGGACAAAGCTCGTGCTCTTAAGAAAAGAGCGGCCAGGTATATTATAAACAATGGAATACTCTACAGAAGGTCCGCAACTAGGCCTCTTTTACGATGTGTTCGAGAGGAAGAGAGCAAAGCAATCCTTATCGAACTTCACCAAGGAGTGTGTGGGGGCCACCCCGCTAGCCGTTCCTTGGCACAGAAGGTCATAACCGCAGGGTATTATTGGCCAACCATTCTTAAAGACTCAGAAAAGCTGGTGAGAGAATGTCCAGAGTGTCAAAAACACGCAGACATTCCCCGGATACCATCTGTCGAACAAAGCATTGTGGTCGCACCTTGGCCTTTCGACATATGGGGACTCGATCTCATCGGACCTTTTCCACCAGGAAGAGGCGGATGCAAAGTTATCATAGTAGCCGTGGATTATTTTACAAAGTGGATCGAAGCAAAGCCTATGGTTAAGATAACCGCCAAAGCAGCAGGATACTTCTTACACGATCAGATTTTTTCACGTTTTGGCGTCCCGTGGGCAGTAGTATCGGATCACGGTCCGCAATTTAGGAAGTACTTCTCAAATCTTTGTGACGAATTTAAAGTCAAACACTGGCAGTCATCAGTAGCTTATCCTCAAGGAAACGGCCAAGCTGAGGCCGGCAACAAACAAATAATCAAAATGTTGAAGAAGAGCATGGACGACAAAGTAAAAGCAGGAGGGTGGGTTGATGAGTTACCCGATATACTTTGGGCACTCCGCACCACTATCAAAACACCCACAGGAGAAACTCCTTTTGCTCTTACTTATGGATCAGAGGCCATGACTCCAGTTGAAATGGCTCTACCCAACATCAAGGTCGCTTTGTATGACCCAGCGGATAATCTTTTGAACAGACAGATCGACTTGGATCTAGTGGAGGAGAAAAGACTAGCGACAGACCATCAACTCGCGAACTACAAGCAAATCGGTAAACAACAACACGACAAGCGAATCCGCGACCACTCATTCAAAGTCGGGGATTTCGTTCTTCGAAACAGAAAGGCCACGGGTATGGAGCCCAATAAAGGGAAGCTAACAGCAAATTGGGAAGGCCCTTATCAAGTCGCGAGGGAGATCAAAAAAGGGACTTATGTTCTCAAAAATCATCAAGGCTATGAACTCAATAGACCTTGGCATGCGGACAACCTCAAAAGGTACTACATGTAATAAATCGGTTAGGGTTATGGCTATCCTCTCATTTACAACGTGAGTGGTTAGGCTTTCTTATTTTGCTTGTAATCTTTACTCATCTAGCGGGGTGAGCCAAAATTAATAAAGCCCGATTTTACATTCTCTTTTTATGCAAATTATTATAAGTATGCGAGGATAGAAAAGAATTATGCTCGAAATTTTTTTCGCAATATTTAAAGCGGCCACGAGCTTCCAGCGAGTGAGCTATTTCAGATAAGATTCAAGAGGGGCACAAGTTCGACCTGAAATCTCGAAGATGAGTCCGCACAAGTTCGACCTGAAATCTCGAAGATGAGTCCGCACAAGTTCGACCTGAAATCTTATCTAAAACAAGGGGGCCGGATTACAATATGATCGGACTCAATTTAGACAGTAAATTCGAGTAAAAAACAAGCGTACATCAAGCGGATAGGAAACAAACTTGGGAATTATTATTACAAAAAACAAATGTACGGATTAAAGTGCGGAAAGGAAAAAGTCATACATATGCAAATTCAGAAAAATGTTTTACAAAACAGGGGTAGAAAACTAAGAATTCTCAGGCCGCATCTCTTCATTATGGACATTCTCTTCGCGGAGAGAATGGTGCAGCATCTGATCAACATTTGTCTCAGATCTGGTGGGCTCTACTGTCGACACAACTGTTTGCTCTACCTCCCCCCCAGCCTGCACGCCCTCTTCAGCGGCTCTCTCTCTCGTTTCGGTAGCCAAGCGCACACGCTCCCTCAGATTCGCCTCAATCACAGCGGGGGCCACCCAATCAGGATCACACTCTGGAACATAGCGCTGAAGCTCAATATCAGAAAAGGGTATGCGGTCATGAAATTCTCTTAGATAATCTGAGAAGGGATGGGTGAGAATCCATTCCTCTAGGACATCAAGGTCGGGGGTACCACCGTCATGAGCCAGGATGCACCTCGCGATGTGATAAAACCCTTGGTCATACCCCATCATAAAGCCATCATCATTAGCGACCTTGATTTGACCTTCAACACTTGAGCTTAGATCCTTCAATTGTTTCCGCAAGTCCGTACACACTGCTTGCTCGGCCTCCCAATGAGCTTGAGCCTCCGATATTTTCTGCTTCATCTCCTCCATGGTTTTGTCAACAGACTTGCTCTGCTCCACGAGCTCAGAATTAATCCTGTTAGTTTCAGCAAGCTGCGCCCTCAGCATCTCATTCTCTGCCTCAGCCGCGCCTAGTCTACCGCGAAGACCAGCCGACACTTCATTTGCAGCGGCCAGAGCTTTCTTGTTATCGGCCAACTCCTTCTTAACGTCAACACTTTCAGAAATGGTATTCCTGTAATCAATGATAAACTGCGCCAAGCCGGTGCCAACCTAAGGAAAACAGCGGGATCAATATTGACTTGCAAAAATAGCAATAAAAGAATAAAAGACAAAAGCAAGAAAAGGAGGTTTACCATGCTCACCGTGGCGCCGTATAAGCCCCACAAAGCGTCGATATTTCCAAGGAAAGCACGGAGGGGGTCAGTCTGATCCGCCATCACCACTCTATCCGCTATCCCGCGGCCTATCTCCATCTGGATATCATTAGGGATACCCCATCTGAAATGTCTCAGCGGGGGCACATCAGCAATACCCCTTGAAATTGTACGCGCCATGGGCAGGTCGAGAGGTTGTTGCCGCATGAACTCTTTATCCAACCAGGCGGCGGGACAACCTCTAGGCCCAATAGGAACTCCAGCAAAGGGCACCATTATCTTCGTGCCGGCAGATGCTACCTCATCGGCCACAGGTTTGCCTTGATCAACAACTTTATCTTTGCCTTTATCAGTTCTGGTTTTTTGGAAGGAGGGACCTCCTGCACGCCGCTATCATCTCCCGCGGGCTCAATCTCTTCAACGGCAGCTCTCTTCTTCTTATCGCCTGCCGGCGGCTTCGTCAGAAGGGTCTGCTTCATAGCTTTGCTTGCCGCGGCTTTCTCGACTACGGGCGGCTGGGATGATTTCACGACCTTAGCTCCAGAAGCTCCAGCCGCCGTCGTCTGCAAGTCGACCATGGGAAAGGATGTTTTGATCCCCTTCAACTCAGCAGTCCTCTTCACCTCGCCGACAGTCTTTTTCTTTGACAGCTGGCTACGTAGAACTAATTTATCCATGGTATCTGCGGGGAACAAAGCTTATTAGCGACCATAAATTATGAAAAGGAATAAATTCTGAGAAGAATAAAAAATAATACAAGTAAAACTCCTACTCGGTGCTCGTATATTAGGATAACCGCCGCAGATTTCACATTGAGAAGGCATGAACCTGCCATGGTGACACTCGCCATACCAATCAGGTTGAGTCGGCAACGAGTCGACTACAACCAGAGGATCACCGATACCGGCTCCAGAAAGTCCGGCCTGTCTGAGATAGGGCTGGCCAACATCTAGCAACAACCTCCAGTTAAATGCTCGGGCTTGGGGTTCACCTTTGCGGGTATAGCCCAGATCATCTTTCAGCTCGGATATAAAGGTATCATCATCGAATTGGGTATTCATTTTTACCAAGTGTTCGGTTTTAACCGAATTCACTGGTAGCATCTCGAACGGCCATCCTACCCGGGACTCAACCTTCATACACCTCTTGTCCCAGTCCGCTACCTTGTCCGGAAGATCGAATAATAAACGGGGCCTCCCATGGCTTGATCGACTACGCGGCTGAATCTGACCGGCCCCACCTTTCCGGGAAAAACTATAAAAGTATAAGAGCACCGGCATCGACGGTTCGCGTCCGCTCAACCTACTGATTATGATAAAAGACATAACCACGCGAACAACCCCCAGGCTAAGATCGCAGGGCATCACCTGCAACTCCTCCATGAAGTTAACAAAGAATGGATCGAAGGGAGGTCTGAGCCCGGCCGCGAAGTGGTCGTAATGTAGCCACAGATAGTCTTGTTGCTCTCGACCACAAACCCACGACACATTGGTCGCACCCATACTGGCGAAACGATAGTCCGCTGAAATATCGTACGCCCCCAACGCCAAGGTATAATCTTCTCGATCTTTGAACTCCTTCCATCGAGATATAAGATCGCTGTCTGCTCGCTTTTGCTCTGCGAGTTCATTCTCAACGGCAGCGGACCTTTTCTTATGAGCCCTTTTCTTCTTGGCGGGCTCATCAACGGTTACGGCTTTTTTCTTGGACACCACAACCTTTGGAGATTTTTTATGCTTCTCTGCCACCCCAGCAGTTTCCACGGCTTTCCTGACCTTGCCACTACGTTTGGCGGCTCCAGAATGTTGGGCTTTCTCCATCCTGGTAAGCAGACCGCTTAACGACATTTGGGCGTCATCTTCGACCTCGCCCCCAGCAGCGCCCTCACCAATAACGGAGACCTCAGGGTCGGATTCTATACTAATGGATGTTGGATTCGGATTTTCTTCAATCTCCTCCTCAGCATCGCTAGAGGAAGCGTCCTCCATACTTACCTCCTCCGACCCGTAGCCCGCAGCGGCCCTGACCTCTTCATCCGACTGGGTATACTCTGACGACATTCTGAAAAAGAAAGAAAAAGGGCAAGGTGGATCAGTTTGTCACCCGGATATGGAAATCGGGTCGAGGTGAAATCAATCACACCCCGACACCTCGCCCTTTCCACCTTCCTTAGCAAATAGAAAAACCCCAAACATCTACCCAGAAAAACCCCCAAATTCTCATAAAAACCCTAAATTCAAACCCAGAAAAGGCTTCAAGCAACACACATTCAAACTTCTACCCAACAAACGATCGAACTAGCCATCAAAACATACATGCATTTGGATGTTTTTTCTGGGAAAAAAGGGGCACAAAATCGCAAAACTCAGGCTGGGCTCATGGTGTTCATCAGAAAACAAATGAAGCAAAATCACAGAGGCTAAATCGCATCATTTATATCTCTAGCAAGAACAGACGGTAATGAAAAGCATAAATCGATCCAGAAAGCAAATAAAGGAGTGAAATTTCATACCTGATTGATAATGGGGTGATAAAGTGCCAAGCTTTGACTGAAACGAGCACTCGCCGGAACCTGCTTGCAATCGCCGGAATTTCCTTGCTTTATCGACCGGAGATTTTTATCAGAGAGAAGAAGAGGGAAAAGTGGAGAAGTTGAGGGTGACTCCTCTACTTATAGAGGGAGAATTGAGGGGGAACGACGTTTGGGATTCGAAATTCAAATGTAATGATGACTGGAACGGTTACCGATTTTTCTCCGCCAATCAGAGCAAGGGACGGTTCAGTTCCAACCGCCGTGTCAGTACACGTGACTAACGTGACGTTTCGTGTACCGATACATCCGTTTGTACTTTCCAACCGTTCAAAACTCTTTCGACGACCATCAGCTTATCCGCCGAATAAGTGGCTTCAGCATATTACTATCTCCCAACCTTAATTCAAGCGGATGACACCAATCAATGCCCGCTGTGGCTTATCTTGACAAATCACTTAAATGAACCCGGCAGAGCGTTGTCGGCGATCAAGCATGTACGCTACAAATGCACAGCATATAATCGGTAATTCGCTACGCGATACTAACATTGATTCAAGCCCGATAGAACATTATCGGCGATCAAGCCTGTCCGCTACAAATGCACAGCATATAATCGGTAATTCGCTACGCGATACTAACACTGATTCAAGCCCGATAGAACATTATCGGCGATCAAGCCTGTCCGCTACAAATGCACAGCATATATCTAGTGGTTTTCACCAACACTGATTCAAGCCCGATAGAGCATTATCGGCGATCCTCTGTCACGAGCGACTACAAAGGAGCTTCACCTAAAGTTCTTCTTCAAAAATCTACTCTCCGCCTTGGCGGACACGCCAGGCACAGAGTAGGGGGCCATTTATATACCCGGATTGGAATGGGGCCCTGTTCAACCATATTGGGCCTACAATCTTGGCCCATCAACATAGATAATGGGCTTCTGCGCCCGCTGGCCGCTGCCATCAAGCTTTTTCTAGCCGCTAGTTGCAAGCCAGATCGTGTCCGCCAACAGTAAGCCGGACTCATTCTCTCCATGTGATTCTAGCTAATATACTCAAGGCACAGACGAGCCCGCTGTTCGACCATACTTCTCGCTGCTCGCTGCTCGCCATGCTTGTCCAGCTGGCCAATCCAAACTCGGTAGCAACACTTTACAAACCGGCTAAGACACTTGTATTGCATGCATGCTTAACTTAGCTATGTACTCTTAGTTGTCTTATCGGTGAACAGTAAACCGACTTACCTTTTTAGCCTATATATATAGGATCACATTGTAATAGAAAGGGGATCCATCTCCCTCAAAAACCTTAAGCTATTAATCTAATACAAGCAGAAACTCTGCAAATTTGTCGACTGATTTACTTGTTCTTCACAAACACTTAAACCGCCACCACACTTCTTGATCACCACCGTGTCCTCACCGTTGAAATCATTCATCACAGCCCTATATCCTCAAGATAAACACTGTTACCGCAAATCTGGTGTTCAACGCAACATCAGTATCGATTTTCCCTTTTTCAGTTATTGGCAAATCTTCCTTCTTTTTTTCAGTATTGTTTTCTCTAACATGTTCCTTAAATAAGGTTCTCAGGTCTTTATCTGTTGGATCTATTAGAATAATAGGGATTTTGACCCATTCTTCATTCTTATTTTCAGGTTCAACTTTACTATTTTGTCTTAAGAAATCTTCAATAATTTCTTCTTCTTCATCAGTAAATTCAAGTTCGTCCTTTTCCTTTATAAATTTACCATTTAAATCATTATCTCCTGAGTTTTCTGTTCCAGAATCTCCACAAAGTTTTCTACTTCTCGTAATAACAGCATTTACCTCTCTCTGGTTTCTTTCGGTATTACTTGGTAATCCTCCTGGAGGTCTAGTGTTTTTACGTTCTCCTTCTCTACTCAAATGATCTTCCATATTCCTTATTGATGCTTCTATAGTTCTCATTCTGGTATCATGTCCACGCATGGATGTTTTCAACGTACTCATATCCTTAGTGACTGTCCCTATAGAAGTTATCATAGTTTCTACATTTTTAACTTGAGTAGAAACTACACCCATCATATTTTCCATTAATTTCTCCCATTTATCAACTCCTTCAGGTTGAGTTGAACTTTGAGTGACTGGTATACTTTGAGTAGTATGTTGCGGATACGATCTAGGTAATGATTGTAAGTTCTGATTCGCGGTATCTCCTTGATAAACTTGATTACTATATGAATTCTTATATTGAACTGGATACGGTGGTTGTCCTTGCTTACTAGGGGTTTTCGGACCAACGATAAGTAGGGTGATCTCTTCTAATAGCACTAAACGAGTTTGAATACGCGTTGTTCAAATTCTTATCTTTGTTGTAAAAAACTCACCTCCTCCCTTGAATATCCCGTTGGTTCTTCAACTCCTAATGGCACATTATCCTGATTTGAGTATTCAGTGGGTATACTATTTTCTGAACTTAGATTTTTGTTTGATTGTAGGCCATCAAATTTCCTACTTAAATTCTCCAAGTGTGCTAGAACTTCCGTATTCGATGTATATTCTCCGCAAATGCTACTTTTCTTGTGCTAGAACCGGTTTCCCACATTCTCGTTATTTTTGGAAATCTTTTCTATGGCATCGTAAACTAATTGGGCTTCACTCATCATTAAAGAACCACCACATGCATGATCAACGTACGCACGTGAGTCTTTCCTCGCCTTACGACGAGAAAAGTTGGATTTGCATATCTAAGGAATAACCATGATCGGGACGAGCTCTTAATAGTTTCTTAAATCTCTCCCAAGGATTCCCAAGCGTTTCTTCGGATCCTTGTCTAAAGTTAGCAACTTCGACCTTTAACTCCAAATTTCTACCAGGAGTAAAATATTGCTTTAAGAACTCGGTTTGAATCTCCTCCCAACTTGTCAACGAATGATGTGGGAGTGACATAAACCAATCTCGTGCTCTTCCTTTTAAAGAAAAAGGAAACATAGACATCCTTGTTAATTCACGATGAGCACCTTGACTTTTGGCTGTATTACACAATTCTTCGAAAAGATAGAGATGATGATGTGGATCCTCGTCATCTTCTCCTAGAAATTGGGCTCTTGTGTCAATTAAACCAAAAAGATGAGATTTTATTTCGAAATTATTCGCTCCTTCATTAGGTAAAAGAATTGGATTATTAGTCTGATTTCTTCTCACGGTCTGATCACAGATAGGTCTCGGGTTTGGTAGGTTAGGATTATTATGATTATTCTGGTTCCGATTTTGATTATGTCTATCATTAGGATTTTGATTATTTGGTATTGGTAGATTCTGATTAAGGTTTTGTCCATGTCCTTGGGCATGTACAATACCTTGTTCAGGTGTTTCATCACTGATTTCAGCCATTCTTGTTTCTCGATTTGATGCTGATACGTCAGGATTTCCCTGACTAGTATGACCTCGTTTACTCTCTACTCTTAACTGCCTTTCGTAAGTATTTATGTCAGGCTTATAAGGAGTGAGTGGGGCCTTACCGCTTCTGGTCATCAACTATCGAAAACAGAAAATAACTTGATAAAAATAGAAGAAAAAAGATTGGTAACTTACCTACAAGGTAAGTACCAACGAAAAATAAAAAGAAATGTGATAAGAACAGTGTTGACTTATCCTCGAGAATTTTGAGCTAATACAAGTAGAAACCATTCGAACACAATGAATTAGCATCGTGTCCCCGGCAACGGCGCCAGAAAGCTGACGTGGCCTTTCCTAGTGCTATTCCAGTCCTTAACCGACAGTGTATCGGGTCAAACTGTAGTGCTAGTGTGGTGAGTCAGGTGTCGAATCCTCAGGGAAACGTATGGTAATTCAGAGTGTGGCTAAACACCAAGAAGCTATTATTAACTCAATCTAAGTCGCAATTTTTCTTTTTCCTTTCTAGTAACCTTAAAACAGTAAATAAATGCATAAAACTAAAATAGATATATATATATATATATACATAAATATATATATATATATATATATATATATATATATATATAGAAATACATATATATATATATAGATACAAATATATATAGGTACCAATACAATATATAGGATATAAATACTAGTAATATTATTAGAAACTAGCCAAGAATATGTCACTGAATCAGTATCTCTTTTTAGTAGAAATAGATGTGCTTGATCTTTCCTTATTTAAGGTGAATCAATTATATATGAACCGGTGTACTCCTAAACTAGACAACTCCTCCTCACACGAGCGTATGAAATTGTCATATGTCAAATTGTCAACGAGTTCAATCTCCACAATCGCCCCATGCTAATCTCGGTTAGTCGAACAGTGCCGAGTACAAATCTACCCCGGATAAAAGAGGTTATTCCGTTTGTCAGACGGCCGATATTATTCAAAAGGCTCCGGTTGTCAGGCGGATCGATTTAACTTTCCAGTGTTAGTTTCAATTAAACCGTTGATTTTAACATTATTACGATCTTGAGCACAAATTTAATAAGATTAATCTTTCCCAAGACAAATCTGCCCCCGGGTAGGAAATAGGATTCCGTTGTCACGTTTTCACTCGGCCATTTTTACCCTCCGGTTTTTCTATCATTTATCTCATATCCTATCTTCTCTGGTCAGTTCATCATTAGGTTATATGTTGCGATTCATCTTGGTTAATTACGTCAATCCGAATATTATCAATACGTTGCAAGATAGAAAAAGATTCATTATAATCGATTTTAATTCAATTTTAACATAGTCATCATCTATTTCCCTAAAATGATAAACTAATTCAATTTCATATCTTGGCTAGATATAGAGTTAGCCTAATATCATTATAACTAATATATAGATACTAATAACAACAAACAAACATAAATACATTAAAAAGTTACCAGATTACAATTGTAGTGTCAGAGCCGTATTCTCCGGAAATAGCAACTCCTTTAGCAACAACGATCCTTGATAAACCTTCTAAGTACTAAAACGATACTCATACTACATTATTATTTCGACAGAGTGTCGTTTACGGTATTTACAAAACTACAAACTAGATTAAGATAATATATATATATATAGAAGTGATATATATATATATATTGGTACAACTCCCTCAAGCTGCGAATGAGGAGTATTTATAGAGTGCATCACAAGGCCGGCGCGGGCCGGTGTAGTACCGGCGCGGGCCGGTGCTACAGTGGAGATTCTCTCCCCGACGGTCCCCGTGTCTTTGGTGGCGAGAGAGATTCCGGCTCGGGCCGGGTTTTTTCGGTTCGGGCCGGATCTTGAAAAATATCTTTCTTCCGTTTCTTCTTCGTTTCGATTTTAATTCTTCGCTTTTCCATCACACGTACCACAGAAACAATCAAAAACACGAGCCACAGTAATTTTGATCATAAAAACTATAAGTTTTACTAAAATTATAATGATAATATCTATTTATAATGATTTCGATTTTTATGTGTTTTTAGATATATTTTTATAGAATTTACACGATATTATCGTAAATACGATATAAAAAGTCATATAATATAGTTATATTTTTATCATACATCAGTACCAAAGGTTCCCATTCTTGTCTAACGTATAACCCACTGTAGGCTTCTCCCTAGAAACTCGCTTCAAATCAACCAAAGCTGGGTCGTCATCTTGCTTTTCCCGAATGTCATCCATCAACTCCGATCTTGCTAACAACGGCGCCACGTACTGTCGTCCCCCAATCTGATCAAACCTGCTCGATTTCCGATCCATCTAACTTTTACTCGCCACATCTTCGACACTCGAAACCGCAAACACGGTTTCTGCTTAAAGCATCGCCACTACATTGGCTTTGCCTGGATGGTACCGAATATCCAAATCATAGTCCTTCACGAACTCTAACCATCTCCTCTGCCTCATATTCAGATTCTCTTGCGTGAAGAAGTACTTTAAACTTTTGTGGTCGGTGAAGATCCTTGCCTTAACTCCATACAAGTAGTGCCTCCAAGTCTTTAATGCAAACACTACCGCTGCTAACTCTAAGTCGTGTGTCGGGTAGTTCTTCTCATGCACCTTCAGTTGTCTAGATGCATAAGCAATCACTTTTCCTCCCTGCATCAACACACAACCTAAGCCCTGTCCCGAGGCGTCTGTGTAGACATCATAGTTATCGAAGATCTTCGGAACTGCCAACACTGGGCCGTAGTCAACCTATCCTTCAAGGTATGAAAAGCTGCATCACACTCGCTAGTCCATTCGAAATTCACATTCTTCTGTGTAAGTTTAGTGAGTGGATTAGCTATTTTCGAGAAGTCCTATACGAACTTCCTATAGTAGCCAGCCAAACCAAGAAAGCTTCTTACTTCTGAAACTGTGGTAGGTTTGGGCCAATTCTCAATTGCCTCAATCTTTGCTGGGTCAACTTGTATGCCATCTCCAGAAATGACATGTCCCAAGAAACTGACCTGTTTCAACCAAAAGTCAAACTTCAAAAACTTAGCAAACAATCGGTTCTTTTTCAACGTATCCAACACTATCCTTAAGTGTTCCTCGTGTTCCTTCTCATCCTTAGAATATACTAGGATGTCGTCTATGAACACTATCACAAACTTATCCAAGTATGGCATAAAAACTCGCTGCATCAAATCCATGAATGCAGATGGAGCATTAGTGAGTCCAAAAGGCATAACTAAGAACTCATAATGTCCATATCTCGTACTAAAGGCCGTCTTCGGTATATCTGCTACCCTGATCTTCAACTGATGATAACCAGACCTAAGATCAATCTTAGAGAACACTTTCTTGCCTTGCAACTGATTAAACAGGTCATCAATCCTTGGCAAGGGGTACTTATTCTTGATGGTAAGGTTATTCAACGCTCTGTAGTCGATGCACATCCTCATGCTACCATCTTTCTTCTTGACAAACAACACTGGGGCTCCCCAAGGTGAAGTACTGGGCTGAATTATGTTCCTTTCAAGCATATCCTTAAGCTATGCTTTCAACTCTTTTAACTCAGCCGGTGCCATTATATAGGGTGCCTTGGCAACTGGTGCCGCTCCGGGTACCAACTTGATCTCAAACTCGATCTCCCTATCCGGCATGTTTCCTGGTAATTCTTCCGGAAATACCTCGGGGTACTCCTCACTCTTCGGAGTTTCTTCTAGCTTAGGCTTCACTTGTTCCACATCCACTGCGTACAACAAGTAGCCTTCACAACCCTTCTGACAAGCCTTAATTGCCTTGACTGCTGAAATGATAGGATGTCGCTTCTTACTCGGCTTGTACACGTTTCCCTGATAAGTCTTGTCTGATTTCCCGGGTACTTTGAAAGTCACTTTCTTCTCTCTACAATCCAAGTGGACAAAATTCTCGGATAGCCAATCTATCCCAAGAATCACGTCAAAATGCGAGAAGTCTAAAACTGTAAAGTCGCTCTTGCATCGATACGATCCAACTCGAACTTCCACTTGAGGTATCATCCTAGTTACCTTTGTTACCTTCCCTAACGGTGTTGTAATCTCCAACGTGTTCCTTAAAGGTTCCGAGGGTAAACTCAACTTCTTAGCTACCTTGGTCGACACAAAAGTGTTAGACGCTCCCGTATCGAACAAAGCTCGACCACTTTAGATTATCTAACATTACCGTACCTAAGGTGCACATTCATTCATTTAAATACAATTACGGATGAATAAACGTGCTATAAAAATATCTTAATAAAATAAAATAACAACAAGGTACCTGAGATAACATCATCCTCTGGTTCTGTATCTCTAGCATCCGCTGCAAAAACTCGAACCTGTCGACTCGGGCCGTTCCTACCACCTCCTTGGCTCGAACTGCCCTTGTTTCCCTTGTTTGGACACGCTCTAGAAAAGTGTCCTGGTTCTCCACAAACGTAGCAACCATTTGTATTCTGCTTGCACTCGCCTAAATGATTCCTGTTGCACTTAGGACACAGAGGTGCACTGGTTGGGGCCTTAGCTGCCGCAGGCGCTGTAGTTTTCTTGGCGTTCTGTTGTGGTGCTCCTCGATAATTGCCCTGGCTAGTCCCGAAATTCCTCTTGTTTCCAATCACGACTGTAGCCTTCTTCCTGAAGGTCTCAACCTCCAAGGCTTTATTGTGTAACTCTGCCATATTCCTTGCGGTGAATCCCAACATGCCTGACTGTATCTCATGAGCTAAACCTTCCTTATAGAGGGCCATCTTTCTCTCTTCCACTTTCATGAGTTCGGGATAGAACCTTCCTAACTCATTAAACCTATTGGTATACTGAGATTCCGTTAGATGAATACCCTGCTTGAGCTTTAAGAACTGGCTCGCCTTATCTGTCTGTACCGTTACCGGGAAGTACTCATTATAAAACAAAGCCTTAAAAGCTTCCCAGTCTGTTACTTTGCCATTGCTACTCTGTATGGCATCTATCCATGCTTCAGCTGCACCCAAGAGAAAACTAACCGCTAACTGTGCCATCTCTGTTTCAGGAACATGTATGTTCCAGCATGCCTTCTCAAAACTCCTTATCCAATCCTCAGCCTTTGAATGCTCTACATTCCCATAGAAGTTTTCCACCCGATTCCTTCTCAATCTTGTGTACCAATCTACAGCCGGTGCTTGCTCAAAAACTGGTCTAACCGGTGGAACTGGTGGGTAAACCGGAGGGTAACCAAAAGGTACTTGCTGCTGGTACTGCAGTTGCTGTGGGTAAGGTGGAATCGCTTGAGGTTCAGACTGAAAAGGGTAGTATCCCTGATAGTAGTTACGGTGGTGTTGAGGGATTGGGCGAGGCCGTTGAAAACCAAAGGGTGGGTAACCGGCACCTGGCGATGGTCAAACCGTGGTGAAAGTGGTACGGTGGGTCGAGGGGTATGATGCGAGAGGGTGGGTAGAAAGGCCGATCTTCTTTGGTGAAACACTAGCGGTGAGGGGTGGCTCACTGGTGGAGGGTAAACGCTAACTGGTGGAGGAAAAACACTGACTGGTGGAGGGTAGCTTACCGGTGGTATAAACCCTGTTGGAACATCACTCACTAAGGAAAACTGAACTGAACTCCTCACGTGCCATCGTGGAGGTTGCTCCTGATGTGGCCTCGGTGACAAACCATGCTGAGACCTGGGTGTGGGTGTCGCGGTACGAGGTGGTGGCGATAAGCTCCGCTGGGGTGGTGGGATCTGTCTCAGGGCACCGCCTCCTAGCACTGGCGTTGGACTTGACCGTCAAACTCTCGAAGTCTCTGCACCCGCTCCAGTTCTCGTGAACACCATCCTGATGATCAAAGACAACCAGAACGTCACTAAAAGATCTAGAGGACACTTATCTTATAAGAAAGGAAGCCTAAAAGACGCTTCTCTCTGATACCAACTGTAACGCCCCATTCCCGGACACCGAGTCCTTATCCGGAAAAGGAACGTTCGGCACGTATAAAATAAAAATAAATTCGCTTTATACGTAAGCCTCTACTACGTCGTATCAAAAATAAGCAAACGGAAGCAAAAGACTCGGGTATAAAAATTTCAACATCCAAGAATAGAAATGAAATCTAAAGGTGAAAATGTAACGTATTACATTTAAGGAAAAGTACGAAATCCAAAAGGGATGTAACGGTACTACAAGTCTCGAAAGACCAAAAGTCTAAAACAATCTATTAAAGAATAAGAAATGAATAAATGTAAACTCTTCAATGAAGCGTCTTCAAACGTCATCATCGAACTCTTCCTCGAAAACATTATCTACCTGTTCGTCTTCTCACCCCCAAACACATAGAAAACATGCGTTTGAGGTAAGTACAACGTACTCAATAAGAAAGAGAAGCTATGACATCAACTATAATTTATAAAGTAATGATAATTAAAGGCTTAGTTGATTACGTGTGACCGACTCAATCTAGGGTTCATCTCATGTCCATCAACATGAACTGACTAACCGTTTCTACTTAACTTATCTGTGTTACAACCGCACTCAAGGGCACTACGCATATCCAAGCTGGGGAAATTCTTGGCAACATATTAGTGGATCACACCAATATCCACGAAGTCTAGAAAAGGTAGACTCTGATAGTACGCACACCTCAGCGGAGTCCCTCCGCACTTAGGGTTTTTTTGACCTACGGAGTTCTTCCACCTTCAGAGGTAGCACACACATCGCGATATAGACTGGTGCCTATCCAAGAGAGACATGTTGTTTAATCTTTTACTAGTCAAGTACGTATTTTATTAAGATGATTAACTAACCACCTAGGTGTTTTCAATTAATCTCCCTCACATTAACTACTCTCTTCCTAGACCGCTAGATACTAACAAGGCCTAGCAATTACACAGACATTGATGAATGCTAATTCATCAAAGCACAAGCCTATCATGCCCTTCCGACGGATCCGAACTTCAACTCCCTTTAAGAGTACATTCGGTGTTTTAACTGAACGAATCAGAAGTTCAATTCAGGCTTGTTCAAGCTTATACTATTTAATATATATCATATATCAAGGTTTCATAAAGCTAAACCATGCTTATAAGGCTGAACAACAACCAACAAAGGAAGAATGACAAAACAAGCTAGACGCCCGTCTAAGGCTCTGGACGCCCGTCTGAACCTTATTGGACGCCCGTCCACTATACCCAGACGCCCGTCCACCTAAAACAGTTTCAATCCTGAATGTAAAACAATACTTCAAACGCCCGTCCAGAAAAGCCAGACGCTCGTCCGAAATGTGCCCCAAGTAGACGCCCGTCCAGAGAGGCCAGACGCTCGTCCACCTGGGTTTACCCAAAACACTAAAATCAACGAAACTCGATTTTCTGCACCGTTTATAACATAATTAGCATCGAATTAAACCCAGAAAGACGTAGAAACTATATCCAGTCAACCGTAGCATCTAGGATCCTTCGATCAACATAAAACACATCTTTTACTAGCATCTACAAGTCTCCAAATCACAATCTAAATCTTACGAATTATAACCGAAATCATAGGAAGAGTTTCTTACCCAATTGCAACCACAAAACTGATCTGAACAGCCTTGAAAGCCTGCTGCACTTCCCTTGGACTGATAACCAAACGACGCTCTCCTCACGACTGTTCCAAATCTCTCGTCCGATCTGAAAACGGTCAAGAACTGCTTCAGATAAAAGAAAAACTCTCCTAGCCTTTTCTCCTCTCAAGAATGCGCAGAGAAGGAAGGCACACACGCTGAATTCTGACTTTGATTAGGTTATGGGACACATATACAAAATAAAATAATTGTTGTTAAGAACATTTACGTACCTATATTACAATTTATGGTCACCGTAAGATTTTTATAACACAGATCATGGATCGAGAATGACGTATCATATTATAAGTTTTTAATACGTTAATTTTATATATCCATGGCCGTAAATGTAACTGAAACCAGTTCGAGGGGTTAGATGAGTCATTCAACCAACATGCATAATGACCTCGTCCTTGAATTCTTAGCTCAAGACAGATCATCGACATCAATCTCATATATCTAAAATGGGCAGTCTGATCATTTAGCGGACATTACGCCACGATGGTAACTATCATAATAATTGCTCCGTGATTTCTAATCCATCATGGCATGGGCTACAAACCACTTCACGATCTCATCCATCCATGTTCTTCACCCTAGAGTCTTATAAAAACATGTCAACCCCATAAAATTAGAAGTATGTTATTTGTTTGATTTCAAAATTTCTAGATACACGGGCTGTCAATCAATTAGCTCAATTATTAATCACAAACCACACAAAAAAAAAATTTATTCACAAACAAATCTATCAAATTAATTAATAGTTGAGTTATCGTTATAAAACTCAATTATCCGATTCAAACCAAATTTGTGTATTGACGATTTTAAACACGGTCATTTCCTAACGAGATTTTCCCTACCGAATATTTGAATAATTGCCGGGAAAAAATATTTTGCTAATTTATTTTTTCAACACGACTTTGGTTAGGTCCTTGTCAAATGGAAAAGACAAAGAGAAATGCATGTTGAGAATACAACGACCAAGACGACATTTCCACCCTTTAAATTAGTAAAACGAATGGAGGTAAAGGTCAGAGTCTACATTTTTGGTGGAGCTTTTTTTTTTTTTTTTTTTTTTGGATTTGTGCTCACAGCTTCCTCTTCCTCGATTCTCGGACGGAGAACGAGGCGGAGGCCGCCGCCGGAGTCCTTCGCCGGGATAATTGTTTTACAACCGGAGGAGGAAGATCAAGTTGTGGCGTACGCCGGAAATCGTCACCGCCAGCCAGTGCATGGGGTTGACGGTGTTGTCATTATCTCCAAGAGAGAAGAAACAAACCGGTAGTCGTTGGTGGCAAACACGTTGTCATTCTCGTCGTCGACGTCGTCTTTGAGATCGCATTCAGATGATAGTGTTTTGGATAATCGGTGTTTTTTACAATCGCCGCTGTATTTGAATAATCGTCGGACTACCACCTCTAACCGTAATTGCCGCCAATTGACACGAGCTAGGAGATTTCGTCACTTGGCGGACAACGAACTCGATATGTGGCGAGGTTCGAATAATGTCGTGTCTTCTCCGCAGCCGTTACCTGTGCCGGTGGTGGATGTTTTCCACCGTCGAGATGTTAAATATTTTTCTTCACAACCGACCAATACGGTGAATGTACCCCTGCCGTCGCCGACAGGGTCGCATCATAGACGTTATAGTGGAGATGAGAAAGAAAGACAGAAGCCGGAGAACCTCAATGATGCCTTTGGGAGGTATACTAAATAATGTAAAAAAAAAAAAAATATATACTTTTCCATAATTCAATTTCAGGTTCTTTTGGGAACAATTAGTTCGATTTTACCAACTTTTAATATTATCCTGCGAACATCATTTAATATTTAAATTTTGACCTTTCGTGCTTTAAGATAGACATGGTAATTTTCTTCCTTCAACAAATATTGGTTAGACTGAGGTTCATAGTATAGAATTTCACTTTTTACTTTTAATATATGTTCATGTTTTGATTTTGATTTGGTTGTTCCTGAGTTTGATTTTGTTCCCCGGAAAAAATAGATGGATGTTGGATAGAGCTCCTTGAATTGAATTGCTTTAAGAACTTTACAATGATGTTTACTTGTTTGATTCATGTCCTAGGTAGGTCTAAGTTTGATTTTCTATCATTTTGTTGATTGCCTTGTGGAAAATGTGGTCTATAGATGCCTGATTTACAGTGTTTACTCATTGCGAATCACAAAACTGTTGCTAGTTCCCATATGTAACTAAAAATTGCTGGTATTTAACGGTTATTCGCGTCTGTAGGCTTACAACCGAAGATGGCAATAGGAGAGTTGATAATAAGAAGAGTCTGTCATACAGGAGGTCACATAGGCAGCTTAATGGTAATAGACAGATCCCGGATGACTACCGAATCTCTATTCCCTGCAGTGCTCCCTCTAGTCCTTATTCAAGCCCTGTTCGAAGCCCACAATTAAGTCCCGGGGGTGTTTTGAATACTCATTTTGTGACTCCACCCAATATTTTCCAAGTATGGTCTGCACCTGAGATGCCCTCTTCAGATTCCACACCAGATCACGGGTTATGTTATCAAATTCGTCATGATATAGCTGTACATAATGGTGATAGTTCTCCCAATCATGGTCCAAGATTAAGTCCGGAAAGAAGTCGTAAGAATTACAATGAGACGCCCTCTCCATTATGTAATAAGTTTCCCATGGAGACTCAAGTGGTATGGCGTGATAACAATTGCCAGGCCAATGTCCATCCCTTGCCTCTTCCTCCAGGAAATCCCTTGCCTCTGCCTCCGCTTAGTTCTTCCCCGCTACCACCTCCTAAGACGGAATCAGTCCCCAAAAAAAGTCAGTGGCAGAAAGGGAAGCTTATTGGACGCGGAACTTTTGGTAGTGTTTATGTGGCCTCCAACAAGTAAGAATATTGCATTGATTGTTGTCTCATTGTGCACTGATTCCTAGCAAATATTTTTTCCTCTTGTCACAAGATTTATTTGTTTTCGGTTTGACAGAGAAACTGGAGCTCTGTGTGCTATGAAAGAAGTAGAAATATTACCAGACGATCCGAAATCAGCAGAGTGCATTAGACAATTAGAGCAGGTGAATTCCATTATTCGCTGCGAATCTTACTATCTTTCTTATATAGTTCTATTCAGTTCAAGCACTAAATTTGCCCCCTTTATATTGATTGGTGAAATGCATTATGGTAACACTAATACATAACTAGAAGTGTAGAAATATTATAAATTAGGCTGCGAATCCATTTACTGGCTGTCAGTTTATGCAAATATCTTTTAACAGTAGTAGTCTGAGGTGTTTCAACAGTTGGCATGTTGTCACTTAATTAGATGCTAATATGCAATTTCTTCCATTCAAAATCAACAATGAATAAAGTCTGCCTCTTGATTTTACAGTTGGAAAATATGAATTAGCTAATCCTAGTTCTTACTAATTTTGCAGGAAATCAAAGTTCTAAGCAATCTCCAGCATCCGAATATTGTGCAGTATTATGGTAGTGAAAGAGTAAGTTACCTTTTTTTAAAGGGTATTTATTCCTTTCCTGCTGTAGATTTTTCTTGTTTTCATGGATAATCCTTTTGCTTTTATAGGCGGGTGACCGGTTTTACATATATCTCGAGTATGTTCATCCTGGTTCAATCAATAGATTCATTCACGACCATTGTGGAGCAATCACAGAATCTGTTGTGCGTAACTTCACCCGCCATATTCTCTGTGGATTAGCCTACTTGCATAGCACAAAAACCATACACAGGTAAATTCATGCTAAATGGTTTAAAAACGTGCATGGCGGGGTAGCATGCTTTTCCGGTAGCTTGCTTTTACGGATTGTACAAATACCTCTTATAACCATGTTTTATTCAGTTGGAGTAGAAATTTAGAACTTGGAATGCTTCATGCTTCCAAACTTTTTACAGGGATATAAAGGGTGCAAATCTGCTTGTGGATGCTTACGGTGTCGTGAAGCTTGCTGACTTCGGGATGGCCAAACATGTAAGCCATCATTTATGTTCTCTCTATCTGCAAGATACTATATATGTATAGTAAAAAGGATAAAGCCTTAAGCATGAAACTTTAGTTAACTTAAAAAGGGGAAAAGAACATTAACTTGGTGTTCGCAAATTTTATCATCTTTGGATTTGAGACTAAGTTGAAGGTCTTTTAATACAGCTCAATGGTCATGCAGCCAACCTTTCTATGAAGGGAAGCCCATATTGGATGGCACCTGAGGTACTTTTTTCTGTAATATCTTCATCCTGCTAAGTTTTCGGGCTACAAAGCATGGACTTTTTTTTCCACTTATTTGACTGGAATAATAATGAAATGCAGCTGCTGCAAGCTGATTTGCACAAGGATGATTCGACAAATCATGCTTTAGCAGTTGATATATGGAGTTTAGGTTGTACAATAATCGAGATGATGAATGGGAAACCTCCATGGAGTGAGTATGAAGGGGTGAGCTTTTAATAATATACTCACTTTGGTTGAATGGTTTAATTGTGATATGCGGTCTATATTTGTCTTTTGATAAGTTGACTGTACACTGTCAATCTCAACATTGCAGCCTGCAGCAATGTTCAAGGTTCTAAAAGAGACTCCACCAATACCTGAAAATCTGTCAGCAGAAGGGAAGGATTTCTTAAATTGTTGCTTTCGTAGAAATCCAGCAGAAAGACCGACAGCGAGCATGTTGCTAGAACACTGTTTTGTCAAAAACCAACATCCACAAGATGTCATATCCAGTTGCCAATCCTTTGGGGGAATGAAATCGACGGTAAATGTCTCTCCTAATATATTTTGGTCCTAAATTCACTAACTTTTTTCTTAAAGCTCCCGTATCCTGGACCAACTTGCACGACTAATCTGGAGTTCAGTCTTGAGTACTGTTTCATATAAAGTTTAACCCATAGTTCCTTAACATGACGCCTTGGTAGATAATCGAAAATGCATTCACTTCTGTGAAGCTGTTGGGTTAAACTCGTGAATTTCTGAAGTAATTCATCTAATGTCGTGCCCATTTGTTCGTTGCAGGATAAGGTGAAAACACAAGGAGAATACTTAACTTATAAGATTGACCAAGTTGCTGCATCATTGGATACAGAATTCTTGAAAGGGAGAGTGGCTGACAAGTACGTTTTCCGTTTTTTGTTTCTTTTCCGTTTTTCTTCGGTCTCAACAAGAATCACATTGATGAAACTGAAGCTCATTATACCTTATCTTTCGTCTTTTTCAGCTTCAAGCAGGACTGTTTTTCTCCAGTCAGGTTATTCAACCATGCCACAACAACAAAGTTATGAACTTGCTACCAAAAAAGCATCACGTAATTACGTTTGAACAAGGCATCTCATGATTTTCTGTATATACTTGGACTTTTTTCAGCTGCATCGGAATCATCGGTGCGTTATATGTAGGTAGCTTTGCAGCCATAAGGGTATGCTGCTAGTTGGTTCCCTTTGTATGTGGTGTTGTTTATATATATTATACACATTGAGAAAAGAAGGCATATTTTGCCTGTAGAAAATTCCCTAAGCAGGTGTTGTACACTAATTAATGATAG
The DNA here is from genome assembly GCA_036785695.1 of Gentiana straminea. Lineage (NCBI taxonomy): Eukaryota > Viridiplantae > Streptophyta > Magnoliopsida > Gentianales > Gentianaceae > Gentiana > Gentiana straminea. Next base: position 1,459,874 of record JAVUPR010000413.1, on the reverse strand, counting down.
GATTATATACATATATAGTATGGAAATATAAGAAAAGAGAAATGTGTATAATATGGGTTAGGTGTTTGAAGTGTTCAATCTTGAACAAGTCACTTAGTTGATTTTATGATTGATATGGGAACCCTGAAGATTTCATATGCAAAGAAATTGAGGTTATAGAGATGGAATCAGGAACTTTTGCCCCCCCCCCCCCCCCCCCCCCTTTTTTTTTTGTGCCTGAAACTCTCATTGTACCCCTCCCCCATACACACAGCATGGGTCTTGTAAAAACCCTACAGCAGAGGATCCGTCCCGTCTGGACATTGATCCCCTCTAATGCACTTGACCGTCAAGTGCAACGTTGCAAAAAAAAAAAAAAAAAAAAAAAACACGTCGTTTTTGTATTTTTTTACTCTTTGGTCAAGTGAATTGGAGGAAATCTTTTTCCCGTCTAGTGTGTAATGCGTTGAGAGCCACTCTTTCTCGGGATGACGAGGATCAAAAGAAAGTCCATTATGGGAAAAATGGTGAAATCTTTGGGAGATTGCGGAATAATTAAAAATTAGCCTTTTAATCTCCTTTTCTTTTGTTGATGATATTTCTTTTAGATTTGAGTGGGTCACGTGACCCGGGCTCCGCCACTAGTTCCACCACCTTAATGTCCGCTTGGATACAAGCTGTTGCTACCAGCTCGGCTTAATGTTGACATATCTACACTTACGTACAAATAACTTGTCCTCCTTCTGTCCCAAAATACAAGTCATTATATCTTTTTTTGTCCCACAATATAAGTCATTCATAATACCTGTTAAGGGTGATTTTATGCGATTTATAAGGTTATATTTTATAATGATTTCCTCCATATTCGTATAATTTGCATAGAAATTAAGTGTTTAATCGATTTATTGAGCAAGTGAGTTTTAAAAGTCTTTAAGTTATTTTAATTTCATTTAATTCTCTATGGTTTTACGCTCATCTTATGCTTGTCAATTTATATTCAAGTCGCAAACATTCCGTCCGGTGGGCGGCTTTAAAATTTTGATTCGGGATGTTCGAGATTTTCGGTGGACGAGCGTTCACAGCATAGGACGGGCGGCGGTCCGGCTCGGCCCGACTCGAGATGTATTAAGTATTTTAGCCATATATGAATGATATTTAACCACTAACTTACTTTTTGAGATGGAGCAAGCATGAGAAACTTTTCGATTTCTTCCTTTGGATATTTTGTATAATCTTCAAAAAAAGATATCAGGTATTTGACTGTCTTGATTTCCGGATTTCCCAAAGCTTAATGCTGCTATGGATGCCATTATTTGACCAATCACCATAGTCCTCTAGTTTTATTTATTTTCATTTGTAGTTTTTGAGGGAGAGATGGATCCCCCTTCTATTACAATGTGATCCTATATATATAGGCTAAAAAGGTAAGTCGGTTTCTTGTTCACCGATAAGACAACTAAGAGTACACGGCTAAGTTAAACATGCATGCAATACAAGTGTCTTAGCCGGTTTGTAAAGTGTTGCCGAAATTTGGATTGGCCACCGGGACAAAAATGGCGAGCGAGCGAGCGGCGAGAAGAATGGTCGAACGGCGGACTCGTCGTACGTGCCTTGAGTATATTAGCTAGAATCACATGGAGAGAATGAGTCCGGCTTACTGTTGGCGGACACGATTTGGCTTGTAGCTAGCGGTTAGAAGAAGCTTGGGGGCAGCGGCCAGCGGGCGCAGAAGCCCATTATCTATGTTGATGGGCCAAGATTACAGGCCCAATATGGTTGAACAGGGCCCCATTCCAATCCGGGTATATCAGTTATGTTCGCAACGATCTTCCCTGGCTTTGGACTGACAATCCTCTATCCAGTTTACTCTTCGTTTTGTTATTTTAGGTTTTAATAATAATGGTAACAATCTTAGGAAGATTAATGAGCTAGATACCCCGATTCCCTGAGATCGACTCCGGTTTTAATCGCTATACTACGATCCCTGCACTTGGGGTAAACCGGATTTATTTTATTACTTGTTATTTTTCATTGCATAAAATCCGAGACAATACCAAGAGGGCATTATTTTACATTTTTCCTCATCTTATGCTTAATTTATATTCATCCAACCACTTTAGAATTGTTGCATTTATGAGAGTCAGAAGATGTATTAAGTATTTTAGCCATATATTAATGATATTTAATCACTAACTTACTTTTTGAGACGGAGGAAGTATAATCTTCAAAAAAATGTCAGGTATTTGACTGTCTTGATTTCCGGATTTCCCAAAGCGTAATGCTGCTATGGATGCCATTATTTGACCAAGCCTCCATAGTCACTGTGAAATTCTAAGGTGAAGACTCTCTTATGAGGAGACACGTATGTGGCTTCATCTGGACCACACAATTTCATTCTGCAGTGAAGCTGTGTGATCCAGATGAAGCCATATTTGTGTCTCTTTATATTAGAGTGTTCATCTTAGAATTTCCCATAGTCACTATTATTGTTCTTTAGTGGCACAAAATTTTACACCAAGCTACCGATTTGGTGTAGTTTTTGCACAAAAAATTATTTACCAATTCCAACCATTCTACACTACCCTAAAAAGAATATTCTTGTAATTTCTTAATAAAACATTGCATAAAATCTGTAATTTTTAATAAGATGAAAAATAAATTGCAATATGTTGGGGTTTCTTTAAGGTTATTTTCGAGAACGATTCACTTATAGTCATTAATAAATTTTCCTCAAAGGCCGAAGATCTCTCACATCTCGGGAACATCGTTGAAGACTGATATATTATTTTGCATTGTTTCTCTCTAACTCAGTTTACTTTTGTTAAGGGGTAGGGTAACTTCCCGCTCATCTTTTAGCTAAAGAAAGTTTAAGCCTAGTTGGTAGTATGGCATGGGGTACAAACCCTCCTCATATTATACTTTCTGCTGTATTGACCGATAAGGAATAACAATGACGTTGCTTACTCAAAAGAAAAAAAAGTTGCCAAGCTTTACACCCATTCCATGACATATTTATATTTTTTCTAGACGAGTGACGAAACAAAATTCGTCGGGTATAAAATCTGAGCCCTTTTATCCTAGTGATAACTGTGGAAGATGAATTATTAAGAAAAAATATGAAGATGAGAGGGAGTTTTTTTGGGGTGTTTTAGACCGAGTCTGGGAATTTCTGCAGCATGCCTACGTATCCAATGTGTATGTTGGAATCAAGTCTGCCGTAGTTTTTTATGGTTGTTTATATAATGGGCGATGGTGCCCTAGGGCTTCGTGGGCCGTGTCCAATGTGGACTCTCTTTTGTGTTATTCAAGTTAGAGATAATTCTAGGATTATCCCTTGATTTTAGAGATAATTATGATATACAAACATTCGTATTAAATGATAAGGATCGAAGCATTAATGGCTTGGATTCTTTCCAGAACTTATCGCATAATTATTGTCATTATCATATTCACTAACCGACGTGCGGCGAGATTCCGAGGTCGATCTAACCGAGTTACGTTGATCTGCCCCTCACCGACCTGCGGTGTATCGGGGGACAACCCGAACAACCTTTTACAAGGTCTCAGTTTGGCACTTAAACACATGATGGAGCTCCGGGCCCTTTATGGTTAGGGTCTTAGGCATACTCTTGCCCTTATTTAGGGTGTCAAGTGCTTGGCACGCGGAGTGGTGAAATCCGGTATCGTCATAAGCCCCCGAGATCCAGCTGAAATCTTGAGATCATGTCGGATCTAAGCCAGATGCTCTTAGGCTGGCTTGATCTGGTCGGGCCGAAGCTCGACCTCTACTGTAACAAGGGGCATTTAGTCAATGATGCCAGGTTGCATTGTCGTGTCATAACTTCTGTCTTAATGTTTTTTGAGATACGAGGCGTCTCCCGCCCATTTCAAGGGACGGTTTCGAGGACTTGCCGAGGCTTATAGCCCCTGTCGTATCAACCGTTTAATCACGTTTTGGCAGGCATAAAGTACGGTTACGCCTGACAATTTTCAACGTAAGTCTTCATTGCTTCTTTTCTCCGCTTTGAGCTTTGTTTCCCTTCTGTTTTTCCTTGATGGTGAGAGCTAGAGCTTCGACCCCCACGAGCGTTTCTATAGAAAATTCCATGGAAAAGGAGAATGATCTCGAGGTAGAAGGTGCCTCGATTGATTTAGCCGGTGCCTCTTCTCATCACTATTCCGGGACGTTTGACCCGGAAACCCGTCTACGGATCCAAGAGGGCACTGAACGCCTCATGGGTAGCTTCGGGAGAGCCCTCATCCTTGTTGAACGCAGCATGGACTTCCTATGCCAGGAATACTGTTGAAATAGTGTCATAAACCCAATCGGGTTGGACGGATCCGACCGGGTCGGATCATTTCTATTATTTATTTATGTTTGTACATATATTAAATGAATTTTCTGTTGTCATATATTTTTTCTTTTTAAAGAACCAATTATGAATTGTTATATGATAACGTCCTTAGTATCAAACTGTGGTAGAGAAACCATGATAGGCGATTATGGTTGATGAGATCTCTAATCACTTTAATAAGTTTGATACTTAAATTTCTCTAGGCTGATGTACTATTAAACGGGCATTGATAGTATAAACATGCTAGCACGTATTAGATGTCTTCTGTCTTTAAGGGCAAGGATAGATCTTGTCTATCGAAGTGTAGAGACACTTGGAGAATGCGTACGTGGACGTGTATTTGAGAATGCGTACATTTAAGTCGGGTTGGTTCAAGAAAAAACAAACCCAAACCCCAAATGACTATACATTTGGTTCGGGTTGGTGTCGCAACTATAATAAAACATTAATGCTGTGTATATATCAAACTTCGATGTATGTATGTATATACATACATATATTGGGGGTCGGGTTGGGTCAACCCGAATAAAAAATTTAAAAAACCAAACCAAACCAAAATGTTTTCGGTTCGGGTCCAAACCCAACCCAAAAAATTGGGTTTCAATTGGTTTGGGTTTTCGGGTTGGTTCGGTTTGGGTTTTGGGTTGGACTGGGTTCATTGGGTTTTCTGCTCAGCCCTAGTGGCAGTTGTGTAACTATCCTTAAGACCGGAGTCTTCATGGCATCACGGTGTGGATTATCATGCTTTGACACTATTGAGGTTTCCTATAGCCATGGGGCGATCATGGGTAGTTATTGGATGTGATACTAAAGCATACGGAGTATACGTGTTTGGTCGTCCGGAAATCGCGTACCCTAATAGTAGGGGTGAATATCCGAAAGGGCCTTCTTATAAGGAATGTCTTACTCTCGTGAATCTTTGCAAAGTGGAAGTAAATTAGTTACTTCGAGAGAGAATGATATCCAGATTATAAGATACGGTCGTTGATGTTTGACACTCGACGTACGACCGTATGGATATTATTACAGTGATAGGATTGTAATTTACACGGTAACTGTTTCACATGAATGGTAGTAGTCATTGCATTTGACTCTTCCGATGATTGGGGGTCAAGGTGTGTTGCTAGACGATATCCCGTGATCGTGAGGCATGGAGGGCATTTTCGTAATTTGCACTTTGTGTCTACGGCCAACATATTCGGAAGCCTATCGGGTCACACACATATGAACATCTAGCCGGATTAAAATGCGGTTATAGTGATAACCAAATTAGGAAAGTTTATCTCAAACTATAAAGGTTATAGTGGTAAATTAATATGGTGATATTTATTTATTATGAATAAATATAATACAAGATATTAATTATGTTGATTAATTAAATATGTATATAGATACATATAAGTCGAAAATATATATGTATATTGATACACATGTATTTTGTAAATTAATTAATCATAACATTATATTAATTAAAGAAAATCTCAATTCCCAAATTAGTGGGGAGAGAGTGACGCCTTTTTAAGTGTAAATCTCAATTCCCAAATTAGTGGGGAGAGAGTGACGCCTTTTTAAGTGTATATAATACATTTGAATTGTGCAATTTAATTAATAAGATTATCATAATATTAATATTAGATATTAATTGATTTTGAAAAATAGATTTATGTTAATAAGATAAAGATATATTCAATATAAGATATTGAATATTAATGAGATAAATCAATTAAAGAGATTTTCATTATTTTATTAAGAAATTTTTTTCTTTCTCCCCAATCTACTAAGAAGCTAATCCCAATCAGATTGGGAATCACTAGAGGCGCAGGTCACCTTATAAATAGGGCGGCTTGGCTAGCTCTTTTGTACAACACAATTATAAGAGCTAATAGTTCTTGTGAAAAATAGAGAGCTTCATATAGAGAGATTTCGAGAGAGAGAAAAGGCCGGTCTAGCAACCGGATTTTTCTAATAGCAATCCAATGGTGGATTCCGGCGGGTTGTTCGTGTGGACTAGCGGTAGAGGCCGAAGGCTTGGGCGGCTCCGTGCATCCCTACTCTCCTTAGACGGTCAAAGCGTCGATCTTTTAGATCAAGCAAGGTAACCTCCGTCTACTAGCTTTATATGTTTGTTGCTTAAACGAAGCCGATCTTGGGTAAAAGAAAATCAAATTTTGGAATTTTGTTGCGTTCCCGCGTTGATTTTCTAACAAATACAACATAAATCGTGGGATTTATACCCCCACGCTTCCGGTGGAACCCCGGCCATATACCTGTCATCCTCCCGAGGGGTTTGGTGCTATCTACGAGGGCCAATTTAAGGGTGGATTACGGATGCCCTGGTGCCCTGCATTTTTGGATGTGCTTCGTTGCTACAAAATCAGTGCTAGCACAAGTAACACCTAACGGTGTCAGGCATATCATTGGATTTTCTATCCTATGCAGGATGGTGAATGTTCGTTTCACAGTTTCTCTGTTCCAATGCTTTCATCATATCCAGAAGAACCCAGGACTGAGTGGGTGGTACACCTTCCCCCGCCGACCCGGTGTTCAAGCCTACATTGCCGATGGTACATCGCCGGCCAATAACTGGAGGACGCGATTCTTCTTCGTTAGGTGTGAGAACCGGGTTGAATTAAGCCGGTGGGTAACGGTCACTTTGAACAAGGATCCTGCGCCCGATCTGGGGGATTTCACCGATGCGCACACCATTCTCAACGGCCACTTCTTCATCTCTGATAAGGAATTATCGTCGGAGCTGATTGATGCGGATCGTCTGCACGAAGTTGGGCCAGAGCCCTTTGAGCCTTTAAATGCGGCGGAGCACGCTTCTTGTAGACATCCCAACTTTACCCTTATATTTTTATTGCCTTTTCGATTTTCATGGCCTGACTTTTGTCTCTATTTTTACAGTGATTGCCCTACTATATCCTCCCAACGCCGTGAGAGATGAGCTGATCAGAGCGAGCACGTCTACTGAAAGGACGCATTCTGACGAGTGCCTTCTTTCCCGAACTGCGGGTATAGCTGTTAACGCAGTGCCCCTTAGTGCTGTTGTGACTGGGTCCCCACCAGGTCATCAGGGGAGTATTCCCATCTCTTCTACCCCGAGGGTGGATATTGCAGCTCTTACCATTGAAATACCGGAGGAAGATGGTGTGGAAGAGAACGAAGGTACACCTCTTATAAGGAGGAGCCGTTTTGAGGCCGCTGATCGGCAAAGAAAGAGAAGCAGAACTGAGGTTTCTTTGGGTCATTCTTCCGAGTCGATTGGCCCGGATGACGAGGCCAACGAGGGTAATAGTGTTGAGGATGAGGAAGAGTTGGGACTTGACCATGTGTTGGAAATGACCAACGAGCAGCTGGTAAATTAGGGTATCGGCCTAATTGAATACGTAAGTGTTCTCGGTGCCTTTCCCTGTTATTCCTAAGCCTTATGTGTTCTTAAAATTTTAAATCATCCTTGTATCGGGGTCTCGTATTGGGGATGAGACCTATAAGAGGCTGACTGCGGTGGCTTCCTGTACGGAGAACTTGAGAAAGAGGGTCTACGAGCTGGAGCGGGAAATAACTGAACATGAGCAGCTCGGTCAGAATTTACAGACTGCGGTTCAGGAGAATGAGTCACTCAAGAAGCAGTGTCAGTCTCAGGAAGCTGAGCTGCAAAGGTTGAGGTCTGCTTATAAGGCTTCCCTTGAAGCCATGCATAGGGAGCACTTGGCTGAGACGTCCAAAATGGGGCGGATTATTGCTAGACTGAGAGAGGAGAAGAATGCCTTATCGGTTGAGCTTGCCGCCACCCCTTCTCGAGTACTGACCGAATACAAGGCCTCTAATAGGTTTAAACAGAACTGGATTTAATGCTTGCCCCTGCAGCGTGTGAGTTTTACTCTATGCGCATTAACGAGGCCTTGGCCCAATTTTCCGATTTGGATACCGCTTGCCTTCCCCATGTCAACCTGTACAGGTCTCGTATGGACAAGGTCCATAATGATCGCGTAATGGATTTACGATTGGGAGTAGACATTGTAGCTCACCATGAAGCTCGGAAGATTTCCCTTCGGAGGTCTTCTGAGGAGCTTGGGACAAGTGTAGCTACGACGCCAGGACATAATTGGCTCCTGGGTCTTGATTTGTATGCTTATTTTTTAAAATGTCAAAAAATTGTAAATAAGGCATAATGTATTAGAATACACTTAATATAAAGATTTTTAGCACTTACTTGACTGTCTTTTGATTCTTATTTGATTTTGATATTTGTTTGGGTAGCCCCGCCAGTATGCCTTTCGGTAGATGCGTTCTTCGAATGGCATACTTAACTCGTACTCGGCATCCTTTTCTCCCTTAGGCTCTATTTATATAGAATCTTTCGTCGACGCTGTGTCCGATCTACGGAACTCAGATAATGGGGTGTAGTATTGCCCCAAATCCGACTTGCGGAACTTACCGTGACCGTTGATTTTGTCGCTATTCGTATGATCGTGCATTTAATGTTGCATTGACTAAGGTTTTGATACCCACGTGGGACAATAAATGCGGTTTTAAAATCTAGAACGCCCTTTTCAATCTCGGTAGTCCGAATCTTTTCCTTTCTCTATAAAGGGTGTTTTCTCTCTGCTTGTCCACTCAGAGCTTTCGTTATAGAGTTTTTGTTTCCTTATTCATAATGTCGATGTCTTCTACCTGTTCTTCCTCCACTCATGTCCCCGGTGTGTCACTTTTTTTTTTGCTACGGCGTCTGTTATTGCTTGCGCCAATTTTTCGGGGTATTTCAAAAGGCAACGGCCCCTAGCGGAGAGGGGTTTGAACATGCATATAGTTGAAGAAAGCGGTTCTATGTTTCGCGTCGTTTTCTCAGGGTGGCGTGACTTTACGGCAGCGCCTAGGGGGAGGTACAATCTCACCTTAGTGCGTGAGTTCTATTCGGTTTTATCGGAGGATGAGTTTGTCGAGGGTACCACCTCGGTTTTCCTTCGAGGTGTTCCTGTTGGCATTACTCCGACGGTTATAAACACGTTTCTTCGCCTCCCCAACGTCGATCCGGCCTGTATTACGAGACGGCTTGAGATCTGGATAGTGAGGAACCTTATCTTGCTCATAGGTCATATGCCTACCATCACTTACTCCCATGTGAAGGAGATCCTATTTTGCAAGGTGTTGCCTCCGATTTGCATCGGCCACATCGGGAGTGGAAACAGTTCATCAACACCCTGTTGGAAGTAGCGCCAAAAAGACAATTTATGTAATTGTTTTTAGAATTAATAAATGACATATTTATTCTCATCTTATTACTTGCTTCGTGCTTGTAAGTAATACACTACTGAAAACCCTAAGTCGTATCATATGTAGCCATATAACTTAGTGTGTGACGCATACGAGGATTAAGTTTATGGTGATACACTTGAAATGTTAGTCCGTGGTGAAGTTAATCAAAGTATGGGGTCTATTGATTAAACCACCGTTAATGCGCCCAGAACACTTTATGATGTGACCGTCTTATCCGGACCGTCGACATTGGCTGTCTAAGTGGGGCATTTATATATGACGTAGTCATATAGGACTGGACCGATTTAATATGAGTTTCTCATATAATTCCGTGATTGAGAAATCTTATTAAGTCACAAGATGATCATATATGGATTAACCTTAATCATGAAGTGATTACAGACTCCTACTGATTTTAGGATAGGGTTTGATGTGTTCGTTAAGGGTCGCTAAGAGGCGCGGTCTGAATCACTTTCACGTTGGCACTATTCTGGGATGAGTGAGAAGTCTGTGTCTCACAAATATGGAATCCATTCCTTCCTGCGGGAAGTAGAAAGACAATCCCCTTATTTGTTGATCCTATAAACTGATCGATCCGCGGAGTTCGTATTAGTTATAAACTATTTGATCACTAGTGGGTTAATGGTAAATAAGGATGAGATGTATTGAAGAAGGTTTACGGAAATAATCCCGCTTCAATATTACGGATAGTCTATGGAGGGTTAGTTTATATATAAAGATTATATCAATGGACACTTATCGACTCGACTCAACGTTTTGAGAATAAATTATATCTATAATCAATAGAGTTCAGTTTCGAATTTATGGTGGCGTAATTCCATAATTAATAAGTTGAGTAGAAATATTCTGTTCGATGAATATTTTATTCAATTTATTGTAGCTACTGGTTATAGGTCCATGGTCCCCGGGTTGGCTCCTGACACGCGAGTGTTTTCTCTTTTTATGGAAACCTCGAGAATAAATTAAATAGTTGGTCTATTTAATGAATATGCGAATATTATTTATTTGGTAAATAATTTGTAAAATAGAAAAGACATTTCTAGTAAAAATGATTAAAAGATGGCGCCATTAATGTTGTGATAATTTAGGAAAAGAAATTTTTATAGATTATGTCACATGTGTAATTAATTAATTATCTATTTGTTGGATAATTAATGGAAAATTAAGAGATTGATTTTTTTGGGAATTATCTTTTATTTTGTGTAAAAAATATCTTTTCCTTATGGGAATATGTTTTTGTGGTGTGAAAATGATAACTCTCTTGACTAGTTATTTTCCTATATAAAGAGAGTTCATCCCAACACAATACACACTTCATAATTGCGCCACATTGAAAAATAAAGGAAGAAAAATTAGTTTCTTGCTTTAGTCATTAAAAGAAGAAAAACCTAGGGTTTTTCTTGTGCATATTCGAGGAGGTTCTACGGCGATGATCGACGTCCACCAGTCGTCGTTAGGAGATACAATCCGGAAGACTATGGCTTTTCCCTTGGTCGATTGCTTCTCTCTCTTTCTCTCCGGTTGAGTAAATGTACTAACTTTCTTGTAGTTATTAATTAATAATGTGAATCGAATCATGGTAAAATCGCATACGATTTTATTCGTAGCTTCCGCTGTGCATGATCGAGTGTCTCGATCGGTGCTGTGAATCAGATCTGACGATCCATTTATGGATCGGATCCGGATTCGGGTTTCTGTATATCCAGCACACCCGTGCTATCCCGACGACGGAGTTCAAGGTGCTTACTGATGAAGAGGCCCTTCTAATTCATGCTATCTTTACCCCTCAAGTGGGTGTCGACTGGGGGGTCTTATATCATCGCGAGGCCGTCAATTTTGCATGGATAATGGGCCCTGCTCGGCCTATTCCTTTCGCTTGGCTAATATCAAATCTTTGTACCCACGGTTGTGGCATGCCGGTTAGCACCGAAGATGCGTACCTTAGCGCGGATTAGTTTGTAGTTTGTAACAACTTATGATTTATGAATGACTTCTTTTTTTCCCGATCAATACTTGTCCCCCCAGTATGCCTTTCGACACTTTATGTCTTTCGAATGGCACCCTTAAAAGGTTATCGTTTCGATCCATCCCTTGGATTGAATCATAGTGAGTGCCCTGCATAACTCCACACGTCCGACATGCGGGCTTAGATAAACATTACACTAAGTCCGACTGCGGAACTCTGCGGGTCCGACATGCGGACATAAATAACGATTACACGCGAGTCCGACCTGCGGAACTCAGCGGGTCCGACATGCGGACATAAATAGCAGTTACACTGAGTCCGACCTGCGGAACTCAGCGGGTCCGACATACGGACATAAATAGCAATTACACTGAGTCCGGCTTGCGGAACTCAGCAGGTCCGGCCTGCGGACATAAATAGCAATTACACTGAGTCCGGTCTGCCGAACTCAGCGGGTCTGACCTGCGGACATAAACGGAGTCCGGTCCGTGGAACTCGGCGGACATAACATAAATAACAATTACACCGAGTCTGATCTGCGGAACTCAGCGGGTCCGGCCTGTGGATTTTCGTTGGTGCGTTCCATGCAAACTTTATTTGTATAATCATGCACCATTAATAAAGTAGAAATATAAATTGCATAAATAAGAGCACCCGCAAAGTGCCAAATCAAATCATCCAAAAGCAGTAAAATGAAAGAACAATGTATTTAAAATAGAAATATAAAATAGCAACTAGTAATGCATGTAGCTCGCCTCAGGTTGTGTCAACTCGACCCATTTCCTATTGATCATTGCCGTGTAACAGCTCCTAGCTGTTTCAACGTCTCCCTTTATCTTTACCGATCCATCCGCAGTGGGGGAACTTTAGGCTGATGTGGGCCGGTGAGATGACAGCTTGAAGCTCGATCAGTGATGGTCTTCTCATAATGATGTTGTATGCTGAGGGAGCCTTTACCACCACATAGTTTATTATTAGCGTTTTGCACTTCGGCTCTCTTCCAAATGTGGTTGCCAGCTTGATCATTCCCAGAGGATGAACTGGAGGCCCTGCAAAACCAAAGAGAGGTGCCGACACATGTGTATGTTCAGAATCTTTTAAATTCATAGACTGGAAGACGGAGTGGTACAAGACATTAACTACGCTTCCCGTGTCCACACATATTCGTTCACAAGATTTTTGTGGACCACAGCTTCAATGACTAAGCCTTCGTTGTTAGTTATCATAGGAAGGGGGTCCTTTGGACCGTATATCACCGATTTCCCGACCTGTCCGTTTAAGCCCTCCAAACTGACGGTAGGCCCGCCTACAATGGTGTTGATTGTGTTGATCGGGCGATAATCTACTTGCCGATTAGCGTCTGGGGTCCTATCCCTTCTCCTTGGAGGCTCATCTCGGCGATCTCGATCTTGCCTGTACGCTCCCCTCCTGATCTCTCTTCGACCTCGTGTTCGGGTCCTGAGATCGGTCTACGACTTCATCCAGATTTCCATCCCTGATAGCAGTGTCGATATCCCTTATTAAATAGTTGCAATCTTCTGAATCATGCCCTACATCTTTGTGGTAGGCGCAAAACTTGCTCTGATATCTTCTTTCTGGTGGCCCCTCATCGGAGGGGGAATTTTCGCCAAACCGTTCCTTTCCATAATGGAAAAAACTTACACTCGAGATATGTTCAATGGGATGAAATCCCGTTCTTGTAAATCGCCTTTTTCTTTGACCGATCTACGCAATTGATGCGGTAGGTCGGTCCCAAGTCGGCTTCCTCTTCCTGTCTGGCTTCTCTTTTGCGTTTTTCTTTCTTAGACTCTCTCTTCTCAGCTTCTCGTTTCAGTCTATTTGCCTCTTCACCGTGGCAATACTTGTATGCAACTTCCATGTACTCTTTCATAGTTTTGGGGAGTCTACTGCTTAGCTTCGAGTATAGCTGGCCTTCTCGGAGCCCGGCCACAAACGAAGTATTTAATAGCGAATCGTCTACGCCCTGAACTTGCACAGCCTCCTAGTTGAATCTTTTTAAGAATTAGAGGACTGACTCCTCTTTCTTTTGTCTGATTGAATAGATGTGGGTCGCATTCATCTGAAAAGGTCTAGCCGTAACAAAGGCCTTAAGAAACGTCCTCCATAGGTCTTCAAAATTGGAAACTGACCTTGGTGGGAGTTTTCGAAACCACTCACGGGCTCTGCCCGTCAACAACGTGGGAAACGCTTTGCACTTCATCTCGTCTGAAGCGTTGAACAGAATATGGGTAATATATTGGGACAAATGATCTGATGGATCCTTAGATCCATCACGGGGTCCAGCTTGGGCACCTTGAAGCCTGCAGGTCGATCATACTCATCTATCTGCCTTGTGAAGAGCGAAACGAAGTAAAAGTCGTCCATTTTCTTTCTTATCATGGCGTTGATCTCCGCGCAGGCCGCCTCCCTAACTTGAGCATTCAGCGGTTTCTTTCCCTTATTTGAGACAGAAGCCTCTTCATCTTGTTTTTGATTGAGAGGAGTTTTTTCACCAGTCTCCTCCTTTGCATTGTCCTCTTCTGATTGCACGGCCTGGGGGATGGCCCGTCTAGTAGCGGGATCCATGGCCGCCAATTGCTCTTTAACTGCTTGCTGCTCCGAATTTAGGGAGGATTCTTCTGATTGCTCCGTCTGGCTTTCTGTATCGACATCCTCGTCATCATGATCGTTGTTTTGGGCGTTTGCTGCGTTTGTGGCTGCAGCAGTAGCCTTCTGGCTTGTGTGTTGGGTTTTGGTGGCATGATGATTAACTCAACTCCTCCACAAATAATTACCAGTAGAAGGCCCTCATTCTAGCAACAATTGACGAAACAAATTTCGCCGGGTATAAAATCTGGGCCCTTTAACCTAGTGATAACTGTGGAGGATGAATAATTAAGAAAAAAATATGAAGATGAGAAGGAGTTTTTTTGGGGGTGTTTTAGACTGAGCTTGAGAATTTCTCCAGGATGCCTACGTATCCAATGTGTACGTTGGAATCAAGTCTGCCGTAGTTCTTTATAGTTTTTATATAGGGGACGATAGTGCCATAGGCCTTCGTGGGCCGTGTCCAATGTGGACTCTCTTTTCGTGTTATTCATGTTAGAGATAATTCTGGGATTATCCATTGATTGTAGGAGATAATTATGATATACAAACATTCGTATGATAAGGATCGAGGCCTTAATGGCTTGAGATTCTTTCCAGAACTTATCGCATAATTATTGTCATTATCATATTCGCTAACCGACGTGCGGCGAGATTCTGAGGTCGGGCTAACCGAGCTACGTTGATCTGCCGCTCACCAACCTGCGGTGGATCGGGGGACAACCCGAACAACCTTCCACGAGGTCTCAGTTTGGCCCTTAAACCCATGATGGAGCTCCGGTCCCTTTATGGTTAGGGTCTTAGGCATACTCTTGCCCTTATTTAGGGTGTCACGTACTTGACACGCGAAGTAGTGAAATCCGATAACGTCAACGAACAAATAATTTTTTTAAGATATAAATTCCTCTGTTAAGAATAAAATAAAATAAATTCCTCAAGAATAATTAAAATACAAAACAATTTTTTTTCCAAAAAAAACTTTTTTAGAATGAACCCCGGCATCACGGGTCGGTACTCGGATATTCGCCGTCGGGTATGACCCGTAGACAAATTTGATGCTACACAACCTCCCCATCACCGAACACAAATTGCTGAAAGAAAAGAAAAAAGAAAAAAGAAAAAAAAAAAAGAAAAAAGAAAAAAACAAACAGGACCAGCACCATTTTTTCACCAATTAGGAGTTTTAGCTTTAGAACTCATAAACCTTTCGCCCTCTAAGTAAACGGCTTCCCGGATTCCGTCGGTCTCTTCCCGTAGCCCCCGCCGGCGGTACGTCTTGAATGACAATGTAAAGAGCAAAAGAAGACAAAAGGCACAGCAGAAGAAGCTAGCATGGGTAATAAGATTGCAAAAACTACGCAGGCATCGGCGTCTGAATACTACCTTCACGACTTGCCGTCGTCGTACAATTTAGTCTTGAAAGAAGTTTTGGGGAGAGGACGCTTCCTGAAATCGATTCTATGTAAGCACGACGAAGGACTTGTCCTAGTCAAAGTTTATTTTAAACGAGGTGACTCCATTGATTTACGCGAGTATGAGCGTCGCCTTGTTCAAATTCGTGATGTTGCCACTTCCCTCGATCACCCACACGTTTGGCCTTTCCAGGTAATTTACCAATTTTTCGTATTCGTTGTTACAATTGTATTTACTCAGTTGGAATTGCTCATCTTTGGATACATACCTGAAATATTTAGTGTAGATTTAGCTTTACAGTACATCAACGATGTCAATGGAGTTTAAATTACCATTTTTTTAGGAAAAGAGGGAGTATTGTACATTCTAGTTTCGATATCTTTAACTTGAGATAATAGTTGAACCATCAGGGTATAAATTCTAAAATGACTTATCTGCCAACGAAAACAAAATACAACTTTTACCGAATACAAGAATTTAGCCTTTAGGTTAAACCACATTCACTTAGTCCCATTCATTTTTCTATGCTGCAGCTTTTCTACAAGGAAAACTTAACAAGCGGTAATTTTTCCTAAAATACAAGAAAAGCGTGGAAGCTAGTGACCAATGTGGTTGTTGAGAATCAATGTTTGATTCCCCTGATTATATGGCTGTAATTGTGTGGTTTATGTTTTATGTTGATGGGTAGTTGCTTTGGAATGATTATGATTTGAGGACATAAGGACAGAATATAGGGAAATATGATCAGAAGCTTTGATATTCCTTTTTCCAACAACATCAGCTGATGTACGACCAACAATTTGAACCTTATGTTCTTCAGATGATGGTAAAAAGGAAGAAAAAGAGACATATTACCAGTCATGTGGCTAGAAGCACTTGAGTCAGTAATCCAAGATGCATTTCCTTGATGGGGAGCAATCTTTGACCTCTTCAGAAGTTTTTTGTTTTTCAAACAGATGCCTTAGAAAGTCAACTTGTTCCTTAGAGAAAGGATTTCCAGTTTCAAGTCTGGATCAGTGAGCCTGCTCAGCTTCTTTCTTGTTCTGTTCATAAGAGTTCTTCCTTGAACCAGGTCCAGCAAGATTAGGAGGTTTTCCCGTGCAGATTCCAACACTTATCCTTAATGTGACCTTTCATTTTGCAGTAGTTGCTAACAGACCTCCTCTGTTCTCATTGATCCGATTGTTTGGTTTTGGATGAAACCAGAGTAGGCAGCAAGACCAGAGTGATCACCAGTTGTAGTTGTGTTAGTAGAGTTTGACATGGTGACCCTTCTACTCTCTTCCCATCTGATATAGGCAAAGAACTCCATTATGTTACGGAGAGGATTCTCTCTCTAGCAGCATCATAGTCAGGATTGAGACTTCCCAGAAATTCATAGAGTCTCTGTTGGTCTAGGATAATCTTGTATTTACTCCCATCATTGGGACATTCCCAACTTATAGCATTCAACCGGTCTAATTCTTGCCACAGCCTTTTAGGGTGTTAAAATACTCTGTCACATCCCCATGCATGGTGTTTCTTAGTTCAGTTTTAACAGCTAAGGCCTGAGCATGATTGCCCAAATTTGAGTAAGTTGCAGTCACGACTTCCCAAATTTCTCATGCATTTGAGCAAAAGAGATAAGCCTGACCAGTGGCAGGTTCCATGGAATTTATTAACCATGACATGATCATGGCATTTTCAGTTTCCCAAACAAAAAGATCATCTGGTTTATCAGATTCTGGGATTTTGACTGTTCCTGTCAAATACCCCAATTTTCCTCTTCTAGTGATGTCTATTGTTACAGATTGGCACCGTGCCAAGTAGTTTGTACTATTCAGTTTCATGGTGGTAATGGGAAGGGAGGGATTTTCCCCATTGAAGCAGATTTGTTTCCAGATTGCATACCAGTAGCGACACTACCACTACTCGTTGCTGATCTGGCCATTTTGAATGAATAAGCAGATGAAGAGATCGAGCTAGTGCTCTAATACCATATAAAATATGCTAAATAAAGGAGAGTAAAAGACTTTTTTTTCATTACTTTAGCAACCTTTAGATACTTGCTTAAATAGAACCCGGCTGAACTAGCCGTTACACCTTGACAGGACAGTTTCCCACTAGCAAAACGTAGGAAACTAGCCGTTACAGTTTAATCAAAGTAGTAGAACTAATCAGCCCTTAATACAATTTACATTGGGAGTACTTTAGGAGGATTAGGACTGAATAAAACTTAACAAAAATACATAGGAAAAACAGATGATCACCAACAAAAACATACCACGTTTTTTTTTGGGTTGGGGGGGGGGGGGGGAGTTTCAAACATTTGAATCACGTTGAAAGAAGAAAGCACTGCAGGGGATGCCCCAACAGGGTAATGTAAAATAGGGTGTGGTAGGGACTTTTTTTTGCCTGCGGGGTGAAGCTGAATTTTTTTATGCCATGTCCAGATGCTGGAGTGCTGCTTAAGTAGGGAATCAGAGGGCGGAAGTTCTCATTTTCTCTTGACAGGGATTAACTGAATAGGTTCTCTTTTTTGTGATTTGCTTTTGTCAGTGAGGACATTGTTGTTGATATGTTGAAGAGGGAAGTTTTTCCGAAGGCAAAAAATAATCACTCACAGTAATCTAAGGATCGGTTTCTTGACCTTAATAATGTTATCACTTCTACTATTTTACACACTTAATATGGGGTCAAGAACATGCAATTTCATATGCAGGGTGAGGGAATAAGAACTGGTTTTGTGATTTAGATGGCTGTCGTCTGGTTCAGCCGGTCTAATAATATTTTTTAACAGTTGAAGCTTATGTTTCTCATGTTGGTATTTCATTTCAGAACTCCAAAACATGTAATGAATTTTTTCTTTATTTGAAATATTTGACATCTTACTATTGAGTTGGTTAAGATGGTGAAGCTTACAATGTGTAGCTTTTGGAACTACCTGAAAAACTGCAATTTATGTATTTTGTGCTGCAGTTTTGGCTTGAGACTGATAAAGCTGCCTACTTATTGAGACAATACTTCTTTAATAATCTTCATGATCGGTTGAGCACTCGGCCTTTCCTCAGTTTAGTTGAAAAAAAATGGCTTGCTTTTCAGGTATTGCAGTTTATTTTTGTGCTACTTTGTGTTGTTAAATTTCAGTGAATGTTTGGAATAGGCATAATGTGTTGTTTTGCAGCTTCTATGTGCGATTGAGCAGATCCATGTCCGTGGAATATGCCACGGTGAGACAACTTCATATGTGGCATTGCTTGTCTTATGTTAATTGTTCCCAAAAAGCGAACTTAAATATTTGTAGCCTTCTAGGTGATATCAAGTGCGAGAATGTGCTGGTCACATCTTGGAACTGGCTTTATCTTGCTGATTTTGCCTCGTTCAAACCCACATATATTCCACATGATGATCCGTCTGATTTTTCATTTTTCTTTGACACTGGTGGAAGAAGGCGCTGCTATCTAGCACCTGAGGTTAGCTTTCTCATTCTCAAAGATTTTGGATGACTGGGTTTTGTAGGAAAAGACATTTCATTGTGCCCATCCCTTCATTACTGTTTCTGAAAGTCTCGTAACTGACAAAAGCTTTAGTCTTCACTTGGTTGAAGTTAATAAACAACAGCTCTATGATTCTTTGTGTAGAAATTTAAGGAACAAGAGAAGAGATTAAGAGTTGGAAAGGGAAAATTTTTATTCATACATCTTATCGGAATAGATAAGTGATCAAAAATAATTTATACAAGCCTTGCCAACGGCTATAATTGTAAGTTGCAAAGGGTGCAACGGCAAAGAACAGTAAAAGCAGACTAAAACTTAACTTAGCTAGAAACATAATTAACTAGGCTAATTACAAGTATTAAGACTAAAATATAAACATAATTCAGTAAGATTGTGATGTTACTTTGATTCAGTAATTCTTGCTCTCTCTCTCTCTCTTTTCTCTCCCACTCTTTTCTTTTGCCTTTAATTTATTTTCTTGGATTATAAATTTCTTCATGCTGCATAATCTGTTGTGGTGGGATTTCAAGCTATTCCAGAACCAAACATTCAGGATTTTGGTTAATCCATGCCTGTATTACAGTACTGCGTTGTAATGAGCAATGTATTATTATTATTAAATTTTTTTTTTTGCCACCTTAATACCTTTCCCAATTTTACCTAATTGTGATTGCCTAATTTTTTTCTAGCTCATTGTTGCATATTTTAATCAAATTATGTTTTTCGTTGTCCTTTGATGCAAGGCTCTGCTTCCTTGACCAAAAGAAAAATTCGTAAGACTAAGATATGATGCTGAAATTTCATCTTTTGCTCAGATTAAACCCTGCATGACGTATAATCGCACCTCAGATCTTTTGAGTTCTTTATTGCATAAGAAATGGTACTGCATTAGTTTTTCCACTGTGATGATAAAGTAGCACTTTGCATTGAATAAACTATCCAAAAAGTATCTTCTCATGTAGCTTCTGAAATAGATAGTTTGTTTTTTGTTTTTTTGTTTCTGAGGAGCGAGAAATGGGTTAATTGAGTGATTAAAGTCACTAGCTAGTATGAAAAGTGAAAAGATTTAGATCCCTCGTTCATTCAATAATTTTCTTGAAAAGAAAAAACTTTAGTCAATCAATGTATTGAACTTATCTGACACTGTCTGTCTCTTAGACAAAGTTATAGATATATGAGGATCAGATTTGAATGAATTCTGACATATTGGTATTTGTATCCAGTATTAGATTAAATTTATTGGTTTTCTGAATTTGTCTGTGTGTATCACCAATATTTTTTCGGACTTGAAATGATAATCTCCCACATTTCCTTGTATAGTTGTATTTTGACAGCACAAGCCATACGTACCTGTACATGACACTTAATGGATCTTTTTGGCTGTGATACTCTAAGTTGTTGTTTTTTTTGTTTTGAAAGTTAAGATACTCTAAGTTGTTAAATGGCGTTAATTTGTCAAGAAAAAAAAAGAGGGGGGAAGGGGGGGAATAAACTCCTAAGTTCTAACATCTTTTGCTCTTTATCCATCTTCGTCTCGATATATCTGTCTTGTTTTGTCGTGCTCTTTAGTGGGAAAAAATTTAAAGGGCCAGCAAGTATTTTTGCTGTTTATGCGAATTGTACATAACTTATTGTAATTGTCCTTTACGGTTTGCAAGCTGCAAGATTTTATTGTACTTATTCATAGTAATGAGTTACTTCAATAATAGTCATGGAACTAAACATGAGTGATTGAATTTCAGAATGTTGATGGTTGCTTTTCATAGAGGGGCATGTAAAGAATGCCACAAATGCGGAGGATGTATTCAGTACTGTGTTTAGTATAGGAATGGCATGTTTTTTTGTAAGACAAGAATCAGAAGCAGTATTTAGGAATGTACACTTTACATGATATATGAAGAAAAATGCAGCAAAATTGTCTCTTCTTTTTTAGATTGTTATTATTATTTTGTCTAAATTATTTGCAGAGATTTTATGAACATCTAGGTGAGAAGCTAGTTGCACAAGACGCACATCTGAAGCCATCTATGGACATCTTCTCTGTCGGGTGAGTGTTTTCGGTGCCGGAATCAAGTCATGGTGCAGCATTTATACTGAGTGCCCTTTTTTTGGCTCTTTGATTTCTCTTAAATCACAGTGATTTAAATATTATTTTAGTTATGTCTGTTTACGTGGCAATGGGATCTATATTGGTTCAAGATCATGTAAAACCCCAGAGACCTTTCATTGTCCATTTGTCCTATCAGCTTTGTACGAGCATGATTAATTGGTTATGAGACTTAGTATCTTTGTCAAACGGTTTATGTTCTACTCTTGACATGGATGCTGCTCATTTTCTGCTCAAGTGTTGTGGATGCAGGCTCCACTGAGAGTTAGGGTGGATCTTACATTCATGTGATTGTTGGAGAAATATCGTGTGGTTAATTTTTCAATAGAGTCTTCCTTTTCCCTGTCATTTCCCCACTACTCTAAAGGTCTCTTGCACCAGTTAGTTTGTGAGCTGTAAAGCAATATCATCTTTACCTACGTGGATTTCCATATGCACATATCCAGGGATGAACAAAACAATATTGCACTTTTTCACATTACTTTACAATTGGTTTCTCCATTTTTTTGATTGAATGGGAAATATTTTTACACCTGGACATTTGGATTTTGGGTCTTGAATCCTGTGGAATCGCCTAATATCCTTTTGGATGGCTGAGTTGTCTGCGTATGTTTCAGGATCCTGTATACTGCAATTGATATGCCTTTTGCACAGTGAATATGCATCCTCATTCGATTTTTTTTGGCCTTTTAGGTGTGTAATTGCTGAGCTTTTTCTTGAAGGCCAGCCATTATTTGAGCTGTCTCAACTGCTTGCATACCGTAGAGGGCAATATGATCCAGGCCAGTATCTAGAGAAGGTTTGTTTTGTTATTCAATATCTTGTGAATTGCTTTTCCAGTTATTGGGTTTTCTTCCGCAAGTACCACTGTGCCTTTTTCTTCCGCAAGTAATTTGGTGGTAGTTTAAACTAGTTGTCTTCTTGTTGTTGACTCTTACCATTTGCTTTTAATTTGTACTCTATGTGCATGTAGATTCCAGATTCAGGAATTCGCGACATGATTCTTCATATGATACAATTGGAACCCGAGTCACGTTTTTCTGCAGAAAGCTACTTGCAGAACTTTTCTGGTGTTGTATTCCCAAGCTATTTCTCTCCGTTTCTTCACAACTTCTATTCCTCATTGAATTCACTTCATTCAGATGCAAGGGTAATAAACTGTGTGATCTTGACCTCTATCCCTCTGTGACTATGTACTTTATTTTTTTTCTCATGATATTCTCCCCACAGGTTTTAATATGCCAGACTTCCTTTGGAGAGATACTTAGACAAATGACGAGTAATACTTCTGGCCAGTCCAATTCTTCGGGTGCTACAAACAGCTTGCCGGTAGGGTCAGATCCAAAAGTAGCTTCCAGCTTAGGATATGACTCCTTGAGGAATGAAGAGATGAATGAAGGCACAATACATGATAGGTTTGATCTTCTTGGCGACGTCAATGATCTGCTCAGGGGTGTCAAAACCAATCAGATGCTTGAAGATGTATCTGACGTTACATATTTCAGGGACCAGAAGAAGCATGATTTGCAGTCTCCTGATGAGCTAATTCAAAGCATCTCAAACAGGTTTAACAGAAGTCGGCATCCCTTCCTGAAGAAAATATCTGTGGTTGATTTGCCGTCATTGATGTTCGATTATGATAACCAATCAGACACTTTTGGTTTGCCTTCTCTACCATTACCCCAGGATATCATCAGCTGTGAAGGCATGGTTCTTATTGCCTCACTGCTATGCTCTTCTATACGCAATGTCAAACTACCATTTATGAGGAGAGTGGCTGTTCTGCTACTGAAGTCATGTTCATTGTATATTGATGATGAAGATCGGTTGCAGCGTGTACTTCCTTATGTGATTGCAATGCTTTCTGATCCAGCAGCTATTGTCCGCTGTGCTGCCTTAGAGACTTTGTGTGACATACTTCCCTTAGTTAGGGATTTTCCACCAAGTGATGCTAAAATCTTTCCCGAGTACATTCTTCCTATGCTTTCCATGCTTCCTGATGATCCTGAAGAAAGTGTGAGGATATGGTACGCATGCAATATATCTAAGTTGTCTCTGACTGCTTATGGATTTTTAATCCACTCAATAAGCTTAAGTGAGGCTGGGGTGCTCAATGAGTCTAATTTATCGCAGAAGACAAACATGCCCTCCAAAGACAGATCTGAAAGACCAGAAAGTATAAAAAATATGGCACAACTTGCACATCTGCGAAAATCAATTGCTGAAATTATTCAAGAACTGGTAATGGGCCCAAAGCAAACTCCAAGTATCAGGAGAGCACTACTGCATGACATTGGCAATCTTTGTTGGTTTTTTGGCCAGAGGCAGAGTAACGACTTTCTCTTGCCCATTCTGCCTGCTTTTCTAAATGACCGAGATGAGCAACTCAGGGCAGTGTTTTATGGGCAGATAACATACGTGTGCTTCTTTGTGGGTTGCCAAAGTGTGGAAGAGTATCTTTTGCCCTACATTGAGCAGGCTTTGACTGATGTATCTGAACCTGTAATTGTAAATGCATTGGATTGCTTGGCAATTCTATGCAAAAATGGGTTTCTGAGGAAAAGAATCCTTCTTGACATGATAGAGCATGCTTTTCCATTGTTATGCTATCCTAGCCAGTGTGTAAGGAGAGCTGCTGCAACTTTTATTGCAGCCAGCAGTGAGAGCCTAGGTGCTGTTGATTCGTATGTTTTTCTGGCACCTGTCATACGTCCCTTCCTCCGAAGACAACCCACATCTCTGGCTTCAGAAAAGGTTCTTCTTTCATGTCTAAAGCCACCAGTGGCTAGAGAGGTGTTTTACCATGTCTTAGAAAGTGCCAGGAGTTCAGACATGCTGGAGAGACAGAGAAAAATATGGTACAACACATCATCACAATCTAAACAGTTGGACGCATTGGATATGCTTCAGGGTCCAAGGGTGTTGGATCAGATGAAGGGCTGGTCTGATGGACAAAATGACATTTGTAGTAACAAATCTTCAGCTGACGAAAATCAAACAATGGACCTCTCTAATGACGCTGATAATCGTTCAAACACGAAAGCCCCAGGAAACATAATTCGTAATACTTCCTATGGAATTGATTCCGGTGATATTCTTGAATCAGAAAAGTTGCGGCTGTCTGGCTTTATGTCTCCACAACTTAGTGGGATGAAAAGCTTGATTGAAAAATCTTCGGAAGGAGTACCATTGTACTATTTTAAGGTTAATAATAAACAAACACTTGGGCCTTCAACGACTTCTGATTCTTTACCCTACAGCTCCTTAGGGTTTGGTTCTTCTTCCCTGCCATTTATGGATCAAGCAAACAAATCATTTAACCTGGCTAGTTCTGTTCCAGCTCCTAGGTTGGTCTCGGGGTCAATTAGCAGCGGAAGTAGTTCAACACAGTTGAGGAGAGTTGTACATGAAGTTGAAGACAGGGACAGTGATCAAACAACCGTCATGAATAGCAAGTTTCTAG
Source organism: Gentiana straminea (assembly GCA_036785695.1). Lineage (NCBI taxonomy): Eukaryota > Viridiplantae > Streptophyta > Magnoliopsida > Gentianales > Gentianaceae > Gentiana > Gentiana straminea. Next base: position 1,435,228 of record JAVUPR010000413.1, on the reverse strand, counting down.
AGCTGGGAGCGTCTGCCATGTCAAAGGGGAGTTCGTCGACCTTGGACAGTGGCTCTGTTAATACTGAAGAAGCGGAAGTGCCATCATATGCTCGGGCATTTGCATTTCCAGATTCAGGATGGAGACCACGGGGGGTACTGGTTGCACATCTCCAGGAGCACCGTTCTGCTGTCAATGACATTGCTGTTTCTACCGACAACAGTTTTTTCGTCAGTGCCTCTGAAGATTCTACAGTTAGGCTTTGGGATTCCAAAAGGTTGGAGAAGGATATCTCATTTAGATCAAGGTTAACATATTCATTAGGTGGAAGCCGTGGATTGTGCGTTCAAGTTCTCCAGGGTTCTGCTCAGGTTGTTGTTGGAACTTGTGATGGAACCATACATATGTTCTCTGTTGATCACATGTCCAAGGGACAAAGCAATGTCACAGAAAGGTACTCAGGTATAGTTGATATAAAAAAACATGGTACTGGGGAAGGTGCTATACCAAGTCTTTTGAACTACTCTCCAGATGGTGGTATTCGCAAAATGATATTGTACAGCACCCAAAATTGTGGGATCCACCTATGGGATACAAGAACAAGCTCACATGCTTGGGATACAAAAGTGATTCCTGAGGAAGGATACATAAATTCTCTGGTTGCCGACCCATGTGGAAATTGGTTTGTTTCTGGTTCCTCTAGAGGTGTGCTTACTCTGTGGGATTTGAGGTTCTGCATACCAGTGAATTCATGGCAGTATTCTCTTGCATGCCCAATTGAGAGAATTTGTCTTTTTGTTCCTCCAGTTAATTCATCCTTCTCTGCTGCAACAAGACCCCTTGTCTATGTTGCAGCAGGCTGTAATGAGGTTTCTCTTTGGAATGCAGAAAACGGAAGTTGCCATCAGGTATGTTTGGATCACTGTTTATACGGGATATTTCTACATTTTGCTAAACTTCTTATGGTTGCATCTTGATTGTGTCCTTATGTTGTGTTCGTAGGTCCTGAGGCTTGCCAACAGTGGCAGCGAGATTGAGAACTCTGACTCGCCTTGGGCCTTAGCCAGACTATCCAGTAAAGGAAATGCTAAGTCAGATTTACGGCTGAATGTTAATTATAAGTACAGAACCAATGAGCTAAATGAACATCCTCCTCGTCTGCCTGGTATCCGTTCCTTGCTCCCATTACCAGGTGGGGATTTGTTAGCCGGAGGTACTGACTTGAAAATCCGTCGTTGGGACCATTCTAGGTACGTACGTCTGTTTAGTGGCTTGAGTTATTATTACATATATCTTTGTTGTTCAAATAGACGAAGCCTGATACTTATTCAATCATAATGGATTTGACAACTTCTTGTTTCAGCCCTGATCGAAGTTATAGTGTTTGTGGACCATCTGTCAAAGGGGTTGGAAATGATGATTTTTACGAGACAAAGTCTAGTTTCGGTGTTCAAGTTGTGCAGGTATTAATCAATCAGCCAAATGTTGCTTTTTTTTGGTCATACTGTTTCTTGCAGCCACCATATTAGTTTCCCTCCGCATATTTTAGTGTCAAAGCATCTATCAAGACATCATTGTTGTTCGCCTTATATGAATTAACAACACGTGTATGTATGTATATATATCGATCTATAATGTATACACACACACACACACACACACACACACGTATGTATAACAACACGTGCCACTTCTCTCTTCCATTTCCACTCTGATTGAAGTTAATTGTTGGGGCGTCATCACTTTGCATTAACGAATGTATTTTTGTGGGGACACACAGGAGACGAGGAGAAGGCCACTTCCAGCAAGGGTGACGGCCAAGGCACTCCTATCAGGTGCGGCTACCGACTCAGCAGGTTGTCATCGTGATTGCATCCTTACTTTAGCTTCTGTGAAGCAGAACCAGAGGCTTTTACTTTCAGGCAGTAGGGATGGAGCTATAAAAGTTTGGAAGTGAGAAAGACCCCTAGAAAGAAAGATAGTGTTATTTTTTGTACATATTATTTTTACTGTTCAAAATCTGTTAGAATATGAGATGTGAATATTTTACTTAAAAAGTTGAACCTATATATATATATATATATATATATATATATATTTTACTTTCTGACATACATACATTCAGCACTGTATATTTCAGACCCGAATACATAATTTTGAAAATTGTTTTAACGGCTGTTAATCTGCTGTATAATTAACTTGATAAGTTTTAACAAGTGTTGTATGAAAATCCAGCAATAGTTATTTCCTACCTGAGACCAGTATGATATCCAAAAGGGCAATGTTAATAGCACCACACCCAATATACTCGGACATCATACCTGTGCAAAATTCGATTTTTTAGAGGTCGAAATAAAACATTTCGATTTTTTTGGAGTTGAAATAACACATTTCGACCTCTAAAAAGTCGAATTTTACACAAGTGTAGTGCCCGAGTATATTGGGTGTAGTGCCATTTTTAATATTTCAAGTGATATGCAAAAGAATAAAAAACTGCCCCATGAAAATCTCGAAAAATGACTCAAATCCCTGCTCTCACCTTAGTAAATGATGCGTCAACATTGCCATTTTTAACATCCTCTGTTGGCCGCACCCACTCATCCAAAAAATATAGGACAGAGGCCCGCGTCCGATAAGCCTTCATAGCCCCATAGCCTCTTAGTAATTGTCTATAAGATTATAGGTGGGGTGACACGTTTTCTTATTTAATAGCACTACGTTTTAGAGTAGTAATATGTCCCCCACAATTTTGGCCTATTTATTGGCTCCCCCGTGTCCAAAATCAACACTTTCCGCGAAAAAAATAAATTAATACAGTCATTTGAGCAAGAAAAAACTTGCCGAAATAAAGGAATTTTTTTTAAATTATATTATAAAAAGACTAGAATATACAATTATGGATGCGCCGCAGGTCCAATCAGTCGACGCCGTAACCAAATTTCCCCAAGTTGAAGATTCAGAGGACAAAGTCATCGACGGCTGGTAATTTTTATGCTTTTCATTTATTCGGCAGTTTTTTTCCTTTCTATTTCTAGATACTATACCTCGATACTTTTTCAAAAAAAGGGGATTTTTTTTTCTCTTTATTTTCGTAATCCGTTGAAAATATTGGACTGAATTGACGATGTATTTTCTGTTTTTTTGATTTTTTTTTATTTTGCAGTTGTTCTTGCTTTTATGAATGCGTTGATGCTCTCCTGGATTTTTTTTGCTGCGCGGACTTATGTTAGTGTTTTAATTTTAAATCTCTAGACAATTAATTAGTATAATAATAGGCAATATGTACTACTGAATATTTTTATTTTTATCTGTTTGCTACTTTTATTATTATCCTGATGTAATTTAAGAATTAAGACACTCTGAGTTGAATGAAAAAGAAAAAAGTGATCTTTGATCTTTTTTTTTTCATTTTTTTACCACCTTTTATCGTGACTAATGTATGCAAAATTACAGTATTATAAAATTTGTCAAAAGAAAAAGGGATCTTTGATCTTTTTAACCACCATTGACTAACAAGTATTCAGAGGGAGCCTTCAATACTTGCAAACCGAATTGACATTTTGAGTCAAAGACTCGATTATCGATCTTTGAAAAATCGATTTGTCTAGGAATCGATCTTTTAAAGAGTCGACCGACTCATTCTAATGCATGATATATGTGCATTGATAAAATCGTTATGTTGTGCATATAAAAGACGTTCATTATGATAGATAGACACATATTGGTTTATAGAAATAGTTACCGACGACTCAAATAAAAATGGTCCAAACCAATTGCAAAAAACGAATTATTATTTTGTTTGGCTACAAATCATATCGGATTATATTCATTTGGTTATGGTTATTTTTATTCTACCTCGGTTCAATCCGAACTCAAATTGGTTATGTGACCTAATATTGGTTAAACGTACCTCACCACCCCACCGTCATCATTTGCTCCATCACCCCACCGACTCCGCTTTCACCTTCCATTGCCTACCCGCCACTTGCTAACACACCATCACTTGCTACCGCCCACCCTTCCATTACATGTCACTGCTCGCTTCACAATTACCTACCCCACCATCATTTGCCAATGCACACCAACTACCACCCTTCACATCTTCACCTGTCACTGCTCACCGTACCATCATACTCCCAACTACTATCAACCGCCATTACCCACCACTTACACCACCAACACCACATCCATCATCCACCCAATATCACTATTAACCTCCATCACTCAACTCACTACCACCGCCAACCAACACCACATCCATCATCCACCCAATATCACTCTTAACCTCCATCACTCAACTCACTACCACCGCCACTCACACTACCCTCACTACCCATTACCACCCCACCACCAACACCCGTTGCCATCACATACCTTACCACCACCCTACTCTACTCCTCCGCACATTGCAACTCCACCCATCATAATATTTGTCAATTTATACTCAGACTCTGTTTGGTTTGAAGTAAACAAAAGAAAAATAAAAAAAGTAGGATGGGGGGATTTATGTGTAGTGTGTGATATTCTGTATCGGAAAAGAAAAGAAAGAGAAAATTTGGAAACCAATGGAAATGATACAATGTAATTAATTAAAAAGTTAAAGGGATTTTGATATTTCATATCATATCCTCTATTCAATCCAAACACTACAAAAGGACATTGAAATCACTCATCCCCCCTCCTTCTCTTCAATCACAATTTTTCTCTTTTCTTTTCTTTTTGTTTCCTTCAAACCAAACGAAACCTGAATGTCGTCAATTTCATTCTATCGCGTACCGAACATAGATATATAATCGTGTTTATCCTATTGCTTTACACTATATATATGCGCGTTTCATCATTCCATTGTCCATTTGTGAGGCTAGTTGGAGACTTTGAGGTAGGTACGTAATGCCAGCCCACACACACAACAACAATAAAAAAATTATAAAAAAAACCAAAAAAAGGAAAATCATAGAAAGCTAGATGTATCCTTTTTAGTACGACTTTTACTCCACCACAAAAAAACTTGTGTCGTGGATACATTGAAGGTGGACTATTACAAGTTTAATTCTAATGTTACTTAAAATGATATGGAGTCTTTATATGTATCAAACTAAGTATACCGACGTACTATGAAAGCGAAGTCCAGTTCTAATGACCGTTGCAAAAACAAAAAAAAATCAAAATCCAAATCAATTTGACAGCATACATGCAAATACAAACCAGAGCTTTATCCAAATAAAAGTTTAAATTCAAACAAGAATCAGCACATAAATAGACCTCATTTATCTATAAAGACTTCGAATTAAAGGGATCAAGGTGACTTGGAGAGATAAGGAGGAGTTTGGAGAAATAAGCAGAAGTCACCGAACTGTGAACCTGGACGTGTTTGGGATCAGTGATCAAGGGCACTAGCTCCGTATGTAGTAGCAATCCGACTCTCTGTGATTATCTTTTCAGTTAAAACAAGGATTTATCCTGTCATTCAAAAAATACAAATTTAGGTTTTCTTTGTGTATAAATAAAGCAGCTCATTGTAAGTTCGAATTAAGCAAAAAACACAGAAAAAGCTTCAATAATATATTTGTTTTTCCAGAAATTGTTCTTCAGTTCAATTCAGAAAGTGTGTGTGTGTGTTTGTGTTTTTCTACATGGTATCAGAGCTATTGGTGATCAATCACCATGGCAACACTATCAATTAATGTAGCAAATTTTATCAGCCTCAAACTAAACTCAAAAAACTATCCATTATGGCGAGAACAGGTCCTGGCATTGGCCGAAAGTCAAGATCTAGCAGCACATCTCACAGATAGCAACTCAGCACCACCAGAATTCATCACCACAACAGCCAGCACAGAATCTGCAACAAGTCCAACTCCAGGATCAACAACTAGTGCAGCCACAACATCAGCAAGGAATCCAGATTATGTGGCATGGAAGAAATCTGATAGAATGCTCAGGGGGTGGCTTATTGGATCCCTTTCAGAAGAATCTTTAGGACTTGTCATTGGATTAGACACAGCACATGGTGTATGGGATGCCCTTAAGAGATCCTATGCTCAAGATTCACAGGAGAGGGAATTTAACTTAAGGCAACAAATAACATACTTAAGAATCAGATGACAAGGACATCAATGAGCATGTGAGGCAATTTAAGGGACTCTGTGATAGTTTGGCTGCAATTGGCAAACCTATCACAGATCCAGAAAAGGTTTACTACTTGCTAACCAGCCTTGGTCCTGAGTATGAAACATTCACTACTACTATGCTAAAACCACCCAGGCCCACATACTTTGAGCTGGTGTCACAACTACAAAGTTTGGATCAGAGGAGATCCTGGTTCACCACCAATTCAGATCAAAGCATACTGTCTTCCATGGCTTTCTATGGACAAAAGACTCAGCAACAATCTAACACTCCTAAATTCAACTCAACAGGAAGAGGCTTTCAGGAACAGAAGACCAATTACAGGAGCACCAATGCATCTACTCAAGGAGAACATAACCTGGGAGGTATAGGATTCCAAGTCTTCAAAAGAACGACTAAAGCTGAAAAAGAGCAGTACAAGAATGAGGTGTGCCAGTGTTGTGGTATGACAGGTCATGTGGCTAAAATTTGTTGGTGGAATAAAAGTAAAACTCAATCCAGTGATATACCACAAGCCCTGTCTGCCCTGACTCTGGACAACACCATAGCAGACACTGAATGGATAGTTGATACAGGAGCCTGAAGTCACATGACAGGTAACAAACATATATTGCATAACCTATGTGCATATCAAGGCTCTGAATTTGTTCTTATTGTTGATGACACACAGTTACAAATAAAAGGAATAGGTCAGATTCATATATGCACAGACACTACAACCATATCTATACTTAATGTATTGTATGTACCAGAATTAAAGAAAAACTTACTTTCAGTTAACCAACTAGCAAAACAGTACTCTGCTGAATGTATATTCACTAATAGTGGATTTGTTTTGAAGGACAAAGTGACATGGCAGGTGCTCATGGAGGGGGGCTTAGAGGATAATTATACATTCTCCCTAGCAGTCCAAAAGCTTATTTTTCTCATCGTTTTAGGTCTTGCTCTGTTGAATTGTGGCATCAAAGGCTGGGGCATGTTCAGTTTCCTACAGTCCAGGTCATGAAGAATAAAGGCCTCATTGAGGTCCTAGGGAATAAGAAGCAAGAACATGTGTGTGAAAGTTGTCAATTGGGCAAGCTGAGTAAACTGCCCTTTAAACAATCTGACCAGACCAGTTCTTGTATGTTTGATTTAATTCATTGTGACTTATGGGGCCCTGCTCCTGTTGAATCTATTGGAAAGTTTAGGTTTTATGCTTGTTTTGTTGATGACTATTCGAAATATATTTGGTTTGTTCCCCTTAAACACAAATTAGATTTCTTTCAGGTTTTTCTTAATTTTGAAAGTTATGTCTTAAGACAGTTTGACAAACATATAAAAAAAAAATCACACAGATGGGGGTGGAGAATTCCTGAATCATAAACTCACCTCACATCTCTTAAAGACAGGCATCACTCACCTAATATCATGTCCTCATACACTTGAACAGGCTGGTGATGTAGAAAGAAGACATAGGACCATTAGAGAACTTGGCCTTACTATGCTTTTCCACAGCATATTACCCCTGTTTCTTTGGGTAGAAGCCTTTGCCACAACTGTTTACCTAATCAAAAAATTACCCTCCTCAACATTAAACATGAATTCACCTCACTTTGTTCTCCACAAGACCAATCCAGACTATTATACCCTCAGAGTTTTTGGTAGTAGATGTTATCCTTACCTATGGGATACAAAAAGGAATAAATTTGATCCCAAATCCTTGCCCTGCGTCTTTGTTGGCTATAGCACACAATACAAGGGGTACAAATGCTTCCACCCTACAACCAGAAAATTCTTTCTTTCAAGACATGTCACCTTTGATGAAACCCTTCTGCCCTACAAAACCAAGGCAATTGTCAATACCCCATATGTACATAATATCTTTGATTCTTGGAACCCCACAAATACACCACCCACACACACACACCCAACAACATCCCAACCTTAATGTCCCGGACCAAATTGATCCTCTCACAATCATTACCACATACCAACCTGACCCTACTACCTCTAATCCTCAACATGAATCAGACCTGTTCCAAACCTCAACTAGCCCTCCTGTCAACCCCACAGTCAGTACCACTCACTCACCAAACACAAATGATACACAGGATTTACCAGAAACACCTACAACATCACCAATGTATACTCATACACAAGACCTGTCAGGTGCCACACCAGACTCAGCCCTGCATTCCTCACAGTCTCAAGTACCAGATCCGAACCCAGGATCACCAGTACATGCTCCTGATTCTCCTATCTCTCCACCTACTATCCCTCAGATAACCACTAGGGCTCAACATGGCATATTCAAGCCAAACCCTAAATATGTCTTCACCACAATCATTCCCGCCATACCTAAAGAACCAAAGTCAGTCAAATCTGCTCTTGGTCATACAAGGTGGAAGGCTGCTATGCAAGATGAATTAGATGCCCTCTCACACAACCAGACCTGGCATCTAGTCCCTAGGACTCCTAACATGCATGTTATAGGGTCAAAATGGGTCTACAAGGCTAAGCTCAAACTTGATGGCACTCTAGACAGATTAAAAGCCAGACTTGTGGCCAAAGGATACAGTCAGATTGATGGTATTGACTATCTGGAAACCTACTCCCCTATGTGGTTAAACCAAGTACAATTAGATTAGTTCTCAGTATAGCCCTCAATCAGTCCTGACCAGTCAAACAATTAGATGTTCACAAAAGATATATACATGTCACAACCACCAGGTATGACACACGTAGACTACCCAAATCATGTGTGCAAATTGGACATGGCACTTTATGGATTAAAATAGGCTCCCAGAGCCCGGTTTGACAAGTTTAACACCTTTTTGGTTAAGTATGGTTTTCAGTGCGGTCTCTCTGATCCCTCCTTGTTTTATTATCACTCTAACAATGGGACTCTAGTCCTTATGCTCTATGTGGATGACATTTTGCTTACAGGATCCAACTCAGAGCTATTGGCATCATTCATCACTCTCTTGAGTCAAGAATTCTCAATGAAGGACTTGGGCCTTATACACCATTTCCTTGGAGTACAGGTACATCACACTGCTACAGGATTGCACCTGGATCAATCTCATTATGCTCAGACTATTCTGGATAAAGCAAATATGCTTGACTGCAAGCCCATGAGGACACCTCTTGCCACCAAACATAAAGAAGAATCAGAGTCAGAACCTTTAGCAGATCCTACATACTACAGGAGCCTAGTTGGGGCACTGCAATACCTCACCTTCACCAGACCTGATCTCTCATTCAGTGTGAACTATGTCTCACAATTTATGCAACAGCCAACTACTGCTCATCTCATACTGGTCAACAGAATTCTCAGATATGTCAAGGGCACCATAGAACTTGGAATGACACTCTATAAAGGCCCCATCACACAACTTTTGGCCTACTCCCATTCTGATGCAAATTGGCCCACCTTAGTTGCCTTCTCTGATGCAGATTGGGCAGGATGCCCATTTACTAGACGATCCACAACAGGCTACTGCACATTTCTTGGTCCTAACCTCATCTCCTGGTGTGCAAAAAAGCAACCCACTGTTTCCAGATCAAGCTCAGAGGCAGAATACAGAGCAATGGCTCACACTGCTGCAGAAATCACCTGTCTTACTTATCTCCTACAAAAGCTACATGTCTCCCTATCTACTACACCAGTGCTCTACTCAGACAATCTCAGTGCACTCCATATGACTATAAATCCTGTTTTTCATGCCCGAAGTAAACACATAGAGTTGGATTACCATTATGTACGTGAGCAAGTGGCTAGACATCTACTGGTTACTAAACACGTTCCAGCAATTGACCAACTTGCAGATATATTCACCAAAGCTCTGCCTAAGGTTCCCTACTTACAGCTGAGACACAAACTCGGCCTCCAACCCCGGCCTCGTTTGAGGAGGGGTGAAAGCGAAGTCCAGTCCTAGTGACCGTTGCAAAAACAAAAAAAATCAAAATCCAAATCAATTTGACAGCTACATTCAAATACAAACCAGAGCTTTATCCAAACAAGAACCAACACATAAATAGACCTCATTTATCTACAAAGACTTCGAATTAAAGGGATCAAGGTGACTTGGAGAGATAAGGAGGAGTTTGGAGAAATAAGGAGAAGTCACCGAACTGTGAACCTGGACGTGTTTGTGATCAGTGATCAAGGGCACTAGCTCCGTATTTAGTAGCAATCCGACTCTCTGTGATTATCTTCTCAATTAAAACATGGATTTATCCTGTCATTCAAAAAATACAAAATTAGGTTTTCTTTGTGTATAAATAAAGCAGCTCATTGTAAGTTCGAATTAAGCAAAAAACACAGAAAAAGCTTCAATAATATATTTGTTTTTCCAGAAATTGTTCTTCACTTCAATTCAGAAAGTGTGTGTGTGTTTGTGTTTTTCTACATACTACACTTACATTTATCAAAATTTTTATTAAACATGTATATTGAGTTAATAATTAACTTTTTTTTTGAGTGGAATAATTAACTTTTCTGAATGACGATTGCAACATTCGATATTTGACTAAAGATTTGACATGTAAAAAAATCGATTCGACGGTACATAGCATGATAAATGTAATGCATCGATAAAGTCACGATACTACAAATAAAGGGTCCTGTTTCACTGGGTATTCACAGGTTGCTTAGGGATTCAAATGTTTTAGTCTTGCAAGCTTTTTAACATAAACGAGGTAAAATTTGGGGATGATGATGTTGTTGAAGAAGGTTTGGACTATCCCATCTATTTGCCTATCAAAGTTATCTAAATGTTATTTTCGAAGGCGATTCATGAGAATTTTCGCCCTTTAATAAACGTTGAAGTCGAAAGATAGTGGGAAATTAAGCACCGGCATAACTAAATCTATTATCTTTCCACTTGTGAGAAGTCGAAAGATAGGTTATTTTCGATAATGTGATCATTGGAGAATATGAAAATTAAGTTAAAGATATTTTTATGAAAATTATTATATTTCATCTTTGCTTTCAAATTTTTGGATTTAGATTATTATTTTAATACCACTTTGAAACATTTTCTAATCGACTACTCATTTTTTAACAGTTTATATTTCTCCATATATTTTTTACAATGTACAACATTCATCTTACTCCTCAAAAAAAAAAAAAAAAAAAAAAACATTCATCTTACAAACCCTTTAAGGAAAAAAAAAAAAAAAAAAAAAAAAAAAAACTTGCAAGCTTCTTAGTCAAACCCAAAGTACAAATTGTACAACTCCGTCCTCTCCACATCCTCCGGGAAAATAATAATAATAATGATAAAATAAAATAAGTTAAAATGAAATATAAAACAATAATCTTTTTTTTGCCAAGTCCGCAAAACAATAAAACAATAAGAGCAACAATTTATAACATAGGATACGATATTATTTTTTTTTGAAGTACATTTTTTTTTTAGAAAACAAAATTTTATTAGTCTATATCCGCCGAACAGGCGAGTAAAACATCACCCGGGGGCTGAGAACCCCAAGATGTTCGAGAAAAAAACCAACAATTCATGTCTAGCTAAAAGATGCACTGAGACATTTCCAACGCGCCGAATAAAACAAAAAGAAACAAACTGAAAACTTGACAAAAGCGCCAAACAATCCTGAACTAGGCACCCATAAACAGTGAGATCTCCCTAGGTCTGCGAAGACTTGCGATACTCGGTAAACAGTCACTCTCTACTTCCAGCCGTCCAATCCCAAGGTGTTGCGCCTCCCCCAAAGCTAGAAAAATTGCTCGAAGCTCCATATAGTTCACGGGATTGCCCGGATCAAAATGGTACGAGAAGGAGTGTAAAACTAGCCTGCGTGAGTCCCGAAAGATTGCCCCAATACCTGCAGCTGTCTCTGTAACCGACGCGTCCACGTTGCACTTTATGACACCTAACTGCGGTTTCGACCATCGATCCGGAAAATGTTGGCTTGAGCCCTGAGACCGATAACTTTCCATTGCTTCTGTATACTCCGTCGATGCAACCAAAGACCGCTCACACACCGCAGACACATAGACCGTCTGATTATCAAAGACGGACGAGCAACGGGCTTTCCAAATTCCCCACATAAGCCACACAAACCTGGCCGCGTCCTGGACGCCCTGGTCGTCTATTAAGCGCATAAAGAACTCCTCGAAGGATGCGGAATGAAGATGTTGTAAGGTACCAATGAATGGCGACGCTTGCCAAATTCGGACTGCCAACTCACACTCAAAGAGGACATGCCGCAAGGTTTCTAGAGTTTCCCCGCATGCCAAACAAAGACCATCCCCTAAACTCCTCCGCTGCAAACCCTGTCCAATTGCAAGACAATCATGAAGGCACCGCCACAAGAAATGCTGAATGCGCGGCTGGACGGGAAGGTGCCAACAACTTCTCCATAGACGGCCCTGGCCTGTCGAACTAGAAGAGCTTGCTCCCTCCGATGGTTGATAAAGAGATAGAGCCAAAATATAGCCGACCGAAACGTGTACACCCGTCTACGATCATAGTGCCAAACTCGTCGATCGGAGTGCCCCTCCCGGGGCCACAGTGGTTTCCAGAATAGCGTCCGATTCCCATGGCCGAACAATTTTACCGGTATATATCATCAGATACTCTTAAAGAGTACTACCTCCGTCCCATAAAAAGTGTCCACTTTTTGTTGGACACGGAGGTTAAGGAAATAATTAATGTGTTGTATTTCAAGAATGAATAGACAAATATACCCTTAACTAATCATAGATGCTTGTTTTGGAATATGAAAGGATTATGGAAAATTAAATGTTAAATAGGGGTATGATTGGAAAAAATGTATTTAATGATGTATTGGAAATTTAAATAGACACTTTTTATGGGACAATTCATTTTTCCGTTATTGACACTTTTTATGGGACGGAGGTAGTACTTTATTTTACAGTTGTAAATACATATATTTTTTTCTAGTTTATAAAATATATATCTCGATGAAATACATCAGATTATTTATTTTATATAATACTTTATATATAAAGAAAAATTAAAGAATTTGTATGAATGCGATAGATGTAAAAGAAATTTTACAGAATATGTATTTTAAAGTAAAATATAAAGTATCAACCGCAGTGTTATATTTACTGTCGAAATCTATAAAATAATTTTTTAAAAGATTTACGGTATTGCTCTAACAAATTGAATCTATATTTTTTTAAAATGGAAAAAGATTAAAATACCTTTTGAAAGTAGATTTTTAAATCAATAATCGATTTTCAAAAAATCGAATCTAATAATCTTTTGTCGGAAAGTCGATTATTGCTTCCATAATCGGTTTTTTTGAAAAGTCGTGTGATGTATTGATAGAATTGATGGAATAAAAATAAACACGTCCTTTTTTATACATTGATTATAATATAATAAGATTAATAATTAATATTGATCATGATTCAAACCTTTGTTAATTGATATAAATTATATACAGATGTATAATCTAATTTGTCTTCTCGTGTTAATATCATTTTCAATAAATAAAAGAAATATATAGACAAAACTGTTGTTTTATAACCTGAAACACAACGGTTATTTCCATAATCAAACTAAGTTTACTTAAATGATTAATTTAAAATTATCATGATCAACAGTAACACAACGATCATTTGCACAAATAGTGTATGTTCAGTTTACCTAAACGATTAATTTAAACTTATCAGTTATCACTACCAGTTATGTCAGATTATTCGTTGTTATAAAAAAAAAAAAAAAAAATTCCACTTATCTTGAACCCTATCAAGGGTCCCAGACTCATTCCACATCAAACGGCTTCAAATTTGCAAGCACTACCCCCTTACCCTGCCCCCACTTACACACGACCGCAGCTCTACACCTGTCTACCTTCCGGTCCTTCCCCTTTCACTCTCACCACTGCCGTTCTTCATCTTCCTCTCTATTTTCCCCTAAAAAAATTATTATTAATAAATAGTCTTGTAAATCGTAGCCGCAAATCGGCGGAAGAAGTGGCCAGTAAAAGCTGTGTGGACTAGGAAAGCATAGAAATGGTGAGACCGAGATGTTTCTTAGATATAAGCATTGGTGGTGAAATGGAAGGCAGAATCGTTGTGGAGCTTTACAATGATATTGCGCCCAAAACTGCCGAGAATTTTAGGGCACTTTGTACTGGTGAAAAAGGCATTAGCTCTCATACTGGTGTTCCCCTCCATTATAAGGTTCATATCCTTTTTCTGCTTTTATTATTCAAATGCGTAATTTTATATGCATATGCTATGTGCTTGTGTGAATTTTTTTTTGGAGATAGGATTTTATTTTTTTTTTTTTTTTTTGGGATCGGTTTTCATAAGGAGGAAGAATGAAAAAACAAATTCTGACGACTGCCGGCCGGTGGTGGAACAGTATGAGACATTTTTTTTTTCTTTTGTCGTCCGTGTGACCTTTTGTACTTGTTATGCATAGTGTTGTTAATGGTGATAAATGAAATAGAGCCGATTACGAACAAGCTCGTGTTCGACTCGTTATTATTTGTGATCGTTTGTTTGTTTAGCTTGACGAACCAGACATGAACAAAGATTATAAGCTCGTAACCTAAACGAATGAATATTAGCAAACTCGCGAACGTTTGATGATGTTCGTGATCCGGCATATATAGGTAAACCAATGTACCCTAACAAATAAGATGATAAGCCTTATATAAATCTAATATATACTTGAGTAATTTTATAGTTTATAGAATATTTATAGATCTAATATATACTCGAGTAATTTTTATAGAATATTTATAGAGTTTTTGTTGGTACTATGATGCTTTGAATTTAGAATATTTATAGATCTAATATATACTCGAGTAATTTTTATAGAATATTTATAGAGTTTTTGTTGGTACTATGATGCTTTGAATTTGCTTTGTACTTTGTCATTTATTCATTTGGAGTTGATTATTATACCTTAACTAGCCAAACTTGAACAGAGCTCAACTTGAATAGATACCATAACTAGCCAAACTTGAACAGAGCTCGAGCTGGGAGGTAAAAATACGTGTAGTAAGCCAAACTCAAACACGAGCGTGAACGGATTTTCTTTATGAATGAGTTGAGCTTGAACATAATTTTTTGTTTGTTCATTAAACAAACGTTTTCGCTTGTGGTCTTAATGAACCAAACGTGAACATATTTTTTCGTTCGTTTATTTTACGAACAAGCCCGTGACCTAAACAAGCACAAGCTTGAACAAGTGATACTCGGTTCGGTTCGGTTCGGCTTGTTAACATCACACCATGCATGATAGTACAACAAATATATATATTATTATGTCAATAAATAAATTCTTATATAAAGCACAAAATAATCAGATGTGATAAATAGGATTCAGCCATGAGTTTAATCCCATTAAAAGAAAAAAAATGGTTAAAATGATAATAGCTATAACAATTTTTTGTGGGGACCTCGAGTTTATAGGTTGTGTTTGTGGGAATTCAAAATATTTGGAAAAAAAGTACTATCATGAGCTCTGGTCAAACGTGTCAGTAGCAATTTCACTCAGTGTTAAACTTGAGATGGGGACGTTTTTGGGTAGTACATCGCACACGGTGCGAATATCCTTATTTTCACTTAGATACACGTGCGTTTTAAACTCCGTGTTTTAAAATGTAATTCATTTTATACGGGTAAAACACTTTAAACGTGGGTGTTTTTAAATGAAAATAAGGGTATACGCACCTTGTGGATTTACCACCCAAAAAAATCCCCCTTGAAATGGAGTGTCAGTGCTTCATTTGTTTAAAATGAAGTTTAGCTCCAACCCAAAGGACCTCCACTGCCTGCCCCTAGAGTTTCATGGAGGATACAAATCGTGAGTTATGCCTTAGTGGTTCAGTTTGTAAAGCAACACACCATTTTTTTTTTTTTTTTTGGCTGAGAGAAGTCGATAAAAGGTATTGAACTCCTATGCCCTAGCTCAAAGGTAAGACTGCCACCACAACACCCTTGCTCTTTTACTACTGAGCTATGAAGGTATGACCCTCGGGGGCTTCAGTGCTGCGTTTGTTACGAGAAATGATTTGGCTACAACAATTGTTTGCAAAACAGTTGAGATAACACATTATGACCCATTTTCTGACTGATACGAGCCCGTAAACGGTGGTGTAAAAGTGTCTAGTGACTCGGTTGTTTTGGCCATAGGAGTGCTCGTTTGTTACTGTCGTTTATTTTTCATTTTTTCGTTGTTCTTTTGCGAGTGGATAACAATAAAGATTGTTGCGCCAGTAATAGGTTCAATATTGTTAACGTTTATTAGCTTATCCTGTCGTATGAAGCTGCATCGGTTTGGAGATTAAGTCGTATTGAATGATATTCAATTAAAGAAAAAAACTACAGACAGATCCTTTCTGTATGATTTCAATTAACTTGTTTACACTAAGAATTTACTGTTTGTTTGAATGCAGGGTTCATGTATCCATCGTGTGTTACGTAGTTTCATGATTGAAGGCGGTGATATTTCAGATGGAAAAGGAACTGGAGGAGAATCTATATATGGACCGAAATTCGAGGATGAAAATTTCGAGCTAAAACATGAAAGAAAAGGAATGCTTTCAATGGCTAATTCTGGTTCAAACACTAATGGATCTCAATTTATAATTACCACGACCCAGGCCCCTAATCTTGATGGAAAACACGTTGTCTTTGGAAAGGTAATCAAAGGATTGGGGGTGATTCGTTCGATCGAGCATGTAGTCACGAAGGAAGATTATTATCCAACACTCGATGTCGTAATAGCCGATTGTGGGGAAATCCCCGAGGGAGAAGACGATGGAACATGCAACTTCTTTAAGGATGGTGACACTTTCCCTGATTGGCCAACTGAACTTTGCTTGAAATCAGATGATCTTTCGTGGTGGATGAATGCTGTGGATTCCATTAAAGCTATGGGAAACGAGAAGTACAAGGTATTCTCGTATTTACGGTCTTTCTTGGTATATGCATTCGATAATCTGCATTTCGTTTAAAATGCTTTTCTTTCTCGCAGAAAGAAAATTATAAAATGGCTCTAAGAAAGTACTGCAAGGCTCTCAGATACTTGGATAGGTGCTGGGAAAAGGAAAACATTGATAAATGTAAGTATATTTTAGAAAGGGATAAAGAAACTTTTGGTCCTTTTGTTTCACGATTTTTGCATTTCTATCCCCTTTGTTCATCTTTACACTTTTACCCCCCTCTCCTAGGCATTTTTTTTAATACCTTTTTAGTCCATTTTTTCCACGTGTCAAGTTTTCATTGGCTGGATCATGTCGTACCTTCAACGCTATATTTTTGACAAACGTTAAAAAAATAAATAGACGAGGGGCAAAAGTGCCAAAGATGAAACATTGGGGGATAGAAGTGTAAAAACAGTGGGGATTGAAGTGTAAAAACCGTGAAACAAAAGGGACGAAAAGTGTTTTCATAGGGCACTTGTACATGCGGGATTTTGCTAATTTACACCACCAAAATAATATAAAATAATACGTATTTACATTATACGACATCTCGATTAATACACTCCACAGCGTTTCTATCCATTTATCTATAACATTAAAATATTTATTTTAGATATAAAACACCAAAAGAACATCTACTACAAGTGCCCTTTAGGTGTTACATATCTAAAATAGAAATAGAAAACAAAAAAAGCGATATAAATATGATCTACGGATGATGGGGTATATCTAAAAATATTTAGGTATGGTGAATAGTGTTGTTACATATATAGAACAACACTATTCACCATACCTAAATATTTTTAGGTATAAATTATCTATTTAGGTCATATTTTGACCAGCTTTTTTGTTTTATTTATTTTATTTTAGATATAGGACCTTTAATAAACACCTTTCTTCAAGTTTCTATCTTTTAGAAATGAGACGATTCCGCTTTTGTGTTTTTGCAAGTGGGTTGATTTGACGAGGCTTTGTATATTCGATTTTGTAGTGATAAGTGAGCGTCTGAGGAAGACGAAGTCGCAAATATTTGCAAACTGTTCTGTAAGTATTATTTTTGACCAGAATTTATATACAATCAAGTAGATTAATATTTTATGACATTGCATAATCATGTTCCATAAAATTTTAATTTCTCTGTTTTGCCCTTTCTTTTTCCTTCTTTCTTCTTTCCTTCTTTCCTTCTTTCAGGCATGCAAATTGAAGTTGGGGGATCTTGAAGGAGCATTATTGGATGCAGACTTTGCAATTCGCGATGTTGAAGATAATGTAAAAGGGTTCTTTCGCCAAGGCCAGGTTTGAAATTTGTATAACCGTAAGTTTGTTCGAGTATATTTGGTGCTAATTTATGATTATTACTATTGCAAGCATTTTCTCTGTGAGCAATTTAGAGATATGGTAATCAGGGGCGGACCTGTGTACTCCAAGGGGGGTCACGTGACCCACTGAGATCCGGGAATTTTTTAGTATTGAAACGATGTAGTTTTGTTGTTAAAAAATGTAGTTTTGTTAAAAAATATAGTTTTAGGCTCCGGTGACCCACCGAAACAAATTTTTGGATAAAAAAATTTCTTGGATCTGCCTCCGATGGTAATTCAACATTGTATTAAAAAAAAAAAAAAAAAACATTGTATTCAACATTGCTATGAGTGCTATTTTCATGGTTTGTTTATCTGTTATATATTCTCAGGCGTATATGGCACTCAATGACATTTATGCAGCAGCTGAAAGTTTCAAAAAAGCATCTTTGTTATCACCGAACGATGGTAAATGAGTTGAATTTCTTTCCGCTTTGATTGTATGAATGAAGAATTAAGTGTCGGTTGGAGAATTTTTTAAATTTCCATTAAATTACGCCTTTTGCATTGTGTTTATGCATATAGGTGGAATCAAGAAGGAGCTTGCAATTGTGACAAAGAAGGTTTAGTAGTTTCCTCCTCCTGGCAATGTTTTTACTTCTTTTTCACTCTGGAGATTATTATTATTCGTGTTGTTATCACGATTGCAGATTGCTGATCGGCATAATCAGGAGAAAAACGGGTACAAAAAAATGTTCAAAAGATAAAAAACCGAGAGCAAGTTTTCTTGGTTGCTGTGTGGACTTGAGAGGGTGATAGCTATAAAAATAGGTGGTTCCAAAGACTCTTTTTTTCAAGCCTGTTTGTACATGATGCTAGGACATACACTGACTTCTTACTGCAATCAATTAGAAACTTTTGTTGCACTACTTTCCTTTCCTACCCCCCCCAAACCCCTCTATTTCTGAGCCAAAATAGGGTAAAAGGGTAATAGGTGTGTTCATTATTAATCATTAAATGTGTTCAATGTATATCAATCCTCAAGCCATTCAAGAGCTTAGATCTGCTATTCTTATCCCCGGGAGAGTCTTTTCACACCTATGTTTTATTCTAACCGAATTTGAGTCGTGAAATAACTTATATCTGGATCGAATCGGAGTCAGGATGTTGGGATATTTTCTAGACTTAATATCGATCAGAAAACACAATTTATACCTTTTGATTGAAATTCAGTCAGTAAAGTAATCAACATTTGGTTCAAATTTTAGTCGGAATCGATTAGCCAAAAAGTAGAAGGGTAAATTTGGAAAAAAAAATGACGTGTTAAGATAATTTATAGGTGTGAAAAGCCTTTTACTATTCCAATATATTAATGTCAAGTACATTTTCTCTGGATCATCATCATGCAGAAGTTTACATGTTATATCATTGATTTATGTTTATATTTTATTCCATTGATTTAAATTTGTAAACTTTACCATAATCATTAACCACTACTTCAATATTCATAGTAACCAATAAATATGTTGACTAAAATAAATGTTATTACTTCTATTTTTTGACACGTGCCGACGTGCGTACTGGAGTTTGGTGGTCGATAAACAACTACCACCCCGTCTCAAAATGTATTTCTATTTGAGATTTTTCATACTTATTAAGAAAGTTGATTAAATTGATTATGTGTCATTAATTTTGATAAAAAAAAGTCTAAAATGACATTTGATTGTTATTAATGCAAAGTAGTGAAAATTGAGTTGGTAAGTAATAAATTAGGGGTAAGTAATCCAACCCCCGAACCCGCCTTTATCCCTTAAAAATGTCCTTCATGCCCCCAACTAATTAAGAATTTGGTATCTGTTCGGAAGTTTACCACTGATAACAATGTGAGTGTGATTTTTGATCCGTTTGGTTTTTCTGTGCATGACTTACAGACGGGAATGAGGCTCACGAGATGTGAGAGCACGAGTGATCTGTATCCCATCACTCCCACGGGCCAAAATCACGACTCCCCACATTCGGTGTTTTTAGCTTCCTCTCTATGGCATGATCGTTTGGGTCACCCGGGGCCCATGTGTTAGATTCACTACGTCAAAATAAATTGATTGAATGTAGCACCGCCTACCGGTCTCGTGTTTGCCAATCTTGTGTTATTGGAAAACATATTAAATTGCCCTTTTCTCCGTCAACTTCGGTTACTGTTTCACCTTTTGATATTATTCATAGCGATTTGTGGACATCTCCCGTGGTTAGTTCGTCGGGACATCGTTATTATGTTCTTTTCTTGGATGATTATTCAAATTTTTTGTGGACTTTTCCCATTGCAAATAAATCTCAAGTTTTTCCCATTTTCACGTCATTAAAAAATCATATTCACACTCAATTCGAACGTGGTGTCAAAAATGTTCAATGTGATAATGGCCGTGAATTTGATAATAAATTGTTCTGGCAATTTTGTTCCACAAATGGGATTAATTTTCGGTTGTCGTGCCCGTACACGTCCCCTCAGAATGGGAAAGCCGAACGAAAAATTCGATCCATAAATAATATCATGAGAACTCTTCTCCTTCGCTCGTCCGTGCCACCGTCGTTTTGGCACCACGCGTTACAAATGACCACCTACCTCCTTAATATTCTTCCGAGTCACTTGTTAAATAATTGGTCTCCTGTCAAAATGCTATACCAAAAGAATCCCTCGTACTCTCACCTTCGTGTTTTCGGGTGTCTGTGTTATCCTCTCTTTCCGTCTACTACGATACACAAACTTCAAGCCCGGTCCACTCCGTGTGTTTTTTTGGGTTTTCCATCGAATCATCGTGGGTATAAGTGTTTTGATTTGTCGAGTAATAAAATAATTGTGTGTCGGCACGTGGTTTTTGATGAGAGCATTTTTCCTTTTGCTACGATACACACACAGCCTTCACAGGCATATGAATTTTTGGAGCTGGATAATGTCCCCATTTCCCAACTTCAGCAACAACCCACCTCTCCCTCGGCCCAGCCCAGCCCTGTTTTTTCCCCTCCAACCTCGCCTCCAAACCCAGCCTCCCCTACGGCCCACTCTCCCGAACCTGACCAGCCCGACACCCGATTTTCACCAACCAGCCCAACAGCCTATACAACCTCGAAGAATGGCCGTTTCTAGCCCAGTCACACGCGGCCAGCGTGGTATTTTCAGGCCCAATCCGAAATATACTACCGACCACGTTTTGCACACCAGCGTTACGAAATCACCTCTTCCCCGTAACCCTGTGGTTTCTCTTCGTGACCCGAGTTGGAAATTGGCTATGACTGACGAGTATAATGCTCTTATTAAAAATAAGACGTGGGATTTAGTACCACGTCCGCAAGGGTGAATATTATTCGGTCAATGTGGATTTTTGCTCATAAAATAAAATCTGATGGTTCTTTTGAGAGGCATAAAGCCCGTCTTGTAGGTGATGGTAAAACTCAACAGGTTGGCATTGATTGTGGGGAGACGTTTAGCCCGGTGGTCAAACCGGCCACAATTCGGACTGTCCTCAGTATTTCGTTAGCCCGCAATTGGCTGATTCATCAGCTGGATGTGAAAAATGCGTTTTTGCATGGCGACCTCAAAGAGACAGTGTATATGCATCAACCAATGGGTTTTCGGGATTCTGAGCATCCTGAGTATGTTTGTTTGCCTCGCAAATCTTTATATGGGCTTAAATAGGCACCTCGGGCTTGGTACATGAGATTTGCAAATTTTGTGTCTGGCATGGGCTTCGTGAACAGCAAATCTGATAATTCGTTGTTCATTTATAAGAATGGGTCTGGCATGGCTTATTTATTACTCTACGTGGATGATATCATTCTTACTACTTCGAGTGATGGTCTCCGCCAGTCCATCATGGACAAACTGGGTTCGGAGTTTGCTATGAAGGACTTGGGCCAGTTGAATTATTTTTTGGGTATTCGGGTGACTCGCACTGAGAATGGGCTATTTCTCTCTCAACGTACTTATGCGGCTGAGATCATTGACCGTACGGGTATGGCATCGTGTAAATCCTCCCGGACTCCAGTTGACACCAAACCAAAGGTAAGTGCGTCGGCGGGGGACAAGGTTGTCGATTCCACTTTGTA
Source organism: Gentiana straminea (assembly GCA_036785695.1). Classification (NCBI taxonomy): domain Eukaryota; kingdom Viridiplantae; phylum Streptophyta; class Magnoliopsida; order Gentianales; family Gentianaceae; genus Gentiana; species Gentiana straminea. The sequence goes on along the minus strand of JAVUPR010000413.1, from coordinate 1,412,798 downwards.
CCGAAGTCTGGCAGGTGCACTGCAGTATCTTACGTTCACTCGACCAGATATATCCTATGCCGTTCAGCAGGTGTGTCTCCATATGCATGATCCACGGCAGGAACATATGAGTGCTCTCAAACGTATTATCCGGTATATTACATCTTGGCTTGCATCTTTACCCGTCCTCGGTGGCGGACCTGATCTCCTATACGGATGCGGATTGGGGAGGGTGTCCGGATACTCGTCGCTCCACATCAGGGTATTGTGTGTTTTTGGGCGACAATCTCATCTCTTGGTCATCGAAGCGACAACCAACACTGTCTCGGTCAAGTGCTGAAGCCGAGTATAGGGGCGTGGCAAATGTGGTTTCTGAATCGTGTTGGCTACGTAATCTTCTTCTAGAACTACATTGTCCGATTCAAAAGGCTACCTTGGTATATTGCGACAATGTGAGTGCCATATATCTATCCGGGAATCCGAGTTCAACATCAACGTACGAAGCATATCGAAATGGACATTCATTTTGTCCGAGAAAAGGTGGCACGGGGCGAAGTTCGCGTTCATCATGTTCCTTCGAGGTATCGATTGCGTATATTTTCACGAAGGGGTTGCCGCCGATATTATTTGAGGATTTCCGGAACAGTCTCAGCGTTCGTGAGCCTCCCGTTTCGACTGCGGGGGCGTGTTAGAATATAAAATATATCCTAGTATATTTTGTAATATTCTGTATTTATTGTGTACATTTAGTTACCATACGTAGTGCCTATAATCAAGGCTTTGTCAATTGTATATATAATACACTACATCAATGAGAATGATCATGGAATTATATTCTTTTAGGTATAATTTGTCACTATGATTCTTGTTTTTTTTTTTTTTTATTTTATTTTATTTTATTTTTAAAGGCACTATGATTCTTGTTGGTATACCGATTTCGGAAATCGTAATCGAAGCATCGTCTATGTTTTATATTGTATTTCCAATTTAAATTTATAATTGCACTAAATTCAATACATATATCGTCTATGTTTTATATGTTTTATGTTTTATTTTGTTTTCGTTCTCAGACTTTTGTTGAATGGGGTACCTGGCCTCCGGAATATGTACTTCTAGCTTGCCAAGCCAATTGTGCTTGATAAATATAGTTTTCTCTTAAATAAAAAAAAAATTAAAAATACATATATCACAATTGAATCTCACTAAATGTGTTAAAAAGTGGTACCATATGAAATTAAAACCTTTGCATTCAAATTAAAAATGAAATAAGAAACAACACAGACTTACTGCGCCAAGTAGAAGAATTACTTCACAAGGCGTTTACAAATCATAATATAAGAGGAACAAAACATTTACTAAAAAATAAAAAAAAGGATTTTCTTCATCATATGGAGACAATTTTATCATACCAAATAATCAATTATATGTTATTTAGCATGATCTAATGGTCCATTAGATAAAAAAAAACCATTCTATTTTTTTAAGTTTTTCTTTTCTTTTATTTTATTTTTAAAAACGTATCTATTGCAATGTTTTTTTTATATGCAAAATAACATAAAACATGTGTTATTTTACATATACGTTACTCATCAGAGACTCGTTAATTATGGATAGCATGACCAATCCCGGGGCTATGCCCAGGAGCCGTGGGACGAAAATCATCATCCGTGGATTCGTCTTTACTCTCCCCCATTGAAGAACTTTCCATTTTCTTGCTACCCTTTCTCTTGATTTCCATATTATTTTCGGAGTCTTTTAAACACTTTCTGCAGTGGTGAGGCTTCAAATGTCTTCCCTCAACACACACCATTTCTTTACTCAATACCAACACAAGAATCACAACAACAAAAGCCAACAAATGCGCGTTTTTCGCCATGGAAAAGAATGAACAAGAAAAGAAAAGGAAATAAATAAGAAAGAATAAAAGAAGTAGTGATGAAGTTGGTTGCGGGATATGATTGTAAAAATGTAAGGTATATTCATGCTATTTATAGGGTTATAAGTGGAGAGGACAAATATGTCACATTCCTTAGTAGTGGGAAAGATCCCTCCAAGTAAAATACATTAAAGTAGAAATTGACAGCTTGAAAATGCACATATGCACTAGCCTAGGTTAAGTCTTTTGTCTACTTACCTATTACCCGGCGGATTCAGAAAAAAAATTCAGTGGGGTCACCCTTCACACAAGTGTACTAACCTTAAAAAATTTTCGGATTGGGCGGATAATTAGGTTAAAATTTCCGGGTCGGAACCAGGTTGGACGGGTAATTAGGTCAAAATTTCCGGGTCGGAAACGGTTTGAGCGGGTAATTAGGTAAAAATTGATTTTTTTTTATTACCAAAAAGACGTCGTTTCGCAATTTTATTTTTTTTAAAAATCGAGTGAGGTCACGTGACCCCCCGGGGCACGTGGATATGCCCCTGCATATATACACGTATGTATGGTTAAACTCCAACCACGATATTCTTCACTCTCATGTCTCACGAAATTAGTAGATATATTAATCATGTAATCCACACTTAGAGTCATGAACTTGTTGTTATACCAAAAAATTAAAAGAAGTATCCTTTACAGGGTTCGAACTTTCACACTTCAGTTTAATGTCCATCTATCATTTTAAGACATCCAAACTCTTTACAACTGGGTCATGTCCTGAGACGCATATATACATATGTATGTATGTATGTTGATATATATATATATATAAACACATGTTTCATAGGCGGACAAATGTAACACCCTGAAAATCCAAGAAGGGTATAGAACAGGAATTTATTATTTATTTTCCTATTTTATATTATTCTGAAAGAAATAATTAAAGGAAGGATTTAATTATTAATTTAATGGAATTAGTTATTGGGTATTTAAAGGGATTAAATACCTAATTCTTCCATAATCACATTACGTCTTTTTTTTTTCCTGAAAACAAAAGAAATAGGCCGACGCATTGTTCAGGAAGAAAAAGGGAGGACAAAAACTTCAATCGCGAGGCTTAACGGTTGATCAAGACGGTAATAGAAGAAAGTGATCATTGGGAGAAGACGATCGTTTCAATACTCTTCGTTTTATAAACAATATGTTTTCCCTTTTTAGCCCCAAATCTAGATTGGCTTTCGTTCTTGAGAAAAATCTGAGCTTTGGTAAAATAGATATTGTGCTAATCGTAGAATTTTGAATCGTAGGTTGATCGTAGGAGTTGGGAATCAAAGGATTTCACTTTTGCTTTCAATTTTCGCTTGGTATTGCTTTTGGAATGTTTAAAGTAAGGGAGTTCTTTAAACGGTGGAAGAGGTGTTCAAACCGAAATTCTTATTTTGTTTGACATAATTGTTATGCTATTTTTCCAATTTTGATTGTATACTGTACAAAATAATGAGTATAAGTGTGACCGAATGAGCCTCAGCCGTCCGTTAATTATGTTACGTTCGTTCGGCCGGGTTTTTGGTACTGTAATACATATTTCGGTTTTGTTTGCTATACGTATTATTTTAATGTTATTTTCTTCTTTTTTTTTTTCGTTTGTAAGTTGGATCAAATGGTAAAGGAAAAAAAAAAAAAATCCCAGAAGCTGTGTTTGCTGTCGAAAGGTTAAAAGAAAAAATATAAGTATCCTTTTTCCAGAAAAAACAAGAGAGGGTATTATTAATATAATTGATTTAATAGATATTATATACTGTAGGTAACATCATTGTTAGAATAATTGGAAATAATTATATTTATTGTAGATAATTCTTAGAATGATTTGGTAGTTAGACTTCCTTGATTTTAGCTATACAGGAAGATTGTAATTTGTATATAATACACAGTGATGAAATGAATCAGATACGGAAAATATTCTCAAATCTTTTATGGTATCAGAGCAACTACGATTCTAACGCCTTCCGCTTCTCTTTCTTGTTCCCGATTCCTTCCTCTTCCCGGCGCCACCAGCCACTTTCCGTCACCGGTGTCGCCATGGGTGATTCTTCCAAATTCCACCTTGCTTTGTCCATCACGAATGTCAAGGCTCTATTCCCGATCACCCTGGATGTCGCCTCTAGCGAATATCACTCCTGGGCTGCGTTGTTCAAAGTCCAAGCACGTGTTCATGACGTCTTGGATCATATCATACCTCCAACGGATGCCACGGAGAAGGCAGCCTCCGACAAAGCCAAATCGGAAAACCCCTCTCTCTGGAAACGACTAGATGCTGTCGTTCTTCAATGGATGTACTCCACCGTCTCCGGCGACATTCTGACCTCAATTCTCGTCGACGACGACACTGCTGAAAAGGCCTGGAATCGCCTTGCAGATTTGTTTCATGATAACAAAAATTCCCGAGCCATGTACCTGAATAAGGAATTTACCAATACCGTTTTGTCTGATTTCCCCTCGACTACTGCGTATTGTAATCGCCTCAAAAATTTGGCGTATCACGGTACGTAATGTTGGTGCCCCGATCGACGATCATGCTCTTGTCCCGAAGATGCTTCAAGGTTTAACGGATCGCACTCAAATTTTGTTACCGTAATGCAAAATAAGAAGAATCTTCCCTCTTTCACGACCGCCCGATCGAAATTGATTTTGGAGGAGACCACCATCTTGGAAAGGTCCCGACAGGACTCCTCCTCCTCCATTGCTCTGGCGGCGTCCGATGATGGGTCCTCCGGCGCTAACACCACTGCTCCTTCATCTGGTCGTGGCCAACAGCGAGAAAGGCCGCAACGGGGGACAACGAAATCGCAAAGAAAGGTTCGGTAATGGACATGGTCGGGGACAGGCTAAAGGTAGCGGACAGAGTGGAGGTGGACGCAATGGCTACCGTGGTGGTGGTCGCAAGCAAGGTGGACAACAGGGGCGGTCAACGGGAGGTCCACCGGCCGGTGGTCGCCATGGCGCATTCCCCCCGGTGGTATTTGATGCAACCGGCGGCTCCTCCATGCCCTTATCCTACCCGACGCGGCCTTGGGCTCGGCAAGAACGGAGAAGAAATGCCGGCCCTTCTCAAAATGGGGTACTAGGCCCACGTCCTTATGGGAATGGATCTTCGGCCGGGCCTCGCTTCGGACAACAACAAGCTTTTTCGGCTCAACAATGGGTACCCACGGATATGAAGCTCGCGCAAAGACACCATGTCTCTATATCCTCCGGATCAAAATTGGTACATGGACACCGGGGCCACGTCACACATGACGGCGGCACAAGGTAATCTTTCGTCCTATTTTAATATGAGCACTAATAATGGTATTCTAGTTGGTAGTGGTCAATGTATTCCGATTCGTGGTTATGGTGATGCAGTCTTACCCCATTCCACCCCCCCTTTGGTATTAAATAAAGTGCTCCATGCCCCGAATATCGTTAAAAACCTCGTATCTGTTCGAAAGTTTACCAAAGATAACAATGTCTCTGTAATGTTTGATCCTTTTGGTTTTTCTGTCTTTGATATACAGACGGGGACCTGCCTCATGAGGTGTGAAAGTACTGGAGATTTGTACCCTATTATTTCTTCCAGGTCAAATAATCATGGTCCTCCTATGGCTATGCTAGCATCCTTTCTGTGGCATGAACGTCTAGGACACCCGGGCCATTATGTTTTAGATCGCCTAAGGCAAGATAAAATGATCGAGTGCACTACCGTCTCTCGGTCCTCTGGTTTGTGTCAATCTTGTGTCCTTGGGAAACAGATTAAATTACCATTTGTTGCGTCTGAGTCTGTAACTTTGTTTCTGTTTGATATAATCCATAGTGATTTATGGACATCCCCTATTTTGAGTTCTTCGGGCCATCGTTATTATGTTTTGTTTTTGGATGATTACACGAACTTCCTATGGACTTTCCCTATCGCACATAAATCCCAAGTTCTCCGTATTTTCACTATATTTGAAGCTCATATTCGTACTCGCCCGAGAGAAAAATTAAAAGTGTTCGGTGTGATAACGGGCGCGAATTTGATAATAAACAATTCGGGAGTTATGTCGGTCTCACGGGATTTCCTTTCGTTTTTCCCCGTCCACATACATCATAACAAAATGGCAAAGCCGAACGCAAAATACGATCCATTAATAATATCATGCGGACCCTTTTGTTACATGCCTCTCGTCCCGCCCTCTTTTTGGCCTCACGCCCTACAAATGGCTACCTATCTTCTTAATCTCTTTCCAAGTCGCCTATTGAACAACGAATCTCCCATTAAGCTTTTATACCACAAAGATCCCTCGTATTCACACCTTCGTGTCTTCGGTTGCTTGTGTTATCCTTTATTTCCGTCTACATCGATAAATAAGCTCCGTGGCTCGGTCTACTCCTTGTGTGTTTCTTGGGTATCCCTCCAACCATCGTGGGTATAAATGTTACGATTTATCGAGTCATAAAATAATTACGTGTCGTCACGTTCGCTTCGATGAATCCCGTTTTCCTTTTTCGGACCTACATAAATCCCCCACGGCTGTTTATGATTTTTTAGGCCAAGAATTTGACCAACCCGCGCTCCATTTCCTCCAAGCCGCACAGCCCAATCCGAAACGGCCCAATCCCCTCCACCCTCTCCACCGGCCGCTCCTCTAGCCGCACCAGCCCATCGGCCTCCACCCCCGGCAGACGTCTCCCCAACAAACTACTCCCATTATAAATCGCCCACCCCCAATTCCTCCGTCTCGGCCCACTACCCGCAACAAACCGGAGTTTTTCGGCCCAATCCTAAATACTTTCCCGATCGTGCCCATCTCCACACGGTTACCAAATCCCCTCTCCCTCGTAACCCCGTCGTCGCTCTTCGTGACCCGAATTGGAAATTGGCTATGACCGATGAATATAATGCTCTTATTAAAAATAGGACGTGGGAGTTGGTGCCCCGTCCACCTCGCCGTTAATGTTATACGCTCTATGTGGATTTTTACTCACAAAGAAAAATCGACGGTTCTTTTGAGAGGCATAAAGCCCGTCTTGTAGGTGATGGGAAGACGCAAGCGAGTAGGGATCGATTGCGGGGACACTTTTAGTCCGGTTGTCAAACCGGCTACTATTCGGACAAGACTTTCTCTTTCTTTGTCTAAACGATGGCCGATCCATCAATTAGACGTGAAAAATGCCTTTCTCGCATGGTGAGTCAAGGAGGTGGTGTATATGTATCAGCCTTTGGGTTTTCGGGACCCGTCACATCCGGATCATGTCTGTCTGCTCCGAAAGTCACTTTATGGACTGAAGCAAGCCCCTAGGGCCTGGTACAAGCGGTTTGCGGATTATGTAACCTCTATTGGTTTTACCAACAGCAAGTCCGACACATCGTTATTTATTTGCCGACATGACCAGGATATGGCATACTTATTATTATATGTTGATGACATCATTCTCACGGCCTCTTCCGACGCTCTCCGGACCATGATTATGACACGTCTTGCCTCCGAATTCGCTATGAAGGATCTCGGCCCACTGAATTATTTTTTGGGGATTCGTGTCACCCGCCATAAAGGTGGCATGTTCTTGTCCCAGGGTAAATATGCTGCTGAGATCGTGGAACGGGCAGGGATGTCTTCCTGCAAACCGTCCCTTACACCTGTTGATACGAAAGGGCAGGTAGGTGCCTCAGGTGGTGACCCTTACGCGGATCCCACACTATATCACGGTCCGGGCGGAGCTCTACGCATCTTACGTTTACACGTCCGGACATTTCCTACGCAGCTCAACGGGTGTGCCTCCATATGCATGATCCACGTGTTGAACACATGCACGCACTTAAGCGCATTATCGGTATATACGGGGCACTCTTCACCTAGGCTTACATTTGTACTCTTCCTCGGTGTCCGATCCGGTCACCTACACGGATGCGGACCGGGAGGATGCCCGGACACTCGACGCTCTACTTCCGGATATTGTGTTTTCTTAGGGGATAATCGCTTTCCCGGTCCTCTAAACGTCGGCCCTACTCTCTCCCGTTCCGGTGCGAGGCCGAATACCGAGGCGTTGCGAATGTTGTTTCGGAGTCATGTTGGCTTCGGAATCGCTTTTAGAGCTCCATTGTCCACTTCGCAAGGCTACTATCGTCTATTGTGATAACGTCGCGTCTTGTTTATCTTTCGTGGAATCCCGTCCAAAGACCAACGGACAAAACATGTTGAGATGGATATTCATTTTGTTCGCGAGAAGGTTGCTCGTGGTGAAGTTCGGGTTTTGCATATCCCTTCTCGGTATCGATTGCGTATATTTTTACCAAAGGATTACCTCTCGTTTTGTTTGAAGATTTTCGGACCAAGTCTCAACGTCCGCGAGCCTCCTGTTTCGACTGCGGGGGAGTGTTAGAATAATTGGAAATAATTATATTTATTGTAGATAATTCTTAGAATGATTTGGTAGTTAGACTTCCTTGATTTTAGCTATACAGGAAGATTGTAATTTGTATATAATACACAGTGATGAAATGAATCAGATACGGAAAATATTCTCAAATCTTTCAATCATTTAGTTTATATATTAAAATATGTATTATATTAATTTTGTGGTTTTACGTGTGATACACGATACAATATGGTTTGTATGTTTTTTTGGAACATTATATGTTAATTGATAATGTCTAACTACGATTTCTGGTAGCCTTGGCTCAACACCACAACTGAGACCCTCTGCGGGGAGAAGGTGAGAGCACCGGAAGGCGTTGTTAGGGCTTTGCGGGACATTGACTTAGTAGTCATTGATCCTTTTACAACGTGCTAGGTGATGTAACTAGACGTCAAGGACTAGAAGTCCCTAAGAAGCATTTTATGTGAATGAATCAGGTGGTTAGATCTATATATAATCGTAAATTTACATAAGTGCATGTCTAAGAGCTAAAACGTCGATATCATTGGTGAGACACGTCTATTCTTCTTAGCATGGGATTTTTACACCCCTCTACTTGGTCTGATGCCAAGGACGCGTGTGACTCCCTCACGGGGACCTAAGCCCGTGCCCTCGAGGTGCTTACCGTGTTGCGGTGCAGTTGTTTACCTTGCGTAGTGTCCTTTGATATTGATGTAACAAACGTTATTTGTGCGAGGATATACTACGGAGCTAGTAGAGGGTGAAAGAGCTCTACTATTACAACCTATGTGGTAGTGATTGTAGATGATGCCATGTTATATGTATCTGCCTTTTTTGCTATTTAATGTACCATTTCTTCTACCTCTTACTAAGTGCGAAAGTACTTACCCTCTTCTCTTTCTTTTGTTCCCACCCCGAGAAGGTGGTTGACATGATGATGATGATTTTGGTTATGACGATGGAGTTGATAGAGTTGACGTTTGAGAGTTACGATGACTTGAAATTTATCTTATGCACTTTTAATCATTCAGTTTTGAGACATAGACTTAGTACCTTTTCCGTTTCATTTGGGATTTAATGAGTCGAACAACATTTATTTCGTTGTTTTGTCGTTTCAGTTTTCTTATACGTACATTTTGGGACTTGGTGATCCTTTTGATTGTTTTTGACTTTCTTTCCGAGTAATCTTTTAGATTTAATTTATTCTTTTTTTATTCTGATTAATTGTTACGAGGCTTATGTATATATTAATTTTGGCAATTTAAAAATTAATATATGCATGCCGAACGTTTTTTTACGGATAAGTTCTCGGTATCCGGAACGGGACATCACAACAAATGTATAATCAAAGGTGTAATGTAACTGCCCCTGCTCGCCTTAATGCAAAGAAAAAAAGGAAAAAGAAAACATTTATTGTATATATTATGTATTTTATTTGTCCCATATCAATTTTTTAGTTGGCCCCCATCCCTTTCCCGAGAAGAAAATTTCATTTACCCTTATTTTTGTTTATCGTATCCGTATCCGCCACGTTAGTTTTATATATGTGTGTAGACATACATCTTAACAAAATTCCTTGTTCACCGTTCTTTTGTTCACCATTCCACGTGAACACCTAAAGGCTAGATGAATGATTTTTAAATAGATTCATGGTTGTGATTCCAAATGCAAGTAGTGCACAAGCCTTCCCACTTTGCATCCAAAATATTCCTTTTTAGGGATTTTAAAATTTTTGGTTCCTTATATTTTAGTTTTGTTTAAAAACAACTTCTATGTTTTTGAATGACATTTTTGGTTCATAAATTTGTATTTTGTTTCAATTTTAAGACAATTACCCAATTAGGCGTCTATGTTAATGTCGACTAAACGTTGAATCCGACCGAGAATGTTGATTTTAGATGAGAAATGAAATCACACGTGGCTGTCCGGTCGGATTCAAATTTAGTCGAAGTTAACTTAGCGCTAATTGTCCGAAAATTGAAACAAAATATAAACTTAGAACCAAAATGCCATTCAAAAACATAGGGATATTTTTGAAACAAAGTTAAAACATGAAGGAATAAAAGTGTCAAAATCTCTTCCATTTTATGTAAACAAAATTGTTACTTTCATGATAAAATAAGTATATTTTTAGGTCATTGATTATGACAGGATTCAATATCAATTAATAGGTCTTTATTATAATTGTTCGTGTTCCTTTTATATGCTAAAAAAATACACAAAAACCGTAAGTGTTATACTTAAGGCTTACCTCCGTTGATCTACTTAATACAATGCAACATGTGTATTAAAAAGGTGATTAATTTAGTTATTATTTTTCATGACATTTGATTGTTATTAATGCAAAATAATGAAAAGTAAGTTGATAAGTAATAAATGAGGAGTAAAAGTAGAAAAATGTAATAAATGCTTTTAATTATCTAAATGAATTTATATTATGAGACAAAATCAAAAAAAGGTAAATAGATTTATATTTTGGGATGGAAGTAGTATTATATTTTGTCACTATGATTCTTGTTTTTTTTTTTTTTTTTTTTTTGAAAGGCACTACGATTCTTGTTGGTATACCGATTTCGGAATTCGTAATCGAAGCATCGTCTATGTTTTATATTGTATTTCCAATTTAAATTTATAATTGCACTAAATTCAATACACATATCGTCTATGTTTTATGATTTATGTTGTTGTTGTTGTTGTTGTTGTTTTTTTTTTTTTTTGAGGAACGATCTATTTATTTATAATCAGAAGTGGAAAACCAGCCAATACAACAAAATTCAGAAAATTAAAAGCCAAGAAACAACCCGACAAAACAAACTATTCTATGGCCCAAGCTAGGCGAAGGTTTCTAACTCGGATCTCCATCTTCGAGAGCAAAACATTTATTGGTGGATATGAAGTTTGACATCCATGCTGGATCTGGTTCCTCCAAAACCAAATGTAATAAGCCATATCTCTGAAAGTGTAAGGCCACTGGCGATCTCCTCTCCTTCCTTTCAGATTATCTTGAATCCAGTCCTTGATATTTGCGTGTGAGAAAAATTCCCTCCACTGGTCTCTGGCAAGCAGATTTCTCCAGAGTGTGGATGGCATTATACAATCTCTCAAGGAGTGAAGTATAGTTTCCTCCTCCATGTTGCATAAGCTGCAGGTAATTGTGTTGGTAATATGTCTCCTCCCTAGCAGAGAATTTGTTGGCAGTGCATTATGGGCTCCCTGCCAAAGCAAAAAATTCAGTCTTGAAGGTCCTTTAAGTCGCCAAACATCATCCCAAAAGCTGTCTTTTTAAGAAGCATGGTCTTGAGTTAAATACTCATACCCTGAAGCAACTGAGTATTTGGTTTTATCCCTAGGCTTCCAGATTAAACTGTCTTAAACCCCATCAAAACCATCTCTAAGCAGAGCAACATCATAGCAAATACCCTTCCAAGTAGCAGAGCTGGAGCTTGTGGGTTTGTCAAAAGGGCTTCCATACTTATGTACAAGCACTTTCACCCAAAGAGAGTTGTCGTCGGTTAAGATCTGCCAAACCAATTTCCCCAGTAGAGCGACATTCATCTTCTTTAATCTTTTGAAACCGAGGCCACCACAATCACGAGGCTTGCAGATTTTGTCCCACGCAATATAGTGCACTTTTTATCTCCATCTTCCTCCCCCCAGAAAAATTGTCTACAAATTCTCTCCATCTCGTCTACACACCCTTGTGGGAGCTTCACAGTTTGCATTGTATTGAAGGGATGCGTATCCAGGGAGCTTTTCATGAGGAGCATCCTCCCTGCTCTAGACAGACATCGTGTTTTCCAAGTGGAAAGTTTTTTTCTCATTTAATCAACAATATATCTAAATTTTGCATTAGAAATTCTAGAGTGGAGAAGAGGGATACCAAGATACTTCCCCAAGTCCTCCGTATGCTGCATACCCATTGCTTGACTGATGATGACTTTAGTCTGGTTTGTCGTATTCTTCGAAGTAAAAAATCTGGATTTACGTATACTCAACTTCGGCCCCGAAATTTTGCAGAAATCGTTTAGAACTTTGTTAATAGTTGATGCTTGATCCAAAGAGGCCTCTCCCAGAAGGATTAAGTCATCTGCAAAGAACATATGGGTTAACAAAGAAGTATGTCTTCCAATCTTGATCGGTTTCCAGCTTTTTGAGACCACACAGTCTTCAATCTGTCTACTGAGAACCTCCATGCACATGGACAAATAAGTAAGGTGCTAAAGGATCTCCTTGCCGAAGTCCCCTCTCCGGTTGAATGGGGTCAAGAATATTCCCATTCCAAAGAACTCTCAGCTGGGAGGTCTGCAAAGAGAACATGATCAAATGTACAAGTGTATGTGAGAAGCCTACTGTATTCATGATTTTCTCCAAAAAAACTCCAATCCACTCTATCATAGGCTTTCTCTAAGTCCACCTTCAACATCATATCACCCCTTCTTCCTGTCTTATGTTTAAAATAGTGCAAAATTTCTTGAGCAAGAATCACATTCCCTAATCCACCTCTACCTGGGATGAAAGCTGATTGAGTCTGACTAACTAGCTTTCCGATCACAGTCTGCAATCTATTCGCTAGTACTTTAGAGATTATTTTAACACAGACATTTGTCATTGCTATTGGTCTAAAATGAGCTGCATTTTTTGGAGGGTTCATTTTATGAATCAGAGAGACAGTTGTTTGATTAAGTCTGGGATCAAATGTACCAGTCTCAAAAGCCTTCATCACGAAAGGAATAATAGAATTGCAAACAACTGGCCAACACTTCTTGTAAAAGACTGCAGGTAGCCCATCAGGCCCAGGAGTCTTAAAGTCTCCCATATCGAAGAGTGCATCCTCAATCTCCTTTTCACAGACTTGCCTGTTTAAGAACTGAATATCCGAGTCGTGTAAGGTAGGGAGTATAACTTCATAGCCGAACTAGCAACAGCAGGGTCTGCCCTATAAAGGTCAACATAGAAGTCCCGAATCATCTTTTCTACTTCACTGATGTCATGGATCCAAATGCCGTGATCATCTTTGAGACAATAGACTTTTTTCTTTTGTTGTTTTCTGATAGAAGTGACATGGAAGAAGTGAGTATTCCTTTCTCCCTCTGCTAACCACTGGAGATGTGATCTTTGTTGCCAGAAGATCTCCTCTTGACGGAGGATCTGATATATGTCAACTTTATAATAAAAATTTATAACATTTTATAACATATTATCAGATATTTTGTTTAAATATCTTAAAAGATAATAAAATAACTTAGGAACAGATGAACGAATATTGATAAAAGACAAATGAGGGTAATTTTGTCCAATTAGTATTATTTTGTCCTTATAATTGATGATCTTTTTTGGGTGTCCTAAATGCCAAATTAAGTCCCAAAACACGTCCTTATAAACAAATAACATTTTTTTATTTTAGCCATCGAAACCAACTGCAGTCTGCAAACAAATTGAAAAAAACCCACTCATGTGGCCACTCAAAAGTCAAAACCCCCCTTCCCCCTCCCCTCCATAAACCTTATTTCTTCTCCTTCCTTTAGTGGGTTTCCAGCTACTTCTTCTCATCTCTCGTCAATTACAGTTTTTTTTCTCCGTCAATCAATACCTGTACGAGGGTAAAAAAAATTACTCCTTTTTTTTTTGTTGATTTTTATTTTATTTTATTTTTTCTCCAAATAAATTGCTCTTTTGTTATTCTTTTATCTCCTAAACCCAACAATACGTGGTTTTTTCTCTTTTATTGAAAAAAATATATAAAAAAATTTGACGATTCAATCACTTAAATAGTGATAGTTCCCAATATATTTATTTTTCTTTGCCTTCCTACACTTTTCTCCGGCTTCTAATCACTCTACACTCTTTCTTATTTCTTTCTAGTACTCATATTCAATCGTGTCTCTCAATTCAGTCCTATCATCGGCATCTCTATTTTCATATAACTTGATTTGCTCTATTTCAATCTATAAATTCTTCGTTCTTCTATTTCTTTTTTAGGGTATGAAATTCCCTCCAAATACTTCCTCCTCTGTGATAGGCTATGATATTCCCTCCATATATTCCATTCTCTCTATCACTTATTCTATGACTCTTGCAGATTCCAGCAATATCAAGTTGTAAAGAAGTTGATGTTGACTGATGTGGAGCAGTTTGTTGCAGACACTTTGTGAAGGAGACGAGATTCATTCATTATGAGCCAATCACCATGTTCATTGTATTACCATGAGATTGCGTGGGCGTTTTAGAGATAATGACAAGATTGAATAAATAGATTGTTAGATAATTATGTTTGAATTTAATTTATGTTAGGATATATTATTAGGTTTAAATAAACTTCTACCTATCTTTATTTAGGCTATATATATTGTAATGTTTTATCAGTTTAATCAATGCAATACAATCTCTTTTATATTTCTTTGTTAGAAGTTGTGTAAAAGTTTTAAAAACCCCGATTCATTCAACCCCCTCTCTGAATCACACTCCGCAGCGATCCAACATTTTTTTGGATAAGGACTCGGTATCTCGAAACGAGAGTCATAAAAGCGGTCACAACAAAGTGTCACAACACACTTTAATTTTACACCATTGATCTTTATGTGACCCATATGAATCAATATGTCCACGTCATAATCAATGTTGTAAAAGTGTGTTTAACATTTTGTTGTGACTATTTTGTTGTAGCACTATCATTACTTATTCTTAAAGTATTAAATGACGCGATTTCATTATATTCCAATGAATTTACATCCCGGATCTACCACGGCAGGGGCATACACAAGTGAAAACGGGTGGATGCCGGTGCTCCCACTGAGATCCGTAAACCGATATAATTTTATTTCTAAAAAATGTAAAAGCACTATTAATATCTCCACTAGATTTCAGAATTTGTTCCGATACCCTAATTAGAAAATTTTTCCGGGTCCGCACAATGCGCCACCATATAGTCATAAGTAACACTAGTAACAAAATTTTCACGTTCGTAATAGTTTTTGCACGTGAAGACTAATTAAAAGGCCAAATGTAAGATTGTTGAATAATAGATTCATATATATATATATTGTTAGGATTCCAAATGCAAGTAGTGCACAACCCTCCCCACTTAATATTAAACATTAATCAATTGTTACTTTACAGCTAAAGAGATACCTAATTGACCTTTTCTTCTCAGTCGCAGCCCTCTAAAATCTTTATGTATAAACAATGATTAGCCATCAAAATACCTTTGCAGTTAGCGGCATATGTGATTTAGCGCATAGAAAATGAAAAGGGTTTTCCACAACTTGAGGAGTTAATTAACCTTTAAATTAAACTTGTACGGATAGTTATATATTATATCAGAATCTGCAGCAAGCATGCTAGACCAGGGATGGTGGATTATATATTATTAATATACATAAAGATTCTGATATGATATGTTTCTTTTATCTCTTAGTTCTTGCTAGGGTTGTTGGGGTCGGTGAAAAATTCATTGAGATACGTTACTTTACAGATATCCATGTTTGCTTAGTTAGTAAACAAGATGCCAAAGCATATTCGTTTAGTAAAAGAATTCTATGCAATTGTAGTACACAATTAGTTTCATCTCACATAGCATGAGTATTGCATCTGTTGAAGAGAAAAGTCGGAAAACCAGAAAAATTCGTTGTCTCTTTAAAGTTGAAGTGCACCCACGTTGACTATGTATAACCGTTATTTCTTGAGAGACAATTGCAAGCACCGTGAACGCTATAGCGAAGCAGATTGTCTTGATGACAGAGTGTTCACGCTCGTCTCGAATCACACATTTAATTTGATTCTTATATATATATATATATATATATATATATATATATAT
The DNA here is from genome assembly GCA_036785695.1 of Gentiana straminea. Classification (NCBI taxonomy): domain Eukaryota; kingdom Viridiplantae; phylum Streptophyta; class Magnoliopsida; order Gentianales; family Gentianaceae; genus Gentiana; species Gentiana straminea. The sequence goes on along the minus strand of JAVUPR010000413.1, from coordinate 1,396,731 downwards.
ATGTTATTTCTTGAGAGACAATTGCAAGCACCGTGAATGCTATAGCGAAGCAGATTGTCTTGATGACAGAGTGTTCACGCTCGTCTCGAATCACACATTTAATTTGATTCTTATATATATATATATATATATATATATTCCCTGTTGTGCCCTTTAAATGTTCCAATTGTGAAGCAATCCAATGATCTACGCACAACGCTCTTAATCCTTCCCAACTCATGGGATATTCATCCACATCGTAAATACGTGAACCCATTTATAACTGTAATTATATTTAATAAAAAAAGTAATTACAGCACATAAAATCCAAAAATTGTACCTTACACATATTTCCTCCATATAATACAAAACAGTTTTAAGCTGGATCATTGTTTTATAGCACAATGTTTACTTGCGCTGCAAGAAATAGCTAATTTAATTTTATTTTTCTCAGCTTCCATGACACTCTTCTTCTCATCTTCCAAAACACTCTCATTCATTTTTCATCACTGTTCTTCAACCCATCACGTGATTTTGAGGGTTTACTATCACTATCCAACAATTTGGGCCGGTCCAATTGACTGAAAGATGCTCTCCTATCAGAAAAGGCATCCCCGGCCCACAAGATATGACCTTGGCCTTGGAGAGATTATCCGCATTAGAACTAAGGCATCGACTAAGTGTGGGTTTCTTATACCCACAATGCCATACATCCACGTTATCTTTGCTGAATAATTTCGATTTGATGTCAATAATAGGACCTCTAAAAGCCAGTTCATTAGGCCTTCTGACCGTTGAAAGTTTCAAAAAAGCTTTCATCTTGCAGTAATTAACATCCGTCTTAATGTTTGAATTTTCTAATCCATAAGTAATAGACCAAGGACATTCCTTGTCCTTCAAACTTGCAAATGCATTACCAAAAAAAGTCATATTTAAACAACAACATACTGGAAACACGAATTCAGCCTGTTTAGAATCAGGTTCGCGTAACCCGTTGTCGAAAACCCTAACTCTCACACATCCTTCAGAATTCATTGGACATTGAGGCATGTACAACAACAAACAACTGTCAATCATCACTGACATATTCTTCATCTTGTTTAATGCCCTGTCAATTAAACTAGGATACATTAATTTAACAGTTTCCACATTGGATCCCGATTTGATATCGGTGCAATCTGTCTCGTAATCACCCGACACTGTTTCGGCTAAGCCGATCTCCATTATTCTTTACTGTAGGAAAACTGCTTTTCTCAGAAAATGCAAAAAATGATTTACCAATCCGACAAAATACAGCTGTTACTTAAATTATTGAAAAAGTAAAAGTGCTATAGTAAAAATAGGGGAATATTCTCCTTTTACTTTAGTGGTGGGACCATGTGTCGGCCAGACGGGAAAAACCAGTCGCCTTTTACTTTAGTGGTGGGACCATGTGTCGGCCAGACGGGCAAAACTAGTAATATTATATGGTTTTGCCAAAAATACCCCCACTAAAGACAAATTTTTTTAACTATAAATTAGCTCACCTGCTCACCAAAACCATATGTAGATGCAAGTTTGAAGGTTGAGCATCATTTCTCTCTCTAACTCTCTCCAATCAAAATGCCTAGACAACCTACCCGAAATCAATACCGGCAACAAGGAAAATCTATATTCATAACATATCCACACTGCCCATTAATACCTGTTTTTGTAATTGATTTCCTATATCAATTACTACAAAATTATAACATATCCTATGCCAGGGTATGTACTGAAAATCACCAAGATGGTGAACCGCATCTTCACTGCCTTGTCCAAACATCTAAAAGATTCAAAACTACCAATCCCAGATACTTTGACATACCTGACCCTCAAAACGCCTCCAACCTACATTACCACCCAAACACGCATATACTAAGATGTGATGCGGCCGTAGCCGACTACATCGCTAAGGGAGGGAACTTTGAGGAGAGAGGAATCCTTAAGGCTTCCAGGAGATCACCTAAGAAGAATCGAGAAGACATCTGGTCATTGATAATCAACGAGGCTACATCAAAATCTGACTTCCTCTCCAGAGTACAGACTGGGCAACCATACACTTGGGCAACGCAACTCAGAAATATGGAATATGCCGCCAACTCCAGATGGCCTGAAACCCCCCCTGTGTATCAACCCAGATGGACAAACCTTGATTTTACTAACGATCCTCGAGTTTGAAATCATCAATTGACTAATTAACGAGCCCCGGGTTTGAAATCACTACTCAATATAATCATATAAATTACATATTAAATAAATTATTAAAATTATATAAAAAGGCTTGAAATCGCTTAATCGACATCGGATCTCGGGATTGAGATCAATCGCTCGTTAACGAACCCTGAAATTCAAATCAATCGATCGATAACGAACTGGCGATCTATAGTAGAGAGTACTATCAGAATGATCTATAAAGAAAGATATTGGTTTGAAATCACTTAATCGATAACGGATCTTGGGATTCAGATCAATCGCTCGGTGACAAACCCCGAGATTCAAATCAATCGCTCTATAACGAACTGACGATCTATTGTAGATAGTACTATCATAATGATCTGTAAGGAAAGATATCGGTTTGAAATCGCTTAATCGATATCGGATCTCGGGATTGAGATCAATCGCTCATTAACGAACCCCGAGATTCAAATCAATCGCTCGATAACGAACTGATCTATAGTAGAGAGTACTATCAGAATGATCTATAAAGAAAGATATCGGTTTGAAATCACTTAATCGATAACGGATCTCAGGATTGAGATCAATCGCTCGGTGACAAACCCCGAGATTCAAATCAACCGCTCTATTACGAACTGACGATCTATAGGAGATAGTATTATCATAAGGATCTGTAAGGAAAGATAACGGTTTGAAATCGATTAATCGATATTAGATCTCAGGATTGAGATCAATCACTCGTTAACGAACCCAAAAATTCAAATCAATCGCTCGATAACGAACTAACGATCTATAGTAAAGAGTACTATCAGAATGATCTATAAAGACAGATATCGGTTTGAAATCACTTAATCGACAACGGATCTCAAGATTGAGATCAATCGCTCGGTGACAAACCCCGAGATTCAAATCAATCGCTCGGTGACAAACCCCGAGATTCAAATCAATCGCTCTATAACGAACTGACGATCTATAGGAGATAGTACTATCATAATGATCTGTAAGGAAAGATATCGGTTAGGAATAGCTTAATCGATATCGGATCTCGGGATTGAGATCAATCGCTCGTTAACGAACCTCGAGATTCAAATCAATCGCTCGATAATGAACTGACGATCTATATTAGAGAGTACTATCAGAATGATCTATAAAGAAAGATATCAGTTTGAAATCACTTAATCGATAACAGATCTCGGGATTGAGATCAATCGCTCGGTGACAAATCCCGAGATTCAAATCAATCGCTCGATAACGAACCGATGATCAAATGTAGATAGTACTATTCGAATGATCTGTAAGGAAAGATATCGGTTTGATATCGCGTAATCGATATCGGATCTCGGGATTGACATCAATCGCTCGTTAACGAACCCCGAGATTCAAATCAATCGCTCGATAACGAACTGACGATCTATAGCAGATAGTACTATCAGAATGATCTGTAAGGAAATATATCGGTTTGATATCGCTTAATCGATAACTGATCTCGGGATTGAGATCAATCGCTCGGTGACAAACCCCGAGATTCAAGTCAATCGCTCGATAACGACATGACGATCTATAGTAGATAGTACTATACGAATGATCTGTAAGGAAAGATATCGGTTTAAAATCACTTAATCGATAAAGGATGTCGGGATTGAGATCAATCGCTCATTAACGATCCCCGAGATTCAAATCAATCCCTCGATAACAAACTGACAATTTATAGTAGAGAGTATTATCAAAATCACCTGTATTATCGTTCGATAAAGGAATATTTATAAAAAATAATGAATTTTATATTTTAACGCAATGTTTATTAGAATATATATATTAATTTTATAAATAACTGAATATTATTTATTAACACAATGTTTTATATTAAAAAAAATTTAATTTCTTTTAAAGGGACGACAATTGTCGTCCCTACAAACCCAATTTTTTTAATTTCTTCTATATAACATATTATTTTCTGAAAAAAGTTTAATGGGACAACATTGTCGTCCCTTTAAAAGCGAATTTTATACAAAACATAATCATTTTTATTAATATAACGTTTTATATTAAAGAAAAAATTAATTTACTTTAAAGGGACGACAAATGTCGTCCCTACAAACCCAAATTTTATAATTTCTTTTATGTCACATATTATTTTCTGGAAGAAACTTTAATGGGGCGACAATGTCGTCCCTTCAAATAGCCCTGTCCACGTGGAAATCATAGCTGGCACGGTGGGGTTAATATTTTATTTATTGGGACGACATTGTCGTCCCTTTAAAGTTTTCTTCCAAAAATTCCGCCCAAAACTTTGACTATTTTTGAATTCATTTAAAGGGACGATTTGCCTTCGCAAATGTCGTCCCTTTAAAGTTTGTCCCTTCAGCTGGTAATTCTTGTAGTGAGGTAACTGAAAAAGTGTTGTTTTCTATATACCTTCAGTTTGATACAAAATTAAGCCTGTTGATAAGCAATATGGTAGGTTTACACTTAAAAATTACACAACATTTACGCCCATATCATCTCAACAGATTTTCTTCAATTGTGAAAAGATTTTTAAAAAATAGAAACACTAATAATAACTATAAGATGATTTTAGACGTAGACATTATACAGACTTTTTAAAAATAGACATATTAATTTACCACATACATATATAGAACAAATTAGAAAACCGCGCACCATCCATAATCACACCACGAAAACAAAATGTAGACCGATTTTTGTCTCCAAAATCCTCTTCGATCGTGGGCGGAGCCTGAAATTTATATAGGGTGTGTTGAGTTAGATTAACTTGATAAATTATACCAGGTTATATCTGATTTTTATAGTATAATAGTCCATTTGTGTGTTGTTTTCTTTTTCCAGTTTAAATTTACAATTGCACCAAATTCAATACATACATCGTCAACAAATTTTACCAAATATATGCGTAAAAAACTAGTACCATACAAAATTAAAAAACCTTTACAATGAAATACAAATGAAATGAGAAAAGACAGGGCTTGTTTACATAATATAATAAGAGCATATTATGTACAAGAAATAATAACAAAAATAATAATAACGGAGGATAGTAGGGTTTGTTTCTTGCATACACCAACAAGATATTGGGGGCAATTTTATCATACCAAATAATCAATCAAACCATGGCCTTCCTTTTTCAGGGGATTTTTAAAGGTTTTGCATCGCAACGATAAATATATGTCAATTTTTTTTTGTAAAATAACACCGAATGATGCGATGAAATAGAGACTCGTTAATCGTGGATAGAAATAGCATGGCCTATCCCGGGGCTGTGGCCTGGAGCTGTGGGACGGAAATCATCAATGGATTCCTCTTTACTCTCCACCACGGAGGAGCTATCCTTTCCCTTGCTACTCTTTCTCTTGATTTTCATATTGGTTTCTGAGCTTTTTGAACATTTCTTGCAATGGTGAACCTTCAAATGTCTTCCCTCAACACACACCATTTCTTTACTCAAGATCAAGACAAGAATCACAATAGCAAAAGCTAATAAATGCACGGTTTTCGCCATGAGAAAAATGTGCAAGAAAGAGCAAAGGAATAAATAAGCAAGAAAAAAGAAGTGATGAAGTTGCAAGATTTGAATTTGGTTGTGGGATGGATGTAAAGATGTAAGGTGGATTCATGCTATTTATAGGGTTAAGTGGAGAGGACAAATATGTCACATTCCTCAGTAGTGGGAAAGATTAAGTCCAAGCATAATATGTTAAAGTAGAAATGGACAGCTTGAAAAAGCACATATGCACTAGGCTAGGCTATGTTTATTGTCAACTTGCATATATATATATATATATATGAAAGTGAGGATCGTAAAGCGGTGAAGGCATGAATTTGCTAACCTTATGAACCACAAATGTGATTTTCGGACGAGTAAAGTTAAGGTATTGTAGTCCACCAACAGCACTCCGATACAGAGAGACATTGGCAAAATTGTTTGCCATCATATTTGGAGAGACGAAGTTTCGTGGGCATAGGTGTCTTACAGGGCTTTGATTTGTCCAATTCATCACATTGCAATAATTGAAGAATATACATGTGTTGACAAAAAAAAAAAAAAAAATAAATAAATAAAAAATCATGTAGGATCACTAAGGGTGATAAACATCCAGAGTGGGGTGAATGGTTGTGTCCTATAACTTACCCTTGTTCAAAGTCACCTAACAGAAGTTCAAGTGTGTCTTTATGCTATAGTCGTTTGACAAGTGTGTCTTTATGCTATAGTCGTTTTGGTTATCACCTATTAATTGATAAGCAAATTTGAGCATGGCCTAAGCAATGTTAGTCTGCTTTGTCGTGTTAGCTTGCTGGGATGTCTCCGCCGGCCGTGTCTCGCACGTTGGGTGTTATCTCATTCTGTAGAATGAACAGAGTGTGTTCTCTAACTTCTTTCAGTATTCTTGCTTGTTTTGTTGTATTTTGGAGGTATGTTTGGTTGTTTCCTCAAGAGTTTTTAACGAAAGGTATGATTTCCGGTCCTCCTTACGGCGCCAAATGACGATACCGGATACAGCCACCAAATAACATGGGTTAATGGGCAAGAAAGACCTTGAAAGGATGATCCAACTAGCCATTTGATGAATTTGTTGATGGAAAGTGGTTGTGCTAGTAAAGACCACTTATGTACCCAAATGAAGGGATTAAGGTGAACGTAGTTCTAGATAATAAGGATGACGATCTTTTATGTAGGCTTCCCACATGGGGGAAACGATTGTGCCGTCATTGAAGTCATGGTCAATGACATGAAGCCGTTTAGGAGGAAGTCATGAAGCAATCATTGCCCTCATGCCGAGAATCCTAGAGCAGTTACAACATCGTGGATTAATGCCTCGTTAATGGAGTTAACCGTCATCTGAAGTTGGGATGGACTTGATCTAAACTAATTGTAAGAGGCCGAGATGAACCTGCGTCATGTCGACAATATGAGGTTGTAGACGTCTTACGTCGACCTGACCATAAAAGACATGTGGCGACATGCCTATATCAGTCAGAAGACGACCTGTGTCATGTAAGTAAGCTGCTGATAAAGGCGACCTGCAATGTATGGTGTCAAGATTTACTGCAATCGTTTGATGTCACTACAAGAAAAACATTTTTTTTCTACACTATCTTTTGTCACACACAAAAAAGTGTTGCTATATACTTATTTTATCCACAATAGCATGACAAATGAGTCTAAGTAAATATATATTCGCCACACATTTTTGTGTGCGTGGAAAAAGCTAGTGTAGCAAAATAGTGTTTTTCTTATAGTGTGTACAAGCCCAATATTAGCTGATCCCATGTCGGCCCACTTGTTGTGTCGGTCTTCAAGATTCTTTTTGAGACCCAAAAAGTGGCACGTGTATGAAGTTGGGTCATACCCATATCAATATATAATAGACTTGATAATGAGTCTAAATAGTCTACGGATCCATTATAACTCAAGTACCGCTAAAACCAAATTTCGTAACGTTACAAGTGGTATGAGATCTGACTATAAGATGAATCTAAGCGTCATGCCATGATAAACAGGTGAGGGCCACCTTTATAATACTCTAGTGAGGAGTTACATGCGATATAAGATCCAAATACCATATGGCCAAGTGGCATGCCGTGAGACACGGTTGGAGCCCCCTATAGAATGATCTGGTTGAGACGTTACATATGGTATCGGAGTCGACTACGATATGAAACTAAATATCATGCTATGTGAGATAGTTTTAGCAACCTATAGAATACTCTAATAAGGCGTGTCTTGGTGATGACCCTATTCCTTGAAAGGAAAACGTAAAATATATATTAGCGAAGTGAAAGAAATTAACATTACGAAAAATATATAAGATTGAGATATAACTGACTTGATAGTTCAGATCAAACGAATAACATTTTAATTCCGACTGAATCTATTACTACCTCCGTCACAAAATATAAGTCTGTTTAGTTTTTTGGTTTTGTCCCATAATATAAATCAATTTAGAAACCAATTAAGTATTTATTATATTTTTCTACTTTTACTCCTCATTTAATATATAATTACTCATTTTTCGCTACTTTGTATTTATAAGTGTCGAAGGTCATTTAGATTTTTTTAATCATTAATGACACATAACCAATTTAATAAAAAAATTTAATTTATGTAAAAAAAAATCCAAACGGACTTAATATTAAGACAGATGTAGTATGATTTGAGTAAGGCTCGTAGACCTAAGTTTAATATGTTTGAAGCTCGGTTATACATCAATATGTAGATTGTATAATAGGAGGGATTGACAATAATGAGGATATTAAATGTAACGAACAAATGTAGAGAAAATGGAGTTTGCGGTTTATAATTGCGCCCCACAAGACCTGAAGAGCCAACATAAGATTACTCACCTTTTCAAGGTTTTTATTTTTATTTTTATTACGAACTTTCCTTTGCCCTTCAACGCACTGGATTGCCTTTTGATAAAATCCTTGATCATTCACGGTAAAACTAAGATAAAGATGAACATTCAAAAGAGGAAGAAAGTGGGAAAACTTCATATGAATGAATCTTGTTCTTAACTTTTACAGAACTGAAATTAACTTGTACAATGTGTAATTGGGAGTATAAATAGATGTTTGGAAGTGTAGGATTTAGTTGAGGTTGGTTGTAACTGCCTCAACTGTTAGTTACACTTTCCAACCGATTCTGGAGCTAGGTGTTCGACCTATTGCTCCAGAGAGTTGGATAACCGCTGCTGCTGCTATTGCTGTGCCTTTGATTCAGTTTGTTGATCTTGAAATGCTTCAACACCCTCTCTCAAACTGAATGCTAAGGCTGATAGATGTTAATCAAAGGATAAGAGCTGAATAGTGTCTGTAATCTTGACTGATCCATAGGTTTAGTGAACAAGTCTGCTAGCCGTAGTTGAGAAGATATAGGCAAGGGTTTTAGAATGCCTTGATGGTATCTATCTCTAACTACATGACAGTCTATTTCTATATGCTTTGTTCTTTCATGGAATACATGATTCTCTACTATATACAAAGCACTATGTTGTCACAAAATAATGTGATTGCTTTGTCTTGTTTGATATTAAATTCTGCCAATAAGTAGGTGACCCATTGTAGTTCACAAGAAGCCATTGCCATGGCTCTATACTCTGATTCTTATGAGCTTCTTGAGAATGTAGTTTGCTTCTTAGACCTCCAGCTAATAAGTGAATCTCCTAAGAAGACTGAAAACCCTATGACTGATCTTCTGGTGTCTTCACAACCACTCCAATCAGCATCCACATAACATTTTAATTCAAGATTGTCTTTGGCGGCAAAGAATATGCCTTGACGTGGTGCCTTCTTTAGGTATCTTAGAAGTTTATGAGCTGCATTCAGTTGTAGTTCAGTAGGATTTGCTAAAAATTGACTCAATTGCTGTGTTGCAAAGGTTATATCAGGTCTTGTTAATCCCAAATACAACAGCTTTCCAACCAGGCTTCTGTAATAGCTATTTGACTTTAATGGAGGAGAATCCTTGGAATGTAGTTTGACTGAGACATCCATAGGTTTATTACTTGGTTTACATTTTGAATAACCATACTCTTCAAGTAGTTCTAGAAAATATTTTCTTTGAGATAACACAATTCCTTTTGTTGACCTGGCTACTTCAAGACCTAGGAAGTATTTTAGAACCCCGAGATCCTTGATGCCAAACTTGTTGTGTAAGTAGTCTTTAAAATCTTTAATCTCTTGCACATCAGGACCGGTAATCAAAACATCATCCACATATACTAGGAGTGCTACAAAGTGATCACCAGATCCTTTAACAAACAGGCTGTAATCCTGATTAGATTGCCCGAACCCCCTCTCAAGCAAGGCTTGGGATAATTTGATGTTCCATGTCTCATAGCTTGCTTCAAACCATACAATGATTTCTTTAATCTGCATACCATTCCTGGTGCAGTATCAAAACCCCGTGGTACTTGCGTATAGACTTCTTCAGTGAGATCTCCATGATGGAATGCATTATTTACATCTAGTTGATGTAAATGCCATCCCTTTGCTGCTGATATGGCCAATAATGTTCTGACGGTGGTTAATTTGACAACTGGTGAGAAAGTGTCTAAATAATCTAGGCCCAGTTGTTGAGTTTAGACCTTGGCTACTAACCTTGCCTTGAATCTCTCAACCCTTCCATCTAAGTTTCTTTTAATCCTGTAAACCAATTTGCATCCTATTGGTGGCTTTCCTTGTGCCAAATGAACCACTTCACATGTCTGTGTTTGTTGAAGTGCATTAATCTCATTTTGCATGGCCTTTCTCCATTCTGCATCCTTTACTGCTTCATTGTATGACTTTGGTTCTGTCAAAACTTGTGAATTTAGGACATAAGACTAATAAAAAATAGATAAGCGGTGTAAAGAATCCACTTTATCTAATGTGTGTGGAGAAGTGCTTTGATGTACAATATTACAATGATAATCTTTAAGGTAAGAGGGTGCCCCTCTAGTTCTTGTGGATTTTCTTGTTTGATTCACATCTTGTATGCGATCCACATAATCCATATCCCCAAGAAGATCTGGTTGAATCAGATCATTCTCTGGATTATTATGTAGGCCATTCTCAGGATCATTATGTACAGATGCCTCTGGAGAATCAGACTGATCAGGTACATGTAAATCATTATGTCCACTATCAGTAGGCATTTGATTTACACTTCGTTGTGCATGTGCAATATCAAATGTGTGGTCTGATCAAAAGGAACATGCAAAGACAAATAAGAGATATCACCTGAAAAAAAAATGCTTCTTTGTATGGAAAACACAACTCATGGAACACCACATCCCTAGCTGTGAAAATCTACTTAGTTTGGAGATTCAACAGATAATATCCATTCACATTTGGAACACATCCTAAATAGACAGATTTAATGCCACTAGAAGCAAATTTATTGTTATCATGATGCAATTTATATGCAAAAGTTAAATAACCAAACACTCTCACACTGTCATAGTCTGGTTTAGCATGAAACAACAATTCAAAAGGAGTCTTGTTGTTCAATAAAAGTGTTGGGGTAATATTGATCAGTTCACCATGTATAACAAAATAAGACCAATAAACAAAAGGCAAACCAGAGTGAAACCTCAAACTTCTTGCCATATTTAGAATGTGTTGGTGTTTTCTTTCCACCACACCATTCTGTTGTGGAGCTTTGATAACATAAATTTGATGTAACATGCCTTAGGCAGCATAAAATTCAGGCATAGAAAACTCTAAACCATTATCAGACCTGAGAATCTTAACATTGGCATTAAACTGAGTTTTAACCATAATACAAAATTGAGGAATCACATTTCTGACTTCACTATTGGCTTTCATCATGAAAATCCAACAATACCTACTAAAGTCATCTATTACAAGTAAGGAAATATCTATGTCCATGTATTCCAACTAATCTATAAGGCCCCCAGATATCCACATGAACTAAATCAAATAAAGCCCTAGAAACAGAGTGACTGGCAAGAAAACTGTGCCTTTTTTGCTTTTCCATTGGACATATTTCACAGATGTGATTCTCAGGTAAAGAAACTTGAACATGTACTTGTTTAAGTGCTTTGAGTCTCTGATCAGAAGGTTGCCCCATCCTATAATGCCATAACATTTCAGAGACTCCAGCGGATTGAACATGACTAACGACGAAAAAGCACAACATGAAGAATCATCTTTCAAAATATACAGGCCTTTGATTAAATCATCTGAACCAATCCTATTTAGAGAGATCATATCATGTATTACACAAGATTCCATAAAAAACTTAACATTATTATAAGCTCTAGACCTAATCAATTTGCTAATTGACATCAGGTTAAAAGTGAACTCAGGCACACATAATACATTATCAAGAACTAAGTCCTTATTCACTTTAACCTGTCCAATGTGAGTAATTTTAGCATTCATGCCATTAGGAAATGAAACAAACTGATTGTCAATTGCCTTGCAAACAGTTCTTTATGAAATATAATATGATCAGATGCACCAGAATCTACTATCCATTCAAAAAGATTAGGGTGCTTAGACAAACTTGATTTTGTACTTCCAAAATTAGTAGACAGAACAACAGAATTGACTGTAGGACAAGCATTATCAGGACCTCCATAAGCCTTAGAACCAACTTTTAGAATGTTCAATATCTGCTCATATTGTTCTTGGGTGACAGGAGGTGCCTTAACATCCGTAGAACTATAATTCTGAGAATCCTGATCACACCAACCATCTTGTTCACCAGATACATTGTTAGCATAAGATCTGCCCCTTCCTTTGCCTCTAAAATTAAGAGGATATCTATGCTTCATGTAGCACCTATCAATGGTATGTCCAATCATACCACAATGAGTGCACCGAGGCTTCTTGTTGCCATTATTATAATTCATCCTAAAATTGAAGCATTCTGCTCTTGATTTTGAGAAGCCAAAGCAGTCTTCTCCATATTATTAACCAAATTATTACTCAAAACACTAGAAGAACTGCCAGATTGTCCACCAGAAGAATAATGTTGTTGCCTTTCTTGCTTAAGAGCCATGAGAAGACATTCTTGATGGAAGGAAAGGGAGAAATCATTAAAACTTGGGATTTCATAGTGCCAAAGCTATTATTTAGCCCCTTCAAAAACCTAATCCCATGATTTCTTTCATTGTGCTCTCTATATCATTCTTGGTCACAACACAAGTAAGAGGATGAGTAAGAACTAATAACTGATCCCAAAGAATCTTGATCCTAGCAAAGTATTCTGTGACTGAAGAATCACCTTGCTTCAATGCTTGGATCTCATCCACTAAATCTGACAATATGTCTGCATCTCCACCTTCATACCTATCCTCAAGATCATCCCAGATATCTTTTGCAGTAGGATAACACATTACACTCTGAGCAATGTGTTTAGACACTGAATTTACCAGCTATGCCTTGACCATACTATTATTCTGATTCCATAGCTTGAAATTAGGATCTTTAGCTGCCGGTTTAACATCAGATCCATCAATAAAACCTATTTTATTCTTTGAAGACAAGGCATTCAACATAGCAATCTTCCAGCTATGGTAGTTTGTTTCGCCAAGAATTGGATGAACCGGAATAAAAGCAGGGCTCTCACTCGGATGAAGAACAAGATCTGGTGGAATAACATGTGCTTGCATTTGATTGTTATTCATGATGATTACAGGAACCCAGAAACAGGAAATTTAAATAGAAATTGAATGGAAGAGTGATTGAATATAACCAAAAACAAAGCGGGAGATTATCAAGAACTAATAAGCTCTGATACCACGATAAAATCCTTGATCATTCAAGGTAAAACTAAGAAAGAAAAAACTGAACATTCAAAAGAGGAAGAAAGCGGGAAAACTTCATATGAATGAATCTTGTTCTTAACTTTTACAGAACTGAAAATTGGGAGTATAAATAGATGTTTGGAAGTGTAGGATTCAATTGAGGTTGGTTGTAACTGCCTCAACTTTCAGTTACACTTTCCAACTGATTCTGGAGCTAGGTGTTCGACCTATTGCTCCAGAGAGTTGGATAACTGCTGCTGCTACTATTGTTGTGCCTTTGATTCAGTTTGTTGATCCTGAAATGCTTCAACACCTTTTAACAACAATATTGTGTTTCTTTTGGCCTCTTGGGTCAAACTAGTAATAAATAAGTCATGCATGAGTCTAGCTATGATCATAACAATCGGAGCATAGTAGGTCATCATATTTTTATAACATTGATTAGGATGAAACACACCTGATCAATGAGTCCTACACATTGATTAGGAATGTCAATGTTTGTTGTGTCGGTCGACAAACAAAAAACACAGAAAAATCTTTACTAGATTTTCATTCTCAGAATAATGATAGAGTCCAAGGCAACAACTACTTTTTATTAATGACCACCCGAAACCCGGGCGAAATCAGATCGATATTTTCATTTTATTTTTTATATTCTCGAATCATGCACCTCGTACGATGTATAATCAGAGTATTTGTGGAAGCTCAAAAGGTTAAGAAGCTTGGTTTACTAGAACACACATTTCCATAAAAAACTTAAAGAAAACATCCAAGTGCATAGGTTACGACATCATCTCATACAACTACTAAAAGGTTTGAATACTACACAGGAAGAAATATATAAAGGTACTTAAGTTACAACAACATCCAAATTACTAGAATACATAATTTTCATAAGTAAATCCATGATGTATATCACATCGTCATGTCTTGCCACAAACACAACACGCAGTCCAGGGAAGACGATGTAGTAGGTATTGGTACCATAGAACCATGAAAAGTATACAGAAATAGGTAACTGTGGAGAAGTCACAGAAACTGGTACAACATGGATAACATCCGCATTGGTAGAAGAGACTAGTGGAATAAGTGGAACTGGTTCAGCACGGACCTCGGGAGGAATAAGGTTTGTCCTAACCCTCCTACGAACTCTCACGTATCTCCTCATATTGTAGTTGTTCATCTGCTAAGTGTTAAATAAAAGGAGTGAGGTATGACGCTTAGTAAGGAAACATTAGATTTCACTACAAAAAAATGATGTTTTTGTGACAAAATTTTGGTGACAAGTGTTAAATTAGTCACAAAAGGGTAGTTTCTTGTAACAATAGCATTGTTTGTCACTTAAACATGCTTGGATCAGTGACAAAGATGAATATTCTCACAAAAAGTTTGTTATTTTGTCACTGATACTAGCAGAAGGTTTCAGTGACAACCTTCCATGTCACAAACTCTCTTTTTAATTTTTTTATTTATTTTAAATTTTACATAATCTATCATATATTAATAAAAACAATCACATTTTTCCTTACAGCCCTTTTGTGACCACATCTTTCATCATTTAATCCTTAACACTTTATGTGATAAAGATATTTTGTCACAGATTCATAAAAATAAAAACTACAGTTAATTCCATAAGTAAACAGATGAATTTGTTTTTAGGGGAAATATACATTTTATCGATTTTCTCATCACTCGCTCAAACTTCCACAAAGTAAACAGATGCCCTAATCGTTGTCTCTCAAAAATAGCTCACCACCGCTCGCCGATCATCACCGCTCCCGCTCGCCGATCATCACCGCTCGCGCTCGCCGGTCGGCGGTCGCCGGTCGCTGATCGTCACAGCATCTCCGCTTATCATTGCTCTCTTCTCAACAAATCTTGAAGGATAGTTGAATCAAATCGCTGGAGCAAATGTACTTGCTTTCTCTTGTAATCGAAGACTTTCAAATCATCCATATGCTTGTTTTGCTGATTTCAGAAATCGAAGACTTTCAAATCATCGATATGCTTTTTTGGCTGATTTTGAAGGATGAGGTCATGAAATTTGTGCCCGTTCAGGAGCAGACTTGTGTTCTCTCAAAAGAAAAAAACTGTACAAGATTCGTGCTGGTCCAGGTACTCATTTCAAGGCTTTTGAGGTCATCGGTGACGGAAATGAGCTCCTCATTGGGATTGGTATTGGAGAAGACATGTACACCCATGTAAGTTAGTTCCTTGGTTATTTAAGTGTCATCTTATTTAGTTTTTCTCAATATCTGAATTAATAATCTGATAGCCTTTGTACATGATGAGAGCTTGATGTATACAAGTAATCAAAATTGATAGAGTTCTGTTGCTTTAACATTTGATGATTTTGTTAGCACTTAGCAGCTAGTTATGTTCCTATTGGTTTCCCGGTGAGTCATGGAGCATGATTGGGCTTCTGGTTCATATATGTATCTTGGGCCATTTGTGTTCTTACCTCAGCTATGATTCTGCATGTTAATTGCCTCATTTATTTTGTGATTTGGTGTACCAATGATAGTCTTCTTCATTTATTTTGAATTTTATTTGATAATAAAGTTATGTGGTTGCTGGAGTGGAAACGAACTTTATAGTTTTTTGTGTTTGATTATGTTCTTACATCTAATTTTCATTACAAGGTCATGGATCAGAAGAGCATGTTCCAAAATGGTCTATTTTTTCTCACAAGTAGAATACCTGAAAGCAATTTTCTGGTCATGTTTGTTCATTTATATAGTCATCTCACACCATTTTGTCACTAGTTATCTAATAATACATAACATAACAACAATTGGAGTTAGAACCACCATTAAAATCATGCGGTGAACAGTAGCAGTTAGCAAAGCTGAGGAGTTTATCTGGGTATTTTACACTGTTGTTAAAATAAGTTGTATTTTAAAATAAGTCATAAAATAAGTTAAAATACCACCGTAGCCTGATCGGTATTACATGTAATGGAAGGGTGAAGTTTGTTGTTTCCTCTTTTTCATTGTATTTGCTTTATGCACCTAATATGTGGCTGGTTATGCCGATGTGCTATAATGGTTTGTTTCAAATCGGATCGGTACTGTGGCATTTGCTCTAGGGAACTGCCAGACTTTGTTTTTCTATTTACTTCATTAGCTACTTTGTAGATGTCAGAAATAAAAATAAATTTGTTTTTAATGTGCTTAGATATTTCCATTGACATGTTTAAGTGTTAAAATTATGTAGTAGCAATGCTGATATTAGTAATGAAAACAGAGGAAGAGGTTTTTTGGCTTGCTTGAAATTTCTTATTAATGAAACTTGAAAATTTTCCTACTACTTGTCGTTTAAGTGCAGGCTAATGACACTGGATTAGCTTCATATGTTGCTGGTCGAATTGATCAATTTTTTTTTGAAAAGGAATTGATCGTTTACTTAGTTGCAAAGGTAGAACGTTAGATTTCCTTTGGCTTAAAACGAACGTTGTTCGGGTAAGACCTGTGGAATTGCTTTCACCTACTGCCTTTTGTACTGTATTCTTGAACCATATATTTGTAGTCCTATGTAATTGAAGCACTTGCAGTGTTACAGGCCTTGGACACGCAAACGAGGCACCGACCTGAGTCTAAGTGGGCCTGTCGGTCAGGTGTACACTATTGTTGTGGGCAATGATCTACTCTTCGCTGGTGTACATGTAATCCTCGATCATGTTCCTTTTACTTTAATTTGGCCTTAATATATATTTGGTCTTCGTCTTTCTTGTGTCATGTAATGGTGTTCTCCTGGTTTAGTTGGCAGCTTTTGAATTTCCCTTACTGTGACTTTACTGTAGCATTACTCTTGTGTTATTGAATTACAGCACATTTAAATAAGAGTACCTGCTACTCTTTTTATTAGCTGATGACGACTAAACATGTTCAGTGACTTGGCCACTCTTCTGATGCGGTATCGCTTATAGTACAGCTCTATTAAAGTTAGTTTATTGTATTGTGTCATTTACTCAGGTTTCTTTGTCGGTGATTGGGATAAAAAATTTGCAGACACTTTGACTGGGTTCCGTAGATAACCTTTTTATTTACCTTGAACCATTTTGCATTCTCCCTTTGGGATAAAGACACTTTTTTTTGTTTCATGATTTTTGCATTTCAATGCATGCTTGGCCGTTCAAGGAACTAGTTAATGCATGAGATGACACTGCAACTTTGTTATATTGGTTGTACAGATTTTGCATCTTGTATATGACAAAGATATAATAGAGGATGAGGAAATTCTAAATTGGGCGAGAAGGATATAGGTTCTGGTCACTTTGGATTTGCCAAGCTGGTTAAAGATTTGAGGACTAATGAGCTTTATGTTGTGAAGTATATTGAAAGAGGCTTGCAGGTTTTGCCTTTTCTTTGTTTAAGTTTTGGTTTAATAGAGTTATGGATCTGTCATGTGTTTAAGTTCAGGTCGCAATCTAAGATCTGTCTATCTGTATATATGGTGGCTGTTGTGGGCAGGGCTCGGTATTGTAGAAGCTGTTATATCTGTTGCTCTGACAAGAGGTCAGTGTCCACTTATTTCTTACGTGTGGTTAAATATCGTTTAGTTTGCTCTGTTTCATTCAGCTTAATGCAATGGAAGAAATGTTTTCTGCACTTTTGATTGTCACTGAATTAGTGGAATTTTGAGCAAAAAAGTAGACAATTTTGTTTGGGATTTTTCTTTAATGACAGCACACAACATTTACCATTCTCTCACATTGGGAACTTAAGATCGACTTTCAGCCCCTCAGTTGCTTGTTCCAAATGGGATTAATCTGTAGGTTTCCTTTGTTGCTCAACTTTGTAAATATTCATCTTTGTGCTGTGTAGAAAGTTTCATGTTTGGTCATGTCCTTATGAGTGGTGATTGACATACGTCAGCTTCCCTTATGATTTTTCTAACATATTATGTCCTTATGATTTTTCAAAGCATTTTTATTTCATTTCATGTTAAAGCATTCAAGATTAGATCAGTATTATTCTTGGCCTCACAAAAGTTGTGATTGAGCTGCAGTAGATACAACAATGCATCCTAAAGCAAGAAAAAACAATTTATTCGAATGTACCTAATCCTTTGAATTATGTAGCAGCAATGCTGATAAAAGTAATAAAAACAGAGGAAGAGGTTTTTTGGCTTGCTTGAAATTTCTTATTAATGAAACTTTACTTGTCGTGGGCAGGGCTCGGTATCGTAGGAGCTGTTATATATGTTGCTCTGACAAGAGGTCAGTGTCCACTTATTTCTTACTTGTGGTTAATATCGTTTAGTTTGCTCTGTTTCATTCAGCTTAATGCAATGGAAGAATGTTTTCTGCAATTTTGATTGTCTTTGAATTAGTGGTATATATGAATTTGTGCAGGTGTATGACATTGGACCTCGTGCACTTGCCATCTCTTTACCATTTGCATGTGTTTTGGGCTTCGTTTCAACGATCATTGCATTGTCTATAGGTAAGCTCTATTGGTTGCTCTAGTGTTCAGTTTGTATATGAAGATCACCGTTAACCAATCTTTTATTCACCCCACTTGTTGCACTTTTTTTCCTTCCGTTTTTTAATTGCTTGTTTCTGTTAGAAAATATGTTTGTATTGGAACTGGCCTTTAAAGTGGACTCAAATAACTTGCTTTACAGTCCTTTCTTCTGGTGTAAAATATTTGCTTCTTTCTCGCATAACCGAGGGTATTTTCTTAATGACAACACTTGAACATTGTATATATGTTGCCTGAATGCCATATTGGCAAAACACATCTTATGCCGCGGTTCAATTTATGTTCACCGGCTTCATCGCTCTTGCAGATTCGGAACAATGTTCCGCAACCTTGTTTGATCTACTTTTCGTGTCTCTTGCTCCAACGTTTGTTTTTTGTTTCTTAAGGTATGATTCCGTGACATCAGACTGTAGAAGATAAAAGTTTGCATCTCACCTCTTCATTCATTATAGGTATGATTCCGTGACTTTGTCCTCTGTTTTGCTTGCTCCTATGCTATGCATTTTTGTTGTTCATAGGACCTGTGTATTGAGAGACTTTCAGTTCCCCTGTGATCTAACATGCAACCTATCCACAACCCACTATTCTTTTCACTTTTTTCTGGCTGTGTCTGAGTTATAACTACTAAACCGAACACATCTAAAAGTGCGAGAAGGCATAAGATATGCTCTGTCTTACTACTAAGACTTAAAATTTATGATTTTCTTTCTTCACAGTTTCTAGAACTAGCTTTATTCACCTATATTTCTTTCTTGTTTTTCTTTTAAGAAGTCACATTAGCTTTATCGAGAACCTTTCTGTGTAGCCCTTAAAATATCGAAGTCAAGATAACTGTAAGATTGAGATCGATTTCTTCGTTTCTTGTCAATGCATTGCTTGTTGTTGCTAGTACTTCTGGTGGTGTAACAGTCTATGTGTCCTTTGAAGCTGATCGTGATGGCATTATCTACCGAATTTAGGGTGTGACCAATCAATTTCGATGAGAAGTACCACTTATCGTGCCAGTTCACTGTTGATCTCATTGCGATGAACCACACCGATTTCATCATCACTAGCACCTTCCAAGAAACAGCAGAAAGGCAAGTCTCTAACTTTTTCTTCTGGGATTCTGGGATGCTGTGTCTAGCATTTGGTAGTTTGCTAATTCATTACATGCTTTGTATTTGCTTCTCAGTTCATCTCAGGCGATCGGTGTAAGTTGAAGGTTCGTATTCCCTGTATTATTTGCTGAGTGATCTTTCTTTGAATATATATGTATATGTATATATAGTAAATCTTGAATTGTAGATCCAGATTTTCGTCATTTAACCGAGCTGTTGCACACTTGCAAGAGATCAATATAAGAGTCTTGAGATGAAGTTTAATCATCCTCAGGTCATTAACTCTCATTTCCCTTGTAATTTAAGTGAATTAGGAACCCATTGATCCTTCCAAATTCTGTTATTATTATTATTGTTATTCCTGTAATTATTATTATTGTTATTCCTGTAATTCCTGTTATTAACTTTTTTTGCATTTTCCCTGTTTGATGTATATGCATTATACTTTTTTTGTTGTTTTTTTTTTTTTGTTTGAATTTTTAGTGTACTTATGATTGTTAATTGTTTAATTTTTTTTTTGCGGGATATTAATTTATTTATTTTTGTAGGGTATGTTTATATTTTTATAGGCTATATGTATTGTATTAATATTATCATAATTTAATTAAAATCTTCAATTTCCGTAAAATAATAATAATAATAATAATAATATTATTATTATTATTATTATTATTATTATTTATTATTATTATTAATGGTTTGTGACAAATTGTTTGTCACATTTAGTGCTTTATAGTGCAGTTACTAAAGATCTGGAAAGCTTTAGTGACAACAGTCACTAAAGATGACTTCTAGTGACAAAGTGTTTGTCATTGAAGAAAAAATGTGTTTCTACCTTTGGTGAGAGAAACCATACAGTGATGAATTCTGGAGTCTATCGTGACAAAAGTATTGTCACATTTAGTGCTTTATTGTGACAACAGTCACTAAAGATTTGGAAAGCTCTAGTGACAACAGTCACTAAAGGTCTAGGAAAGCTTCAGTGACCAAGATTAGAGTTTAGTCACAATAGAATACTTTTTGCGACAAATATTACACTTCTCTACAGAACCCTTTAGCGTCGGCACATATGCGACAATCGTCGCAATATAAAATTTCGTCGCAAAAGTGATTTAGTGACAAAAAAATCGTATTTTTAGTGACAATTTTTTTTGTCACAAAAAGATCTATTTTTTTTCTTTCCCTGGAGTAGTGTAAGTATTCACTCTTCTTCTCAATGTCTAAGGTTTTTTTGCTTTCACTTTTCTTTCTTTCTTTCTGCCTATAGAAGGTGATCTCATATCACCATACCTTATTTCACTTTTCATTTATTCATGTCGTTCCTTTAACATTCAACAACAAATAATTTAAGTTTCACATCCACATTAATTTTCAGCCATATGGACACGATCTCAGATTTTTAAATTCAAGTTTCAGCCATTAGATTTTTAAATTCAAGTTTAGCATTCTGGATTTTATTGAACATCTTACCAACTCGATCATAACACTTTTAATTACATACTCCCAGAATTGATCATGCAAATAAGCAATTATAGAACACATATGTACAGTTTAAACACCTAAACATATAAAGAGCCGAAAACTTTGATGCATTGTGTCAATACCTTGATGTTAGGGCTGATTATCTGTAGAATCTTCTTCCACTAAGATGTATTCTTTTCTAGGACTTGAAAAGTTGAAACAAATGATGATTCTCCGGCCACTTGAATTATTGCAGAATTGCTTTAGACTTTTGAGATAAAAGAAATGTTTTCAGAGAAAATGGTGTAAGTATGGTAAAGGATGAAAACTGGTAGTTTGGCACATTTTAAGACTCATGCATGATGTGAAGGTGTGTGAAAGCCAAATTATAACAGTGCCGAAGTTGTTGTGCTATTGCTGGAACTTCTGTAGCACTGACGTACTGAATTTCGTTTTGTTGTGTTTCTGGAACATTTATGACGTGCTTCATGTAAAATCGGATAGTTTATCCTTTTTTATGATGTGACAAAGATCCGAGAGTGACATGGGAATGAGATTAAACTCAAGGTATTACACTATTCTAGTAGCGATGCTATAACAAAATGCACATTATAATGACATGTGTTTAGACACGTGTCAGCATACACAAGAAAATGACAAAAAGGTAAATATAGCAATACATTATACTTTAACATCCTCCTCAAACAAAATTTGGTATCTACGACATTGAGTTTGTCCCCGAACATTGCAAATAAGAAAGAGCTTTAGGAAGGCGATCCATAGTCTAATCACTTGAAGGGACATATGATACTGTAATAACCTTCCTGACCACTAGATCACATATATAATGCACATTTATCTCTGTATGTGTTTAGTCCTGGCAAGGACGGACCCAAGCCTATTCTTGGGTGGGAGCAGCGCACCGGGATTTTATTTTCGGTACATACAATACTTTATATAACTCAGTCCAATGTAGTTACTTGTGTTAATCCAGCCCACCCGACCATACAAATATAGTCCATTAGCCCACCCGACCTCCCATTCCTGGTTCTGTCCCTGAGTCCTCGAGTGAAAATGGATTGTAAGCTAAAGAACTTGCTCAGTATTATCACACCAAGTCACATGAGTGGAAACAAGTGGTACAGGCGCTCACTTGAGCCTCAAAATCTCTGAGCCCACATTGTCAAGAGCCATGTATTTATGTTCAGTGCTAGAATGAGACACGAATTGTTGCTTTTTAAAACTCCAAGAGACTAATGACCCATCTAAGTAAACATGGTGACTACCAACATGATGTCTGTCCATTAGCTAGGTTGTAGCCCAAATCTACACTTGAGTAGGCTGAAATATGAAGACCAGAAGTAGGTTTTGAATTAATGGAAAATTAGGGATAAGGACACAATCTGGAATATTTTTAAGTAACAGGACAACTATATATTTTTTATAGGGAGAAGGACAACTGCATAATTTTTATAGCGAGAAGGACAAACAGTGAATCCCGAAAATCGCTGAATCTTCCTAGTGAATCCCAAAATCGCTGAATTTCGACAAGTGAATTTTGACAAAGTGAATCCCGAAAATCGTGAATCTCGACAATGAATTTTGAAAATTAGTGAATTTCGACAAGTGAATTTCGGCGTGAATTTAAACAAGTGAATTTCGAACACAAGTGAATTTCGACAGTGAATAAATAGTTTTGTCCTTTATGCAAAAGTTTCAAAAAACTGTCCTTCTACTCAATTGATGAAATATTTCTGTCCTTCTCCCTCATTCCCCCTTGAATTAAAGCCATTGTGTAAGTTCCTTTAACATATTTGTGCTAGAAGTAGTAGCACCGATCGAGACACTCAATCTTGGCACAACGGAAACTTATGCTATTTACGATATGAAACATGACTAATAATCCTACGAGAAGGTTAGTAGATTTACCTCAACGGAAATAGATGAGAAATTCGACAAAAAGGAGAAGCCACAATCTTCCGGATTGTATCTCCTAGCGACGACTGGGGGACGTCGATCCTCGCCGCAGAACCTCCTCGAATATGCACAAGAAAAATCCTTGATTTTTTCTTCTCTTAATGACTAGAACGAAAAACTAATTTTTCAATTCTTTTTTCTTATGTGGCGCCAATAATGAATGTGTCAATGTGTTGGGATGAACTCTCTTTATATAGGAAAATAACTAGTAAAGAGAGAGTTATCCTTTTCACACCACAAAACCTATTCCCATAAGAAAAATATATTTTTCCCACAAAATAAGAGATAATTCCCAAAAAACCAATCTCTTAATTTTCCATTAATTATCCAACAAATAGATAATTAATTAATTACATATATGAGATAATCTAGGAAAATTTCTTCTCCTAATTATCCATATTTGGGGTTCCATTAATTTTGTCATTTTTAATAGAAAATGTCTTTTCTATTTTACATATTATTTACCAAATAAATAATATTGCATATTCATTAAAAAGACCAACTATTTAATTTATTCTCGAGGTTCCATAAAACGAGAAAACACTCGTGTGTTAGGAGCCAACCCGGGGACCATGGACCTATAACCAATATCTACAATAAATTAAATAAAATATTCATCAAACAGAATATTTCTACTTAATTCATTAATTCCGGAATTACGCCACCATAAATCCGAAACTGAACTCTATCGATTATAGATATAACTTATTCTCAAAACGTCGATTAGAGTCGATAAGTGTTCATTGATATAATCATTACGTATAAACTAACCCTCCATAGACTATCCGTAATGAAGCAGGATTATTTCCGTAAACCTTCTTCAATACATCTTATCATTATTTACCATTAACCCACTAGTGATCAATTAGTTCATAACCAATACGAACTCCATGGATCGATCAGTTTCTAGGATTAACAAATAAGGGGATTGTCTTTCTACTTCCCGCAGGAATGAATGGATTCCATATCTGTGAGACACACACTTCTCACTCATTCCAGAATAGTGCCAACGTGAAAGTGATTCAGACCGCGCCTCTTAATGATCCTTAACGAACACATCAAACCCTATCTTGAAACAAGCAGGAGTCTGCAATCACTTCAGGATTAAGGTTAATCCATATATGATAATCTTGTGATTTTATAAGATTTCTCAATCACGGAATTATATGAGAAACTCAGATTAAATTGGTCCAGTCCTATATGACTACATCATATATAAATGCCCCACTTAGACAACCAATGCCGACGGTCCGGATAAGACGGTCACACCATAAAGTGTTCTAGGCGCATTAATGGTGGTTTAATCAATAGACCCCATACTTTGATTAACTTCACCACGGACTAATATTTCAAGTGTATCACCATAAACTTAATCTTCGAGTGTGACACACACACTAAGTTATATGGCTACATATGATACGACTTAGGGTTTTCAGTAGTGTATTAAATATAAGCACGAAGCAAATAATAAGATGAGAATAAGTCTGTCATTTATTAATTCTAAAAACAATTACATAAATTGTCTTTCGGGCGCTACTTCCAACAATTTGAGGGTTCGTTTATAGATTTCCAATGAACATCAGTTTGTAGTGTTCAAGAGTGTTGATAGAAAATGAGATGTTTGGTCTGGTTATTTCAAATATTTTAGGTCAACAAAGATACTCATGTACAAGTCATTCATGAGATTGCCTTGTTGAGAGCCCAGTTTAGAAGTGGTGGCAAGAGGTGTTGGAAATGGTTTAAGGGCACTGAAATTGAGCTTGTCTAGTAGTTGAGTAGCCTACATAGTCTGATGGAACTATCCCTGAAGGATTCCATACCAAGGAGATGACTGAGAATGCAATGATCCTTTAGAGAAAATCTGGAGTTTAGGAGACCAGTCAATATTAGTAACCAAGATGTGATCAACACAAATCAATACATATATCAACTTAGACTGTTGATGAAAAACTTAAAGAGATGTATCAACCTTAGATTGAATGAATTTCCACTAAAACAACTTGTTTTTGAGGTCTTCAAACCAAGCTTTAAGGGGTTTTTATGGCCATATAGGGCCTTCATAAAACAGAGACATCTGAGGTTTGTAGGGATCAACATACCTCCAAGTTAGGACATGAAGACTTGCTCAGATAAATTGCTGTTAAGGAAGTCTTTATTATGTCAATCTGATGAAGAGGCTAATGAAAAGACATAGTTGTGGCAAAAATGTAAGTCAACTAGATGATGCATTTCACGATGTTTTATCTCCATTTCTCTTGCATTTATTGATGTTTTCGTATCAATTCTAGTCATTATTTTCTTAGTTTCACCCAAATATGTAGATAATAATTATTATATAAAATATCGTCTTTTGATTGGTTTTGTACCGGTTATAGTGACCGGGGCGTCGTGTCGGGTTTACGCTTGGTATTTTGGTGATTTATTGCAAGATTATAGGTTGAACAAGACCCCGATTGACGCCACATGCTGAGCATAAACACACCTTTTGAGGGCTAGAAGAGTGTGCCAGAAACTTAAGAGTTCAAACGGTTCATTTGTCAGTAGTTCTTCTACCGTAGCCTATCTTCAATGGACATTTGACCCTCTTTAGAGACATTTTATGGAGAAGACTTTTTAATAAGAGTTGTAGATCCAGAAACGAGCTTTCCAACACATCTTGAATCGTATCAATCGGAGCTCAACAACTCAATTTATGGCCAATTTTCTAAACTGCTGTAAATAGTTGGCGCGCCACTTATAGTGGCGTACGACAAAATATCACTTTAGCTATACAGAGAGTTTCTTTTCACAATTGGAACACGCCAAAGCTATGGTGGCGCATGAAAAAGCTATCGTGGCGCACGCCAAGCATTGCAGAAGCAATTTCAGCTTTTAAAACCTATTTTTGGATCTATTTTATCACAACCAACTATTCCATCTTCTTCCCCAACACCACCAAAGCTTGAAGACACTTCTCCAAGGGCTCTTCTAGCCCGACCTTAGCACTATTTTAGCCAATTAATCTACTTGTTAACATTGAAACATCCAATCTAGATCTTTTAGAGTGAATTTTCTGGAAGAATTTAATCTCCTTGGTGTTGTTTTCTCCATTGAAGAAGCTTTTAAGGTTAAAGCAATTATTCTTCCTTGAGGTGTTTGCTATCTTGTTGGGTACTTCCTTTATTTACTTTTAGTGCTAATTTCATAGTTATGAAACCCCTAAGTGACATTTGTGGTTTCATAGCCATGGGAGGCTAAGCTTTTGCTAGCCAAGATAATGTTTTTATGATGGTTTTTATCTCTATTGGTTGATTGTGAATATTTGTTCATATTTGATAGCTTCATGTGTTGTTGTTATCTTTTCATATTTGCATTGTATTGCTTGTTGGTGTTGGATTGACCACCTAGCATTTGCACACACACACACACACACACACACACAAAGTTGAGACCGAAATGAGATGCTTGGTGCGGGAGAAGGGATAGGAGAACCGGAAGGTAAAATCGACCTTAAGTGTAACTCGATTTCTTATCTCGGGGTTATTGTTCATTCATTGCACTCAAGAACTTGATCATGTTGAATCATTAGGTCTAGGGTTCTTAGACCAAGGAGGAGACATTGAGCAATTTCATACACTCGTATGCGGGGGAATTGCTAGCTTAGGAGTGCACCGATAACACACACTTGAACACCATTGGAAGGTTGGTAGGTAGATTATTCTCATGATACTAGTAGTGATATACTTGATCATTGCATTGTCTTGGGAATGGTTTTTATCATTCTATCACCCTTTATTACTAGTAGAATAATTTAATAACCTACTTTCTTGTATTATTGCGTCCTAGATCAAGATAATAATAGCTTGTCGGCGTTTGACCTCACAATCCTCGTGGATACGACCTTGACCACTAGACTAGACTACAATTAGCCCCGTACACTACTGGTAAGATTGGACACCTAGAAGAGTTTGATTAGGCAATATCAACATTGATGGTGAGAGCTTTGTCCACTAGACTGAAGGTGTCAAAACAGTCTAGACCATGTGTTTGATAAAACCCCGTTGGCAACTAACCTTTCCTTATGCTTGAGGACTGCACCATCATGACTCAATTTGACTTTGAAAACCCACTCGTTTCCAACAAAATTTTGCCCTGCGGTTGGAAGGACTAAATCTCAAGTCTGATTAACAAATAGAGCATTGTGTTCTTCATCCATGGTCTTTTTCCTAACTGGAGTTTGAAGGGCTTAAGACATATTTGAAGGTTTTATAGAATATAAAATGACTTAGATTATGCATGGAAGAAGAAGGTTTTAGGTGTATAAATGCCACTAGGCTATTGTTGTCATGGGATGAGTATTGGTAATAAGAGGTGAACTGGAAATCGGATGTGGAGAGGTAGAAACATGAAGAGAATGAGTTTAGGTAGAGGAGTAAGGTGGAGTACGGCTATCTGTTGAGTAGTTTGATAGAGGAGTGGAATGTTGATAAGGACTGACGGGAATAAAGAAGGACTTGGATTTGTTAGCTGAATAGGGATTTAAGTGGATGTTGAAAGAGCTTTGCTTGGTGTCACAGTCAAGTTTGGACCACTTAAGAAAACAAGATGATGATCTGATAAGAGAGGAATTGAGGAAATTCTTATATTTTCAAAAGATGAACTGGTAGATGAAGCATGTGACTAAGGATTATTTGTAAGGAAACTTAATTTCATTGAAATTAACATCCCTAGAGACATAGATTCTACCACTTGAGTGATCTATACACATATGTTATTTATGATCAGGACAAAGGCCTAAAAAGGTGCACTCAATAGTATTGAACTGGAATTTCTGTTCTTGAAAAGGCTTGAGATATGGATAGCAAGAGCATCCAAAGGCCTTGAGGTCTTTATAAATAGACATATAATTGAATAGAGTTTCAAATGAGAATTTATTGTTTAGGACAAGAGTAAGTTGATAAGCCTAACAAAGTTTTGAAAGGCGTGCCACCAGAACCTAACAGAAAGAGAAGCTTTGGAAAGAAGAGTCGATCCAACCATGCACGCGCATGTTTTCTCTCAACCCGGCCACCATCCTAATTAACCATGGGCACAAGGAAAAAAGTGTCTAAACAGTACCCCGGTCCCTCAAGTGTTGTTTAAAGGTTCTAAATTCTCCCCCTATTTAGATTGCAGACATTTAATTTTTGAGCTGAACTGATTTTCAGCCGTAGACTTCAAATGAGTAAAGGCTTTTCAAGCATCAGATTTTCATTTCAAGGAATAAATTCAGGTAAATCCACTAATTAAAGTCGTCTACAAAATGCATATAATAAAGAAAACCATTGGGACTTTGAACTGATTCATGACCCCAGGTTAGTATGCACAAGTTCTAACACATATTTGGATCTATATAATTAGAGTAAGGCAGAGCATGCAATTCGCATAACTGGCAAGCTTCACAGAAATCAAAGGTTTCATTAAGAGATTATTACATCAATTTAAGACTTGACTCAAAACTTTGGTAGCTGTATGGCCTAACCCTCTGCGCCAAAGGTTTATAGACTCTGAACTAAAAATCAGACTAACAAAGGACCGGCATAAAGACTCTGTTGACTTAAAAATTGGTGACTAAATCTGATTTGATGCTTCTTGGATTGAGAGAGTTTTTGTCTGCGTGGGGGGAGGGGGGTGTGCAAAGATAATTAATATAGGCCATCATTGAGGATTCCTTCTA
Source organism: Gentiana straminea (assembly GCA_036785695.1). NCBI lineage: Eukaryota > Viridiplantae > Streptophyta > Magnoliopsida > Gentianales > Gentianaceae > Gentiana > Gentiana straminea. The sequence goes on along the minus strand of JAVUPR010000413.1, from coordinate 1,367,564 downwards.
GAAAGACCATCCCTGAAACTTTGTCCTTCACAAGGCAACATGAGAAGTCAAATTCAAAATAGAAAGTATCATCATAAGTAAGCTTAGATATGCTAAGAAGATTCCTAGAAAATTTAAGAACATGAAGAGTGTCTTCAATTTTGATACAAGAATCATGTGTAATGAAAACAGAATGACCAGTATTAGCAATGGATAAGCGCTCACCATTTCCCACATTCAAGGTGTCTGGCCCCTTATAGAAGAGTTGAGGTGCAAGTTGTTTAAATTTAAGGTAATGTGGCTTGTAGCTCCACTTTCTGCATCCCAATTTGAATCATAAATATTATCAAGAGAGGCCAAGTGAGCAAAATTGTTCCTCTGAGATCACAAATTTTCACTTGAGGAATTGTTGAAGGAGGAGTGAAATCCGGTCTAACATATTGCAGCAACATGGCCAACTTTAATTGTTGCATATCTGGCAGGTTGTCTTAGGGGTGTTGCTATTTCTTCATTCTTAACCACCGAATCTTCCAGCTCCTTATCAAAAACCTCCTCCTCTGCCGTTGTCCTAAGAAGATGGAGCCCAGATGAAACTTCTTCCTTTACCTAGGGGTATATTTCACACGTATTATGATGGGAGTCAACTTCACTGCACTTTTGTATGTGATCTAGCCCCCGTTTATCACTTTATTGGCATGTTTTGGGTAGATTTAGACCTATTTGAGAGTAATATCGAGAGTTATACGCACGGGGAGTTAAAATGTCATATCGATAGGGAACTCCGCCTTTTTGACGATATTTCACTCTTTTCTGAGTACTTTTGTCTTGCGGAATTACGCGTGGTGTTTGTTCGTCTATGTTATTGCATGACTTAGGTGACTCGAGGACCCGGAAGGCGATATCTTGGACTAAGAGACATGTTCGTGGTATGAGAATTGAATGAAAGTGGAAGAAAAGCCAAGTTTGGAGTGAAGACAAGACAGACGGGCGTCTTCCGTGAAGCTATATCAGACGGGCGTCTGCACATTCCAGACGGGCGTCCACAGTATTGGGACTTCATTCAGAAAGTTGGGTTTTCAGTTGGACGGGCGTCCAAATGACCCCCAAACGGGCGTTTGGGTAGGTTCAGCTCGATTCAAGAAAGCTCGTATAAGACAAACGAGCGTTCAAGGCAGGCCAGACGCTCTTTCGAATCTCAAGAACCCTAATCAAGAATCAGATTTCAAGGCAGCCGGGCGTTTGACATGAGGCAGACGGGCGTTTGGCGCCGACAACAGTATTTCACCATGCCTGTTCGTTAATATTTATTTTGACCTATCTTGGAAGCATTTTATGGTCAAGTCATCTTCATGAAAGTTCTAGGGAATTGAACGAGATTTCCAACGCATCTTGAATCGTTCAAATCGGAGCTCTACACAGCAAGTTATCACCTATTTACTGAAGACGAGTTAAATGGGCCAAGTTGGTCGGCCCAACTAGGTCAAGGTCGCGATTTTCTGCCTATTTAAGAGCAGCTAAACCTAAGAAACACATATTCTGACTTTTATTGGCCTAGACTGAGTTCGAGGCCGGCTTAGGTGCTCAACCCAGCCGCTTCGGCGGTTGTTATGACAGGTTGACATCTAAATGGCCGGATTAGAGCTCTGGACTAGGCTCCGTATTTCAATTTCTTAGTTTAGATTATTAAAACAGAGTAGAATACGATATTTGATCGTTAGCTTGGTGGAGATCGTGCTTGGGATCATTGTGTGAATTAAAGGTTGATATCTTTTGCTGATTTGGGATTCAAAAGTTTTGATCTGCAATCTTTAGATCTTCATTATTGTGAGTTTTCTGATTTCGATTTGTTGTCTCTCAATATGGTTTTGATTGTGTAGATCATTAGTTTGATGAAATTTTCTCTGGATAAAAGTCTTGATTCAGATCCTTGTTTATGCCGTGTAATAATAAAAGCTTCGATCTTTTGTCTTGTTCGTATACTCTTTGCCCTCTGATTTTAACACAAGTTTTGTATTCGATTCAATCTCCTCACGGGATCGACCTCGGACTCTGAACGCACTACCTACGATCGACCCGGTTCACTGCCGGTTAGAAAGTGAGTTTTGCCTAAGGTTTCGAGTTTTATAAATTGTATTTGATCGAGCCGGATTGCGAAATCTCTACTTATCATATTACAGTCCTAACTAAAGGCGAATTGACATTGCACTCACTAGGGCACGTGTTTCCAACGGAATTTGTCTAAAAATACTACTATTACTAAAATGACATCGTTTTTAATGTTTATTACAAAATTTACTGAGTAAAATTAAAGAAGAATGATTTGATAACATAAATTAAACCACAATATGTTTTACACTATATTTTTACACCATTGATAATGTTACAAAACACATAAGCTCATGATTCTTATTTGAATATTGTTTAGGTTTGAGACTCTGTAGTGGATGGTGTCCTATTTTGTTCCTTTGCTTTCTAGTAGACCTTGTAACCTTGTTCTTTGTAGCATCTTGCTACTTTCAATAAAAATTATTATTGCTGTTAAAAAAATTAATTAATTTGTACCATACTATAATTAATTGTTTAAAAATGTGTTGTGATAAATATTATAACTCAATTGTTGCGACTATATTAGTAAAAGAATTATATCTAAAATATTTTTTTAGATAATGCCATTGTCGTGTTTGAGGCGTTTCACTCCATGAAGGTCGGGGCACACGGTTGTCATAACCATGCGGCAATCAAGCTGGACAATGCCAAAGCATTTGACCGGGTGGAATGGAATTATCTTTGGGGTGTTATGCATCATATGCGCTTTCCAGGAGCTTTTGTTCATTTACTGCGGAGGTGTGTCTCCTCTGTTACCTATAGGGCCCTTGTGAATGGCAGGCTAGGGCTCGGATTGTCCCTACTCGGGGGATTCGACGGGGGGATCCTCTCTCCCCATTTCTCTTTATCATCTGCACAGAGGGATTGACAGCATTGTTAGATCGGTCCGTACGCAGAGGGCTGCTCCGCGGTATCTCATTTGGGCGGCAAGCACAGGTCCAGGTCTCACACTTGCTTTTTGCCGATGTCAGCATGTTATTTTTTGAGTATATGGATGGGGCATTGGAAACATTATTGGACCTCTTTAATCAGTATGGGGCGCGGTCTGGTCAGGCTATCAATTTTCTTAAGTTTAGTCTATATTTCAGCAGGGCTATTCAGCAGGAAGACATGGAGCACATATCAGAATTCCTTCAGATTCCAATTGGGACTGGTACATGCAAATACTGGGGCATGCCATTTGTCACTTGAAGGAATAAGCGGCAGGTTTTTTATTTTCTCCGAGAAAAGGTATGGAAAAAACTGTCTAGTTGGAAGGATATGCTTCTCTTTCTTGCCGGGAAGAAGTTATGATCAAATCAAGCCTGCAAGCTATACCTACTTTCATCATGCAGTGCTTTCAGGTTCCTACCACGCTAGTGCAGGCGATTGAGAAATATATTCACGGATTTTTCTGGGGGGATACTGAGACCAAACAAAAAGTGCATTGGCGAAACTGAGACACCTGATGTCTGCCCAAAAATCTTGGGGGTCTTGGCTTTCGCATCCTGGAATGTTTTAATTTGGCCTTATTAGCTAAGCAGTCGTGGCGATTCCTTACTTGCGCCACCGCCCTAGCGAGTCGAGTTCTTAATGCAAAGTACCATCCGGGTACAACTATCATGGCAGCAGGGTTGGGGAGTAGACCATCCTTCCTGTGGCGAAGCTTGCTGAAAGGTAGAGGCATGCTAATGCAGGGACTGCGATGGCGCATAGGTGATGGAAGTTCCGTTTACGTCTTCCATGATGCTTGGGTTTCCCGACCGCCATCTTTTCGGCTAGTTCACACATTCCATTCCTTACCTACTGATAGTAAAATGCAGGATTTGCTTTCTCCAGGAACTAGACAGTGGAATATGCCTCTCCTTATGCATGAATTTCAGGCTTGGGAAGTGGATGCTATTTTACAAACTCCAATTGCAAGCACTTTGCACCCGGATAAGTTGATTTGGCATTATGACCGCCGAGGCAGATATACGGTGAAGTCAGGATATTTTCTTGCATTGAGCTTGTATGGACGATTGCTTGATTCGATACATGCCTCTACGTCTTCTGGACCGGACAGTATATGGCGGGATGTTTGGAAAGTCACGGTGCCACCACGTGTTCAACATTTTCTATGACGATGTTTGCAGGATTGTTTACCAATTGGGGAGCAGCTTGTCAAGCGGAATCTGGGTTCGGGTCTTTGCTTGGCATGTGGCAGGGAGATGGAGTCCTTACGGCACGTGCTTTTTGATTGTGATTACTCTAGGGCGATCTGGGCAGCTTCACCGTTTGGAAGTCAGCGGATTCAACATGGGTCAAATTTTAAGGAGTTTTTTGGAGCGTTGATTGTGTGCCACACTCCAGCCGAGGGATCCAACTTCTGTCTGCTACTTTGGAACCTATGGAAAGCCGGTGCAATGCCGTCTTTGATGATGTGCCTATCTATGTATCCCGTGTAGTTTCTATGTCCTTAGTTGGGGCAGTGGAGTTTCGTCAGGCCATGGGCTCGCTGCACACGGATTCTGAGGGGACCGTCCATCCGGTTGTCTGGTGTGTACCGCCTGAGGGGAGCTGGAAATGCAACTCTTATGCCTCAATCACGGACTCGGGTTCTGGCGCAGGTCTAATATTCTTTAAGGATGCGCACGGCTCGATTATTACGGCTTTTTCATTCCACTTCGACCCTGGTATCAGTCCAGAGACTTTGGAGATGCAGGCGATTCTCTTGGCAATGGAAGAGGCTATCCGACTGGGACTCCCTACAATCACCTTTGAGTCTGACTGTCTGCCTTGCATCCAGGCGTTACAACGGCCGTCGGAAGATTTTTCTGTTTTCAATTGCTTAGCGCGTGATTGTCTGGCGCTTCTGTCATCCTTTGTTTCTTCTACTATTACTTTTGTTAAGCATAGTGGTAATTTTCTAGCCCTGTCTAGGTCGTCGTTGTTTGGGGAACTTCCCCACCTCACGATGTAATTTCGCGCTTTGACGGATTTAACGTAATAAAATGCTTGTTTATCTCAACAAAAAAAATAATGTCGCTTTGATTTTTTTTAAAATAAAAATTTAATCTGATCTATTTGTAATCACATCCTAGATCCATGGATCCTAGAGCAAGGCCTATAAGGCCACGACCTGGGCCCTATTCAAAATTCATATTTTTAGGGCTTCCATTTTAGTGAATTTCATGTTCATTTTATTTTTCACTTCAATTGTATTTTTTCTTTGTCAAGATTCGAATTAATACATATATTTTATTAAAAAAAGGTAACCAACTTATATATTTTTTTTTACATCCCTTCATCTAGTACTCCAAAAAAATAACTGTCATAACGTAATTTTTACACATTCACAAGCTTTAAAACAAAGTTTTTGCTGTTAACTCCCGATTACACAGGACGGCCCGACCATGGTAAAAAAATATTAACAAATTGATGGGTTCGTAGTACAGGAGAGTGGGGATCCGGGTTTAACCATAACAAATTTATAGGTTGGCAACTGTTTTGGTCACCATTCCACGTGAAGACTAAAAGGCCAGATGAAAGATTCTTGAATATAAGATTAATATATATTGTTGGGATTCCAAATGCAAAGTAGCGCACAATCCTCCCCACTCGAATCCAATATACTTTATGTATAAAATAATAATTAGCCACCAAATACCTTTGTTTATTTTTACGTACGGTCCCCTCTAATTACGGGGAAATACTTGTGTAGTGTCTTCACACATGTAGAGACACTGTATGGATACATGAACCACACAATATTATTCTGTATTTAAATTATACGGTTCTGATTATTTCATCTGTCACTTCACCTCAAAATCTTCTCTCCACACAAGTATTTCCTCTAATTAAGGTCTCTTTAGGTACATTTCGCTTAATTTTAAACATTAGTCAATTGTTACTTTACAACTAAATGACCTTTCTTCAGTCGCTCCCCTGTGAAATAATTATTTATGTATAATCAATGATTAGCCACCAAATACCTTGCATTTAACGGCTTATGTGATTTAATTAGCAAATAGAAAAAGAAAAGGGGTTAATTTCCACAGCTTAAGGAATTAACTTGGAATCTTGTACGAACACTTTTATTAGACAGTGGACTATTATAAATACACTAATTCCTGATGTTTCTTTTATTTCTTAGCTTTAGGGTTGGTGTGGTCGGTCAATAATTCTTTTATTTAGATACCATATTTTACGGACAGGGAGGCTATGGTGCAACACATATTTATAAGTTATATACCAAGTGGAGAAACTGTGATTAATTCTAATTTATTCTCTTTTTTTCGGGGTTCACAAAAAACAAGGATCCGAAAAAAAAAAAAAAAAAAAAAACGAATATAAGATGGGTAAACATATAACAAAAACATTAAAGATGGGGAATACTATTAGTCTATTACAAAACATCATAAGTCCAAATGTCCAATTGTCACGGATTTTTGCAATGAAAATAAACAAGTAATAAATTTATTATACCCCAAGTATAGGGATCGTAGCATAGCGATTAATACCGGAGTCGATCTCTTATTATTAAAACCTACAATAACAAAAAGGAACGATGGCATAGAGGATTGTCAACATAACTAAACTATAAACGAGAAAAACAATAAAACTCAAAAAGCATGATAATGACTATAGCGATTAAACATAGAACAAGCAATGAAGATTATCTTATGATGATTTAACTAAAATTGTGATTCACCTATCAAAGGTATGAACTCCTAATCTCTTAGAAAAGTTCGCCTATCAATCTTTTATCTCTCGATCTTAAAGATATAGATACACCGACTCTCGTCACATAGTGGATAAAAACGCGAGAAAAGTTTTACACGCTAAGTTTGATCGCTTCCACCATCCTCATGATCCGGAAGGAAAACGAAACAAAATAAATAAAACAACTAATCTAACCCTCGGTCGACCAAGCACCAAGGCTTGGCCGACCGAATCGGCTTCGGGATGTATAAGAAAAACTAGGTCGGTTATGCTGATGTCGGCCGTGGACGCCCGTCCACTCCTTCTGGACGCACGTTCAGTTGGTGTAAATTCTTCGAGTCGGGCCGAGTCTTCTCAAACGCCCGTTCTATGTAAAATGAGACGCTCGTCCACTGAAATCTTCAAAACTCTGAATCAAATTCCCTCTCCTGGACGCTCGTTTGATTCTTCAGACGTCCGTCCACCCTGGACGCCAGTTCAATACTTCAAGACGCCGTTCCAGTGCATTGGGTAGTGAACGCTCGTTTGATTCTTCAAATCTTCATTCCAATCCTCAACTTGCATCTTCCTCCTTCCATTAAATCTCCAATTATGACATATTTATGACCTACAAAACCACAAAGACATGCAAAGTGTAAAACCATAGATAATTACCAATAAAATCACGAAATTAGCTCAAGTTTACACTTAAAGACTTTTAAAACTCATTTGCTCAATAATTCGATTAAACCCTTAATTTCTATGCAAATAATACGAATATAGAGGAAATTATTACAAAATATAACGATATAAATCATATAAAATCTCCCTTATCACCAATTGTCCAATATTACAAAACATGATAAGTCCAAATAGTCCAATACTCCCAATTGTCCAATATTACAATATTCATGTAATCATGTTCTCCTTGTCTTTTTCTTCTGAATCTTAGAGTTGGTTTGTGTCTGTTTGCCACGGTCGAACCGAACCGGAAGGCTACGCCCAACAAGAGAATATGATAGCTTGTTTTGCTTCCATGTGACATCTTTTGATCATTGTGCAACTTGAGATGGAATGCATTCTACATTTTTAGAGCCACCGCCAGCAACATCAACTGTAAAGTTTATAATTTCTATTACGGAATAGATAAGTTACTAATTTTTAGACATTAGTTACATTACATAGATAAGTAAATTAACATAAATATATAAGTAAATTACCACCGTCAATTTTTCATTTCATATTCGTTTTCGAGTTCCAATTCAATTGGATCTTCATTTCCCCGAAAATAATACCAAACATTCTTAATTATTACCGTCACGTCACAATCAAACAAAAAATGATTTATCTAAACAAGATTTACGAGGCAACAAAATATCCCATGACCATTACACGCCGTATAACACCGCAAGATTAAGATTACGAAAAAATCAAACTAAATTAGTATAGTACCTCTTTCAATGAACGGATTCCATAAGCTTCCTTTATCCAGTCAATTGTATCCCTTCTCATAAAAGGTAGACTCGATGCAACAATTGTAATTGGAATAGACAAGATATCCATGGCCATTTTGGATAACACTTTGTATTTTCCCTCATTCCCTTTCCACCAAGCAAGGGCATCAAAGTTATTAACATTTGGAAAGCACCCTTCCTCAAAATAAAGCTCAAGGTCTGATTTCTCATTTCCTTTTGATTCTAATATCATCACAAACTCATCAAACTTTCTTTTACCAATTGTGGAAGAGGGAGGTGTTTTGGAATTGGCACTATAGGATTTTAATCCTATCTCTTTCTCATCACCATAAATCATAACATAATGCATAAATAGTTCAAAACTTGGCCATAACAATTTTAATCTTGTCCTTATGATTAGAAGGGTACATTGATTGATAAGCAAATTTGATCATTGCCTTCTTATATCTAGATCCGAAATACTTATCATACTTATCGACCATTTTAAGAGTCATGCTTTGCATATTTTCTTACAAGAGATAGTTCTTTAATTCTAATTCACGGTTGGATAATTACTCCCGAAATAAGGTTGGTAACATCCGAAAAATCTCCAAAAACTCACAAACTTCATTAACCTCCTCCCACTTTGGTTTTCGGAAAACATCTTTGCAAACGAATCATCATCTTCACCAAACTTACTAAAACACCGTTTGTACTTGTAAGCGTACAACATTTTGAATTCCATCTAGTGTTATTGTCTAATACTAACTATTTGGTTTCAACTTTAAATTCATTCTATGCTCATTGAATGAGCGAAGTGTACTTCACTCCGTCTCTAACCGATTCAAGTAATCTTTCAAACCATCTTTAACCAACAGATTTATGATATGTGCACAACACCTAACATGAAAAAGTTTTCCATCCAACACAAGTTTTGAAAGAGAATTATAATCGTTTCTCAAAGTAGATATGCACACATCATTCGCGGATGCATTGTCTACGGTCACGGAAACGTGAGGTACATTGACAAAAGAGAGTACTCTCTTTTGCAAATTCCAATTCCTATCAATGTAATGAACAATTATTGTCATGTACCCAATCTTTTGAACCCCAGAAGTCCAACAATCAGTAGTTAGGCTAACTTTGCTAACCTTGGCTAAACTCTTCTTAAGCTTTTCTTTTTCAATTTCATACACTTTGAAGCACTCTTTCCTAAATGTGTACCTAGTGATTGGTTTGTAGTAGGGAGTATATGCATTCAACAACACATTGAACACTTTATGTTCTACGATGCTAAAAGGAACTCATTTAAAATCATGTGTGATTTCTTTAACTCTATCAAAATTAAATGTAAAAGTAGATATAGAACTTGCACCTTCGATGATCATACCAAGGAGTTGAGATTGAACGGTGGAAGAATCTTTCTCTTTCAATATCAATGGCTTAGGAAATATTTTATTTCTAGCCGACAAGCCGATTTCAAATGCCTCATCGATGGGATGTAGTTTTACCTTTCGAACGATAGTAACCCCGAGCAATGAATGCATTTGTTCTTTTTAACACCATTAACTTTTCCTTCATATGCTTTGCCACACAATAGACCTTGGTTTGCCTTGATCATTGAGTTCATTTACTCCTCAATCTCGGTCCCCTCTTGCTCTTGCTCTTGCTCTTGCTCGGTTGCCTCGCATCAAATTCATCCGAATCATAATCGTGTCCTCAACCTCGTCCCCCATTATTTCAACATCATCCGAAGAATCAACAAGAGATTGAGTCATTACTCTCATTGTCTCACTCTCACCGAGAGTCGTATTTTGTGTGTTTGAGTATATACTCGTTTTACTTTGTTTATACATTTACAACAATTACAATTTACAAGTAAACAACTTAACCTATTACATAATAAAAACAACGATACACTCGACTTTTTGTTATGTAATATATTCACATTCACACTTTCGGAATCGTAAATTAAAAAAATCACGAGTCACTCAACTCACTCTCTCATTGCAACATTGGCATCAAACACACAAAATGCAGCCATTTTCCATCAAACCAAAATTACAATTTACAAAACACCGATAATCCATGAATACCCAAAAAACACAAACTTGCACCATAATTCTCATTTTACGGCTATCCATGTTTGATTAGTAACAAGATGGATTATTTTATGGGGGAATGAGGAAGAGAAGAATGAATTCAATTAGGTTTTCCACATAAATATTTTAATTAATTTATTATTATAAAAATAATTAATAAATATAATATAATAATAATTTAATATTTTAAACGTCAATCGGCTGAAGGGTTCGAAAATTCGAAGGACGATCTTTTGAAACTTTTGCATAAATTTTACGACAAAACTATTTATTCACTTTTGAAACTTTTGTCGAAATTCACTTGTGTTCGAAATTCACTATTTAAATTCACTGCCGAAATTCACTAATTTTCAAAATTCATTGTCGAAATTCTCTGATTTTCGGGATTCGCTGTCAAAATTCACCGTCGAAATTCACCGATTTCGGGATTCACCGGGAGATTCACTTATTTTCGGGATTCACTTGTTTGTCCTTCTCGCTATAAAAATTATGCGGTTGTCCTTCTCCCTATAAAAAATATGTAGTCATATTGTCATGTTACTTAAAAATATTCCAGATTGTGTCCTTATCCCTAATTTCCCAATATTTTATTTCATAGATGAACCATGTAAGGGTACATGGAAACTATTTATCTGAAAATCAAACAGATTTGAAGTCATTCGGTACCGTTAATGATTTTTCTATATCGGTTTCCATTCATAATATATGGAAATCAATGGAATCAGATATAGTTAATACATCGAATTAACCATAATTGAACCGAAATCTAAATTATCTATAAAACGGTCCATTACTTGAAACATACATAATGGAATAAATAACTGTAACCGAACTTGGTAGCATGTGTCAATGATTTATAGAAAATCGCATATGTTTATAACCGGCATGTTATATATACTGTTCAATAAAAACTGGACGCTTAACGTGTGGATGAAGAACAAAGCAAGTTGAACCAAAAACCTCAAATAAGAGTAATCAGAAATCCTATCAAAAGAGAAATGCTGGATTTAAGAGTAGTCGGGATCTTATTAATAAGATAAATAGAGGTGAGGACAACATCACCCCGTAATTCATTTAGAACACTAGCTGATAAAAAATCATGGAACGAACAGTCTCAACAATGTCAATAATTTCTCTTAGCAACATCATTCTATTTTGGAGTATCAGTGCACGAAGATGCAATGAACCATTGGTATGCTCTCCATCTAAATCAAAACAAAAGTACATAACAACAACGAAATGCCGGTTTTTAACATAGGATTGGATAAACAATATATAGTCAATAAAATCTTTACGATGTCTCATCAGTCATCAGATAAACCGAGCAATAACGAGTATAATAGTCAATAAAGAAAACATAAAATTCGGACCCTCCTTATGTTAGGATTGGAACGGGACCTTAAACATCAGAATAAAATAAATCAAAAGCTGCACAATATGTAATGCACTATGATAAAAAGGCAAGGAAGAAAATTTTCCAAGTCTACATTACAGTCTGCAATATCATGATGATGCAAACCTCCCATAACATTACTATTACACAAATTAAGTGAGATCTTGAAACATGACCAAGTCTAGAATCCCACAAATAAAACTTTATTGATGACGAGGTTAAATAAAAAAATATAGATCAACACTAGTGGAAACCACACGACCTTGAACATGCAAGTCATCTAAACCATAGAGTCTCTCCTGCTTATGGCCTCCTTCAATCACCTTTTCGGATTAGGGATCCTGCACAAGAGGTGAAAGAAAAATAAACAGAGTATCTAAAGTCACACATTTGACCGACCAAGACAATACTCAAAAGTAGTTTTGGAATGAAAAAATTATGGAGAGATAAGTGATTGGTGTGAATGGAACCAATGCCTGCTAATGTCAAGGATGGTCAAAATAGTATGGAATAGTGTATTATAAGACAAAGATATAAAAGATGAAAATTTAGGGGGATATGATATTAGGCTATAGAGTCCAAAAACCAAAAATATGAATGTGTTCTTGAGACATTCAATGGTGGAAAACTTGATGTAAATGGGGCATACATGGCATAATACGAGGCTGAGGCTGAGGCTGAGGCACAGTCTGACATTGAGATTGTGTCTGGATAGAATAAAACTTCTGAAACCGCTCACAAGAGAGTCCATTTTTTGATTCACAAGAGAATCCACAACCGATTCACCCGAGGGATGCACTGGTGCTGCAATCATAAGATGAAAACAACTGCGTTGCTTCCCCTATCACGTAGAGTATGACCATTGTTGTCCACCATGGTATTATTGTTGAGCCTTGTCACATGACTGCCAACTATTTGCTTTTTGTTGGGCTAGTAATTTGGGACATTGATTTTTCCAATGCCTTGTTGCTTACAATAATTACTGGCATGACCTTTTTGGACATTCAACCTATTCTATTGTGAGGGGACTGCTAAAACAGATGTATATAGAGTATGAACTCCTTTTTCGGATGAGTCTTAAGACAAGTTTCTTCAACTAACAAGTCATGAAGGAAAAAAAAACCAACAAAAGGTAAAGGAGTGTGATGCAAGATCGTCACATGATAATTCTCATACTCTGGTCGAAAAACCATCAACAATTGAACAAGACATTGTTCCTCCCTACGATAAATATAATTGCCAAAACCCCTTAGCTCAATAGATTCGGTCATAACTAATTCATCCCAAAGAGAAATATTTTAGAATAAAACTCCTGAATGTTTCAGTCATTCTGAGACATGGCACAAATATCAGCTTCCAACAGATAATGGACAACAAAGTTTGAACACGCATACAACCTGTTAAGGAAGAGATAGTATTTTAGGAAAACTTAAGAAATTTCATTGATGGATCAAATATATATATATACAAGTAGTAATAAACTACCCACTAATCCACTTCCTATAGAATAGGAAACATGGGATCATGGCTATAAACCAAACATAACTACTCTAGTAGTGGAAATCATGCTGAAAATTCAAAAACATGGCTGATATATCCTTAGGTAATAAACAACTTAATTATCTAATAATAATTAACATAATTTCCTAACATTCCTTCCTTTAATCTGAGCTGGCAGATCAAATTACTTCACACATGCCCAGATTGCCTCTGAGCTTCAAAAAATGATCCCTCTTTAGTCCTTTAGTCATTATATCTGCTATTTGATCTTCACTCCTGCAATGCTGCAACTCAATGATCCCTTCTTCACATAGGTTTCTCAGAAAGTGATACTTCACATCTATGTGTTTGCTTCTGTTGTTTAACACTGGATTCTTGGATAGCTTGATAGTTGAACTGTTGTCACAGTACATAATACTCCAAGCCTGCTGAACTTGACCTAGAATTTCCAGCATCCTCCTTAACCAGATCAATTGACATACACCATGTGCTGCTGCAACAAACTCTGCTTCTGTTGTAGATAGAGTGACTATTGGTTGCTTCTTTGATGACCAACTGACAGCTCTTGTGCCATACATGAACATTAAGAGAACCTAGTGGGGCATTTATATATGATAGATATATCATATAGGGGTACCCGATTTGATTAGAGTTCACGATATAATTCCGTAATCGAGAAGTCTTATCGAATCAATCGATGATCATATTTATGGATATATCTTAATCCCGATGTGATCACGAGTCAACCGCTTGAATCGGTATGAGGTTTGACTTGACGGTTAAGGATTACACCGTGTCCGTGATCCGAATTACCCCATCTTGGCATTGTACTTGGATTGAGTGAGTAGTCCGTGTTATCACGGATACGGAATCCATTCCTTCCATTTATGGAAGTAGATAGACAGTTCCCTTATTTGTTAATCCTAGAAACCGATCGATCCATGGAATTCATATTACATCGATTAGCTACCGGTGAGTTGTATGAATTAATTGATCACTAGGGGGGTTAATGGTAAATAAGGATAAGAGGTTCTGAAAAGGGTTAACGGTAATTTCCCGATTTAGAATGAACAGTCTATGGAGGATTAATCCATATGTAATGATTATATCAATGGATGCTTATTATCATTCTCGTGAGGAGATAAATATAATCTCATAATCGGAGGAGTGCAGTCACGGGATTATGGTGGCATATTCCTGTGATTGATTTATCGAATATAATTATTCTATTCGTAAGATAATTATTTATTTGATTTATCGGATCCGCTGATTATTAGCCCATGGTCCCCGACGTGCCTCCAATATAGCATAGCTATTCTCGGACGTCGAATCCTAATAATATTAATTTAGTTCTTATTAGAATTTAATTAAAACGATATGTGAATTAATTGTTTAGTGGACTATTAAATTAGTTGGGCTAAATAATTAAATATGTGAAAAAGGCATTTTTCATAATCTTGGCAAAATTAGTGTTATGGCCGAAAATAATATTGACTAGGTCAATGCAAATTTTCGGCCAAGGCATGTTTAGGAAACAAGAAATTGGTTTTCTTGTGGATTAATAAGACATGTGCACAAAATATTTATTAGATAAATATTTATGGTAAGAAATAAAGATAAATATTATTCTCGATTTGTTCTAGAATATTATGGAATTATCTTTTATTTATTGGATTTATTTATTTGCAAAATAAAATCCTTGGAGGTCAAGGATTACTCTCCTATATAATGAGAGTTCTCCCAAGCCTAAAACACTAGATAAATTTCGACTTCTACCTCTTAGAGAGGAGAAGGTAAATTTCGGCCAAGGGGAGTATAAGGGGAAAATCTTGGAGGTTTTTCCGGGTAGCATATCGGAAGGATTCGAGACGAGAATTTCCTTCAATCGGGAGTTGCTTGGATCACACGTACGGAAGATCGTGGTGCTCTTCACACAATCTGTTATTCTTTCTATTGCGGTTCATCTACTTGGATTTTGAGATCCAAGAGATATGTTCTACAACCCCCTTGTAGAGTAGATCTAGTTATTTTATTACGTGTAAATTATAGATCTAGATCCTTAAATCACTTCCGTTGCGGATGGTATTACTAACTGTGGTATCAGTCGCCATGGTGATCTATATTTATACGTATAAAATATTAGATCTAGGAGTGGTAAAACATGTAGTTTTTTTGTCCCAATTTTTTTTGATAGGGGCCGATGCATGTTTAATATTTTTTTTTTATTTTGCGATTGTTGTGGTTTGAAGAGATGGATTGGGGTTGGTACTGTTTACCCATAGATCTATTTTGTAGCTTCTTTGTTTAGTAACAATTGAGCATAGGAATTGTATTTTTTTATGTCAATTTTCGAAAATTCCATGTAAAAGTAGCATCTTTTATTGTAATTTTGTAAATCCGGGCTCGAAAAGTTGAAGATCTTGCTGGAAAATTGAAGATCAAGGCGAAACCCAAGGGATGAACGAGGAGAAACAGTTAAAAAAAATTTTTAAAAACTGCTACAGGACTTTCTGCGACGCTGAAAAGCGTCGCAATAAGTACTGTTTAGAAAATTCCATGCGGCTAGGGTTTTTTAATGCATGCGGCCGCATGTAATTCCCTTTTAACCTAATTTTTTTTATTTTGTTTATAAGACTGCCGATAGGCCGGAAAAAAAAAATTTATTTTTGGAATATAATTTTGTAACAACCGCGTGTAACAATAAAAATAAAAATAAAAATAATTTTTTTTTTTCATTAATTATAATAAATTGGGTTTATTTAATTAAAAAAAAAGGGTATTTCTCCTCTCGGGTGTTCGTGGTTCGTGATCCGGCGGTTCGAGTTCAAGATTCGAAGATCAAGACTCGAAGACATAGATTATGTAATTTACTGCTTTCCTAGGATAGATTAGATACGGGGGTACCAACAATCCATCTCGGTGTTTAAATTTTCCGCAATTTATTTTTTATGTGTTTGATCAAAAAATAGATATAAAATCGGAATTGCCATGACATGCATCATATCATAAATCCACTCCAGGCATACATGTAGAATTTTAATTTTGGTAATTAAAATAGGCATGTATACAAACTCACGTAATTAGTTGAAATTTAATTAATATGTGGTAATTAATTAATTTAGTAACTAATTAAAGATCTGAGGACGGGTTATGAAATCGTTAAGCCTTTCGGTGTGTGTTCTCGGTAAACCGCCGTAAAATCCCAAATGAGATCACGTTTTCGATTCGTAGTGTCTACGAGATTGAATGATGGTAAAAGAACAATAAATCTTGGATAAAAACGGTTCGCCTATAGTTTGGGTGGTCAACTGAGCTGGCTCGACCGACTTAACCCTCCTAGTGTGATGTATGCACGGGGGTCCGGCAAGACTAAGCTACACCGGCGAGCGGAGGGGTGATTCCTTCTTATCTCCATGGGGCTCTCTTGACCCGACTTTGTCCGATTGTCACATATGTTCCAACAAATAGGACGGGTAGGCTTGCCTACGTTACCGACACCATTCGGAATCCTTGATTTAATGTGCTTTTATGTTAACATCAAAAAGACGTGGTTAGTTAACCCACCACCACTTCCAAAATATTGAGTGGGAGCGGGGGTGGCGACAGCCAACCCCACGCCTCTACTATAGATACAAGTAAGTGAGAGAAGGGTGACGCCTCGCGGCGCTTTGATTTCGTCCCCCTACGGATGGTGTTCACCCCTATCAACATTCATGGCTTGGTCTCCGAAAGGATAGGATTTCCGGGTACTCGTCGGGTCACTGACCTATCCTACGACGGCACACTCGGGGCGTACCTAAGAGATCCGATATAGTAGGTCACACTCATCAAGGGTAATCTTGATAATATCTAGGCTAAAAATGGAAGGTAGTCAATGAATAAAGGGATGTTCGATTCTCGTGGGATGTTCGAATCTCACAAGTTATTCATTGATGAGATTGTCTCGATTTAACCGTCATCTCTTTGACCTACCCTACGGCGGCACTGAGATGCAAGGTTAAAACCTTGCAATGGTAGAGTAGACTTACTTATAGTTTACAATTCCTAAAATAAAATCATATAGTAGTGTTAAACTTGAATTAATATATGTCATTTTATTTACAGCATTATATCCCTTACTAAATTGCTTAAAAATTAATAATTGACTAGTATTTACTTCGTTAAAAAGTGGAAAGTAACTAGGACGTTGAACTAGTTAATCGATAATGCAATTATTTTTCGAAAGAGATATTTTCTCTTAAGCCTTTTAAAAACCAGAGTGACATACAGGTATGTCACTAGTGTCATTCGTGTCAAACAGAAGACAAACTTAGTTTGATCAAAGGTGATTTCAGACTTTGAAATTCTTCTAGTGAATTTTGAGTGTATAGTGATTACACGAGTAATTTTCTAATTGAAAAATCGGAAAATCATGAAGTGTTACTAGTTGAACGATATTTGGAATCGATGAACTAGTGGGAGCTTTATGATTTGTTGTTTTTCTAGAACATTAGAAAAGTGTAACTGACTACACACGTAACCGTTCTAATTGAAAAACCGGAAAGTCATGAAATGTTGCTAGTTGGACGATATTTGGAATCAATGAACTAGTGGGAGTTCTATGATTTGTTGTTTTTCTGGAAACATTGGAACTACATACGAAAGATTTTCTAAATCGAAAAAAATCGGAAAATCATAAAAATAAAGCATTGCTCATTAGACGGTATTTGGAACCGATAAACTAGTGGGAGCTTTAATGTTATGATTTGTTGTTTTTTCTGGTATCCGAGAAGTCCCGACGAGTAACACTCGAAATAGACATCCCACGGTTCAAAAGTAGTGTCTACTCAAACGAACCGCTGGTTCAAGTCTGTTTCCATTCATGTCAAGAATGGGAGAAGATGTCTAAAAGTGTTAGTCATCTAAATTGAGAAAACTTTAAGGCTGAACCGAAAATTAATTAACTGAAAATCATAGGATAATGACAGTGATTTTGGATCACCAACCTATGAATCCTTGGAGATTTTCTCGAGCTAAGTTCTTTGGAAGAACAAGGTAGTAGTGCATTTAACGATTAAAGGAGTAAACAACGGGCAGTTAATTTTAGCTAGAATAGTGGGAGTGATATAAGGAAATGAATCTCGGATTCAATCCTTGGATATCGCGGAAAAATTATTTTCTGTTTAAGATTCGCTGGAACGAATGGATTTACCTTCTATTCGATAATTTGTTTGTCGTATAGAAAGTGAATATACCATTTGAAGTACGAATCCAAGACTCGGACTTTTGTTTGATAAAGTCAAAACCACTTAGAACTGCTGAAATATGTATATAAATCACATCTTAAGAACTATTAAAAGCAATTGGTTTCGATATTTAGATAAACGCTTCTTCATATTCCATAGTTAGTGCATAGTCCCTAAAAGACAAGACCTGAAGACTGGCTCAGGGTGATTCCTTTCTCCCAGTCTGGTTATATTGTCTCAAAGGTTCAATGACTAAGTTTCCTTTCAATCGGGAAAGGATAATGGTTATAAAGAAGTAACATAGCTTGTTCATGACGACCTTCAGGGTCTGATGAAAGATACAAGCTAGTAGGAGCTTCCGAGTAGTGACTTCTTGTCTGATAACTATTCAAACACTCCGGTAAGTTTATCCAAAATATTTTGAGGTTTCTTTGTTTTAAACAGAGATAGAGTATTCTATACTCGGAATTGGCCATTCATAGTCCTCGAGACTGATGCTCAGCCTGCCTTATTGTGACATGTTCTCACTAAGTGAGAAACCATTAAATTGCCTTACACAGTTTTAGATGTGCTACAATACACTTTGCTTAACTCAATAAAGATATTGGAAGCGAAATAACGGTTTACATTGAAATGTAAGACCGAGAAGTCTACCTAGAATATGCTTTGGAATTTACGGATAAGGTGTGGATTCGGTTCACCCCACTTCCATAAATATAAGCATTTAGCACACAGTGCTTGAAGGTAAGACTGGGAATCTTGCGCATACGTTCGGTCAATGACCATTCGTGATATATCTTTTAACCTATTGTGTATAAAGGTTAGATTCTTGAAATCGGGAAGGGACGATTATCTTTTGCATCCTTTCGATAGAGTCCATAAACAAAAAAACCTTGAACCTTGAAGTACGTTTACTCAAGGTAGTTACTAACCGATTAAAATCGGACCACATCCAACATCGGTTGTTGGTGATAACACTAAATACTACTAAACTAGATCGAATTTCGATCCACCCGGTAAGTATTGGGAGTATGGTTTATCCATTACCCATTACGGGTTACGCGGACTTTGTAGTCGAGGATCGATTGATGACCTATGGCTCTTTTGTGAGCATTATAGGATTCGATAATAGAGGTTGGTTTAATAGCCATAACCACGTGAATGGAGTTCGGTACTCCGGTTCTGTTCATGCTCTTGTAGAACCACCGAGCGTCTCGGGCCCGGTGGGAGTAATTGGATCTACACGGAAAAGAGTAGAATGAATAGGAAAGTTTATCTTTCGAGCAAAGATTGAGTGGTCTAGGGGTAATTCCCTAAGAAGTAGAGAGTTAATCAGACCTTGGACTCTCTTACCACTTAGTATTGCATGATTTCGTTCAAAATCAGAAAAAAGGGGTGATTCCCTGAGACTTTCTTGCCAAACAAACGGAGTCTGGATTCATTCGACACAGAAGGGTATTGCCTTATGAACTTATGACAGGATGACTGCCAAGGCTTATGTCATTTGTGGATAAAAAGTAAACCTCTCGGTCATTGGAAGTCATATATTTCTATAATATGTGGATTTGACCAGAATATTGATAAGTCTTTTGTAGACTGGATATCAATTTTAGTACAGTAGTGAATATATACATTAGTGTTTGTGAAGGATAACACTGCACCAGTTGGAATCAACATGGGTGTGTTATCTGAAGTCAGAATCTGACAATGCCACAATTCTCTGCAACAGAGATTTGGACAACATTCTAAAGAGTTTGACTCGGTCGAATTCATTAGTATTAGTCATTGGTTTCCCATCCATCTTATTGGTTAAGATGATGCATATGTGTATGCAACATTCAACGAGGAAGTTCTACCCTATGCCTCAGGAATGACTCTCTAAATCTTCGGATCAAGAGAAATGGGATAGATTCTCTTTCTAGTAAGAGATGGTCAGGTTATTGAACGTCAACTTTGATCGAATCTTAGATTCGGCGGGTAACAAAGCAAGTTTAGTATATCCTTTAGTATCTTGAAGAGAACGAGGAATAATATGCGGACATATTCATGTGTGAACTTGGATATGTGTGACACACTGATTTTGAATTTAAGTCAGATTAAGGATGATCATTGAGTCGATCTTAGGCTCAGTGTTTACTCTTGTGTTGAAGCTATTGACTGGAGGAATCCAGCAACGCCAACTCGACTTTAACTAGTTGGGTGATTAGCGGCTTTTGTAGTAGCTAGAGAGGCGATATAGCTTAAGGATTTCCTTTTCATATCTGGGAGTGATTCTAGATTTGGAAGCCGATACCACATCATTGTGCAAACGATGAAGGGGTAGCTTATAAGGTTTTTCGAAATCACTAGAGGTCAAAAGCATATTGGGAAAGTACCACATGATTAGATGGACCGGTAACGTTACAATTCTACGGATCGTCTCGAGCCGACAACCTGACTAATCATTAAGACCCATGACATTTAGATGTAGGTACTCCTCGAGTCACTGACCTATCCTACGACGGCACACTCGGAGTGTACTTTGTCTTCTTTAATGGTTATGATATGCTTAATGGGTACTAGAATACGGGATAGGTCTCCATTGCTTTAGAGCAAGTGGGAGATGATGTTTTTTGTATTTTAAATAATAGGGTGTGCTCTAAAACAATTAATCACATGCTTTCATGCAAGTGGTAGATTGTTAGTTGTAATGCCCGAAAGACAATTTTGTAATTGTTTTATTTAATAAATGAAATGATATTATTGTTCATATTTATTATTCTCATATTCACCGATGTGACAATAGTATTTACACTACAGAAAACCCAAAAGTATATCATTTATGTAATCACTTAACTCAGTGTATGGGATATACACGGGAGGATTGAGTTAGTGAAGATGTACTTAAAATACAATTAGCCCATAGTGAAGTTAATCGAGAGTATCGGGTCTCTCATTTAACCTGCTATTAATGCGCCCATAACACAATAGGTGTGATTGTCTTATCCGGACTTTCGGTTAAGAGAAACTAGTGGGGCATTTATATATGATAGATATATCATATAGGGTTGGACCGATTTGATTAGAGTTCACGATATAATTCCGTAATCGAGAAGTCTTATCGAATCAATCGATGATCATATTTATGGATATATCTTAATCTGAGGTGATCACGATCAAGCTTGCTTGAATCGGTATGAGGTTTGACTTGACGGTTAAGGATTACAACGACTAAGTCGTGTTTACGAGTTACCCCATCTTGGCATTGTCTTGGATTGAGTGAGTAGTCGTGTTTATCACGGATACGGAATCCATTCCTTCCATTTATGGAAGTAGATAGACGATTCCTTATTTGTTAATCCTAGAAATTGATCGATCCATGGAGTTCATATTACAACGATTAGCTACCGGTGAGTTGTATGAATTAAATGATCACTTTAGGGGTTAATGGTAAATAAGGATAAGAGGTTCTGAAAAGGGTTAACGGTAACTTCCCGATTTAGAATGAACAATCTATGGAGGTTTAATCCATATGTAATGATTATATCAATGGACGCTTATTATCATTCTCGTGAGGAGATAAATATAATCTCATAATCGGAGGAGTGCAGTCACGGGATTATGGTGGCATATTCCTGTGATTGATTTATCGAATATAATTATTCTGTTCGTAAGATAATTTTTGATTTATCGGAGCCGCTGATTATTAATCCATGGTCCCCGACGTGCCTCCAATATAGTATAGCTATTCTCGGACGTCGAATCATAATAATATTAATTTAGTTCTTATTAGAATTTAATTAAAACGATATGTGAATTAATTGTTTAGTGGACTATTAAATTAGTTGGGCTAAATAATTAAATATGTGAAAAAGGCATTGATGTATTATTTTTATATGATTGAATTTACGTGATTTTATTACGTTTTGTTGACAAATTCTATGTAAAATATCTAAAATTATGATATAATTAGTATAAAATATTAATCTTTGTAGTTTAGTATAGTTAGTAGTAAAAGTTAGTATTTATAATAAAAAGTTGTAGTTTTTGTACCGGTTTTAGTAACCGGAATATTGTGTCTATTTTACACGGGTATTTTGTGTTTATTTCATTGCAGAATCCTAAGATGAACTGAAATCCCGAGTATCGACACTTTTTGAAGTCAATACAAGTCAGTGAAAGGAAGTTATAAAGCGTCACTGATATAAATGATCAAGAGAATAATTGTTTCTGAATCTCGAAAAAGGACGTATAATACAAATGGCTCATCGAGAATAAGTTTTCTGAAGAAGTGGTCTTGATGAAAGTTGTAGAGAATTCAACGAGCTTTTCAACGGAAGTTCGATTATGTCATTCTGATATCAAGAATTCAAGTTACGATTTTTAGAAGTTAAACTGTGTAATTATATATAATTATATATATAATTACACAGCACAAGTGATGATTAAGGGTAACATGCTTGCACATGCGATAACAAACTGTAATGATTGTCATCATTACACCGGACCGATCCGGCAAGTTTTCAGGACCGGTCCGGGAAGGAAGAAAGTCTATAAAAGGGGAGCATCAGAGGCTTCATTTGGAGTGTACCAATATATATATACAATATTCTATATATATTCTCTCCCTCTTCTTTCTCTTTTTCTTCTCCTTTCTTAGTTTGTAAATAGGCTTTATGCCAAAATAAATTAGTAGTAGTAGTACGGTAGTAATGCTCGGGAAATTCTCGAAGGTTCGGTGTTCTTTGAAGTCGTTATAATGTACGGAAAAGACGATTTACGAATCGGCGGTTGTAATCGGGTAATTTCTATAATAATTATGTTTATGTTTGTTATTTTCTTCTTTTTAGTTTTTATAATGTTATTAGGCTAAATCTAATAACTAGCCAAAGTTATGTAATCGTATTATTTCGATCTTTTCGTTAAAGGAATGATGTTAAAATAAAATTGACTAAAATTGAGTAAAATGAATCTTTTTCTATTTCGCTACGTAATGATAACATATTCGGAATGAAGTAATCAATCATGATGAATACCACATATAACCTGGCGATGAGCCCGACCGGAGAAGTCGGGATATGAGTAAAAATAGAAAAACCGGAGGGTAAAAATGGCCGTACGATTAACGGAATCCTATTTCCTACCCGGGGGCGATTTGTCTGGAAAGATAAATCTTATTAAAATTTGTACTCGAGATCTTAATAATGTTAAAATCACGAGTTTAATTGAAACTACACCGTTTGTATTAAATCGATCCGCTTGACAACCGGAGCCTCTTGAATAACATCGGCCATCGACAAATGGAATCACCTCTTTTATCCGGGGTAGATTTGTACTCGGTACTGTTTTGACTAACTAAGTTTAGCATGGGGCGAGTTGTGGACATTGGATCGATGACAATTTGACATATGACAATTTCATACGCTCGTGTGAGGAGGAATTGTTGACATTAGGAGTACACCGTTTCATTCACTCAATTAGACCTAATAAAAAGGAAGATCGAACACATTCTATTAATTGAAAAGATCGAATAAATTGATTACATATACTTTGGCTAGTCTAGTCTATAAACTATATATTGGTATCTATATATTTATATATATATATATATTTTACTATTTATGTACATCTATATATATTTATATATCTATATATATTATATTAGAATAACTTTTAAATTATGCATTTATTTTATGTTAGTTAGAGTAGTAGTAATGTCTGTGTTATAAAATTGCGGTTTAGATCGAGTTAATAGCGACTCTTTGGTGTTTAACCACACTTAAAAAAATTACCATTTTTTTCCACGAGGATTCGACACACGACTCACCACTTTATCACTACAATTTGACCCGGTACACTTTGCCGGTTAGGATCCGTCTAACCTAGAATAGGTACGTCCTTTTCTTGACGCCGTTTCTAAGGTACGGTTTGGTGACGTCAGCTTTCTGGCGCCGTTGCCGGGGAGACAAAGTCGCTAATTTTTTTTTTGTGTCTATGGTTACTACTTGTATTAGCTTAAAATTCTCGAGGATAAACCAACACTCTTCTTATCACATTTCTTTTTTATTTTTCGTTGGTATCTACTTTCTTTTAGTACCAATTTTCTTCTTCTTTAAAACTCGAGCATTTTTCTATTTTAATTAGTTGATGACCAGAAGCGGTAAAGCCTCACTTACTCCTTATAAGCCTGATATAAACGCTTACGAAAGGCAGTTGCGGATAGAGAGTAAACGTGGTCAAACCAGCTTAGGACTCCTTGGAAAATCTCCAACGGAATCATCTTAATAAAAATAAAGAAATGGTGAAACTAGTGATGAAACAAACGAACGAGAGGCTAGATCATGCTTTAGGGCATGGACAAAACCACTGTTAATATTAATAATAATCGAATAATAATAATAGGAACAATCAAGATCGGAACCGAGAATAATCGTAACAATCCGCCAAACCCGAGACCTATACGTGATCAAGCGTAAGGAGAAACCGGACTAATAATCCCATACTTTTACCGAATGAAGGAGCGAATAATTTCGAAATTAAGTCTCATCTTTTTGGTTTAATTGACGCAAGAGCCCAATTTCTAGGAGAAGATGATGAAGATCCACATCATCATCTCTATCTGTTTGAAGAAGCTGTGCAATACGGCCAAAAGTCAAGGTGCTCATAAGGAATTAACGAGGATGACTATGTTTCCTTTTTCTTTAAAAGGAAGAGCCCGAGATTGGTTTATGTCTCTTCCACACCACTCGTTAACTAGTTGGGAGGATATTCAAGCTGAATTTACGAAACAATATTTCACTCCGGGACGGAATTTGGAATTAAAGGTCGAGGTTGCTAATTTTAGACAAGGATGCGAAGAAACACTTGGGAATGCGTGGGAAAGGTTTAAAAAATTGTTAAGAGCTTGTCCCGATCATGGTTATTCCTTAGATATGCAAATTCAACTTTTACCGTAAATTAAGAAAAGATTCACGTGCGGATGTAGATCATGCATGTGGTGGTTCGTTAATGATGAGTGAAGCTCAAACGAGTTTACGATGCTATAGAAAAGATTTCCAAAAACAACGAGAATGTGGGAAACCGGTTCTAGCACTAGAAAAGTAGCTTTTGCGAAAGGATGTACGTCAAATACGGAAGTTCTAGCACATTTGGAGAATTTAAGTAGAAAGTTTGATGGATTACAACAAGGTAAGAATCAAAATTCAGAAAATAGTACTCCAACTGAATACTCAAATCATGATAATGTGTCATTAGGGATAGAAGAACCAACAGGATATTCAAGAGAGGAAGTGAGTTTTCTTCAGCAGCATAGGAATTTGAACAATGCATATTCAAACTCATTTAATGCTATTAGAAGAGACCACCCAACTTTTAGATGGTACGAAAACCCTAGTAAGCCGGGACAACCGCCATATCCGATTCGGTATAAGAATATGAATAATAATCAAGTTTATCAAGGAAATACATCTAATCGAATTTACAATCATTACCAAGATCCTATCCTCGACATACCACTCAAAGTATACCGGTAACTCAAAGTTCAACTCAACCTGCGAAGGGGGGTTGAAAAATGGGAAAAAGCGATGGAAAATATGATGGGTGTAGTATCTACTCAAGCTAAGAATATGGAAACAATGATGACTTCTATAGGTTCGGTCGGTAAGGACATGAGTACAATGAAAACATCTATGAGTGGACATGATACCGAATGAGAACGATAGAAGCTTCATTAAGGAATATGGAAGATCATTTGAGTAGGGAAGGTGAACGTAACAACGGTAGACCTCCTGGAGGATTACCAAGTAATACTGAAAGAAACCCAAGAGAGGTAAATGTTGTAGTTACGAGAAGTAGGAAACTCTATGGTAGTAATGGAGTAGAAAACTTCGGGAATAATGAAGTAGAAAATGATTTAGATAAAAATGAAGAGACTAAAGATGAACTTGACTTTACTACGGATGAGGAAGAAGAAATCATAGAGAATTTCTTGAAAAGGAATAGAAGTTTGGAACCTGAGAAGGAAGGTGAAAAATGGGTAAAAATCCCTAGGATTTTGAAAGATCCCATGGATAAAGATTTAAGGAATCTATTTAAGGAACATGTTAGAGTAGAAGATAAAGAAAACAAGGATGAGAAACGGGAAGAGCGAAGGAGTATGAAGTAGAGATTGATTCGGGGAACAAATTAAAAGAAAAAATTCAAGAACACGAAACATGGCGATCAAGTAATACTCCAAAGGATAAAGGAAAAGAGAGAATGACTTCGAAACCAAAGGTTGTAGATTTAGAGTCTTTACCTTTTCCACCTAAAGATCAAATTAAAAAGATTAAGACTGATCAGAAGTATGCTCGTTTCCTTGATACTTTTCGTCATATTCATGTTAATATCCCTGTTATCGAAGCTCTGATAAATATGCCTACCTATGGAAAGTTTTTGAAGGATATACTATCAAATAAGAAAAAATTAGAGGAATATGAGAATATATGCCTAAATGAAGAATGTTACGCAATTACAACGGCATAAGTTACCACCTAAACTAAAAGATCCTGGAAGTTTTACGATTCCGTGTGAAATTGGAGGATTTTTGTTTAAGAAGGTCTTATGTGATCTTGGAGCTAGTATAAATCTCATGTCTTATGAGGATTATAGAAAGCTAGGCATAGGAAAGCTTACTAAGGCGAAATGACTGCAAATGGCGGACGGATCGATTAAGTACCACTAAGGGAATTATTGAGGACGTATTGGTTAAAGTAGACAAGTTCTATTTTCCGGTAGACTTTGTAGTTATGGAAATGGAAGAAGGATTTTCGAGCGCCGCTTATCTTAGGACGTCCATTTCTAGCTACGGGGAGAACTTTAATCGATGTTCGAAAGGAGAATTAATTTTGAGAGTCAATGAAGATGAAGTTGCTTTCAATATTTTCAAAGCTATGAACCATCAATACACGTCACGAGAATCATGTTCTTTTATAGAAGATATTCATTACGTCTATGATAATCGATTACCAACTTTTGAAGATAGATTAGAAGAATGTTTAACGATGTACTGTCTATAAGGAAGATGAGGAAGACATTGAAATGAAAGAGATAATCCTTTCTCTAGATAAAGGAAGTTTTACTTTTAAACCACCATGGCATAAGTATTTAGAATTAGAACTAGAAGGACCGGTTCTTAAATCATCAATAGAAGATCCGCCTAAGAATGCGGAATTGAAACCGTTACCTTTAAATCGAAATATGCTTTTCTTGAAAATGATAACCTTTTACCGAGTTATTATTTCATCAACTTTAACGGAGCAACAAGAAGATCAATTACTAGGAATGTTGAAAAAGCATAAGAAAGCTTTTGGATGGACGATTGCCGATATTCAAGGTATTAGTCCGGAGATATGTGTTCATAAGATAATTCTAAAAGATGATGCTAAACCTTGTATTCAACCGCAACGCCGCCTCAACCCGAATTTACGGTTAATCGTTAAGAAAGAGGTTATTAAGCTATTAGAAATGGGAATAATCTTTCCTATATCGGATAGTGAATGGGTAAGTCCAACTCAAGTTGTACCAAAGAAAGGAGGTTTCACGGTGAAAGAGAATGATAAGAATGAATGGATTCCAACAAGGGAAATTACGGGATATCGAATGTGCATTGATTTTAGAAAACTAAATGATCATACTAAGAAAGATCATCATCCACTTCCATTTATAGTACAAATGTTGGAACGTTTAAGTGGACATAAGTATTCTTGTTTCTTAGATGGTTATTCGGGTTATTTACGAGATATTCATTGCGGCGGGAGATAGGGAAAAGACTACTTTCACATGTCCTTATGGAACTTTTGCGTATAAAAGAATGCCGTTTGGTTTATGTAATGCTCTGCTACGTTTCAAAGATGTATGATGTCTATATTTTACGATATGGTTGAGAAATTCTTAGAAATTTTTATGGACGACTTTAGTGTTTACGGAGACTCTTTTAATGGTTGTTTGTTACACTTAGAACGAGTGTTACAACGGCGTGAGGATACCAATTTAGTGCTTAAGCGGGAAAAATGTCATTTAATGGTATCGAAGGAATTGTACTAGGTCATAGAATCTACGAAGTAGGAATTGAAGTTGATAAAGCTAAAGTCGAGGTAATCGAAAAATTGCCTCCACCGGTTAATCTAAGAACGTTAAGAGGATTTCTTGGACATGCGGGATTTTATAGGAGATTTATTGCGATTTTTCAAAGATAGCAAAGCCTCTAAGTCATTTGCTTGAAAAAGAAGTATCTTTTAATTTTGATAGTAAATGTATGGAAGCATTTAAGACCACGAAAGCGAAGTTGATTCTTGCACCGGTATTGGTGGCACCGGAGGGGATTTACCTTTTGAGATTATGTGTGATGCAAGCGATTTAGGCGTAGGAGCTTTTTAGGTCAAAGGTATAATAGAATTCTCAAAGCTATTTACTATGCATCTCATACGTTAAATGCGGCTCAACTAAACTATGCAACTACGA
The DNA here is from genome assembly GCA_036785695.1 of Gentiana straminea. Taxonomy (NCBI): domain Eukaryota; kingdom Viridiplantae; phylum Streptophyta; class Magnoliopsida; order Gentianales; family Gentianaceae; genus Gentiana; species Gentiana straminea. Next base: position 1,338,664 of record JAVUPR010000413.1, on the reverse strand, counting down.
GAAAAAGAAGCTGTTGGCTTGTAATTTTTGCCTTAGATAAGTTTAGATCGTATATTGTTGGCTCTAAGGTAATAGTTTATACGGACCATTCGGCATTGAAATATTTGCGAGTAAGAAAGATGCGAAACCACGTCTTCTTAGATGGATTCTCCTACTTCAAGAATTTGATATTGAGATTAAAGATAAAAAAGGAAGTGAGAATGTAGTAGCGGATCATCTAAGTAGAATGGAAAGCGAGGAAGAAATAGGAAATGAAATTAAGGATTCGTTTCTGATGAACAACTTTTTAGAATCGATATGCCTTCAACCATGCGGTTATTAAAGAAAAGAATTCCTTAAGGAAAATTCACCTTGGTTTGGAGATATCATTAACTACTTAACTTTGTGATTACATTCCGTCTCATTGGACTTGGCAACGAGAAAAAGAAGTTCTTTTATGACTTAAAATTTTATTCTTGGGAGGAACCGGATCTTTTCCGTAAATGTTCGGATGGAATAATCGAAAAATGTGTGCACGATAATGAAATTTTAAGTGTTTTATCGTTTTGTCATGATCGTGAGGCGGGAGGTCATCATGGAGGTTGGAAAAGCTTGCTTTTAAAGTCTTGCAATGTGGTTTTTATTGGCCTACACTTTATAAAGATGCGTATACATATGTTAAATCTTGTGAGTCTTGTCAAAAATGGGGAAATATATCGAAAAAACATGAAATGCCTATGCAACCTATTTTAGAATGTGAGTTATTTGATGTTTGGGGTATAGATTTCATGGGACCTTTCCCTATATCGTTTGGAAAAAGATTTATTCTTGTAATGGTAGATTATGTTTCGAAATGGGTAGAAGGCTGAAACTCTTCCCACTAATGATACCAAGGTTGTCATACGATTTCTTAAAAAGAACATATTCACTAGATATGGCATTCGAGGGCGATCATTAGTGATAGAGGTTCACACTTTTGCAATCGACCATTTACTAAATTAATTGAAAAATATGGTGTAACGCATAAGTTAGGAACGCCTTATCATCCGCAAACCAGTGGTCAGGTAGAGGTGTCGAATAGAGAGATTAAAAGAATCATAGAAAAAACGGTGGATTCAAACCGTAAAAGCGGGCGGTTAGACTAGATGATGCGTTATGGGCATACAGAACAGCTTTTAAAACTCCAATTGGCTGTTCTCCTTACAAATTAGTCTTTGGTAAATCTTGTCATCTCCCGGTAGAGTTAGAACACCGAGCATTACGGGCTATTAGATTTTTAAATTTCGATCCTAAAATTTGTCGGTGATCATAGACTACTTCGGTTAACGAAATTAGAAGAATTTCGCCTTGATTCATATGAAAATGCTCGAATCTACAAGAACGCACGAAATCCTTCCATGATAAGAGAATCTATAGTCGTGAGTTCCATATAGGTGATCGAGTGTTATTGTACAATTCACGTTTAAAGTTGTTTCCGGAAAGCTTAAATCAAGATGGACGGGACCATTTAAAGTAACACGAGTTTATAAATGCGGAAATTTGTTGAACTAATTGATGGGAATACAACTTTTATAGCCAATGGTCACGGGGTGAAGCTATTTTTGGAAGGTGAAGAAGTCTCTCTCATAAATGAAGTGATGTTGCTTTGATCGACCCTCCGAAAGACTAAAAAGCGATTAACTCTTAAAAGTTTGAAAGTATCAAATTACCGGGTTTTATCTTTACTTTTATATGTCTAAACTAGTTTCGTCTTTTACCGGATAGACGTAAAAGAAGCTGGATGTCTTTTTTAGATAGATTAGGAGTTTTTGTTTTACTTTTAAAATTAGGTTTTAATAGAGATATCGCCTTTACTATAGAAGCCTTAGTTTTTGAACGAACAAGCAATTGTTGAGAGAGAAAAAATTAAAAGAAGTTTGTAATGGTACGTCGAGAAGCTCGATAAAGAGAAGGGCTAAGTTTTTAAGGAAGTGTAGAATCTGTGGAAAAATTGAACACAATGGGCAATGTGGGAAAAATATAACTCAATCTCAGAATGAGTGTTTGAATGTAATTAAGAAGGGAACGATTAGGTGGTTAACCGAAAATCCCGATGGACTTCCAAGACTAAATTCAAACGCTACATTTCTAGGATATAGTTTGCTTGAAAGGTATGTTAGGAATCTGGAGTTTGTAGAAATTGAAGAATTAGAAACCCCGTAAGTTCAAGTCTTTTTCTTTTAGTTTTATAAATTTTTTTTGCATAACTTTGAAAATTTTATAAAATTGGATCTTTATAAAATTAAGGAGTTTTATAAAAGTTTTATAAAAAGTTCTTTAAGTTTTTAGATATTTTATAAGAATTAATAGAAATTTATTGAATTTTTATAAACTTTTAAATAAGTTTTATAAAGATTTTATAAATTTTGAGAAATTGTTATAAAATTTATAAATTTTATTTTAAAGTTTTTATTAAAGTTTTATAAGTTTTTATATCAAAAGCCCAAAAAAATAAAAAAATAAAAAAAAAAAAATTTTCGAAAATTCACAAAAAATGCACACGGACCGATCCGGCCCTTATCAGGACCGGTCCGGGTTCGAGTTAACCTAAAAGGACGGGATCTTTTCTTCTTCTTCATTTCTCCTCTTTTTTCAACAGCAGCCGCAGCATCACCCCCTTCAACTCGAAAAATTTTATTTTTCTCCTCAAAAATATCAATTAAACTACACCATTACATACATTCTTCCTCTTTTACTCTCCTCTCTTCAACACAAGTGAAAAATTTGAAAAAGATCGAACACAAGCTCCATTTCATCCCGGAGGCTTATACGACTTTTCCGGCCACTTTTCACGGTTTGTTCATTATAAGGTATAATTTGTTTACTCTAGTTATTAATTTCAATATTTTTGTAATTTTTAAATTTATTTTCAACTGTTTTGATTTTTAAGTGTGTTGTGACATTTCATTTTGTGTTGTTTTTCTGTTGTTTTTATTGTTGTTTTGTCAATTCAATATCGTAGAATGGCCTCATCCAGTCGAAAAATCTCTAAGAAACGAAAGCCTAATATTCCAATAGAAGTACCGGTCGTAGAATTAAAAGATTTAACACCGGAAGAAGAATCGTAGTTTCTTTGCTACGACTTCACCTCAAGCTAAGAATGCTTATAAAAATATCTATAGTAAATGTGGAGTTGTGTTGGAAAGAGGCTTAGATTTTGATGACTTAGGAGAGGAGGTTAGGCGTATTTTTGCGAGACGCCAATGGTTGGATTTTGCAGCTCAGAGGACAGGAGAGATCAATACTACCTTAGTGGCAGAGTTTTATGCAGTTTTGTCTACTTTGACACCCACTGAGGGTAGTATGATAGAGTCTATTCCCCTTAGGTCTAGACATGTTTCTTTTAGTCCGGAACTGATTAATGCTGTTTTAGGGGTAGAAGTTTTTCCAGATGAAGAAGATTATAGAGCTGTTTATAGATTAGATGATCTGCTATGTATGAGCGGTGCCTCTAGAGCTCGGAGGGAGTTTGATGCTACGGCGGAATGGGTGGATAACGATTTAATTATGGGAAGTGTTTTAGAGATGCGAGGGCAATCAAAAGGTTTCGAGCCATACTCTCATCCCACTACCAAACACACCGCCTTTGGTAAAGAAGATTTATGCATTACTTGGGCGATGATTCATGATGTTAAGGTGGATGTGGGGAAGATCATGTATAGAAGGGTTTTCGAGTTTATTGTTCTTGCCAAGGCGGGGAGTCACATGTACTTTCCTGCTTTATTTCGGTTTATGTCGTAGATCGGGAGTTCCTTTCTGTCTAACGACAAGTTGAACTGATGGCGAGATGAGTCCACGATAGGCCCTGAGTACGAGGAGGTCTCCGAGAGGGTTCGATAGACTCGATAGTTAGACGTAGTGCACCTCCACCAGTTCCACCAGTTTCAGCATTTTCATCTTTTTCTGAGCAACATCAGACTTCTCTCCCAAACACCATTACATATGATATGTTTCAATCTTTAGTGTCGGATGTAGCCCGAGGACAGAGCTAATATGGCTTTGTTTGCTTTGAGCGAGTAGGCGGTGGAGTGATGATTTACGTAGAGGGATGCTTTGAGACATGAGCGGATGCATCTTGATCCTTCTTTCGATAAAACTGCCTATCCGCCCTGTCAATCTAACCCATATACGTTACCAGAATGGATAGCACCTATTCCACCATCTCAGAGCTTTCATCATATGCCAAATCCTTTTGAAAGCCAGTCTAGTGGTCAGGGTGTCTTTTATACAGGTTCTCAGGGTGCTGTTACATCTAGCTGGGGAGGATTTTCAGATTTTGCAAGGATGACGATGAGTATGAGTTCGTTGGGTCTCGACAGTTCAGTTCGGACCACGACTACGTTTTCACAGCAAGAAACGTCATCGGTTCCAAGTATGAATGATCCAGTTTACACTGCTGACGATGATGATGTTGACATTGTTTGATTTTAAACAACTTTTATTATTTCTAAACATTTTATGATTTGTTTATTTTATTTTACGCATTTTAACTTTAGTTGATAAGTTTGCTAGTTTAATAAGTTTTCGATTTCATTAATCGTTTTACGTCGTAGTCGTAAATTTATTTTTAATAGTATTTAAATATTTCATAAAAAATCAAAAATCTAAAAAATATATTTATCATTCGCATGTCGTATTCGTGAGTCGTTTTATCCGTATCGGTGAGATAATATTTAAACTACCTTTATAGCTTCTCAAATAGCTTGAAGGCTATTAAGTTGAACAAAGAAAACTTGAATTTTACAACCTTCATACGGTAAAAATATCTTAAAGCCGGACCGGTCCGGTCAGTTTCAGGACCGATCCGGGAGTAAAAACTGCTTAGTCATGCTGAAAGTGTTAGTATGCATGCACGTGTACTCTAATTTTTATCCATTTAAGGACAGGGAGGTTGAAAGTAAAAATTTGCCAATTCACTCACTACTTTCAATCCTCTTCTTTTTACTTGCATCTGTTTAAACTAAAAATGTCAAACCAATCATCACCATCGGTCAATTCATACGATCCGGAGGCGGTTGATGTTTTTGTCCCGGAGTCTAGCGCTTCAAATGTTAATTTGTTGGTGAATGCGAGGTTTGCACATTCTCACATATTGATGGAAAGGGGTATCAATTTTGAAAAAATTGATCGGTTCGAAGGATTTAATTCGAGAATCAAGGATGGAAAAAATTTGTTAAGCATCCTCGAGGAAGAATTAACGTTTCTATTGTTAGGGAATTTTATTCGGCTCTTTCTACTTTTTTACTACGGTAGATCCGTCACGACTTATATCTGTTCGTGGTACACTTATTCACTGTCACCTCGTATTATCAATCATATCTACGAGATACCGATTTTCAATCAAATCCATAATCTTCATTATGAATATCAATGGGCATTAGGAAACTCTTGTCATGTTGTTAACTATGTCACGGAAGCTTTTCGTATTTATTTCCGAGTTCGATCAAAATTACGACTACTACCACTTCCGCTCTACTGCTCGTCGAGAGCATGGAAACACTTCATTAACTCACGAGTCTATCCGACTAGTGACTTTGCATGGGTTAGTGATAGTGAGATACTTTTGTTATTTGCGTTGATAAGCGGAGCTCGTGGGGGGGATTTTGATTTTTAGGACGGCGATAAACTTTGCGGTGGAACGGTATAATAATGGAAGGCCGATGCCTTTTGCTTGGTTAATTTCAAGGTTATGTATTCATTTGAATGAAGTCCACGAAATTGCTTCGATGAGATATATCCGTCTCGTGATTGTCGTAGAGGATTGCTACCGGTAGAGAATCCGGGTTGTTCGTCAACTATTTGAGATAGTTGTTAGTGGTTTTATTTAATTTAGTTTAAGTTTGGTTTGCTTTAATAAGTTAGAGTTGATTAAGGTTAGTAAGTTAATAGTAAGTTTGTTTTATTTTTATTAGTACGTAATAGTTTCTTTTTGTTTAATATATATGTTGTTTGATTTTAATATACGTGTGTTATCGATGTTTATAACGATCATCTATAATTTTAATTTAATTTTCGAACCTACTTTTCATACTCATTGAACATCGGGACGATGTCACTTCGTAAGTGGGGAGTAGAGTTAGGTTTGAAAATTCATTAAAATTTTCGAAAGAAAAAAAAATATAATAAAAAATAATTATAGAATATAACCTTTTTCATATAAATTAGTACTTTAATTACTTATTTCTTAGTTTTAATTTTTCTTGAATAATCTAAGTTGGTTAATATATGAAAAAAAAATGATATAATTCGAGAGGATTAATTTTTGATTTAGTAAAATATATTAGATATATAATGAATATGTTTTATATCTTTTATAAGATTTTTAAGATTTTGAGTATGTATAACTAAATAATTTTTGTCAAATATTTCTTTTATGGAATTATTCAAGTAATTTTTATATTTATAAATAAATTTTTAGATAATTTTCTTTTCAAGATTAATTATGAATTTGGAATCAAAATTAGGAATGATGATTTTTGGCACCACAAAAATATAACTATAGCCAAATAATAGCCTCTTTTGAATAAAATTTCCATTTTTGACCCCACCTCGACTTTTTAAAGAGTGATTAAGACCTCACTCGGAATTTAGCCATTTTGATTAACTAGAAATTTCCGACCCTTAGCTTGTTTTGGTCTACATTTCTTTGACATCCTTCGAGTTTGTACGTACTTATGAGAGGAGATGATGACAGAAAAAGTTAAGAGTTGAGAAAAATGGTATATGATTGGAATGAGTTCAGATATGTTAATGTCCTATGAACAATTTATATTAGGAACAAAGCACCATTTTTACACAGAATTAATCAAATATCGGGTATCTTCCTATCTTTGATCGACAATATAAAATAAAATATATCGGTAGTAGCTACCAATGATTTGAGTGCGGTAGGGTGTTATCTAGAAACGTCACTATATCAACATGAGGTATAAAGCTCCCGATAAAAAATTCGAATCAAAAGATCTCAAGAATAATTACGGGTTTAAGGAAACCGGACTCGTAATTTTAGATCGAAAGAGTAGTACTCCGATCAATCTTGATGAAGCAATGCTTGTAAATTTGATTATTTACACACACTCACGCTTTAGTTCTTAATGTTAAAAAAAAAAAAAAAAAAAAAAAAAAAAAAAAAGAGAAGAGAGAAAATCTGAAAAATAGTTGGAATAAAAGGATGTTACTAATCAGAACTGTTTTTGATCAAGAATGTGAAGACGTAGGTACGTACGACTTGCATCTTTCTCTTTTTGATTTCCTTTTCTATCTTTTCGATTAACCAATGTCCTATCCTAATATATTAAGCCAATATGTCTTATCGACTTAGTTAATGATTCCGAGAAATTCGTAATAATCGAGATAGAAAGTATTTCTAATATTTTATTTATATTTACGAATTATTGCATGCATGTTTCCATCTAATTCATATTTGATACTTAATTCATTTAAGTTATATAATCTCCCTTTCTTAAATTTCTATAAAATTTATAAATTATATGTTTGTAATATTGACGATATATATTACTTTTGAAATTTTAATCGATCAATTATATTATACGGTTATTTATATATTACCGCTTATTTTTGCTCGAGGACGATCAAAAGCTAAGTGGGGAGTAATTTGATGTATTATTTTTATATGATTGAATTTACGTGATTTTATTACGTTTTGTTGACAAATTCTATGTAAAATATCTAAAATTATGATATAATTAGTATAAAATATTAATCTTTGTAGTTTAGTATAGTTAGTAGTAAAAGTTAGTATTTATAATAAAAAGTTGTAGTTTTTGTACCGGTTTTAGTAACCGGAATATTGTGTCTATTTTACACGGGTATTTTGTGTTTATTTCATTGCGAAATCCTAAGATGAAGCTGAAATCCCGAGTATCGACACTTTTTGAAGTCAATACAAGTCGGTGAAAGGAAGTTATAAAGCGTCAACGCGATATAAATATCAAGAGAATAATTGTTTCGAATCTCGAAAAAGGACGTATAATACAAATGGCTCATCGAGAATAAGTTTTACGAAGAAGTGGTCTTGATGAAAGTTGTAGAGAATTCAACGAGCTTTTCAACGGAAGTTCGATTATGTCATTCTGATATCAAGAATTCAAGTTACGATTTTTAGAAGTTAACTGTGTAATTATATATAATTATATATATAATTACACAGCACAAGTGATGATTAAGGGTAACATGCTTGCACATGCGATAACAAACTTGTAATGATTGTCATCATTACACCGGACCGATCCGGCAAGTTTTCAGGACCGGTCCGGGAAGGAAGAAAGTCTATAAAAGGGGAGCATCAGAGGCTTCATTTGGAGTGTACCAATATATATATACAATATTCTATATATATTCTCTCCCTCTTCTTTCTCTTTTTCTTCTCCTTTCTTAGTTTGTAAATAGGCTTTATGCCAAAATAAATTAGTAGTAGTAGTACGGTAGTAATGCTCGGGAAATTCTCGAAGGTTCGGTGTTCTTTGAAGTCGTTATAATGTACGGAAAAAGACGATTTACGAATCGACGGTTGTAATCGGGTAATTTCTATAATAATTATGTTTATGTTTGTTATTTTCTTCTTTTTAGTTTTTATAATGTTATTAGGCTAAATCTAATAACTAGCCAAAGTTATGTAATCGTATTATTTCGATCTTTTCGTTAAAGGAATGATGTTAAAATAAAATTGACTAAAATTGAGTAAAATGAATCTTTTTCTATTTCGCTACGTAATGATAACATATTCGGAATGAAGTAATCAATCATGATGAATACCACATATAACCTGGCGATGAACTGACCAGAGAAGTCAGGATATGAGTAAAAATAGAAAAACCGGAGGGTAAAAATGGCCGTCGATTAACGGAATCCTATTTCCTACCCGGGGGCGATTTGTCCTGGAAAGATAAATCTTATTAAAATTTGTACTCGAGATCTTAATAATGTTAAAATCACGAGTTTAATTGAAACTACACCGTTTGTATTAAATCGATCCGCTTGACAACCGGAGCCTCTTGAATAACATCGGCCATCGACAAATGGAATCACCTCTTTTATCCGGGGTAGATTTGTACTCGGTACTGTTTTGACTAACTAAGTTTAGCATGGGGCGGTTGTGGACATTGGATGATGACAATTTGACATATGACAATTTCATACGCTCGTGTGAGGAGGAATTGTTGACATTAGGAGTACACCGTTTCATTCACTCAATTAGACCTAATAAAAAGGAAGATCGAACACATTCTATTAATTGAAAAGATCGAATAAATTGATTACATATACTTTGGCTAGTCTAGTCTATAAACTATATATTGGTATCTATATATTTATATATATATATATATTTTACTATTTATGTACATCTATATATATTTATATATCTATATATATTATATTAGAATAACTTTTAAATTATGCATTTATTTTATGTTAGTTAGAGTAGTAGTAATCGTGTTATAAAATTGCGGTTTAGATCAGTTAATAGCGACTCTTTGGTGTTTAACCACACTTAAAAAAATTACCATTTTTTTCCCCGAGGATTCGACACACGACTCACCACTTTATCACTACAATTTGACCCGGTACACGCCGGTTAGGATCCGTCTAACCTAGAATAGGTCTGTCCTTTTCTTGACGCCGTTTCTAAGGTCGGTTTGGTGACGTCGAGTTCTACAACCCCTTTGTAGAGTAGATCTAGTTATTTTATTACGTGTAAATTATAGATCTTCACAAGTTTAAGTGATATGTTGATGGTGACCCTCATGTATCACCGCCACACTTTCATATAGTTTAAGTACATGACCCCATGTATGTCATACATGGTACGGTTTTGTTGTTGTCAAATATAAAAGACACCCTATCATCTGCTTGTACAATGTGGAATTCACTTTATCACCTGCTCCCTCTTTGCTAAGTTTCACACCAGTTTCACATGTTATGAGTGCTGGATTGCTGTCCTTCATTCCAAACCTACTGAGTATTACAGTCACATACTTTTTTTGAGAGACGAGACTTAGTCTACTGAACCTCAATGCCTAAGAAGTATTGCATTAATCCCATGTCTGTCATGCTAAATTTGGTCTTCATTGCTTCCTTGAACTCTGTTATCATGTTGAGTTCACTGTTGGTAAAGATAAGATCATCCACATACAAACACGCAATCAATAGCCTTCCCTTGCTGTTAACTTTCACATATAGGGTAGGTTCATATGGACACTTTATGAAACCTGCCTTCACAAAATAGGAATCAATACAGCTGTACCAAGCCCTTGGGGCTTGCTTGAGTCCATATAAGGCTTTGCTAAGCCTGTACACTTTGCTTTTTGCTCATTTCTTCACATAACCCTGTGGCTGATCCACATATACTTCTTCTTCCAGCTTACCATTCAAAAAGGCTGACTTCGCATCCATTTGATGTACCTTCCAATGGTTTTGATCTGCTAAAGATAACACTAGTCTGATAGTTTCCATTCTTCCTACTGGGGCAAATACTTCATTGTAGTCAATCCCATTCTCGTGCTTGTATCCTTTGGCTACTAGTCTAGCCTTGTACTTGCGGACTTTGCCATCTTTATTCAATTTTGTCTTATATATCCATTTGACACCAGTAGTCTTGCGTCCTTTTGGTAGATCTGTAAGACTCCAAGTCTGATTCCTTTCAATGGCTGTGATTTCTTCATCCATATCCTGCCTCCATTTTCTATCTTTTGCTGCTTCCTCATAAGTGATTGGATCATCACTAGCAAATAGAGCATAATAAGTGGCCTCATCTGACTGTGGTAAACATGTTACCTCAAAATTTGTCATCCAGCCCGGCATTTTCTAGTTCTTTGAGTTATGTCTGCTGAACCCTCAACTGGTATTTCATGACTTGAGTCTGTTGAACTTGGGTCTGCTGAACCCTCAGCAGCTGCTGTCAATTCAGCGTCTTGAGTCTGCTGACCCTGAGTCTGCTGAATCTCACTCTGCCGAATGTCACTCTGTTGATCCTGAGTCTGCTGACCCTCAGCCTGTTCCATCTATCAGATTCTGAATTGGATGGACCTGAGCATTGTTTGCTTCCCAATCCTAGGTGTTCATTTCATCAAACACCACGTCTCTACTGATTACTATCCTTTTGGTTATATGATTAAACAACTTGTATGCCTTGGACTTTTCACGGATCCCCAAGAACACACATTGCTCCCCTTTATCACTGAGTTTCCTCCTGTTTGCATTTGGGATATAAGCATAAGCAATGCATCCAAAAATCTTAAAGTGACTTACAGATGGTTTGATTGAGCTCCATGCTTCTTCTGGTGTCATGTCCTGAACAGAGAAAGTTGTGCATCTATTCAAAATATGCACACTCTAACTTACTGCCTTTGGCCAGAATCTTTTAGGCACATTTCCATAGGCCAACATGCTTCTTACCATATCCAGAATCGTCATATTCTTCCTCTCAGATAAACCATTCTGCCGTGGGGTATAGGCTGCTTTGTCAATTCCCTTCTGATTCTATTACTGGTACAAAAATCTTCAAACTCTGCTGAGCAAAATTCTCCTCCTCTGTCTGTTCTTAGACTCTTGATATACTGACATGTCTCACTTTCTCTTAACAGTTTGAAGCTCTTGAATGCATTCAGTGCTTCAAATTTTTCTGACAAGAATTCAACCCCATTTTTTCTACATAAATCATCAGTAAATGTAATGAAATACCTCTTACCTCTATTGGATGATGGGTTGATTGGGCCACACAAGTCAGAATGGATGAGTTCCAAGACTTGTTGTTCCCTCCAAGACTTTTCTTTTGGGAAAAGGTGCCTGTGTTGCTTTCCTTTAGTGCATTCTTCACAAATCTGCTGAGGAGTTTGAATTTGAGGAAATCCTTTAACCATTTCCTTCTGCTGAAGTGTTTTCAAACCACCAAAATTGAGATGTCCATATCTGTAATATCATAACCAAGATGCATCTTTCAATTCTGCCATAAGACATGCTTGTGGCTCCTTAATCTCCAAAGGAAACAATCTGTTGGCATTCATGGGAACTTTAGCAATGATTCCCTTGATTGGATCCTTAATTTCACACTCATTATTAATCAAAATAATTTCATATCCTTTGTCTTGCAACTGTCCAACACTAACAGATTGCACTTCAAATCAGGAACATATAAGACACTAGAAATGGTTTCAGATGTCCCATTCTTGGATCTGATGCATATATTTCCTTTCCCCTTAACACCGACTGAGGAATTATTTTCAAACTTCACCTTTGAATGATAAGATTCATCCAAATAAGAGAATGATTCCTTATTACCACACATGTGATTAGTGCATCATGTATCAACATACCATACTTGGGGTGTTGAAGTCTGCTCATGTTGAGTAGTCATCAGCAGGGTCTCATCTTCATCTTTGTCAGCAAAGTGACTCTGCTGAGTCCCTTTCTCCTTGTCTGCTGGCAATTTGGTGTAGCATTCTGACCGGTAGGCGGTAGTGTCCAAGTTTGTGACACCTAAAGCATTCAACATTCTTTTTGCTTGTAGTACCTCTACCCTCTCCATTCTTGGATGCCTGAGAGTTGTCCCTGTTGTCAGAATCTCTGGTAGTCCTCCTCTACCTCTTCCTCTGCATCTACCCCTACCCCTATAATTGCTATTATAGGCAGTGGTCTTCAAGGCCTGCTCTTCATTGGATGCTGATGATCCTCTCTTCATCTTTTGTTCATGAACTTGCAAAGAACTTTGCAATTCATCAAGAGACAAAGCATCAATGTCTTTTGACTCCTCAATGGAGCATACCACTCAAATTTTGAGACTAGTGTCCTTAAAATTTTCTCCACAACTGCTACATCCTCCATATTTTCACCAAGAAATCTCATTTTATTGCAGATTTCCATGGTTCTGGCACAGTAAGTTGAGACAGATTCACCTTTCTTCATATGTAAGGTTTCAAAATCTCTTATTAAGACCTATAGCTATGATCTCTTCACTCTAGCGTTTCCTTGGTACTTCCTCTTCATTGAATCCCATATATCCTTTGATGACTCCTTGTTGAGAATGGTCTCCAAGATAGCTCTATCTATTGCTTGAAACAGATAGTTCTTTGCCTTCAGATCTTTGAGTTTTTTGCTCTCAAAATCTGTTTTTTGAGCCTTAGTTGTGGGTGGATTTCCTGCTGGTTCAGCCACTCCTTGTTCAATGATGGTCCAGTACTCCATAGAATGCATGAAGTTCTCCATCAACATGCTCCAGTGATCATAATGATGTCCATCAAACTTTGGGATGGATGCCTGAACAAAATTTGTTTCTATCATGGATCTTTTCTCCAACTGTGGTTGAGAATATGACTCTGATACCACTGATAACTTTTATGGAAGAGATAGTATTTTGGGAAAACTTAAGAAATTTCATTGATGGATCAAAGATATATATACAAGTAGTAATAAACTACCCACTAGTCCACTTCATATAAAATAGGAAACATGGGATCATGGCTATAAACCAAACATAACTACTCTAGTAGTGGAAATCATAATGAAAATTCAAAAACATGGCTAACATAGCCTTAGGTAATAAACAACTTAATTAACTATACTAATTAACATAATTTCCTAACACAACCTCTCCAAACAGTCTCAAACCTTTATAACAATATCATTCTTGATAAATTGCATATCAATCCTATTATCAACAAAATTATTAATGCAAGCAATGATTTTTGAATTACAAGTATCCCACTTCTTCAACAATTCAACGTACTTTTCAACAGCAGCATTAGGAGCCATAGTAGTGTTTGTCATATAAACGAGCGCTAATTGTCTGCAACGAATCATCACCCCTCTAACCATTTTGAATCAAATCAAAAGATAATAAATCTAACAAAATTTTCACAAGTTCTACCAACAAGAAAAGTAGATCTAAACAAGCAGGTTTACCCACAATCCATGAGATACGAAAGAACCATAACATCATAAACTCACCAAACAGCATAAACCATCATTCGGATGCCAGAAATGATGATGATGATAACAAAAAATAAGTTTGATCCGTGAAGTTGGGTTTTGATTTTAAGCTAAACACCGATACCATGTTGGCATTGACGATTCAAGTACTGGAAAATGGAAAACCTTGGCTCGTCATAATCAGAGAACTTAAGTTTTAGGTTACAAAATAGAGGCTTGTATATATAACCTACAGACAAAAGATCAAAATTTCCTTTAGGGAATACAATACAATATAGGGGGAATGAGGGAGAAGGACAAAAACATTTCATAAATTAAGGAGAATGACAGCTTTTTGAAACTTTTGCATAAATGAAAAAAAAATAAATATTTTTGGCCATGTTATCTATAAAAAAAAAAAAGGGGAGTGGTAATAAAGGACAAAAAAAAGTTGAAAAATAGGATTAAGGACAGTGGAAAAAAAATCATGTGTTAAAAGACAATTTCACTGTTTGTTACTCAAAATACACTGTTGGTTGCATTGTCTTTACAGTGGAATCCACTATTCCACTGTTTGGTTTGTCCTTTTCACCCAATAAAAAATTTCACTTTGTCCTTTTTACACATTTTCACTCTTATTTTATCCTTTTTAACAATAAAGCCTAAAAAAACCCAACACATTTCTCTCTCATCCATCTTTTTTAAACACTCATATCACCCAATCTAGAACTCCAAATTTGAAAATTCTTTAACCAAATTTTTTATTTTTTATGCTCTTTATTTTGAGACCACATTCAACATATTCCGACGTGATTTCAGAAAATCCGCTATCAAAATTCACTATTTTTGAAATTCACTATCGATATTCACTGATTTTCGGGATTCACGGGAGAGATTCACTGAGTGAATTTCGACAGTAAATCTCACGAAAAAAGATGTAATGATATCGAACCAAGTCTCAAAACGAAGAGCATCAAAAAATAAAAAATTCAGTGAAATTTTCATCACGTTTGAAGATCTAGATCAAAAGATATGAGTGTTTGAAAATCGAAAAGGAAAGAAAAAAAAAGTTCAAAGAACTACATGCGCGTTTTTTTTTTTTTTTTAGTTTGTCTTTCAGGCTATAAAAAATATAAAATTGTCCATCTTCCAATAAAAAATGTGTGGCTGTCCTATTACTGAAAAATATTCCAAAAGCTGTCATTATCCCTAATTCTCCATGGAATATATATATGCTCGATAGCCACTCGACTTACACGAGAGGTGCGAGAAAATGCTATGAGATTCATGGTTAGGATTTTAAATGCAAGAAGTGCACAAGCCTCCCCACTCCCGTCCAAAATACTCTATTAATTAAGGTCCTCTCTAATTAAGGTCGCTTTAGAACTTAGGATTTTCTATGGGATTATGCAAGTATCATGGATTTTCTGTGGAATGTGCAAGTATCGCGGATTTGGTGAGGAAATGTGCAAGTATTAAGGATTTTTTTATAGAAATGTGCAAGTATCGTGTATTTTTGCGTGGAAATGTGCAAGTACCGTGTGTTTTGCATGGAAATGTGGAAGTATCGTGGATTTTATGTCGTAACGTGCAAGTATCATGGATTGTAATGTGCAAGTATCGTGTATTTTGCGTGAAAATGTGCTAGTGTCGTGGATTTTATGTGGTAATGTGCAACTATCGTGTATTTTGCATTGAAATGTGCAACTATCGTGTATTTTGCGTGGAAATGTGCAAGTATCGTGGATTTTCTATGCAAATGTGCAAGTATGGTGGATTTTCTATGGAATTGTGCAAGTATCATGGATTTTATGTGGAATGTGCAATTAAGTATCGTGTATTTGGTGTGGAAATGTGAATGTGTCAAGGATTTTCTATGGACATGTGCAAGTATCGTGTATTTTGAGTGGATATGTGCAAGTATCGTGTATTTTGTGTGGAAATGTGCAAGTATCTTGTATTTTGCATTAAAATGTGCAAGTATCATGTATTTTGCATTGAAATGTGCAAATATCGTTTATTTTATGTGGTAATGTACAAGTATCGTGGATTTTATGCGGTAATCTGCAAATATCGTGTATTTTGCATGGAAATGTGCAAGTATCGTGGATTTGATGTGGAAATGTGTAAGTATCGTGTACATTTCAACGTACTTTTCAACAACAACATTAGGAGCCCCAGTAGTATTTGTCATCTAAACGAACCATAATTGTCTGCAACGAATTATCACCCCTCTAACCATTTTGAATCAATTCAAAAGATAATAAGTCTAACAAAATTTCCACAAGTTTTGCCAACAAGAAAAGTCGATCTAAACAAGCTGAAACAGGTTTACCCACAATCCACGAGAAATGACAGAACCATAACATCAAAAACTCACCAAACATCATAAACCATCATTCGGAGGCCAGAAATGACGATGATAACGAAAAAAAATTGGATCCGTGAATTTGCGTTTTGATTTTAAACCAAACACCGATACCATGTTGGCATTTACGATTCAAGTACTTAAAAATGGAAAACCGTCATAATCAGAGAGCTTAAGTTTTAGGTTACAAAACAGAGGCTAATGTAGCCTACGTTTACTAGTGTAATATTTTTTTTTTTCCCGGGTGGGCTCGGCCCCACTAGTCAAAAGAACAAAATATGCTCGATAGCCACTCGACTTACACTGAGAGGTGCGAGAAAATGTTAAGAGATTCATAGTTAGGATTTCAAATGCAAGTAGTGCACAAGCCTCCCCACTCCCGTCCAAAATACACTATTAATTAAGGTCCCCTCTAATTAAGGTCGCTTTAGGACTTATGTACATAGGTTTAATAATTAATTAATTGTGTTACTTTACAGCTAAACAGATACCTAATTGACCCTTTTTCAGTCACTCATTTATGTATAAACAATGATAATTATCCACCAAATACCTTTGCAGTTAACGGCATATGTGATTTAGCACATATTAAATGGAATGAACGTCTTCTCCACAGCTTGAGGAGTCAATTAACCTGGAATCTATGGATCTTTATTTTATTGCATAGATGAACCTTGAATTTTCGACAGTTCACATGTGGTTAGGAAAATGCTTGCTCAGTATAAAACATGTGATTAGCTTAGTTATGGAGCTCAATAAATCAACTTTGATGCAGGAGAATCCAAGATTTGTTTTTGATTGTTTTTATTTGTGACAATATTTTGATTGCTATATTGAAGTGTTAAGTTGTCTAGCTAGATTCCTTGATCAACCATGTTAGAGGAGTGTGTTTCAAGGCATTACATTTGCATGCATGTTTTAAATTCATCTTTTTTTTTTTTTTTAACAGCCAAAATTTTTTCCACTAATCAACAAGATGCTAAAAAATTACAGACAGTATTCAAGGATTTAGACAAAAAGTAACCAAAGTAACAAATCAGCTACATTAAATAGAAACAACAACAACAAAATCACTCCACGGCAATGCATTCCACCGCAAACAGTCTTCAATTCCTAGACAAATCATTTCTTGTAAAGTCGATACCAATATCCCAAGATCACATGTGACTTTCGGTTTCCAATTCCTTACCAATACCCCCAAGGAAAATCTCGAATTGGATCCAAAATTGATGGGTTAGTGTGAGCTTATCCATGCGATTATGCACTCTTCGAATAAGAATCCATTTTCGTAGTATCCGGACTTTCGTACTTTGGTGGGTCTCCGAGATCCTTTCGATGACCTATGTTGTGTTGGAGGGATATCTATCTAATCCGATGATCGATTGCGGAAAGCCCGCGGTAGCAAGGGAACCGGGGAAAGTATACAAAAAAGACCTCTTTTCTATTCTATTAGATTAGTATTAGTTAGTGATCCCGGCTTAGTCGGTCCTTCTTCCGTGATGACTCGTTGGCGTTGGAACCCGTCCTACATTTTATTTTGTCTCTGTGGACCGAGGAGAAAGGGGGCTCGGCGGGAGGAGGAGTGTGCCGTGAGAGAAGCAAGGAGGTCAAACTCTTTCAAATATACAACAGGGATTCTGGCAATGCAATGGAGTTGGACTAAATTATAAGAAATTTTTGAAATCAAAAATGAATATTTGTGAACATTGTGGATATCACTTGAAAATGAGTAGTTCAGATAGAATTGAACTTTTGATCGATCCCGGTACCTGGGATCCTACGGATGAAGACATGGTCTCTCTGGATCCCATTGAATTTCATTCGGAGAAGGAACCTTATAAGGATCGTATTGATTCTTATTATTAGTAGTATTAAACATGTCTAGATTCTTCATAGTATATTGTTTAACCAATGTAGTGAAATGTAATAAGAGAATGGCATTACCACAGTCACTCAAACACAATAACTGCCATAATGTGATATGGTAGTGAGGCATCTCATATGATATAACATTTAAATAATTAGTTATCTCAATGCCACATCAATAAAGATCTTGCTGACACTTCACATCGTGACATTTGTTGTATCTGAGTGGTTGTTACAATAGCGTTACTGTAACGATCCAACCCAGATTTTACTTAATTACGCGGATCTGAATCATCCGAAATCAAAATTTCGAATCACGGAGCCTTTTGCTGAATAATCGTAAACGAAAATCACAGTAATATTATAATAATAACATGTCACATTAATAAATTATTGCAGGGTCCATGCCCTTGTTCTTACATCATTAAAAACTCAGAAGTCATAATATAAGTGTTCACATTTCTGAAAATATGTAACTTACTCCTACCAACACTCTGTTGTGGAAGATCAAGATCATTGATCTCTCTTTAGGAACATGCGAGTCCACACGTCTTCTCTGACAAATCTAGCTAAAGTATTGGGCCAAACAATGCTTCTCCACCTTCCCGATACTCTGAGTCTAATATGATAAACATATAAACTATAAGAGTAAGCACGAATACCCTGTAAACAGTGTCTAAGCATCATGAGGAAATTAAGGAAGCTACTGAGCTAGCATCCAGAACTCACTACTGGCTAGTCTAAAAATAGTGAAATCATACTATAAATGTCTATACTGCTCAAAATAGTGCATGCTATCTGTATTGAAAACAAAGCATGCAACTTATCTGGGAATAATGATTTATGAAATACTAAACTACAGTTATGCTGAAACTTCTTTTTGAGGGGGTGGGGGAGGGAGGGGAGGGGAAAGGGATTTTTATTCGAGACGAAGATAATAATGGAACCATGGTTCTCATCAGAAAGTGCAATGACTTTTACGACTAGGACGAATCTGATTCCCATACGGAGCTAATTAATGTATTTTATATTAATTTACTGTAAATGATACTTTACTGAAAGTCTGGTAATAATGATACGATTCTAATCTATTCGTGTCCCAAAATGGTATATGAAACCGTCTGAGGTTACATACAAGATTTTTTGACCGACTCCAGTATACAAAAAGTTGTACTCCGTATTATATATAGACCAAGAACATGGCATGATACCAAGGATTCTCGAGAACTCACTGCTCTAAATCTGAATTCTAAATTCTCCCTCTGACCTTGGAGTGAGGTGTAACTGTCTGGTGATCGAACCATAACATTATTAAATATATTTAATATTATTGAGTCTACATGTCTATCTCTAGTATCTTTTATTCTGAAAATACTATTATTGTAAATACTGAGAAGTTTATGTAAGGTGGGACCTCAAACAAGATACTGCCAGGTCAAAAGTGGGGACCTCGATCAAACATAATTTCTCGAACAATCTGGAAAGGGCATCAAAAGTGGGAACTTCAAACATGATTCCTCAAACAAGATTCCGACATGATTTACTGCATCTACGAAGGCTCCAACTCGAGACTTCTTGATTAAGTGACCAAAGCTCATTCCTTTCTGACCAACTCCGTTGGTTATTTCATTTAACACTTTGAAAAACTTTTATTTTGTTGGCCACCGTTGCACGTATAGACCTAAAGGCCAAATGAAAGATTCTTGATCGAATAATAGATTCATATATATTGTTAGGATTCCAAATGCAAGTAGTGCACAAGCCTCCCCACTCTAAGGTCGCTTTAGGTACATTGGTTTATATTAAACATTAGTCAATTGTTACTTTACAGCTAAAGAGATACCTAATTGACCTTTTCTTCTCAGTCGCAGCCCTCTATTATCTTTATGTATAAACAATGATTAGCCACCAAATACCTTTGCAGTTAACGGCATATGTGATTTAGCAAATAGAAAATGGAAAGGGTTTCCCACAGCTTGAGGATTTAGCCTGGAATCTTGTACGAACACTTTTATTAGACAATGGATGGTGGAAGATATATTATTAAAACACTGATTCCAATATGATATGTTTCTTTTCATTCTTAGTTCAGGGTTGTTGTGGTCGGTCAATAATTCTTTTAGATACCCTATTTTAAAGGAGAGGCGTATGGCTGTAACACCCCCAAACATCGGGTTTAGTAGTGTTAAATGAGCCATTAAAAGATCCTTCTAAGTGCTTAGACTATCACCCTCACTTGGCTTAAATGTCTACCCGTGTTGACAAGATATTAATATTTCAAATTTATATGAGGGTGAGAATACACATACTTTAACTATGTGATACATTATGTTCTACCCCCTTAATATGAGCAAGGGGAGTCCTCGTCAGGACTTGACCAAGACTGTTCCCGGACTCGTCCCTACCAGAGAAATCTAGAGGTTTCCTGCATCGTCTCTCACGGTGTGACACTTAGTCCCGTCGGGTAGTCGGCTCCGATACCAAATGTAACGGCCCTAAACCCCGGGTCTGGTAGCGCTAAGTGTGTCATAAAGGATCCGGTTAATTGTTAGATTGTCATCCTTGTTTGGCCTAAAAGAGCTAACCCAAGTTGACAAGTCATTTATGTCTCACACTTATATGTGGGTGATAATACATCTACTTTAAATATGTGAGACATTACAACAACAGATATTTATGAGTTATATGAAGTGGATGGCTGTGATTAATTCTAATTTATTCTCTCACACACATCAGGTGTGTGAAGGTATAAGTTGGATGCATCACATCCTTCACTTCACATAACCCATAAATACCCGTTGCACATAACTCTTCTCATTTAACATAGATCTATGTTTGCTTAGTAAAGAAGATGGATTATTCTATTGCGTAGATGAACCATGTAAGGGTACACGGATACTATTTATCTGAAAACCGAAGAGAACTGAAGTCATTCTAATCGGTTAATGATTTTTCTAGTTCGGTTTCAATTCATAATATATGAAAATCAATGATTCGGGTATAGTTAATTCTTCGAATTAGCTATAACCAAATCGAAATCCAAATTGTATATAAAACGATCCATTACATGAACCATACATAATGGAATAAAAAAACCATAACCGAAGTTGGTAACATACGTGTCATAATGATTGATAGAAAATCGTGTATATTTGAACCGTTATCTGAAATATTCGATAAAAAAATGGGTCGTTTGCAACTAAATAGAATTTTCTTATTTCGGTTTTTGGTTAACCAACCAAACCAAACCATATTTGTTGGTCCGGTTGATTCAGTTAACTTAATAAAACGTCTCGGTTTCGATTACGAATTTCGAATAACCGTAATTTTTGGTTACGGAGATTGATCATACTAAATTGGACCGTGTACACCTCTATATTCGGATTATGTACTTGACGTAGCTAGAGACAACTTGCTATTTCTTTAAACTCCATGAAACAAGAGAGGATCCCAAATAAATACAATGACCTGCTACTGTTTTCCTATCATGTGGACAACACCCTCATCCTGCATCAGAGTACCCAATGATAACAAGTTTTGAGCCAGGTTTAAAATGCAAGACATATCGACGAGTTCCTTTGACAATGCACATCTTTTGGACTGTGCATAAAAGTGACCAAGTGTGTTGACCACGAATACAATATTTTGCATGGTGAATGTCAAGTATTGTGGGGCACCGATAACACTTCTATATAAGTTAGGGTTGGACATAGGAAGTCCTTGATTGGGTTCAAAGGTTTTTCCAATCACCATAGGAGTCAATCATGGCTTTAGATTATACCGTTTAGACCAAGATTGGTGAAGATCTATTAGGCATAGCGTTTCTAGCTCATTAACAAACCTTTTAAGTTTCTTGTAGCTTCCATTCTAGAAATTGACTTACCTCACCTAAGTCCCTTAAAGGAAATTCGGAGTGCAACAGTTTAATAAAGTCTTGGATATATTGTGCACAATTCTGTGATAAGGAAATCATCAGCATACACTAGGATGTATAGAACCACATCATGCATCTTGTCTAAGTATAAAGTGAGAGGTGTCTGATATAGATTTCTTGAAACCCCATTGAGCAATTGAGCTATCAACTCATCAAACCATGCCCTCGGTGCATGTTTAACCCATATAAGGCCTTTTTGAGTTTGCATACATAATTTGGTCTAGTCTGATCTTGAAATCCAACTGGTTAGGGCATGTAAATAGACTCGTGTAACTTGCCATTTATAAAGGCATTATTGATAACCACATGATGTGTGTTCCAATGTTGAGCTAATGCTATAGTAAGAAAAACTCGTATGGTTGCTTCTTTTGCTATTGGGTTAAAGGTTTTGGAGTTATCTATTCCTTCTAGTTGACAATACCCTTTCGCCCCCAACCTGGACTTGTACTTCAGGACTAGTCCATATGGTTTGTGTTTGATTTTAAAAATCCATTTGTTCATCACCAAGTTCTGATTAATGGATGGTGGAACCAATTCCTATGTCTAATTTTCAATAAAAGTTTGAGCTAAAGCCTCTAACACAGAGGTTGGTTTAGTATGGTAGCTAGAAGCACATTGTTCAGACACGTTTAAAAATGGTTTTAGGTTTGAACACCCCGCTCTTGGATCTAGTTTGTATGGGATGAGTAGGTCAAGGTGTAGTTAAGGACTCTGGGGAGTGAGTGGTAAGGGAACTAGACTCAGATGTGGTGACATATGGACTTTTTGTTGACTGCGATGGCTTGTGATATGTATGTTATTAGATGTCAAAGAATCACGTAAATGAGACAAATGAGAATGTGTGGGATATAAATGAGAGATTGAGGGAGTACATGCAAATCGTTCAGTAGAAAAGTCCAGAGCATCATCAAAAGGTGTTATTGGTTCTTCTGAATTGATGGTAGAATGAGTTGGGAAGGTGTAACTGGAATGACGATAATGGGTGCAGGACAAGTACTGGTGGGTTTAAAAGGAAGAAAATTAAGAGAGAGAAAATAGAATAGTCTCACAAATAGCATAAAACCAAGAAATTAATTAACGATCCGTTTTTCGTTCTTGAGCCCTAAGCAATTAATCTTGTTCTTGAAAAGTTGAGAGAAAAATAGTAGATGATGATAATATGTTTCACGCCTAAAGTCTGCTATATGGCGTGCAAGAATTGGGATTTTTGACTTGGGAGATAAATTAAAATATAATTACAAAATCTAGGAAGTTTCCTTAATTAATTTTATCAAGACACATGGTTTAGGACATGAGTAAGTACGATATTGATCAAAATTACGGTAGAGAAGCTATCCCATCAAAACATTTGAGGAAGAGAATCCCGAGCCAATAGAGTTAACCCAATCTCAACAATGTGTATGTGCTAACTTTCAAATCTCTCATCTTGCTCCTGAATATGAGTTCAAGGGTGGCCGAAATGAATACCTTATTCAAAGAACATGTATTCCCCACCTCAGTCTGACTGAACAATGTTGATTTTATAATTATATTTGTTTTCTACAAGTTCTTTAAAGAGAAGAAAGACATTATATGTGACGCCCCTGTTCCGGATACCGAGTCCCTATCCGGAAAAAACGCCCGGCACACATATAATTAAATTTTAATATAATTATACACATAAGCCTTACGTAAGCAGACCTCAAAGAACAAACGGAAGGTAAAACAACTGACTCGGGTACTTAAAACAACTACTAAAACGATCGAGAGTAACACAAGCTGCATCATTACATCATCAAAGACTTATTACAATCATCAAATACAAATGTATCTGTTGCAAAACGTTAACCATAAACTCAAACCATTGATTTCCATCGTTACAAAGGACAAGAGAATCTATACCCAACAATAAATTGAAAGTAAAGACAGTAGATGTCATCTACAGCATCTCCGGGTCACTCCTTAGTGGCCTCGAAAATAACTGATGTGATCCGTCCCGAGACACTTTATTTGTTTTGTTTATTTTAGTTTTCAGTGTTTTAATGAATAAAACGGCCTTAAGCCCGTGTCAAAAATTGCCCATATGTTAGTATATTGGGCCAGGTGTTTATTTTTAGCAAATAATAGCCGTTTGGGCTTATTAGGGTTGAGTTAGGATTGTTACAAAATAAAGTGGCGAAAATTACTATGTAATTTATCCCACATTGCTTAGGAGTTGGTTAGTCATTTATTTTGTAGCCTATATAAAGGCATTCCTTGTAATTTTATATGAATAATCAATGATGAAATCTTTATAATGAAATTGAGAGTTTTCTCTTCTTCCTTGGTCTGTGATTGATCAAGAACATCGCTTGCGAGCGAGTGATCTCTTTGTCGTAGAGATTGCACCCCCTTTCAAGAGGTTATCAGCGTTCTTGAGCAAAGCGTTGAGTTGTTCTTGGCCCTCTTCCTAGACTGCTGCTCAGTTAGGTTAGGGTTTCCCGCTCCTATTGATCCTTTCGTCGATCTCCTGGGATCGTATCGCGTCAGTTGGTAGCAGAGCTCAGCGACGAAGGTATCAAATATCCCCGTTTATTTTCCTTCTTTAATTTTCTTATTCAAAAAAAAAAAAAAAATTTAGTTCCTTGTTTTTTGTTCATTAATTTCGTCCACCCTCTCCCAAGAACATCCAAAATATTCAAATCTTCACATCCATCCTACCCGGAAAACTTGAAGATTCTTCAAACCTTCATCCCAAGAACCCTAATTATTTTCCAGATCCCGTTTTTTGTATCAGTTTGTTCCCTAACCAAAACAACTCGACAAATTCTGTACTTTTTACCACATATACAACACATCTCGTGCTACAATTTCTCTCTTTACACCCAATCCAGATTCAACATAAATCTTGCCTAAAACCGCCGATTACTCCGAACAATCTGTCCAGAAAAACTGCAGCAGTAAATCATTGTTTGAATTCGTTTTCAGTGGGCTAAACGAATTAAAATTACCTGAAAATTGGTGAATTTATAGGAAATTTGCAGATCTACAACTTTTGTCTTTTGATATTTTCCAAATTCGCTGTAATTTTAACGGAATCGGCACCTTAAGTCACGGCTATCAATCTGGAAATTTTTGACAGATCGCATCAGTTTCTGAAAAACGATTGTTTGAGCGACTTCCGTATCTCCAAAAAATCTGAAAATTTGACATCCTTTAGAAAACTCTCAGTTATACAACTTTTGTCTTTTGAGTTTTCCCAAATTTGTAGTCGTTCGGTGCTTAAATACGTGGGTTTCACACCCAGGGTGTAAACATTTTCACACCTGTGAAATTCTGTTGTCAAAACAATTGTGAAACTAAGGCATCTGGAGGGTATGAATCATTGAAAGGAGAGATGTTTGTGGTAAAGAAAGCCTTGAGTAGTGTGGTGAACGTGGAGAATGATTTGCACCGAGAAAATAGTTTTCATACGAGGGTTTGCGTTAGTGGGAAGATTTGCTTAATGAAAATTGATGCGGGAAGCTGTGCCAATGTCATAAGTGCTGGTTTTGTCTCCGATTTAGCTATTCCTACGACACCTCATCCTCAACCATATACGTTGCAAGGACTCAGTGATGTTGGTCAAGTGCGAGTTACCAAACAGGCCTTAATATCTTTTAATCTTGGTAGGCTCGATGATGAAGTTTTATGTGATGTAGCCCCTATGCCTGCTTGTCATATCATACTTGGGAGGCCATGGCAATATGATAGGAGGGTTACGTATGATGGGTATTTGAATATCTACACCTTGCGCCATAAGAGGATGAGACTTACACTCCGTTCCTTATCCCCCGAGGATGCCCACAAAGATCAACTCAAACTAGCAGCCGCACATGAGGAAGCTCGTTTGAAACGTGAATCCGAAAGGGAAAAATCCTTGGTTGAAGCAAACAACGAAGAGAGTGTTAACATTCAAGAGGAGGTAGTCCAAGAGTCTATGGTGGCAGATGCAATCACCGAGGAGAATGAGATTGTGGAAGAAGTAGTGGAGAGTCATGTTGACCATGCGGAACCTGAATTGGTGAATGCGCCTGAATTTGTGGATGAGAAATTAGAGAGTGTGCCCAAAGTAGTTAATGATGAGGCGAAAATTGTTGTGGACAAGATAGTGCGCATCGATGAGACAGATTGTTGAAGAACTGTTGAGTGTAGTGATGAGCATACGAGGTTCTTGATACACCATCCGAGGTTCCCGGTTTATCTTTGAAGGTAGTTTGTGGTGAGAAACCGGTGCATTGTTTTATGGATCCTTTTGATGTGCGTGTTGACGACGCCCCTACACCATATTGTTCTGATTACATTGCTTCTACGCCGAGTGTTCTTGACATCAATCTCAAGCCGTTGGACTTTTCTTTTGTTGCAACGATGAAGAATGACTCGTTCGTTCCACGCACCATTGTTGTGATGTCATCTCGTCCACTTCATATTTGATCCCGGTATATCTTTGCTTCTCTTGCGGGTTGTTCGGGATTGGTTTCGGATGCTGACTTCTATGATGTCCTATTGATTCGAGGACGAATCCTTTCCAACCGGGAGGGAATGATGTGATCCGTCCCGAGACACTTTATTTGTTTTGTTTATTTTAGTTTTCAGTGTTTTAATGAATAAAACGGCCTTAAGCCCGTGTCAAAAATTGCCCATATGTTAGTATATTGGGCCAGATGTTTATTTTTAGCAAATAATAGCCGTTTGGGCTTATTAGGGTTGAGTTAGGATTGTTACAAAATAAAGTGGCGAAAATTACTATGTAATTTATCCCACATAATAACCTACAAATACACCACCTTCTCGGGGTGGGTACAGTAAAGAAGAGGGGGTAAGTACATACGTATTCGGTAAGGGGTAGAAGAAGCGGTTACAATAAATAAAATGGTATATATATATATATATATATATATATATATATATATATATATATATACACACACACACACAACATAATACATTCTACAAGCACTACCACATAAGTTGTAACAGTAGAGCTCACTCACCCTCTACTAGCTCCGTAGTACATCCTCGCATAAGTAAGGTTTGTTACATCAATACCAAAGGACACTACGCATGGTGAAAATGCACCACAACATGGTTTGCACCGCTCGGGGGCATGGACTCGTGTTCCATGTGGGAATTACACGTTGTCCCGTAGGAGTAGTAAGTGTCCCATGCTTCGATTTAAAAATGTGCCTCACCAATGATATTGATATTTTAGCTTTTAGACATCCACATATGTATTTACGAGTTTAGATCTAATCACCTAATTCATTCACATAAAAGGCTCCCTAAGGACTTCTAGTTCTAGACATCTAATTACACTACCTAGCACGTTGTAAAAAGATCATTGACTACTAAATCAATATCCTACAAGGCCTAAACAACGCCTTCCGGTGCTCCCACCTTCTCCCCGCAGAGGGTCTCAGTTGTGGTGCTGAGCAAAGGCTACCAGAAGTCGAAGTTAGACATTACCAATTAACATTTAATGTTCCATCAGAACATACAAGTCATATTGTATTGTGTAATACACATAAAAACACAAAATTTAAATAAGGGGCAATGAGGGAGAAAGAACGAAATATTTCATTAATTGAGTAGAAGGATAGTCTTTTGAAACTTTTGCATAAAGGACAAAAATATTTATTCACTGTCGAAATTCACTTGTGTTCGAAATTCACTGTTTAAATTCACTGCCGAAATTCACTAATTTTCAAAATTCATTGTCGAAATTCACTGATTTTCGGGATTCACTGTCGAAATTCACTGGGAAGATTCACTGATTTTCGGGATTCACTGTTTTTCCTTCTCGCTATAAAAATTATGCAGTTGTCATTCTCCCTATAAAAAATATGTAGCTGTCATGTTACTTAAAAATATTTCAGATTGTGTCATTATCCCTAATTTCCCATATAAATAATACACTTTTACCGTGATATATACCCATTTTTACCATAATCATTACACATATATATTTTTTTGTTGTGCTATTTTAAGAATGAATAGACAAATATACCCTTAACTAATCATAAATGCTTGTTTTGGAATATGAAAGGATTATGGAAAATTAAATGTTAAAATAGGGGTATGATTGGAAAAAATGTATTTAATGATGTATTGGAAATTTAAATGGACATTTTTTATGGGACAATTCTTTTTCCGTTATCGACGTTGTGCATACCTTTTTAGTTTATAAATTAAATAAAATTACTTACCGAACACGAATTCTATTAAATCAACTATATTAACAATCCATTTTCTTTCCTGCAAATACATTACATATATATCTTTTTTTTTTTCCTCTTTTTTCTCCCACCTGGAGTTGCCTACAAATATTGCGTGTTCATGTAAATATTTTCTGCAAATAGACTCTACATATATTGCATTCCTCTTATTTTTATTTATTATTTTTCCCCTTCTTTTTCTTTTTTTCCTACGGCACTTGTAGCATCATGCATTAACATATTACAAAGTCCTATTTTCTTTCTTCTACCTTTCAGCAATTTCCCAGGCAACACTAACATAAAAATAAAATAAAGAAACATAATCATAACAAACAAAATAACAACAATTCGTTTAAAATCACTCCCTTACATTTGATATTACGAAAGCGAAATCGAAAGCAAAACTTGAAAGCAAAGTCTTGAATTCTCGAACCAACATCTCTACGAATATCCTACGATAATTAAACGACAAGCTACGGTTAGCCAATCCTCTAATTCACCAAAATCTCAGATTTTCTCAAGAATGAACGAATCTATAATTATGGCTAGAAAGAAAAACTTACCGAAAAAAGAACGGCTAGTATCGAAATGATCGCCTCCTCACAGTGATCAATTTCTTTTACTATGGTCTGCACCAAAAATCAACCGTTAAACCCCGAATTTAAAAAACAGCATCCGAACTTTTTTTGTTCTTGTACAGCGCCTCTCTTCCAATATTCAGAAAGTTGTCTTGTACGACTAATGAATAATTTAGGGGTTTATTTCCTTTTAAATACCCACTAATTAACATTAATTAAAAGGGGGAATGAGGGAGAAGGACAAAAATATTTCATCAATTAAGTAGAAGGACAGTTTTTTAAAACTTTTGCATAAAGGACAAAACTATTTATCCACTATCGAAATTCACTTTCGAAATTCATTCAGTCAAAATTCACTAATTTTCAAAATTCATTGTCGGGATTCATATTTTCGGGATTCACCGTCAAAATTCAATGTCGAAATTCAATTTCGGGATTCACTAAGGAGATTCACCGATTTTCGGGATTCCTTTTGTCCTTCTCGCTATAAAAATTATGCCCTCCCTATTAAAAATATGTAGTTGTCCCGTTTAATAATATTTCAGATTGTGTCCTTATCCCTAATTTCCTTAATTAAAATCCTTTGATTCCCTTTTTTTTATATTTCTTTTTAGGTTAGAAATATAAAATAGGAAAATATTAAATAACTTCCCGTTTTACTTTTATACCCTTCTTGAATTTTCGGATGTTACATCCCTCCCCCTTAACACAAGTTTCGTCCTCGAACCGAACATAAGTGGGAGGTATTTGATCTTTGGAACTTCGCAAAGCGTCTCGTCTTCTAACTCTCATGTCGCCCCTGTTGGTGTGTGACTGCTTCACTGAACTAAGACTAGCTATACGTCTTCCTTCTTAACTTCCTTCATCTTCCGTTCTAACGTGCAACTGATTCTTCCACGTAGGTCAAGATCTCCTCAACCATTTTAAGGTCCAATTTTTCTTCCACATCAACGTCGGTTAACCATTTCCTTATCATTGACACATGAAGAACGTCATACACCCATGAAAGGGATTTTGGTAACTCCAAATGGATAAGCTAAAGGTCCGAGTTTTGCCAATATCACGTTAGAGCCTTCATAACTGGAGCTTAGTTGCATGTCTGCCCAAGCCGTGTTACTCCCTTAATTGGGAACGTCTTTAGATACACTCTTCGACTTCAAACTCTAACAGTCTTCTTTTTCCATCTTCCCAACTCTTCTACATGTCTTGAGCCATCTCGAGGTTGGGACAGTCCACTTCAGTCTTCTCGTTGGCTTGATGTATCAACTCTGGTCTCGTGTTTTATCACTTTTCTACGTCATCCCAGACGATTGGCGTTCTACACTTTCTTCCATATAGAGCTTCAAAAGGTGGCATCTGGATACTAGCGTGGTAACTATTGTTGTAATCAAACTCTGCCATCTCTATCTCCATGAAAGGTCATCCGTAGCACCGTTCCAACTCTCGGTACATCTTGATTGCTCCCGGATGAATTGCAAACTCTATCTTGTGGGCTTCATTCTTCGCTTTCTTCCTCAGATCTTCCACATTCAGAACCCAGAGCTGATTCAGATGTTGAAGGTCCCCGTCTTCATCTAACTCGTTAACCCTTTGCTGGTTTGGTTCTGGCCACTCTCTTGTAATCGAAAACAACTGGATCTTTGTCTTGTTTCTTCACAATCTCATCAACTGCCTCTAATCTTGCAATCAACGGTACAACACACTTTACTTTTGTTTACTGACTGAAACATGACTGCATAAACTTTCCAACCGATCAGCGACTCTTGATTCAATTGACTCATTTTGATCTCAACTTCCATCACTGCAACACAAGTTTGCTGAAGAACTGCAAGGATTCCGGCTGAAGGGTTTCCAAGACTTCTCGGGAAGGAAGAAACACACATTTTATATACTTTCTCTTTGACGGTCTGTTCCAATCGTTATGCCAATAAGGATTAGCTTGGAAAACAAATAAAGTTGAAAAGTGACAAGTTGAGCACCAGGATGGCATGTCAACTTGGTAAGACAAAGAAGAGGCAATAAGTCCTCAAAACAAGAGAGGCTTCAGGGGTTATAAACAAAACATGGTGATTCCAGGTCGAATGAAGTTTGAAATTGGTTCGAAATCGAAGGATGAGGAATTGTGTCATAATACAAAAAGTAGCCACCAGAAGGAAAAACAATGGAACATCTTGCAGATAATATTCTTTTGAGAGAGTGGAACTATGCAAGATACAGTGGTCTGCAAAAGAACTCGGATCGCTTGGAAGGAAGGTAAATGAGATTTTCACATAAGCCCTTAGAAAGTGGAGATGTTGGGATAAACATCACATGATGGTCTTGGAAACATCTAATACAAAAAGTAAAAGACGGTTGAACTTGGAACATTTAACACAATGGGAAATGATATCTATCTCAGGAACATTAGGCACGTGACCTTAACTGTTAATTGTCTTGATCAACAAAATGAATGTTGACGAATTAAGAGAGTTCTCAATTTGCATAAATGTTGTAGAGTAATCTTCCCACAACAGAAGAACAAAGCAAGAGTGCAAGGTCGAGCACCTGAAAGACTAAACAATTGAGAAGTCCAGAAAATGATAAAGATCTCAACCTGAAGAAGTTACGGGGCCAAAACGAGCATACCAAAAGGTATTAAGAAGGGGTGAAACTTGTCACGAAGTGTCCAAGTTTGCATCAAAGAAAGGTTATTTCAAAATTGAGTTATGATAGAAATTTCCTCAAGGTAATGTAAAGGGAATTTAAAAGTTTTGAGAAAAAAGGGGTCTGTGATAAAACAAGCTTTTAAGTGAAGGAGATAAAGACACTTAAGAAATGTCAGATATAGTTTGATTTCATAGGGTTTATTCAAACTTTCAAAGATGTTTAGAAGATCATTGATGATCCAATTTTGAGGGTCCAAGGTTTCACTACTCGTGAGGAATAGTACAGTGCTAAAGAATGAATGCTCAAAGTTATCCCTTATGGGGAGACGAAAAGGGTCAAAACAAAACATATATTACTGGCGTCACAAAATATTATAGGACACAAACACAGACGAAGGAACGTCGTGTATCTTTCGGTTCATGGCTCTAAATGGCCTTAAAGAGATTTAAAACTGAAAGATACAAGGTGCATTCCTCTGAATTGAAATTAATAAAATTTGGGAGTTCAAGTGTTGGTTGGCTATATAGGTTCAGAAGACACATGGAAAATGACGTCTGAAATTGGGTTAGCATAAATTGTCAAAAGGTTGACGGTAAGTAATTGAAAAGTGATGTAAAGGTAGGTTTAAAGATATGACTGGTAAAAGGGATGAATTGCATACTCAAAAAGAACATACAACATTAGATGAGAAAATTACAACATCGACACTGCCCTTAAGAGGAAAGCCGAGAACGAACACAAGTAAAAAGAATGTTTTGACATTAGAAGGTTTAATCAAACTGAATTTGAAAGAAGGAACGGGAGTGCAACAATACAAGATTAAATAGGACTTGCTTCATTGATTTGGAAAGTAAGAAGGTAAGAACTTGTTTAAAAGAAAGACTTATGCTTATAAGGTAACTCATGGAAAAATGTGGTGAGTAGTTGCTGGATTCAAGGATCTCGAGTAAGGAGTCAAAGGGGAAGTAACTTACTAGGAAACACATGGTTGAAGAAAGGAATAAAATGATTTGAACTTTAGACGTGGCATACATGAAGGTAATGTCTTGGTGCTTGTGTATATCTGCAAAATAAGCTATAACGTTAGCCTCACAAACACCTTTCAAAAAGACATAACTCAGGGGGAGATCAACTCCAGGGATCAACTTCTAGAACATAAGAGTCATAACTTATCATTGTCTTAGTCTTGGCCCTAAGTCAGGAGGTGAAGGTTCTTTTTAGGCGGTTGGAGTTGCTATTTACTCCGGATCTGTCTTTATCGACTCGTACAGACCCAAAGAAAAGGAATTTGAGCACGATCAAAAGAGAAAATATTTAGGTACTGGAGTTTTCCAGATGATATCAAGAGATTAGAATTTTTGGATGTAAAGAAGTCGGTCAAAAACAATTATTTTCACCAAGTGCAGAAGCTGTCAGAATTTCCAGATTATTAAACTCTGACTTAGATTGCAGTTTGCGATCAAACAAAAAGGAATTTGAACTTAATTCCAAAAGGAACGTTGTAGATAATAGTGTTTTATGAAACATATTAAAAATTCAGGTCATTTAAAGATGTTTAACCTATTCAAAATAGAATAAGAAGTGAAAGTACTGCTGCAGATTTTCTGGACAGAGTGTCCGGCGTTAACATGAATTTTATGAACAATCAATAATGATTATCGAATCGATGTAAAAAAAGAAATTGTAGAAAACACAGTGGTATACCTTGCTGAAAATTTTCAGAATTTTTGGGGCAAGGGAAACTGTTTTACGTGAAAGGAAAAACACAGGAACGAAAATCATTCACCAGTGTTGCTAAGGTTAATCACAAGGATGATGAAAAGCATGTGTCAAGAAAGAAACTTTCAACACTGGTAACTGAATTGAATGAGAAGCACTTAGAGAAGATAGAATTGTATATGGAGTTCGTGGGGAACCCATCTAGATCAAATCAAGGTCAAAGAATTTTGATGGACACAAAGCAAGTAATATTGAAAGAAGAAATTTTAGGTTAGAAATATAAAATAGGAAAATATTAAATAACTTCCCGTTTTACATTTATACCCTTCTTGAATTTTCGGGATGTTACATTATATGCTTCAAATTTCTGTTTCAGGAGATAAATACAAGTGTACCTAAAAGTATTCATTTGTAAAGTGTATGCAATAGACATATCCAGAAGGTGATTTAACTGAGGATGGTCCTCAAAGATTAGTATGCACTAATTCTAGACTTTGGGAAGCATTGTTTTGGGACACGAAAAAGGAATCGCATGCAATTTACCATACCAACAAGCATCATAGAAAGAAATTCTTTCATTGATAGACCGGTTACAATCCTTTAACGTTTGGTTCAATATCTTAAGAGAATGATGTTGTAGTCTTCTATGCCATACTATGGCTTCATTGTTTTAAGATCTAGAAGTGACTAAACAAACTGAATGAGATAATGTAGATCTTCTGGATTGAAGGAAGATTGAAAGGCATTCAAGGGTTCTAAGATCAGGTTCAATGACTTTGGCTGGATGAATCTTGTAGAGGCCATTTTCCAGGATTTCTTTCAGTAAAATCTTCTTTGGTGCTTGATCCTTCACATAACATTTAAAGATAGAAACTTCAATGAAAACCGGGTTATGAGTAGTTCATCTGGACACACTTAACAATTTTTTCTTAATCTTTAAAACATGAAGAATATTGTTTTAACTGAATTTCAGGTCTTAGTTTAGTGTGACCTAGGGCAATGTGAGGCTTTGCTACCACTACCAACAACCAATGATGTGTCATTACCTTCATACTTAGACCTCAAATGCAAGTTACCTAATTGAAATGTTACATGATTTGATGCTCGACTATCAGCATACCAGCCTGAATCAAATGTCATTTCAGGAGCAACAAAACAAGCAACTAATTGCCTTGAGTTGTTCTAATTTGAATTTAAGTTATGTTCAGCTTCAGTGTCAAATATGTGATAGCAGGATGATGCTATGTGACATATTTTCCCACAGATTTGGCAATTGTTCCGTAATTGCCATTTCTTCCACCCCATCTGCCTCTAAAACGTCTAGTGAAGCCTCCAAAGCCTCTTCCACTTGAGGAGTTTGATTGACTAAATTGAGGCTTGACGTGAGTTTTTTTTACTTGATGGAGTCAATTTTGCAGTGTTAACAGATGCTCCAGCTATATCAAGTGGTCCAGGAGGGTTAAACGTTTCCAAAATCCTCTCATGAGCTATTAATTATGCATGAACATTTTCCCTCAAAATTGAATGTACCTTTGATGTGATGTTGGTGATAGCATATTCATATTCATATGCTAAACATCCTAACGTGGCGAGT
This sequence comes from Gentiana straminea, assembly GCA_036785695.1. Taxonomy (NCBI): domain Eukaryota; kingdom Viridiplantae; phylum Streptophyta; class Magnoliopsida; order Gentianales; family Gentianaceae; genus Gentiana; species Gentiana straminea. The sequence continues at coordinate 1,303,806 of JAVUPR010000413.1, read as the reverse complement.
ATGAGCTCACAACTGGATATAGGATATCCAGTTGTTGCTAACCCATCTGAATAGCTCTTCATGAGAACAAGCTAGTCATGCATTGAGTGATTTCTTTTATCCGTCTTAGTGAGAGCATCCTTATACTCAAGAATCTAAGATTGAGCTTGACTATTGTTTCGAGTTTCAAGAGTGGTCCGTACCTTATGAGTTGTGGAAAACCACTATTTCTATTAATGGCTGCTCCGTCATAGATCCAATAAGCCAACCGTGAAGAAGTAGGTCTAATGTATACCATTCATCATTAGGAGGGTTCCTTTGTGTTGACTACAAAAAATAAGTCCCAACACCAAGTATGGTTGCAGCAGGCGCCAGATTTGTTCCAAATAAGTGACCATCGAGCTTGTGTCCTTGAATTACTTGCAATATTAAGTACATCCACAGAAGATAGTTGTTTTGATCCAACTTAATAGTCATTATAATTTAGATTTGGACCGAACAAGGGTCTACTTGAAAGCAGAGAACTCTATGGTGCAGTGTAAGAGGTAAACATGGATGGATAAAGCACATGCAGAGTTTGAAGGGATAAAGAAAGAGATGAAAATGGTAGAGGAGCTGGAGGTAGAGTAAAAATGGAGGATATGGGTCGAATCGAGTTGGGTGTGATGGCCGGAAAAGTTACAGATTTTACTAAAGCAACGGCGCCTGTAGAATTTGTAGTTTCAACTGCTCTACTCGCCGCGGACCTGCAGAGGAGGGCTGGCCAGAAATAGCCATGGTAACCGCCATGCTCTGCCACCAACTTTGAATTCATAGGTTTAACAGATTTGCAACATCCTCTTCATTTCACGGAAAATGGATTAAACCCTTAATTAGATATACACTTACAGGCAAAATCTAATCTTAACAAACTTCTGACAAAATCTAACAACTTGGTGACGTGGCACATTATTAGAAGAAGCACGTATTCAATAGAACAACCTATCATAGTCTGACACATGTTCCAAATAATCTAATATCTCAACACGCTACCTTGATAAATTATAAAACCTCCGTCCTATAAAAATATCCACTTTCTGAAATAATATTGTCACATAAAAAATGTCAATTTGAAAAAATTAATACATTATTTAATGTTATTTTTGCATATATACCTCTACCCAATATTTATTGTTGTATGTTCATTTCATATTCCAAAACAAACATTAATTATAAGATAGAGGTATATATATCTATTACTACTTAAATATAACACATTAATTGAGTTTTATAATCTGCGTGAATAATAAAATGTGGACACTTTTTATGAGACGGAGGTAGTACCAGATTATACTAGCTCCGTCCCTAAATGTAAGTCCATTTTGCATTTTGGATTTGTCCCAAAATGTAAATCCATTTAAATAAGCAATGAAGCATTTACTACATTTTTCTCGTTTTTCCATTCATTTATTATATACTCACCACTTTTTCATTACTTTGCATTAATAACGGTGAAATGTCATTTTAGTCTTTTTCATCAAAATTAATGACAACCAACTTTTAATCTGTGAAAAAAAAGTTTTCACTTACATTTTGGGACGGGGTAGTATATTAATTAGTATTACCTCCGTCCCAAAATGTAAATTCATTTGATTTTTCCAACTTAAAAAATTAAAATTGGTTGTGTCATTAATTCTAAAAAAAGTCTAAAATGGTCGGATTTACATTTTGGGCGGGTAAAAGTATAATATGTTAATTAGTATTTTTCACCAATATTGTTTTACCCAAAATGTAAATTCATTTGAGTTTTTTCACACGGTCATTAAAAAATTCGACCCAATTTGAGTCGAATACGATCATAAATTTTATTCTAGTGTTTTGAATTAATTCTAATGAAAAAAAAAAACTTTTAATATTCGTCTAAATGGTCTTTTGACCGCGTCTTATATTAATGTTATCGACCCAAAGTAATGTGTAGAGTATTCCGTCGGTGATTGATCGTAAATAATAAAAGTTTGATACTTAAACATTCTACCTAAAAGATGGTCGAATCAACCAAAAAAACGTATATAATATTTCGGTATGAATGTGTCACATTCGACCAAACGTTATCTAAAATTGGAAATAAATATTTGTGTAATAAGATAAAAATTGGTGTGAAAAAATATTTCCTTTATATTATAAGACAAAACCAAAAAGTTAGATGGATTTATATTTTGGGACATGAGATAGTATAATCGTTTTCAACCGAATGCACTTAGCCTATCACTATTTGCTATACCTCCTTGTCATCAAACATCTGTATGTAGTATTCTTAATTTTCCCAGTTTAAATTTACAATTGCACCAAATTCAATACATATATCACTAATAAATTTTACCAAATGTGTAAAAAAAAAAAAAAAACTGGTACCATATAAATTTAAAAACGTTTACACTGAAATGAGAAAAGACTGGCAAATTACAGAAGACGTGTGTCTTCTGTATTTACATACATAACATAATAAGAAGAGCAAATTATGTACGAAAAAGAAAAGAAAATTTTAATTACAACATAGGATAGTAGGACTATTTTATCATACCAAATAGTCAATTATATATATTATTTGGTATGATCAAACGATCCATTCGATGACAAAAACCATGATCTTCGTCTTCAAAGGTCACTATTGCATCGGAACGTTAAATATATATGTCATTTTTGTAGAATAACATATATTTGTTAATTTACATGCATGTTATATATATACTCATCAAATGGCGCGATGAAATAGAGACTCGTTAATTATGGATATCATGACCTATCCCGGGGCTATGGCCAGGAGCTGTGGGACGGAAATCATGAAGAACTCCGTCTTTACTCTCCTCCATGGAAGAACTATCCGTTTTCTTGCTACCCTTTCTTATGATTTCCATATTGTTTTTTACGTTTTTTGAACACTTTTTGCAATGGTGAACCTTTAAATGTCTTCCCTCAACACACACCATTTCTTTACTCAAGATCAACACAAGAATCATAGTAGCGAAAGACAACAAATGCGCGTTTTTGGCCATGAAAAAAATGAGCAAGAAAGAGCAAAGTAAATAATAAGCAAGAATAAAGAAGTGATGAAGTTGCAAAATTTGAAGTTGGTTGTGGGATGGATGTAACGATGTAAGGTGAATTCATGCTATTTATAGAGTTAAGTGGAAAGGACAAATATGTCACATTCCTCACTAGTGGGAAAGATCCGTCCAAGCATAATATGTTAAAGTAGAAATGGACAGCTTGGAAAAGCACATATGCACTAGGCTAGGTTAAGACTTTTGTCAACTTGCATTTTGAAAAAAACGGTTAAACTCTAATCGAAAGAACACCCACTCCCATGTCCCACGGAATGAGTGGAGATGTTAATCAGGTAACCTAGTGGCTCAGAGTCAAAGGCTGTCATTATACAAAGAAACTGAAAGAAGTCGTCCATTTACGGGATTCGAACCTCCACACTCCAGCTCCCGGTCTACAGCTGGCATTACAGCACCTAAGCCCATTTACCACTAGATCATGTCTTGGGGACAACTTGCATTTAAAAAAAAGTTGAGTACCAAGGACCTCAATGAACCAGTGTTCAAGTCTATACACCTCTTGTTGTTGAGAGAAGTCGACCTTCACGGATTCGAGTCTGACATCCCAACTCAAAAGGAAAGTAAGTGTGTGTGTGTGTGTGTGTGTGTGTGTGTGTGTGTGTATATATATATATATATATATATATATATATCATACTTTGGAGTATACTTATTAAAGTTGCTATTTGGTAGTACAGCTTTTTGCGGCCTTTTTGGTCGTCCGCCTTTAGCGACGTTTTTGTCGTCGCTATTCCTATTTTTGGTTTTTTTTTTCCCTTGAAAAAGTAAAACGGCGTCGTTTTTATCATTACACGCGTCCTTTTCGGACACGTGTTGCCTCCAAAGACCGCACCACCGCTTCGCCTTCGTTCCTTTTCTCTCCACCACCGCTTTTCTGTTTTTTTGCTTCTCTCATCGTTGAAAGCTTTTTCTCGCTCTCATAAAAGAAGTCTCTTTCAGTTTCCATGTTTATCTTCCTCTTCTAAGAGAAAGCCTTCCGCCTCGCCTTTCATGCCTATAAGTAACATTTGTGGAATGGGGATGAAAGGTTCGAACTTTATGCTGCTAAAATTGGTACTGTTGATCGCCATTCTCTCTTCTCTGTGTGTAATTTTCAATCGCCATTGTTGTCTACTGACTTATGCCTCTGCACATTTGTTTTTTTTTCTCGCTTGTGATTGCGGTGTCCGGTGGTGTGCTATTGTTTCGTTCTTCAATCTACCTCACCGGTTGCGGGTTGGTTTTCTTGTTTCCAATTCTTTGTCGGGCTTCTTATTGCCTTCTTTTTCCTGATGTATAAATACGGAAGGTAATGGACATTTGGGATCTGGAATTTCTGATTTCTGCGAGGTGGGTTCTTCTCTCTCTTTTCTTTCTCTCAAATGTTGGTACCTGCGTTTTGTTACTGTGGAGTTTTGATTATCCCATTCCTTTAACATTGTTCTTAATTCCCTGTGTGTATGCAGCTCGATTGTGTTGCTGTGGTTCAAGGTATGGTTTGATTTTTTCTTTTTTCCCTGTTTATTATTTAAATATACTGTAATGAATTAAGTTGATTGGTATATTTTTGGGTTGTTTTATGTGGGATTTGTTTCCTATTTTCTTGTTTGCATTGGTGCATCATAGATGATTTTGTTGTGCCTTTGTTGCTTATAGCAACTGATTTGACCGCATGTATACTGTTAAGTTTGCTAATTGGTGGTGGTCTTCTCTTTTCCCTTCTTTTTAATGTTATTCAGTTAATTTTGAGCTGAATACGGCTTGGAATGTGCTTGAATGTTTGATTAGGGGACGGTTTTTAGCTTTTGATGTTCAATTTCGTTAATAATTTTCTCGGTGATTATGCTCATCCACCCGACAGCTATAATTTTGTTTGCAATGCCTCCTAATGGGTGATGGAAAATTAGGTAGCATGGTTACATATAGAGGGTCTAAATAAATGAGAAAAGAATCTTCTTTTGTCTCTGTTTTAATTTTGTTTTTGTTTTTTTGTTTTTTGTTTTTTTTTGGGTTTTGATAATCTGATCCTTTGTTTTCTTCCTTTGTGTGCCTGACATTGTTGTTACCATAGGCCGGTAATGTGCCTGAATTACATTAGTTGTGTGCCTGACATTGTTGTTTTTGGGAGTGTACTAATTAAATTTGCATACTGTTAAGTTTGCTAATTGGTGAGACCTGTGAGATGCTATCCATTGATAAACCAAATGGTTATTTTAACTGTTTTATATATTGCATGTTTATGTCCCGGTTTTGGTTTTGTTTTAGATTGTTTTAATTGTTCTATCTCGCTATCTTCAATTGTTTAGAGTGTGGTTACACCGATTTTTTGTGGTTTTCGTTCAGTTTTTCCCTTTGTGTGCATACAAATATGATGGCATTATGTCCACCCAAAAATCATTGAGGAAGAATTAGTCATATGTTTATAGTCATCTTGTTTGTTTTAATCGTTTGATCAAGCTCCATACAGTATCTAGATCAGCTTGGGATGGCATCATCATTTGATATGAAAACTTACTCCGCACGGCATCATTGATAGGTGGATTTTACGGTTTGCTCAATACCACTACCTTTGTACCAAATCCGGACTACTATAGGTCATGTATACATACATTACTTGCATTCTTTACGTTTGAGTCGATGATTTCATATTTTGTTTATAGAGAGTATATAGAGAAGCACCGTTTTCATTCATTGCAATAATAAGAATGTATCTTGATTTTTGCAGCGCTCTTCTTTTTCATTGGTTGATGGGAAGAAATGTCCTATGGGCATACTTCAATGGCACAAACAAGATTCGCGCTTATGCTCATTGTGCAAAGAAATCTGTAAGTTTTGCTTGTCTTAAATTCTTGTGTTGTTCTTGATGCCATGGCAATCAACTCAGAAGGAAAATGGTATCTATAGGAAGTTGGAGACTCAAATGATAGCCCAGGTGATCCTAATGTCTGGTATCGTCATATTTCAAAAAGGGCTTGGCCTTTTTTAACTGCAGATCATTGTTGGCCTATTTCTGCTTGCACAGTAGAGGGGTTAAAGGTGATGATTTCTTCATCAATTAACACTTGACAGTACTTTTTGTCATATTATCTCTTGTTATATGAAACAAGTAATTTCAAGCTTTTCTTAGACTTTTTGGTTCCACTTATCAGGCGGTTCTCTTGGTGTCAAATTTACCATCAGAGCTTGTCGGTAGAGGTTATACGATGCTGTAATGTTATTATATCCTTACAGGTAGTCAAAGTCTTCATCTTCGTGTGTGTCACACCGTAGTTTGTTCAACGTTCAAGCATCAATATGTTGGAAATTTGGATCTAAAAGGTTCTTGTTCTTCTTCATATTTTTATCTTTATGCTTCTCAGTGTCAGTACACACCCTTTGGTATGCTTGCATCAATTAAAAAGAGTAAATGATATGAAGTGTAGGATCCTAAAATAATGCACTGGGATATTTTGAACACCTTACCGAATCTACATACAAGTATACCACCAAAATGCTTATATGGACAGCCACATGTGTTTAGAATGTTTTCTCTCATTTTTGGCTTCTCACTGCGAAGGATTACAGAATGAAAGACCCGAGATTTGGATATTCGGTAAAGGCATGCTAACTTGATAGTGGTTAAGGCTGAACCTCCAGACCAAAAAATTGGTTCCAATCCATGCCGAGTGCAACACTTTTTTACTGTTTACGCTGGTTTAACTGACTTGGTGGATTACATGAATAAATCTAGGATTAAAAGCCTTGAGGCAAAGCTCTCATGGGTCTCTATAAAGTTACCGAAGAGAATGTGTTGAGATAAGAACAAAATGGTTTCCGTAGGTTGTATTTATTGTCTTAAGTAACAATTCTGTTGAGATTTGAAGAATGAACATTTCTTGAATTAATGACGATCAAGATCATCAAAGACTAAGAATCTCGTGTTTGCTAATCAAATCATACAGGGAGAAGCAGCAAGATCTGTTCAATGCTATGGGATCGATGTACATAGCAAAGGTTTTTTATTGGAATCACCAATGCCACAGCGGTCAACCGCTTATTTCCGTGGAAAGATTTGTTTCATACAGAGAAAGAGCAAATTGGAATGTATTCAAATCTACCATTTGTTTTTGCACGGTGTGTACCTCTACATATATACAAGAAAACTTTACATCGCTTTTGTGGAGCGAGCCATCATACTAATCATCGGTAATGCTTTATAACTACAGATTGCGATCGAATTCCCTTATGTGTTTGCTCAAACAATAATTTACGTGGTGTATTCTATTCCATGGCAAACCTTTGAATGGACTCGTCTCAAAATTCCTTTGGTATTTGTGTTTTATGTACTTCACTATGCCGTACTTCACCTTGTATGGGATGATGACCACTGCAGTCGCACCAAATCACAATGTGGCTGCTATCATTGCTTCTTCTTTTCTGGAACCTTTTCAGTGGATTCATGATACCTCACAAGGTAACCACATAATATCAATTTCTTCCGGCTTCGAGTTCACTTTTTAGAACAAGTGCATGTGTATTATATATATATATAGGTTCCCGACCCCCTCTTTTTTTTTTTTTTTTCATGTCCATTAAGAATAAACTCGTCATCAAGACATTGTCTACTTTAGTCATTTGTCTAAGAGGTGTTGGTTTGAATTATTGCTTAGAGGATCCCAATATGGTGGAAATGGTATTACTTGGGCAAATCCGGTAGCATGGAGTCTTTACGGCCTTGTTGCCTCCCGCATTCTAACAAAGTGATAAACCTATGAAGCTCTCGGATGGAATTAATTCACTTCCTACCAAGGTTTTAGTCCAAAGGGTTTTTGGATTCAAACATGATTTTGTCGCCATTGCCGGAATAATGGTGGTTGGTTTCTCGCATCTTCTTTGTCCGTCATTTTTGCTTTTGCAATTAAATCATTCAACTTCATGAAGAGGTGATTTTGCTCTTTTAGAAAAAAGAAAAGAAAAGGAAATACTGCTTCCTTCAGGATATTGTTATGTAACACATGAAACCAATAGAAAGAAATAAATATTGTTTAGGCACCTGTACGTGCAATATATTTTATTGACTGATGATATACATGCTTCATTCTTTTTCGTATTCCTTTACCTTATGATTACCTTATGAAAAACGATAAAATGTTGTTGGTCTGTGTAAAAAGTTATTTGTTTACCATGGTTATGCTTGAAACTTCTTGAATCAGGACATTTGGCATGTCAATGCTTACCGTACCAATAGATTATATAGAGTACTGTGTTTTCTTTCAGATATAGCAAAATAGTTTTTTTTTTCCCTCTCTCGTTGGATATAGTTTGGAGTATAGAGAGAAGCTTGCTGAAGAACTGAAACATGCTGATGTTGTAATTTTGTAGCTATTTTGGTACAACGTAATTCTAGCGAATAACTACGGAACTTTACAACAACACTTGCCTATGTAACTATGTAAATATGTAACTTTTAACCCTTATCTATGTCTATTAACAACAATAGTTGTTACATCATTCTTCTAAACAAAAAATCTGCAACACAAATTTCTCACACACAAAGCACAACAAAATCGAGGGCAAATACGTGCATCGCACGTAAACCCCTTCTAGTATATATATATATATATATATATATATATATATTTTGAAGCCTAATCGGTGGTTTCATAACATGAACAATCAAGACATACACATGACAAAAACACGAGCATGTTGTTTAGGGTATATTTTACTATATTTTCGGGCTTAATCCCTAAACAATTTACCTTGTTTTTAAAGGAAATAAATGAGAAAAGCATGTTTTTAACCAATAAATTCATATAATGTTCATTGAGAGGTTATAATTTAATTAGGAGGAAATATTGGGATTAAATGTTATTTTGTTACACATTTTATTATTATTATTATTCGATGACTTGGTGTAACAATAATTTTGTAGAAAATAAAGAAATGCAAGGGGATATTATTTATTGAGAAGATTTATGTCATTCAATCAAGGATTTCAAAATAAAGAAGAAAATCGGATCGCATTTGAAGAATAAATCGATCGAGCGAAAGAGTGGAGTGGGGAACACGGTATACGAAGCACGGTGTGAACGCGCTCAAGTGGTACGCTCGGTCGACCGAGCCGTGCTATTCGGTCGACCGAGCCCGGACGTTCGGTCTACCGAGGCCGCAAAATTAATCCGACGCGTTTTCTAGATCCTTCACTATGTCGGCCACAAACTCCTATATAAGCGAGATCCATTCGAGCAAAAACGGACATCCGAAACATCGAAAATTAGTATAGAAATTAGCAATAAATTAGATTCATAGATAGTCTTTCTTTTATTTTTCTTTCAATTTCAATTCAAAGCAAATAAGGATGTTTTTGAAGAAGATGAGTGGCTAAAGGCCCGAGGCTAGAACCACCAATGTGAAGCCACCATCACCGGAATAAACAAGGATTTTTGCATTTATTCGTTCTAGTAAGTTTCTTGTTCTTCCTTCATGTTTTGAATTGTTTATGTGCAATGTGTATGACTATACTTGTGTTGCATGCGATTGAATTTAGACATACGATAGTTGATAAATTCATAGATTGCCGTGAAGGAGAGTGATAATATTTCTTCTAACAAACGAAAGTTGAGGGAGAATATTGTTAGATTAGGATTTTACATCCATATCTTTGTTCCGTAAATTCGTTAGTTGCATCGAGAGGTGGACTAGTTAACGGTGTTAAATCGAGAGAGGGAACGCCTTTTTAGTAGATAATAATCCAAGGCTTGCAAACGAATGTGCGTCTTTCTTGTTAATTTCGGTGGGGTGGATCAACGGTGCTTCTAGTTGTTTAATTATAATTGTTACGGAAAGATTTGTTACGTGCTAGTTCTTATTTTCAATTTTCAATTTTCAAACTCTTTGTTTTATTGTTTTTTAATCCAAGATCGTAGTCATCAACCTTACAAAAGAAATCGAAAGCAAAAACACTATTTTCGTACAAGTCTCTGCGGATACGACCCGGTTTCATCACTATAGCTGCGAACCTTCGCACTTGGGGTTGACATCGGTTTTATTTATTATATTTTATCACTCGCTTTGCATAAAACCGCAAACAAGTTTTTGGCGCCGTTGCCGGGGACTTGGCACGGAAAGTTTTCGTTTTCAGTCTCTGTAATTTCTGGACGGTCGCTAATTCCGGTGCGTACTAATCTTTAAAAAATAAATAAATAAATAAATAAATAAAAAATTTCAGTTCAGTCGACCGAACCTGACCTCTCGGTCGACCGAACCTGACCTCTCGGTCGACCGAGAGTTATTTTATTTTTTTCTTTTCTCTGTTTCTGTTCTGTGATAGTCTTACGATTCTCGTTCGTTTTATTTGCGTTTTTCGAACCTGTTTCGAGTCTGTTTTAGTTTAGTTTTTAGTTGTTGAGTCTAATTTAAGGATTATACTTAATTTAAAAAAAATAAAGAATAAATAAATAAATAAATAAATAAAATTTATTTTGACCCGAACATTTGGTTCGAACGTGGATTATGCAAACTCGAACTCACGGGGGACCACTTTTATATAACCCGGAGCTAGAGCGAACCATCGTTCGACCAAATAGACGTTTGGCTCGACTCGCCGGATCGACGGACGAGGCAAACGATCCCGAAGAATACGTTGAGGAAGAAGCCCAAGTTGAGGAAATGGCGGATCAAAGGACATTGCGTACTACGCCATGCCATCTACCGTGAAAGTAAATCCCGCGGTCGTGATTCCGGAAATCACGGCCGATAATTTCGAACTCAAAACTTCTTTAATCAACTTGGTGAGAGGTTCCACATTCCATGGCTTCTCCAAAGGTGAGGACCCACACGATCACATTCACTCATTTCTAGAATCGTGCGGGACTACTTTAATCAAAGGGGTCACTGAGGACGCCCTGAGGATGAAACTTTTCCCCTTCTCACTGAAGGGAGAAGCGAGAGAATGGTATAAATCTTTACCAGTCGACTCCATTACTTCGTGGGAGGAGTTGGAGAAAGAATTTCTGAGCCAGTACTTTCCACCTGCAAAGACGGCTCATCTTCTCGAATCGATATTCACTTTTGTGCAAACCGAGAGGGAATCGTTTTGCGATGCATGGAAACGATTTAAGTCTCTCTTGAGAAAGTGCCCCCACCATGGGCCGGATAAACAAAGATTGGTCAACACTTTCTATAGTGGTTTGACCGAATTGACTAAGGGAATGGTGAATAGTTCGCACGGAGGTGCATTTCGAGAAAGACACCCGAAGAGGGATGGACGTTGTTTGAAGATATTGCAAAGTATAATTATGCCCCTACCTATAAGGGTGCATCCAAATCGGAAGAGCTCGACTCCGGGGAAGTATGAGGTAGATGAGACCACACTTCTAAAGGCTCGCTTAGCCGCACTACGAAGCAAGTGGCGGCAATGAATGTTCAAAGTCTTGTATGTGACAACCGCCATGGCCAAGGCCATCGCAAGAATCGCGCCGCCTTGACCCAATCTCTCGTGTCAAAGCCGTGCAAAACAATGTTGTCTCGCCAAAATTGCGATACTATTGGGCACACATTCCATCAATGTCATCTATTGCCGCATTCGGAGGAGGTGAATGCATTCAGTTCTCAAAATTATCGACTTTTGGGTCAAAATCAAAACACTCAAGGGTTTAATTACTGGAGTGACCCTTCTAGAGTAGCAAATCCCCATCAGTTTCAGGCCCCTAGGCCTAATCTGAGCAATTTTCAATCCAACTCTCGACCGGCATGGAACAATAATCCACCGGTCAATCAAAATCAAAATCAGAATCAATTATTTCAGATCTTAGAACAAAAGTTGAGTGAGCAAGCCACGGCCAACACTCGGTTGGCAAATGCATTGAGTACTCGACCGACAAGTGAGGAATTTAGAGGTGCAAATGGGACGATTTCGGGGCAAAGAAGCAAATCGACCTCAAGGTCACCGAGTTTTATCGAGAAGAACCCCCGAGGGGTTAACGTGATCCGTAATGACCGAATACTTGCACCGATCCGGCTGCACCATGGAACTATGGTCAAGATGAGTTGAATGTCGTAAATCCGAGGAGTGGGAAAGCGGTTGGCGGTCAGGCCAACCAGGGAAACGAATAGCCCTTCCTGCGAACAGAGAGGCAGGAGGGGAAGATCTTCTTTCTCCTCAGAAGGATGCTGGGACGTCTGTTGAGCCAAGTGAAAAAGGAAATTCTGAAAGAAATGTGAGAGTTGAGAATACCGCCGAAAAGAAGTCGGATTCTAAGTTGAGTTCGGGAAGCATGTGAGGTGGAAAGATAGGGAAGACAAAGCAATCAATCATAAGACAAAGAAAGAAGAACTTCACCGAGGAGGACTTTGCTTTGATCTCCCTTACCCACCTAGCAAGAACAAGCCGTCATTAACAATCGATAAGGAGTATAAGAAGGTTATCGATTTGCTCAAGAATACCGAGGCAAACATTCCATTAGTTGATCTTTTGGTAGGGATGCCAAAGTATACAAAGTTTATAAAGGACGCGGTGAGTTCGAAGAAGAAGCTTCAAGAGCTCGAGCACATAGTGTTGAATGAAGAATGCTCCGCAATCGGCCAGACTAAACTTCTTGTGAAGTGTCCTGACCCTGGTAAATTCACGGTTTCGTGTACTATCGGGAACAGGGACTTCCACAATGTTTTATGCGATTCGGGAGCATCACTCAATCTGATGTCTACTTCAATCTTCCAATCTCTTGGATTGGATCAATCTATTACTCTTAGACCCATTTCTCTTCAACTTGCAGATAGAAGTGTGAAGTATGCAAGGGGAACTGTAGAAGATGTGTTGGTCAAGGTTGAGAACTTCATATACCCGGCTGATTGGGTAATCATGGACATGACCAATGATGAGAAAACCCCCTTGATCCTTGGAAGACCTTTCCTTGCAACCGCCCGTGCCTTACTAGATTCCTATAGTGGCGAGATAACCATACATTTGGAGGATGAGAGTGTAAAGTTCAATGTGGGCAATGCAGTGAAGCACGCGTCCAGTGACACTTGTTTAGCTATTGAGGACGAGTTCACTGATGAGTATGATGAACAAGTGTTCATGGGCAGTTGGGATGAGGAAGAATTCAATAAACAATCTGCAACTTGGACTGATGAGGAGTGGAAGAAATTTTTAGAAGAGATTGAGAAGGAGGAAAAGGAAAGTTCTGATTACCAGGAGATGGTAAGAAAGAAAATGAGGAAGAGGCATGGTGACATGGCCAGATTTGCAAAAGGGGATGAAACCCCGTCCGCCGGGAGGCCATGATGCTTCGAGCCCTTATGATAAGCTTGGAGATCCGGAGCTTAAGGGCGATAAATTAAGGCCAAGTGTGGAGGAGCCACCGTCAGATTTAGTGTTGAAACCCTTGCCTCAACACTTGAAATACATTTTTCTGAGGGACGGTGATAAGCTCCCTTTGATTATTTCATCTAAGTTAGAACCAAAGGAGGAAGAAAATCTTATCAAAGTGCTGCAAGATAATATCCTCGCCTTTGGTTGGCAAGTGGGAGATATCAAGGGGATAAGCCCTGATATCTGTATGCACAAGATCAGGACTGTTGAGGGATCGAAGAAAGTGCGACAGCCTCAGAGAAGGCTAAACCCTCACATGCAGGAGGTCGTTAAGAAGGAAATCATCAAATTGCTTGACATGGGTATCATCTACCCAATAGCCGATAGTGAATGGGTGAGCCCCACTCGGGTGGTGCCAAAGAAATGAGGGATCACCATCGAGAAGAATGAAAAGGGGGAAGAGATTGCCCTACGGCAAGTCACCGGGTACGAGTTTGCATCGATTACGAAGACTAAATGAGGTAACTCTAAAAGACCACTTCCCTTGCCATTCATTGACCAGCTCCTTGAGAGGCTTAGTGGCAAGCAATTTTATTGTTTTCCGGATGGCTATTCGGATACTTTCGATAGCTATCGACCCCACCGATCAAGAAAAGACTACCTTCACTGTCCCTCGGCACCTTCGCTTACCGAAGAATGCCATTTGGTCTCTCGCAACGCACCCGCTACATTTCAAAGATGTATGCCGGCTATCTTTGATGGTTTAGTGGAGAAGGTGATGGAGATTTTTATGGATGACTTCTCTCGTGTTCGGGGACAGTTTCGACCACTGTTTACACAATCTTGATAAAGTTTTGTCCCGGTGCATAGAGAAGGACTTAGTCTTAAATTGGGAGAAGTGCCACCTGATGGTGGAAGAGGGAATTGTTTTGGGACACAAGGTGTCCAAAGAAGGTATTGAGGTCGACAAAGCGAAGGTAGAAGCTATTGAAAAAATGACATACCCCAAAAATGCAAGAGAAGTAAGAGGATTCTTGGGTCATGTTGGCTTCTATAGGCGATTCATCAAAGACTTTTCTAAAATAGCCAAGCCTTTGTCATCTCTCTTAAAAGAAGATGTGATGTTTATTTTCACCCATGAGTGTGAAAGAGCGTTTAAAGAATTAAAAGACAAGTTGGTTACCTCGCCAATTCTTATAGCACCCGACTGGAAAGCTCCCTTCGAGCTTATGTGTGATGCTTCTAATTATGCGAATCGGCGCGGTGCTAGGTCGAGAGTGGACGGAAGGTTCCGACCCATCTACTACGCTAGTCACACTTTAAACCCAAATAAGCAAGTAAATTATGCAACAACCGAGAAGGAGTTGTTGGCGTAGTTTTTGCCATGGATAAATTTAGAAGCTACTTGCTTGGGTCGGAGGTCACGGTCCGGACGGACCATTCTCGCATTGAAATATCCGTTGAACAAGGCCGATGCCAAGCCTCGTTTGTTGAGATGGATCTTGATTTTAGAAGAGTTTGATGTTCATATCCGGGACAAGAAGGGTAGCGAGAATGTGGCAAACGACCACATGTCTCGGCGACCGATGATCCTCGTGTAGAGTCGGATGAGATTGGAATTGATTTTCCAACCGAGCAACTCATGACCATTGATGTGTGCGAGGTTGCTCCCCGCCCGTGCCGGAAAAGGTTCTCCTTGGTTTGCACCTTTTGCAAACTTCTTGAGCGGTAGATATCCGGACCCCGACTCGACATATCAAAAAAGAAGAAATTCTTTTCGGATTTGAACTATTATGTGTAGGACGATCCCATTCTCTTCAAGCGTTGCAAGGATGGATTGCTCCGTAGGTGTGTCCCTGAGTTCGAGCAGAGGGACATTATGGAGCAATGCCATGGTGGACCTGTGGGAGGTCATTATGGAGCTGGGAAGACTGCTGCGAAGATTTTTCAGTCCGGTTTCTATTGGCCAACAATTTTTAAGGATACAGAGAACTTTGTAAAAGGGTGTGACCGGTGCCAACGCACCGGTAAAATTTCTCGGCGAATGGACATGCCCCTCCACCCCATCCAAGAATGCGAGGTTTTCGACGTATGGGGTATTGATTTCATGGGACCGTTTCCATCCTCGTATGGGAACAAGTACATTCTGGTCTGCGTCGACTACGTATCAAAGTGGGTAGAGGCGATAGCAACGCCGCGGAACGACCACAAGGTGGTCAAGAACTTCCTGAAGAAAAATATTTTCACGCGGTTTGGTCGTCCACGAGCCCTCATCAGTGACGAGGGAACTCACTTCGCAATACTCCACTAGAAAAGATCTTAGAACGATATGGGGTAAAACACAAAACTGCTACCCCCTATCACCCTCGACGAGTGGACAAGTTGAAGTGAGTAACCGAAGCTCGAAGAACATTCTTGAGAAGACGGTGAATTCTAATAGGACGGATTGGAGTCGAAACTGGATGATGTGCTCGGGCCTACAGACGCCTTTCAAGACTCCTATTGGCACGTCTCCGTTTCAGATGGTTTATGGCAAGGCCTGCCACCTGCCAATCGAGCTTGAGCACAGAGCGTTCTGGGCTATTAAATTCTTGAATTTCGTTAGCCGGTTATGCAGAGAAAAGCGATTATTGCAGTTGCAGGAGCTTGATGAATTCAGACTCCAGGCCTACGAGAGCTCGAGAATCGCAAGGAAAGGACTAAACCGCTTCACGACAAGAAAATCAAGATTAGGGAATTCAAAGCGGGCGAGTGGGTTTTATCGTATAATACCAGGTTACATCTCGTTTCCCCGGTAAGCTACGCAGCCGTTGGTCCGGCCCATTTGAAATCTTTCGGGTATTCCCTAGTGGAGCGGTTGATTTGAAAGATAAGCGGGCGGGTTGTTCGTAGTAAATGGTCATCGGTTAAAACACTATATTGGTCAACAAAAGGAACGACCGGTGGTTTTCTATCCGAACGACGTCCCTAGTCAAGCCGGCTCCGATCCTTCGGCACCCGATGATTTACATCTCTCGTGAGTTCTTTGATGATGTTGTGCTCCCTGATGTTGCACCTCGGCTTGAGAAACAGAAACCTAAAAAGAAGAAGAGAAGAATCATAGGTACGAAGTGGATACAGAAGTTTGATGATATGGCCAAGACGTTGGCGAGACTTTGTTCCTGTGGTTTCCAGCCTGTTGACCCCGAGAAGGTCGAGAATAATTCCGGGATGAGGCTTCACTGGCCTGACCCCGGTTGAGTTTTTATTGGTTAGTCGAGCTCCCGACTATAATTAAGCCCTACTAGGACGGTAACCTAGATATCTTTTTCTTTTTGTTTGTAGTTTATTTTTGCTTTGTTTCTCTTGTTGGTTGCTAATGTTTTCCACCTAGCAGTTTCTGACTATGGATCTGTACTTGGACGATTGCCCACATCATGACCCCTGTTTGTTTCTTTTTATTTCCTCATGTACCCCGATCTCTCGATATTACATTTGTGCACCACATTTCACATAGATTCGGTTATTATCAATTTTTGCATTGCTTCGCTTTGTTCCATGATATTGCCTTGTCTATCATCTTTTGTGCCCCTATCCCCGAGGTACGTCTTGTTTTCCCATGGTGTGTAGGATATTTGCAAGAGCGATTGTGAGCTTTTAGATAAATCGCCATACCGGTGGATGGTCCACGCCTCATCGATTTCATCAAGCATTTCTGAATCTGGCTCCGGACCACTTCCAGAATTGCCTCCTTCGAATTACAACCAGCTAAGTTTTTCTTATTTTGCACATGCTGAGGACATCATGTAACTTAAGTGTGGGGGAGGGTTTACTGGTTTGTTTTACATGTTATCTATTTTTGCTCCTTTGAAAAATTTGATAAAATTTTTGAAAATTTGTGAGTCCCGAGTAACTTCAATGACATGCGTGTTTTGTAATTTGGCACCTTTAATTGTTATCAGTAGTCATATCATGTTCTAAGAATAGGTTTGGTAGATCGATACTCACTTGAACCTCGCACACGAACTCGTTAGATGAGGAACCAAAAATATAAAATAGTCTCCGGTTAGTTAAGGGATAGCCAATTCTCGCTGCAGATAACCACTTGCTTAGCACTGATGAAAGTTAAGAACTCGTACTCTACTCACAGTTAGAATCTAAGTACCTTAGTGTTCTTGAGAACCTTAAAAGTCTTGAATGTGTTAGAAATGATACCTGACCGGGAGTTTCCAAAGAGTTTGAAAAAAAGAAGAAAAATTTTGAAAAATTAAATTGCGGAAGTTGTTTGCGACTATCACCTCGAGTCCATTTGGATACTGCCCCAAATGGGGAGTGTGGTTTACCTTGGACAGTATAGGTTTGAGTGATCTCAGGGTGACTGCCTCTAAAGTAGGGGAGAGTGTTATACTTTTGAGACGCGATGATGGAAAAAATTATAGGCCTTTTGAAACTCTAAGTCGAGTTGATCTAAACCCAGTAGAGACCTGAAAGGTATTTTCTTGGCACCAAGTAAAGGAATTTAAATGTGAGTTGGTTACTTTGTTCTTGATATATAGTTTTTGTAGGGTAAATGCGTAGACGAACGAACTTCGTTTATTTAACCGGATGATCGTTAGTGCTTGATTTAATACATCAAGAGAGGATCGGTGGAAGTTTAGCGGGTTCAAGACACACAATCACCGAGTGAGTTCGATTTGCTAGATACTAGCTTGATGTGAGCATGACTACATCTCGTGTCAAATTATGTGGGTTTTTGATAGTTTGTCGTTGTTTGTTTTGCTCGGGGAAAAGCAAAAAGCTAAGTGTGGGGGAGTTGTTTAGGGTATATTTTACTATATTTTCGGGCTTAATCCCTAAACAATTTACCTTGTTTTTAAAGGAAATAAATGAGAAAAGCATGTTTTTAACCAATAAATTCATATAATGTTCATTGAGAGGTTATAATTTAATTAGGAGGAAATATTGGGATTAAATGTTATTTTGTTACACATTTTATTATTATTATTATTCGATGACTTGGTGTAACAATAATTTTGTAGAAAATAAAGAAATGCAAGGGGATATTATTTATTGAGAAGATTTATGTCATTCAATCAAGGATTTCAAAATAAAGAAGAAAATCGGATCGCATTTGAAGAATAAATCGATCGAGCGAAAGAGTGGAGTGGGGAACACGGTATACGAAGCACGGTGTGAACGCGCTCAAGTGGTACGCTCGGTCGACCGAGCCGTGCTATTCGGTCGACCGAGCCTGGACGTTCGGTCTACCGAGGCTGCGAAATTAATCCGACGCGTTTTCTAGATCCTTCACTATGTCGGCCACAAACTCCTATATAAGCGACATCCATTCGAGCAGAAACAGACATCCAGAAACATCAGAAAATTAGTATAGAAATTAGCAATAAATTAGATTCATAGATAGTCTTTCTTTTATTTTTCTTTCAATTTCAATTCAGCAAATAAGGATGTTTTTGAAGAAGATGAGTGGCTAAAGGCCCGAGGCTAGAACCACCAATGTGAAGCCACCATCACCGGAATAAACAAGGATTTTTGCATTTATTCGTTCTAGTAAGTTTCTTGTTCTTCCTTCATGTTTTGAATTGTTTATGTGCAATGTGTATGACTATACTTGTGTTGCATGCTGATTGAATTTAGACATACGATAGTTGATAAATTCATAGATTGCCGTGAAGGAGAGTGATAATATTTCTTCTAACAAACGAAAGTTGAGGGAGAATATTGTTAGATTAGGATTTTACATCCATATCTTTGTTCCGTAAATTCGTTAGTTGCATCGAGAGGTGGACTAGTTAACGGTGTTAAATCGAGAGAGGGAACGCCTTTTTAGTAGATAATAATCCAAGGCTTGCAAACGAATGTGCGTCTTTCTTGTTAATTTCGGTGGGGTGGTGGATCAACGGTGCTTCTAGTTGTTTAATTATAATTGTTACGGAAAGATTTGTTACGTGCTAGTTCTTATTTTCAATTTTCAAACTCTTTGTTTTATTGTTTTTTAATCCAAGATCGTAGTCATCAACCTTACAAAAGAAATCGAAAGCAAAAACACTATTTTCGTACAAGTCCCTGCGGATACGACCCGGTTTCATCACTATAGCTGCGAACCTTCCCACTTGGGGTTGACATCGGTTTTATTTATTATATTTTATCACTGCTTTGCATAAAACCGCAAACACATGTTAAGTAAATAATTAAATAAATGAATAAGTATGTGCCAGATGAACTAATGTAGCTGATAGGCATGTATTTTAGGTATTATACAAACATGGTTTCAAGTTGGTTTCCTTTATGTCTCAAGTTATGTTTTAAAAGTAATTTTCTTAAAGTTACAAATAAAGGCTTTAAGCTATTTGTGAACCGGATGAATTAGATTCATTACATGTCTCCCGGCATCCGACAAGAATAATCTCCCTTTTGAGGTTTTTTCTCCATACTGGGCATACAATTGATACTCATTTCTTTTATTTGGAATAAGAACTGTCAGTTTTGGTGACTTGATCTCTAAATTGAGAAATATCTAGTGGAACTAATCTGGGAAAACTGAGAATGAGATTGATGGTTAGTTCAGTTAAGTATATCCAGTCCTGTGAAAGTCAGTTTGATGAAGTGCAACTGAGTTTCTTCGAAGTCAGCAGTCAGTTTCTGGTCTGCTGCGTTATGCTGAATATAGCTGAGTTCTACATCTGGGCAACTGATTACAAGTCTGAGAAGTCAGTTTTAGAACTGGGTTTCGTCTGGTGGATAACAGCTGGAGCTGGGGTCCACATCTGGGGTAATTATGGTAGTTCCGACAAAGATCTATGGCGGTTAGGGTTTTGGACTTGTGTCTATAAATACCAATGTTGTAATCAATGCAATGTGTGTCATTCAAAGTGTTATTCACACACTTGTGAAACCTTGTAATTCTGTTCATAGTAAATATATCCTTTTCTGGCCGTGGACTAGTCGGCACAACGCCGGAAACCACGTTAAAATCACTATGTTCTTCTTGTTTTGTGTTTTATCAATTCCGCCATTCTTTACGTTTGCATTGCTATCTGTGTTTGTTTCTTTCTTAAACTACATATTCCTATCTGTGTTTATAACAAACTGGTATCGGAGCGTCAAGTTCAAGATTCAGGAGTTGCAGGTGAACAGAGTTGATCTTCACCAAGACCGGTGACCGGTGCTAGGATTTTGTGATCAAAGGTTTGTTCTTTAATTAGAAGGATGTCAACAATGAACGTGAAGATTGATAAATTTACAGGGAGAAACAGTTTCAGTTTATGGAAAATCAAGATGCGGGCCTTGTTAAAGCAACAAGGATTGTGGACTCCTTTATCAGGTAGAGGGGATGCCAGTTCTGCAGATTATGCCAGTCTGGAGGAGAAAGCACATTCAACCATCATGTTGTGCTTGTCTGATGATGTTATCACAGAAATTTCTGAGGAAGACACCGCTGCCAAGTTATGGTTAAAGCTTGAAAGCCTGTATATGACTAAGTCATTGACCAACAAGTTGCTATTGAAGCAGAGACTGTTTAGCCTGAGGATGCATGAGGGGGCTCAGTTAAGAGATCATCTTGATCAGCTGAACACAATATTACTTGATCTCAAGAATATTGATGTTAAGATTGAGGATGAAGATGCTGCTTTGATTTTGCTAGTTTCATTATCAGCTTCCTATGAGAACTTTGTGCAGTCTTTCATAGTTGGGAAGGATACAATTGCTTTAGAGGATAAAAGGTCAGCTTTACATGCCAGGTAGCTGAGACATAAGGCAGCTGGAGCAGACAGTCAGGCTGCAGGACTAATAGTCAGTTGTAGCAGTGGAAAAGAGCATGGTCAGTCTAGGAAGAAAAATTCCAAGAAGACAAGGTCTAAATGCCTTAAATCCACAGATGTCTGTAATTATTCTAAGGAGCATGGACATTGGAAGTCCAATTGTCCAAAGAGAAAGAAACAGCAGGAGAACAGTTCTGGCACAGCTACTGTAGCAGCTGAGCATAATTCAGATGAGGACATGGTCCTAATGGCAGGAGAGTTAACACATCAAACTAATGTATGGATTCTGGACTCTGGGGCATCCTTTTATATTTACCCTCACAGAGAGTGGTTCTCAAGTTATCAGCAGATAGATGGTGGTCATATATCTATGGCAAACAACAAGGTCTGCAAGGTAGTTGGGATTGGCTCAGTTCAGTTGAGGACAGAGGATGGAAGATTCTGTAAACTGGGTAAAGTTAGACATGTTCCACAAATGACCAAAAACTTGGTATCTCTCAGTTCTTTGGACCGCAGGGGATTCAGTTTTAAGGGGGAAAGTGGTGTGCTGAGTGTCTATAAAAACTCAGTTGAGGTTCTCAAGGGAGTCAAGCAAATGACTCTGTATATATTACAAGGGTCAGTTGTTGCTGGTTCTGCTGCTGTGGCATCACCGAGGTTCATCGATCCACGACTTACAAAGCCGTGGCACATGAGACTGGGTCACATGGGTGAAAAAGGGATGCGGTGTTCTTTCTCAGAAAGATCTTCTTGGGGGATGTAAGGTCAAGAATCTGGACTTTTGTGAGCATTGTGTGTTTGGGAAACTACATAGGAGCAAGTTCTCAAAAGGGATACACAATACAAAGTCATCACTTGATTACATTCATTCTGATTGTTGGGGGCCATCAAAGGTGGAGTCATTGGGTGGTCACAGATACTTTGTGTCATTCATATATGACAATTCAAGGATGACTTGGGTGGTGCTGATGAAACACAAAAGTGAGGCATTCAAGAGCTTCATGCAATGGAAGGCTCTAGTTGAGAATCAGTTGGGGAAGAAGATCAAGAGGCTTCGTACAAATAATGGTCTGGAATTCTGCTGGACTGAGTTTGATACATTGTGCAAAATTGAGGGTATTTCCAGACATCATACAGTCAGGAATACTCCTCAGCAAAATGGTGTAGCTGAGAGGATGAATCAAACTCTTCTGGAGAGAGCAAGATGTATGCTTTCTAATGCTGGTTTGTCAAGGAGATTTTGGGCAGAGGCTGTTACCACAGCTTGCTACTTAATCAGCAGGAGTCCTCACACAGGGATCAGTCTTAAAACACCAGTTGAGATGTGGTCAGGAAAGCCTGCAGATTATTCAGTTCTAAGGGTTTTTGGAAGCACAGTTTACTACCATGTCAGTGAAGGGAAACTGGAACCAAGGGCCAAGAAAGGAGTGTTTGTGGGGTATGGTGATGGAGTAAAGGGGCACAGAATTTGGTCATCAGCAAAAAACAGAGTCATTCTCAGTAGAGATACAATTTTCAATGAAAATTCTATACTCACTTCATCAGTGGGGAGGACAACTGAAACTGAAACTGAAACAAGTGTTGAAACTGAGAAAACTGACGGTAAGGTGGAGCTTCAGGTGGAGTCAGTTGGAATGCAACAATCAACTGATCCAAGTCAGTTTTCATCGATCTGGTTGCTGAACCAGAGCTGAATCCAAGCCAGTCAGCTGAGCAAATGTCAGTTGAGCGTCAAACTGAGAACGTGGGTCAGCAGAGTATAGCTGTCAGTAGAGCTAGAAGATCCAATGTTGGTATACCTCCTAGAAGGTATGGGTTTGATAATATGGTTGGATACGCACTTCAAGTTGCAGAAGAAGTGGATGGTTTTGAACCTTCTACTTACAGGGAAGCAATGACATGTTCTGAAGCATCTCAATGGCTTGCTGCCATGGGAGATGAAATGGAGTTATTACTGAAGAATCAGACTTGGGATCTAGTTAAACATCCAACTGAAAGGAGAGTTTTTACTTGCAAATGGATTTTCAAGAAGAAGGAAAGGATAACTAAGGCAGAAAGAGTTAAGTATAAGGCACGTTTGGTTGCAAGAGGGTTCAGTCAGAAAGAATGGGTAGACTTTGATGAGATATTCTCACCAGTAGTCAGACATACTTCAATCAGAGTGTTACCGAAGAATGGTGGCACGAGACTTAGAACTTGAGCGAGTTAGATGTGAAGACAAACTTTTCTACATGGTGAGGTAGACAAAGAGATATACATGACTCGGCCCGAGAGGGTTTCCAAGTTACCGGTAAGGAAGATCTTGTGTGCA
This sequence comes from Gentiana straminea, assembly GCA_036785695.1. Taxonomy (NCBI): domain Eukaryota; kingdom Viridiplantae; phylum Streptophyta; class Magnoliopsida; order Gentianales; family Gentianaceae; genus Gentiana; species Gentiana straminea. Next base: position 1,280,382 of record JAVUPR010000413.1, on the reverse strand, counting down.
AGTTGAAGAAGTCTTTGTATGGACGAAGCGAGGCTCCTAGACGATGGTATAAAAGGTTTGACAGCTTATATGATCCATTGGGTTACGGAAAGTCCTTATGATCGCTTTGTGTTTACAACAGTCAGTTGGAAGATGGATTGTACATCTATCTTGTGTTATATGTGGATAACATGCTGATAGCTGCAAAGAAGAAGTCTGATGTCCACTATCTGAAATACCTTCTCAGTGCTGAATTTGAAATGAAAGATTTGGGTGCAGCCAAGAAAATTTTAGGGATGGAGATCTGGCGAGATAGAAATCAGGAGAAACTATTTTTATCTCACCAGGGCTATATACAGAAGATTATGTCAAAGTTTGGCATGTCAGCTGCTAAGCCAATAGATACTCCTATGTCACCAAATATTCATTAGTCAGTTTTTTGCTTCACATTAAGCAGAGGAGAAGGAGTATATGGCAAGAGTTCCCTATGCTAGTGCAGTAGGCAGTCTGATGTATGCCATGGTGTGCACTAGGCCTGATCTGGCTCAGGAAGTCAGTGTTGTCAGCAGGTTTATGGCTCAACCTGGAAAAGAACACTGGAAAGCTGTGAAAAGAATGTTCAGGTACCTTAGAGGTACAACTGATGTTAGTCTCATTTATGGAAGTGATACTGAGAAACTGATCACAGGACAATGTGATGCTGATTATGCAGGTGATGTGGACGGTAGAAAATCTATGACTGGTTATGTTTTCATATTGGGGAATTCAGATGTCAGCTGGAAATCAACTCTTCAAGAAACAGTGCCTTTATCAACTACTGAAACTGAGTATATGGCTCTTACTGAAGCAGCCAATGAGGGTGTCTAGTTGAAGGGACTAGTCAGTGATTTGGGGCTACATCAGGATCAAGCTGAGATTTATTGTGACGGTTTAAGTGCAATTTGTCTAGCTAAGGATCAGGTTCATCATGAGAGAACCAAGCATATTGATGTGAGGTATCATTTTCTGAGAAATGAGAAGAGGGTTGTAGTGAAGAAGATCAGCACCAAAGAAAATCCTGCTGATATGTTCACTAAGCCATTCGACGAGCAAGTTTCGGTTGTGTCCGGACTTGCTGAATATTCAAATCTTGTAAACTGAATTCTGGATACTCAGTTGAGGGCAGATCAACTGAGTGGATTCTGAGGAGAAGTTAGTATTGTACATCCTGGCATTGACGAATGCTTCTGGTACAAGTACATCTGATTATACAATTCTGGTGACGTTGAATGAGAGTTCAAGTCAAGGTGGAGATTTGTCATTTTTGGTGACTTGATCTCTAAACTGAGAAATAGCTAGTGGAACTAATCTGGGAAAACTGAACTGAGATTGATGGTCAGTTCAGTTAAGTATATTCACTTCTGTGAAAGTCAGTTTGATGAAGTGCAACTGAGTTTCTTCGAAGTCGCGATCGGTTTCGGCTCGCTTGTGTATCTTGAGTATAGCTGAATTCTACATCTGGGCAACTGATTACAAGTCTGAGAAGTCAGTTTTAGAACTGGGTTTCGTCTGGTGGATAACAGCTGGAGCTGGAGTCCACATCTGGGGTATTTATGGTAGTTCCGACAAAGATCTATGGCGGTTAGGGTTTGGGACTTGTGTCTATAAATACCAATGTTGTAATCAATGCAATGTGTGTCCTTCAAAGTGTTATTCACACACTTGTGAAAACCTTGTAATTCTGTGCATGATAAATATCTCATTTTCTGTCCGTGGAGTAGTTGGCACAACGCCGGAAACCACGATAAAATCATTGTGTTCTTCTTGTTTCTGTGTTTTATCAATTCCGCCATTCTTTACGTTTGCATTGCTATCTATGTTTGTTTCTTTCTTAAACTGCATATTCCTATCTGTGTTTATAACAAAAACAAATGCAGATTAATAACCATGGAGATCAGTGATTTCCGGTGGTTTCCTCTTTTCAGACAAGTTGAGTTGTAATAAATGTTAGTAGCTATTTATGTTTTAGTTTGACATCAAAAGAAATATGTTGAGTTTGTGAATGGAAAGTCTTAAGGGCTAGTTCCCGAGTCTTTTTCTTATTTCTTTTCTTCATGCATTTTCTTTTATTTTGATATGACATGAAGCTTACGTGAGATTTAGGGTTTACTCTAAATATCACATGCCAAACGCCCTTGTCTCGGATACGAATCCTTATCTGGAAAGGAACGTTCGACACGTGACATTTAGAGTAAACCCTAAATCTCACGTAGGACTCACGTCATATCAGGGTAAAAGAAAGCCCTAAATCTCACGTAGGACTCACGTCATATCAGGGTAAAAGAAAGCGCGGAAGAAAAGAAATAAGCAAGAGACTCGGGAATTGGCTATTGTAACATTCACAACGAGGTTAACATTTTACGCAAAACGTGGATGTCACACCTGAAGTATGACTAGATTCATTATTATTCAAGTAACACAGTTAGATTAATGTATTAGAAGTTTGGTTATACATCTTGTAACACATTAATTTTTTTTTTTTTTTTTTTTTTTTTTGGTATACGTGGATTTTCCAATGGGAGGAATTCAATCTAAATGCATAGTTCAGTGCTAAAGTAATAGGGTCCCATGATAGTAGTCTTGTCGTTGAGCTAGAGTGCGGGGTTCAATCCATGCAGCATTTACAAATTGATCACCTATGTATAATTTTCGTTTTACATAATTTACAAGAGACGAGATAGGAAAAGTTCTCTCTGTTGGGCTCGACCTTTTTAATAAGACTGATCGGCAATAATGGGAATATTGTTTGCTTTGTACAAATGCTAAAAAAATTGTGCGTACAGTATATAATTCGCCCCCACTAAACCTGAAGAGCCAAAATAAGACCAGTCACCTATTCAAGGTGATTCGAGCGAGGAACGTTCCTTTGCTTTTCAATGCACGTAGTTTACCTTATAACAAAGCTACTCCCTCCGTTCCGATCTATTTGATGCAGTTCTAAAAAACACACATATTAAAAAAGTAAAATTTTGACTAAAAAAAGAAAAATATAAATTAATACATTGACTTTAAGAATGAAATGTCTAAAAAACATTTGAGTATAATTAATAAAGCCTTGTTTTTTATCTCTCATGTTGTAATAAATAAGGGTAAAACAAGAAAAAATAAAATATATATTATATTGAAAATATAACTGCCTCATATAAAATGGAACAAATAATTTTTGAAGGCCTTAAAGGCCATTTTATTTTGGAACGGAGGGAGTATTGTTTTTCTTAAAGGCCTTTTTATGTGACCCATAAACAATAGCTTTTTTGGGTCAAACTAGTGTATAATAACATTTTAAAACAAGGCTTTAGTTTTGCTATAACAAATGACGAGTGAAAGACAAAAAAGGAAAGGAAAACAACAACCAGCACAATAGAAAGAAAAGAAAAAAAAAGAGGATGATAAGAACAAACTCATTGTAAAAGTAAAAGTGGGGAAAACTGTATCTCATTCCATTAGATAATCCCTTTATATAGGGTCACGGTTACAATGTGAACACAGATTACATTGATGGCAATAAATACTGATTGACCGTTACATAATAACCGAAAGATAATCGTCATTGGCTTTGACGAAGGCACATAATAGTATTTTCCTTCAACACTCCCCTTGTGCCAAGTCAAAGGCGAAATGGTGCATGGATCGTTGCCTCGTTAAAAACCTTGCCAAGTAACAAAACCCGGTGGGACAAAATAAAACTTGGTCAAAGGGAAAAAGAGCACAACGCACCTTTAATCTTTAAGGATAACATGTGTGTATTAGACTCCCCCGAGGTCTATATCTCCCCGATCCTTACACCGATCAAGGAAGCTTTGAAAGCCTTCGCATTCCTATATTTTTCACATGTTCCTCAAATATTGCTTTAGGCGGTGACTTGGTAAACAAATCCGCCACATTCTCCTCGACCTTACTTGATTCACTTGAATCTTGAGGAGAGCTTGTTGTTGCTGGTTATAGAAAAACTTTGGTGATATGTGTTTTGTGTTGTCACCCTTGATATAACCAAGCTTCATCTGTTCGATGCAAGCTGCATTATCTTCATAAATGCAAGTAGGCTCTTCAGTGGTGGAACTTAAACCACTGGTCCCTCGAATATGTGCAATGATGGACCTTATCCATATACACTCACGAACCGCCTCATGTAGAGCAATAATCTCAGAGTGGTTCGAGGAGGTAGCCACAAGACTTTGCTTGGTTGATCTCCAAGATATCGCCGTGTTCCCAATGGTAAATACATAACCGGTTTGGGAACGACCTTTATGTGGGTCGGATAGATACCCGGCGTACGCAAACCCAACTAATACATTGTTTGGGGTTTCGTAGTAGGGGGTGGCGATTTCGGCTTGTCGACATTTTCTTTAGGGGTTGTATTTTCATTTACGGTCCCTCTTGTCTTTGTGTAGGGAAAAAATAGGCCCAAGTCAATGGTTCCTTTTAGGTATCGAAATATGTTTTTAATGCCATTCCAATGACGCCGCGTTGGCGCGGAGCCGAATCTAGCTAACAAGTTCACCGAGAATGCAATATCCGGTCGAGTACATTGAGCTAAATACAATAATGCGCCTATTGCACTTAAGTAGGGAATTTCGGCTCCCAATAGCTCTTCGTCATCTTCCTTTGGACGAAATGGATCTTTCTTTATGTCCAAACTTCGACCGATCATGGGAGTGCTAACGGGTGCACTTTGTCCATATTAAATCGCCCGAGCATCTTTTGGACATATGCGGACGGTGGATAAGTATTCCACAAGCTCGGTGTTCTAGTTCAAGGCCTAGACAAAACCGAGTTTTCCCAAGATCTTTCATCTCAAATTCGGATTTCAAATAGCTCGCGGTTTCTCTTATTTCATTAAGAGTACCTATTATGTTCATATCATCGACATATACCGCTACAATTGCAAATCCGGAACTTGTTTTCTTTATGAATACGCGGGGGCATAGTTCATCATTCTTATATCCCTTCCCAATTAAGTAGTCACTTAGGCGGGTATACCACATCCGCCCGGATTGTTTTAATCCGTAAAGTGAGCGTTTCAATCGATTGCAAACGCACTCCGTGGTTTAGAGTCACTTGACTTGGGTAATGAAAGACCATCGAGCACTTTCATGTATATCTCGAATCAAGATCCCCATGTAGAGATATGCGTAACCACATCCATGAGCCGCATTTCCAATCCTTCGGAAACAACTAAACTAACTAGGTAACGGAAAGTTATTACATCCATTACGGAGAGTATGTCTCCTCATAGTCAATTCCGGGCGTTGTGAGAAACCTTGCGCCACAAGGCGAGCCTTGTACCTTAGGACTTCATTCTTCTCATTACGCTTTCGACAAATACCCATTTATGTCCTACGGGCTTTACACTTGGTGGGGTTAGCACTACCGGACCAAATACTGTCTCTTTGTCGGAGAATCTAGTTCTCGCTCGGATTGCTTCTTTCCATTGAGGCCAATCTCGCTCTTTGTTGACATTCTGCAACAGAGCGTGGTTCGACATCATCGTGCTCTATGATTTCTTGAGCAACAGTATATGCAAATATATCATCAATGTGCATGGAAGATCTTTCCATCAACTCGTATGCACTCTCATAATCCATTGAGATTTCTTTGTTCTCTGGAATCAATTCAAACATCGGAGCGTCCTCCAAAGATTGATTCATGGACATAATCGTAATCGTAGATAATCTCATGAGAGGGATTCTCTACATTGATGATTAATGGGTCGGATTGTGCCTTACTCGCCCTCTTCTTCCTTGGGTGAGTATCGGTCGAACCAAGTGGTCTCCCCTCTTCCTTTGGGCAGCCACGGCCTCATCCACACCTCCACTAAGTGTGGTCGCAATGCCTTTAGCTACGCATTGTGCCCCTTTTTGGGGACTTCTAACCTTGCGGGCACGTTTGCGAGTGGTATATGTGATCTTGTCACTTTAGCAATATCGAGAGAACGCATCGGGCATCGAATCACTACGTTCGAAGATTAAGTATTCTTTGCACTTCACTTTCACTTTGTGAGGTACGGGGATCAAAATGAGACCGAGTGGGGACAAACCACGACAATTCCCCGTCGTTCCCTTAGAAAATCCTTTTTCTTATCTCCCCCTAACGACGGGAAGACAAGTCTCATCAAAGTGACAATCCGCAAATCTTGCGGTAAATAGATCGCTTTGTCAAAGGTTCCAAATAGCGGATAATAGTTGGGGATTCATATCCAACATAAATACCTAATCGTCTCGAGGACCCATTTTAGTGCGCCGTGGAGGCGCAATAGGCACATATGCTTTGCACAACCAAATATGCGTAAGTGTGAAATATCGTGCTCATATCCAGGTAACCAACCGGTACGCGAGAAAATGGTTGGGTAGCGTGGGTCCGAAACGAATAAGTAAAGCCGCGTGCAATATTGCATAACCCCAAGCGAGATAGAGGCAAGTTGGTGCGCATAACCAATGCTCGGCCACCATCCGTAGCCTTTTGATGGTGGCTTCGCGAGACCATTCGTGTATGCACATGGGGTACGGGATGTTCTACGTCAATCCCGATAGACATGCAATAATCATCAAATGCTTTTGATGTGAACTCTCCAGCGTTATCAAGCCTTATAGACTTGATAGGGTGATCGTGGTGGTGAGCCCTTAAACGTATAATCTGTGCTAAGAGTTTTGCAAATGCGGCATTCCTTGTGGACAATAATGCGACATGTGACCAACGTGTCGAGGCATCCACCGTAACCATAAAATACTTGAATGGCCCGCATTACGGATGGATAGGTCCACATATATCACCTTGTATTCTTTGTAAGAATGGAATGTTTTGTTTCATGTCTTTAGCATAGGAAGGTCTCGATCCTGTTTTTGCTAAAGAGCGAGGCTTTGCAAAATGATTGGTGTGCCTTGGAAATGGTCAATGAGGAAGAGGGATATAACTCATCCGGTGCTTCGACGACAATGGTCGCTTTGAAACAACACTACTTTGGACACTTTGCATTGTGTCGGATTTTTGTCCCATTTTGTTTTTTCCTCGAAAGAAGGGATGTCCGTGTGAGTTCTTTAAAATACGGATCATCATATCTCGACCAGGGTGTCCTAGCGATCATGCCAAAGCTCAGTATGAGTCGGTGTCCCAAATTTCATTGTTGGTGACAAAGATAGGATTCAATAATCCGAATAGTAGTAATATATAATCCATTAGATTGACTCATAAGCTTTTCTAGTATGCGTTTCCTTCCACATTCATTTGTGGTAATATACAAATATTCGGTTCCATTCTCACGGTGAGTTTCCAAATGATAACCGTTGGCACGAATATCTTTGAAACTTAACAAGGTTCGATTGGCTCTAGGTGCATATAGAGCGTTTGTGACTTTTATCGTTGTGCCGTTAGGCATCAAAAATGTGGCATTTCCTCGCCCTTGTATTACTTGTGATGATCCAATCATCGTAGTCACGGATGAATTACATGGAATTAACTCGACAAATAATTGTCTATTCCTTAAGATAGTGTGTGTGGTTCCACTATCGCCTAAGCACTCTATTTCTCCTCGATTCATTCCTACATTTAAATTAGATGAGATTAAAAAGTCGAAGACATAACTCATATTCTTTAGAGTTTTTCGATGGAGATAGAATGATATGCTTTTCATCCCGATATATATGTTTATTGTATGGTAGATGTATTGCTTTACACCTTAATAGTGCTATTTTCGAACCATGTATATACTGGTAAATAAAATCGAATAAAATTCAATACTTCAGAATAAAATCCGAAATTTATTAATAGGCCAACGAAAATCAAAAATAAAAGTCTCGTACATCAAAATCCAATTCAACAAACCATTATTCAAATGAACTTTAAGACCAAAATAGTCTAATTAAAAAGAAGGCATTCCGCCTTCACAATGTTCTTGGAAAAATAAATAAATAAGCAAAGCAGATCAATCAAAGTCTGGAACATCCATTGACTGAGCAGGGTTCTTGTTGCTATTGAAGTCCGCAATTGTGAGGTTGACATCGGTGTCATTGCCTCCATCTTCCGTATAGTGGGCCTCTTGTTCTCTAGATTCCCTATACCTCTTGTAATTGGCTGCTACTTTGTTACTTGCTTGGCAGGTATTATACCAATGCCCAGTAACTCCACACCTATAGCAAGGTTCAGTTCCAACTCTCTCCCTTTTTTCTTGAGGGTTCTTAGGTGCCTTTTGCACCTTAGCCTTAGGACCACCATGGCCACTAGGACCATCACCACCATTTCTGCGCCATACATTAGGGGGACCTCCACGGCCCATACTACGGCCCCTAGGTCCCTTTCCACGTGGTGCATTGTTTCCACGTGGGTAAGGCTCAGCACGTCCAACTCCCTTTTCTTTGGGGTTCTTTCCACCTTTCATCTTGCCATAGTTAGCCTCAGGAATTTTCTTTGTCCCAGCAGGTCTGGCATTATTATTCATGAGAACTTGATCATGCCGCTCAGCCACTTGCAGCATGTTGATCAATTTGTGAAAGGTCGTAATATTTTTCTTGTCGTACTCCGGCCTATCTTGGTTTGCTAGTATAAGTGCCAAGTAGGAAAAGTGGAAAGAGTCTTCTGGATCATATCATCTTCTCGTGAGTTCCTTTCCACGAATTTGAGACGTGCTCTAAGACGCAACATGTCCTTGTTGAATTGGTCTACCCCTTTGTAGTCAAGCAAGCGGATTTCATTCCACCGAGCGAGACGATTCGGGAGTAAAGTGTCATGAATGTTCCCAAAACGTCCCTCTAGGGCATCCCACGAGTTCTTTGGGTGTTTTCAATCGAAGGTACTCCCGGCGTAAGCTAGAGTCAATATGTCGCCTCAAGAACATTAGGGCATTTGCTTTTACTTTAGCGGATGGGTCGTCCTTAGGGTCGGTGGGTGTTTTGATAGTGAGAGTGTAGTCCTTTGCAACAAAGGCCATTTCCACATCCGAAACCCGGCGGTGGTACTCAATTCCTTCGAGTCCAAGATTTACCAAGCCGGTGAAAGGACGGAGGTCCGGCGGACGAGGGCGCAAGAGCGCCGTTGTGAGGGAGATCGGCGGTGTGAGTGTGTGACCTATCTCGTGAGAGAATTGAGAGCGGCGGCGGCGGCGGGCTGGCGGCGGGCTGGGCGGCGGCAGGGGTCAATTAGGGTTTTTTTTTTTTTTTTTTTTTCTGAGCTTCGTGCTGATAACGTGTAAAAGTAAAAGTGGGGAAAACTGTATCTCATTCCATTAGATAATCCCTTTATATAGGGTCACGGTTACAATGTGAACACAGATTACATTGATGGCAATAAATACTGATTGACCGTTACATAATAACCGAAAGATAATCGTCATTGGCTTTGACGAAGGCACATAATAGTATTTTCCTTCAACACTCATTACTTTTTGCCTCAAATTTATATTCTGATATAATGTTTTACGATGGAATAGACCACAAATCCGATATTCCTTTATTCCATTTTTTCATTGTTTTTCTTTACAAAAATGACTTCAAAAAAGACGGAAAAATATCAAATGAGATGTCAGAATATAAATGACGAAAATAGAAAAAATATGATAAAAGAATTACGATTCATTAACGCTTAGATTTAAAGATTTATTCATTATTATAATTGAGTATGACAGAATGTAAAATCTAGTGGAATAAAGATTTCCTTTTTACCACTAAACAAAAAATCATTGGACTAAATCCTTATTTATATATTTACATTGTCATTTTTCACATTTGTATACATAACAAATATGAAGCATAATGAATGATACATCATATTTTTATACATTCGGCATCAATTATAATAAAATTCATATCATCAATGAATCGTACTTAGTGATCAATGATGCCAATGTTTATTGTGTCACTTGTTGTGACTAAATAATTTCTTATTGCTTATTTAAAATTGTGTAACCCGGGTTAAAGGCTATTGAAACAATGTGCATGAGATGTCATTATTGATATAAAGAAATATAATAGCACATTTACTAACACCAATTGGTTTTAATACAACGGTAAGCGTTTGATCCTAATTTGATACCAGAGCAGGAGATCACTGAGTTCAAGCCCCGCTTCTAGCACAATTTAAAACAAAAAAAAAAAAAACCAAGTGTTGGCCCCACTCTATTTTTATAGACACACACTTCCCAAACCAAAAAAACAAGTCAAGGCCCACACTTGAGGGGCGTGATATAAGGAAATGTAGTAACACATTTACTAACTTATATATCACATCATCTAATCTCGGGAAATATAGTAACACATTTACTAACTTATATATCACATCATCTAATCTCGATTTGATAATAAGAGTTCCTCCAATAATAAACCTATTAAAAGGTTTACCATCACGCCACATCATCAATTTATAAACCTTTTATCTATAAATCCATTTTTCACAATAGATAAACCTCTATAAGGTTTATATTCGGGTCCACTAAAACACCTTTTTTCTTCAACTTTTTTGATATGAACCGGTTTACCAAAATAAACCTTTTGGTACAAAGTTTTACCATGTCAGCCATCTCCAATGATGATAAACCTATTGAAAATGTTTAAACCTTTTCATAAACCCATCATTGTGGGTACTCTAAGTCTTATTTGTATTACATTGTATATTATATTTGTGATGTATCGATGTCATTGAAGCCTTTAACAAGGCCTGAAAAAAAAAAATTCTCCTTTTAAACTTGCATTTTCGGAAGAAGCAAACGGGTTTGACATATTCTCAATTGCTAGTACTCAATTTGGGTACTTCACTGTTTTGCAGTCTGTTCTTAAGAATATTTTGATTCACGAAGACTTTCTTCTTCCTAAATCGAGTCACCATTCAAGAAAATTTTGTCCGTCTTGTATTGCATGCATATTTATCTTAATTATGTATTCTTAATTGTCTTGTCGATAAACAGTAAACCGACATAACCTTAGCCTATAAATATGAGATCACAATGTAATAGAAAGAGAGGTCCAAGAACTAATACAAGCAGGTACACTCTGTCAATTTGTCGATTCACTCAATTGTTCTTATCAAGCACCCATCCGACGACTTTATTCTTGTCCACCACCATACTCTCCCCGGAGAAATCATTTATACTAAGTCTTTATCCTCAAGATAAATACTGTTACCGCAAATCTGGTGTTCAGCGCAACATCATGTAGTAACAATGATATGGATTGACAATAAAATAGATATGACTACTGCCTAAAAAATAGTAACATTTATAAAGAAGTAGTAACAACCAAAAAATTAGATGTAGCTACAGGAAAAATGTAGTAACATTGATATGGATTGAGTACATAGGTGGAGTAATTTTGCTTTAAATTTATAGATAAAATGAGTATTTTTCTAACAAGAAAATAAAAATTGTGTAGTAATAATGGATGCCTAAATCATGGAATAGGATTGTCCGTTACAATAAATGGTCATAATTAATTAATTAAAGTCTCTTATTTTTTTTATGGTAGACTGCTATTTATTATTATTATTTATAACAACTGGTGAATGTATCAAGAGAAGGGTAATTTAGGATAAAAGAAGGTCTTTCGTTCTTATTAACTCACAATGTCCTGCATTCTCCATTTTGTTAAGAATATGTCCTTTTAGTAAAAAATCTATAGTTTTTATTTACAATGAATTGTCCAAAAAATTATATTGAATGATAGTATATACCACTTGACTACGTAAAAAAAAATTATAATTCGTCAATCAACGACGGGTTGTTTCGGTTTTATTAGGTTTTACTTTTTTGTTTGGACAATTAAGAGTAAATAAAAAACTAAAACCCAATAACACCGAAACAACCCATCGTTGGTAGACAAATTGTATTTTTTTTTTCCATAATCAGACGGTGTTAACACCGTCGTTGATTGACAATTTACTATTAAATATCCAAATAAAAAACTATTAATTGTTAAAAATTTAAAACCCAATAAAACCGAATCGAAACAACCCGTCGTTGACTGACAATTTTTTTTTTTTACGTAATCAAGTGGTATATACTATCATTCTGTATAATTATTTGGACAATTCATTATAAATAAAAACTAAAACGAAAAATAGATACACCCCTTGTTCATTGACAAAGCTTTTTTATGTAATGAATTGGTATAATATACATATATATATATATATATATATATATATATATATATATATATATATATATATATATATATATATATATATATATTATATACTTATACTTATTTATAATACTTGGTTGGGAAACTCCAACCAAGGTGTCCACGTGTTTTTTTTTTTGTTTTTTTTACTGTTCATTGGGCGGCCCAGCCCAGAAAGAAATTTTTTTTTTTTTTTTGTGAACGGTTTGAATTAAATTGTTCAATTTTAGAGGACTCAATTGTATTTTTAATCTACACATTAGCTTTAATTTATTCTTAATCTTATTGTGTGTGTTGTGCTTAAGATGTATCCGATTCCAATTTAATTACATTTGGAAAATGTCAAAGAAGCACTCCACGTGTTTTTTTTTTCTTTTTTTTACTGTTCATTAGGCGGCCCAGCCCAGAAAAAAGTTTTTTTTTTTTTAATTTTACTTTTATTTTTATGTATCCCCCATTTCATATCCAACTTTCATTTTTACTTTTATTTTACTTCACGTTCCGGACATAACTAATTCCCATTCTTATAAACGGAACCCGTATATATTACATCCGTGAAACCCCTTGTGCGTATGTACTATGTCCGCGAAATACCCTTCGCCCCGTACATTGAATTTGTTGATGTTATATACAGGAAAAATGTTTATCACTGTGGTAATTGTGTATTGTATTAATGATAATAAAAGTGTTTACAAAGTACACTATATATACTAGTTTACAGAGGGTAAAACGGTAAGAATACGTTAACTAATAGTGTTATCTAAAATATCTTCAACACGCCCCCGCAATCCCGTGGGTAGGAAGTAGACACGGAGATTGGACTTCAATGTAGTGAAGCGCGGATTTGCCAGTGGCTTGGTGAGTAAATCCGCAAGTTGATCTTTAGAGGTGAGAAAAGCAACCGTGAGTTTCTTGGCGGCGATCAATTCGCGAACATGGTGGAAGTCAATCTCAATGTGCTTGGTTCTTGCGTGAAAAACCGGGTTGTGGGCAAGATATGTGGCCCCAATGTTATCACACCATAGCGTTGGAGTAGGAGTAACAATAAGCATGTCAGTGAGAAGACTGCGAATCCATTGTAATTCAGCCGCAGTATTGGATAGGGTCTTGTACTCGGCTTCGGTGCTGCTTTTCGAAACGGTAAGGTGCTGTTTGGAACTGTTAAGTGTGATGCCCGAAAGACAATTTTGTAATTGTTTTATTTAATAAATGAAATGATGTTGTTATTCATATTTATTATTCTCATATTCACCGATGTGACAATAGTATTTACACTACAGAAAACCCTAAGTATATCGTTTATGTAATCACTTAACTCAGTGTATGGGATATACACAGGAGGATTGAGTTAGTGAAGATGTACTTAAAATACAATTAGCCCGTAGTGAAGTTAATCGAGAGTATCGGGTCTCTCCTTTAACGTGCTATTAATGCGCCCAGAACACAATAGGTGTGATTGTCTTATCCGGACTTTCGGTTAAGAGAACCTAATGGGGCATTATATATGATAGATATATCATATAGGGCTGGACCGATTTGATTAGAGTTCACGATATAATTCCGTAATTGAGAATTCTTATCGAATCAATGGATGATCATATTTATGGATATATCTTAATCCCGAGGTGATCACGCCAACCGCTTGAATCGGTATGAGGTTTGACTTGACGGTTAAGGATTACACCGAGTCCGTGATCCGAATTACCCCATCTTGGCATTGTACTCGGATTGAGTGAGTAGTCCGTGTTATCACGTATACGGAATCCATTCCTTCCATTTATGGAAGTAGATAGACAGCTTCCCTTATTTGTTAATCCTAGAAACCGATCGATCCATGGAGTTCATATTACACCGATTAGCTACCAAAGTGAGGTGTATGAATTAATTGATCACTAGGGGGTTAATGGTAAATAAGGATAAGATGTTCTAAAAAGGGTTAACGGTAACTTCCCGATTTAGAATGAACAGTCTATGGAGGATTAATCCATATGTAATGATTATATCAATGGACGCTTATTATTATTCTCGTGAGGAGATAGATATAATCTCATAATCGGAGGAGTGCAGTCACGGGATTATGGTGGCATATTCCTGTGATTGATTTATCGAATATAATTATTCTGACGTAAGATAATTATTTATTTGATTTATCGGAGCCGCTGATTATTAGTCCATGGTCCCCGACGTGCCTCCTAATATAGCATAGCTATTCTCGGACGTCGAATCCTAATAATATTAATTTAGTTCTTGTTGGATTTTATTAAAACGATATGTGAATTAATTGTTTAGTGGACTATTAAATTAGTTGGGCTAAATAATTAAATATGTGGAAAAGACATTTTCCATAATCTTGGCCCAATTATTGTGTGATGGCAAAATTAATATTGACTAGGTCAATATATGAAATTTTCGCCCCATGCTCTTATTTTGGAACAAGAAATTATTTTCTTGTGTATTAATAAGACATGTGCATAAAATATTTATTGGATAAATATTTATGGTAAGAAATAAAGATAAATATTATTCTAGATTTGTTCTAGAATATTATGGGATTATCTTTTATTTAATAGGATTATTATAATTGATTTTGTATTAATTATTAAATCCTTGGAGGTTAAATTTTACTCTCCTATATAAAGAGAGTTCTCCCAAGCCTCATAACACACACACAATATTTTCGAGTTCCACCTCTTAGAGAGGAGGAAGAAATTTCGGCCAAGAGGGTTGGGGAAAAATCTTGGAGGTTTTTCCGGGTAGCATATCGGAAGGATTCGAGACGAGAATTTCCTTCCACCGGGAGTTGCTTGGATCACACGTATGGAAGATCGTGGTGCTCTTCACACCTTGTTCGTTCTTTCTATTGCGGTTCTTCAACTTGGATTTTGAGATCCAAAAGGTATGTTCTACAACCCCCTTGTAGATGTAGATCTAGTTATTTTATTACGTGTATTTTATAGATCTAGATCCTTAAATCGCTTCCGCTGCGGATGATATTACTAACAGTGGTATCAGAGACCAATGTGATCTATATTTATACGTATAAAATATTAGATCTAGGAGTGGAAAACATATAGATTTTTTTTTGTCCCAAATTTTTTTTTAAAGAGGGCCGAAATTTATGTTTTATTTTTTATGTTATGAATGTTTTGGTTGAAGAGATGGATTGGGTTTGGTACTGTTTACTCGTTAGATCTATTGTAGCTCCTTTGTTTAGTAACAATTGAGCATAGGAATTGTATTTTACTTATGTCAATTTTCAAAATTTATATGTAAAAGTAGCATCTTTTATTATAATTTTGAATATCCGGGCTGGAGACGACGAAGATGATGTGTTGAAAATCATGGTGTTGAAGATCATCAAGAAGGTAAAAACGGGAGGAGGCCGATTGTTTTATTTTATTTTTTTGGTCACAGCAATTTTTTCCATGCGGCAATTTTTGTTCACGGCAATCTATTTTTTTTGACCTAAATTGTGCATGGCCGAAAGGCATGCAGTAACTTTAAAAAAAAAAAAAATTAATTTTTTAAGGATTTGACCTGATGCTGCCGCATTAATAAAAAATAAATAAATAATATTTTTTTTTTTTTTTTTTTTTTTGTTGATGATTCTGCCGTGAAGAGAAGAAAAAGAAAAAAAAATATGGAAAGTTTTTTTTAATAAAACAATTTAATATAGATATATTTTAATATATTGGTATATTACGGCCTCCTCTCTCTCTCGTCGTTCGTGGTTCGTGTCAAGATCGAAGGTTCGAGATCCGGAAGTTTCGAGTTCAAGATTTGAAGATCAAGACTCGAAGACATAGATTATGTAATTTATTGTTTTTCCTAGGATAGATTAGATACGGGGGTACCAACGATCCATCTCGGTGTTTAAATTTTCCGCAATTTATTTTTTATGTGTTTGATCATAAAATAGATATAAAATCGGAATTGCCATGACATGCATCATATCATAAATCCACTCCTTGCATACATGTAGAATTTTAATTTTGGTAATTAAAATAGGCATGTATACAAACTCGTGTAATTAGTTGAAATTGAATTAATACGTGGTAATTAATTAATTTAGTAACTAATTAAAGATCCGAGGACGGGTTATGAAATCGTTAAGCCTTTCGGTGTGTGTTCTCGGTGAACCGCCTTAAAGCCCAAACGAGATCACGTTTTCGATTCGTAGTGTCTACGAGATTAAATGATGGTAAAAGAACAATAAATCTTGGATAAAAATGGTTCGCTTATAGGTTGGGTGGTCAACTGAGCTTCGCTCGACCGACTTAACCCTCCTAGTGTGATGTATGCACGGGGGTCCGGCAAGACTAAGCTACACCGGAGAACGGAGGGGTGATTCCTTCTTATCTCAATGGGGCTGTCTTGACCCGATTTCGTCCAACTGTCACATATGTTTCAACGAATAGGACGGGTAGGCTTGCCTACGTTACCGACACCATTCGGAATCCTTGATTTGATGTGCTTTTATGTTAACATCAAAAAGACGTGGTTAGTTAACCCACCACTACTTCCAAAATATTGAGTGGGTGCGGGGGAGGCGACAGCCAACCCCACGGCCTCTACTATAGATACAAGTAAGTGAGAGAAGGGTGACGCCTCGCGGCGCTTTGATTTCGTCCCCCTACGGATGGTGTTCACCCCTATCAACATTCATGGCTTGGTCTCCGAAAGGATAGGATTTCTGGGTACTCGTCGGGTCACTGACCTATCCTACGACGGTACACTCGGGGCGTACCTAAGAGATCCGATATAGTAGGTCACACTCATAAAGGATATTTTTGGTAATATCTAGGCTAAAAAAGGAAGGTAGTCAATGAATAAAGGGATGTTCGATTCTCGTGGGATGTTTGATTCTCACAAGTTATTCATTGATGAGATTGTCTCGATTTAACCGTCATCCCTTTGACCTACCCTACGGCGGCACTGAGATGCGAGGTTAAAACCTTGGAATGGTAGAGTAGACTTATTTTTTTAGTTTACAATTCCTAAAATAAAATAATATAGTAGTGTTAAACTTGAATTAATATATGTCATTTTATTTACAGCATTATATCCCTTACTAAATTGCTTAAAATTTATAATTGACTAGTATTGACTTCGTTAAAAAGTGGAAAGTAACTAGGACGTTGAACTAGTTAATCGATAATGCAATTAATTTTCGGAAGAGATATTTTTCTCTTAAGCCTTTTAAAAACCAGAGTGACATACATGTATGTCACTAATGTCATTCGTGTCAAACGGAAGACAAACTTAGTTTGATCAAAGGTGATTTCGGACTTTGAAATTCTTCTAGTGAATTTTGAGTGTGTAGTGATTACACGAGTAATTTTCTAATTGAAAAATCGGAAAATCATGAAGTGTTACTAGTTGGACGATATTTGGAATCGATGAACTAGTGGGAGCTTTATGATTTGTTGTTTTTCTAGAACATTAGAAAAGTGTAACTGACCACACACGTAACCGTTCTAATTGAAAAACCGGAAAGTCATGAAATGTCGCTAGTTGGACGATATTTGGAATCGATGAACTAGTGGGAGTTCTATGATTTGTTGTTTTTCTAGAAACATTGGAACTATAGATTTTTCTAATCGAAAAAATCGGAAAATCATAAAAATAAAGCATTGCTCGTTAGACGGTATTTGGAACCGATAAACTAGTGGGAGCTTTAATGTTATGATTTGTTGTTTTTCTGGTATATTAGAAAATCTGAGAAGTCCCGACGAGTAACACTCGAAATAGACATCCCACGGTTCAAGAGTAGTGTCTACTCAAACGAACCGCCGGTTCAAGACTCGTTTCCATTCACGGAAAGTCAAGAATGGGAGAATATGTCTAAAAGTGTTAGTCATCTAAACCGAGAAAACTTTAAGGTCCGAAACGAAAATTAATTAATCGAAAATCATAGGATAAGGACGGTGATTTTGGATCACCAACCTATGAATCCTTGGCGATTTTCTCGAGCTAAGTTCTTTGGCGAACAAGGTAGCGGTGCATTTAACGATTAAATGAGTAAACAACGGGCAGTTGATTTTAGCTAGAATAGTGGGAGTGATATAAGGAAATGAATCTCGGATTCAATCCTTGGATATCGCGGAAAAATTATTTTCTCGTTTAAGATTCGTTGGAACAAAAGGATTTACCTTCTATTCGATAATTTGTTTGTCGTATGAAAGTGAATATACCATTTGTAGTACGAATCCAAGACTCGGACTTTTGTTTGATAAAGTCAAAACCACTTAGAACTCGCTGAAATATGTATATAAAACACATCTTAAGAACTATTAAAAGCAATTGGTTTCTATATTTAGATAAACGCATCTTCATATTCCATAGTTAGTGCATAGTCCCTAAAAGACAAGACCCGAAGACGGCTCGGGGTGATTCCTTTCTCCCGGTCGGTTAGATTGTCTCAAAGGTTCAATGACTAAGTTTCCTTTCAATCGGGAAAGGATAATGGTTATAAAGAAGTAATATAGCTTGTTCATGACGACCTTCGGGGTCCGATGAAAGATACAAGCTAGTAGAGCTTCCGAGTAGTGACTTCTTGTCTGATAACTATTCAAACACTCCGGTAAGTTTATCCAAAATATTTTGAGGTTTCTCTGTTTTTCAACAGAGATAGAGTATTCTATACTCGGAATAGGCCATTCATAGTCCTCGAGACTGATGCTCAGCCTACCTCATTGTGACATGTTCTCACTAAGTGAGAAACCGTTAAATTGCCTTACATAGTTTTGGATGTGCTACAATACACTGCTTAACTCAATAAAGATATTGGAAGCGAAATAACGGTTTACATTGAAATGTAAGACCGAGAAGTCTACATAGAATATGCTTTGGAATTTACGGATAAGGTGTGGATTCGGTTCACCCCACTTCCATAAATATAAGCATTTAGCACACGGTGCTTGAAGGTAGGTCTGGGAATTTCGCGAACACGTTCGGTCGTTGACCAATCGTTATATATCTTGTAGCATTGAGAAAAAGGTTTGTTATAAGATTCTTGAAATCGGGAAGGGACAGTTATACTGTTGCATCCTTCCTGATAGAGTCCATGAACAGTAAAACCTTGAACCTTGAAGTACGTTTACTCAAGGTAGTTACTAACTGATTAAAATCAGACCACATCCAACATTGGTTGTTGGTGATAACACTAAATACTACTAAACTAGATCAGAATTTCGATCCACCCAGAATGTAATGGGAGTATGGTTTATCCATTACCCATTACGCGTTCTGCGGACTTTGTAGTCTGAGGATCGATTGATGACCTATGGCTCTTTTGTGAGCAGTATAGGATTCTGATAATAGAGGTTGGTTTAATAGCCATAACCCTGTGAATGGAGTTCGGTACTCTAGTTCTGTTCATACTCTTGTAGAACCACCTGAGCGTCTCAGGCCCAGTGGGAGTAATTGGATCTACACGGAAAAGAGTAGAATGAGTTCGGTATTACATGATTTCGTTCAAAAGCAGAAAATAGGGGTGATTCCCTGAGACTTTCTTGCCAAACAAACGGAGTCCGGATTCATTCGGAACAAAAGGGTATTGCCTTATGAACTTATGACGGGATGACTCGTCAAGGCTTATGTCCTTTTGTGGATAAAAAGCAAACCTCTCGGTCACTGTAAGTCATATATTTCTACAATATGTGGAGTTGACCGTAATATTGATAAGTCTTTTGTAGATCGGATATCAATTTTAGTACGGTAGTGAATATATAAATATATATTAGTGTTTGTGAAGGATAACACCGCACCGGTTGGAATCAACATGGGTGTGTTATCTCGAAGTCGAAATACGACAATGCCACAATTCTCTCGCAACGAGAGATTTGGACAACATCCTAAAGAGTTTGACTCGGTCGAATTCATTAGAATCGATCCACTGGTTTCCCATCCATCTTATTGGATAAGATGATGCATCCGTGTATGCAACATTCAACGAGGAAGTTCTACCCTATGCCTCGGGAAATGACTCTCTAAGTCTTCGGATCAAGAGAAATGGGATAGATTCTCTTTCTAGTAAGAGATGGTCAGGTTATTGAACGTCAACTTTGATCGAATCTTAGATTCGGCGGTTAACAAAGCAAGTTTAGTATGTCCTTTAGTATCTTGAAGAGAACGAGGAATAATATGCGGACATAGTCATGTGTGAACTTGGATATGTGTGATACACTGATTTTGACTTTGAGTCAGATTGAAGATGATCGTTAAGTCGATCTCGGGCTCAGTGTTTACTCAGTACCACATGATTAGATGGACCGGTAACGTTTCGATTCTACAGATCGTCTCGAGCCGACAACTCGACTAATCATTAAGACCCATGACATTTAGATGTAGGTGCTCCCCGAGTCACCGACCTATCCTACGACGGCATACTCGGAGTGTACTTTGGAATCCGAAATGGTTATGATATGCTTAATGGGTACTAGAATACGGGATGGGTCTCCATTGCTTTAGAGCAAGTGGGAGATGTAGTTTGTTGTATTTTAAATAATAGGGTGTGCTCTAAAACAATTAATCACATGCTTTCGTGCAAGTGGGAGATTGTTAGGTGTGATGCCCGAAAGGCAATTTTGTAATTGTTTTATTTAATAAATGAAATGATGTTGTTATTCATATTTATTATTCTCATATTCACCGATGTGACAATAGTATTTACACTACAGAAAACCCTAAGTATATCGTTTATGTAATCACTTAACTCAGTGTATGGGATATACACAGGAGGATTGAGTCAGTGAAGATGTACTTAAAATAAAATTAGCCCGTAGTGAAGTTAATCGAGAGTATCGGGTCTCTCCTTTAACGTGCTATTAATGCGCCCAGAACACAATAGGTGTGATTGTCTTATCCGGACTTTCGGTTAAGAGAACCTAATGGGGCATTATATATGATAGATATATCATATAGTATGGACCGATTTGATTAGAGTTCACGATATAATTCCGTAATTGAGAATTCTTATCGAATCAATGGATGATCATATTTATGGATATATCTTAATCCCGAGGTGATCACATCAACCGCTTGAATCGGTATGAGGTTTGACTTGACGGTTAAGGATTACACCGAGTCCGTGATCCGAATTACCCCATCTTGACATTGTACTTGGATTGAGTGAGTAGTCCGTGTTATCACGGATACGGAATCCATTCCTTCCATTTATGGAAGTAGATAGACAGTTCCCTTATTTGTTAATCCTAGAAACTGATCGATCCATGGAGTTCATATTACACTGATTAGCTACCAGTGAGGTGTATGAATTAATTGATCACTAGGGGGTTAATGGTAAATAAGGATAAGATGTTCTAAAAAGGGTTAACGGTAACTTCCCGATTTAGAATGAACAGTCTATGGAGGATTAATCCATATGTAATGATTATATCAATGGACGCTTATTATTATTCTCGTGAGGAGATAAATATAATCTCATAATCGGAGGAGTGCAGTCACGGGATTATGGTGGCATATTCCTGTGATTGATTTATCGAATATAATTATTCTGACGTAAGATAATTATTTATTTGATTTATCGGAGCCGCTGATTATTAGTCCATGGTCCCCAACGTGCCTCCTAATATAGCATAGCTATTCTTGGACGTCGAATCCTAATAATATTAATTTAGTTCTTGTTGGATTTTATTAAAACGATATGTGAATTAATTGTTTAGTGGGCTATTAAATTAGTTGGGCTAAATAATTAAATATGTGGAAAAGACATTTTCCATAATCTTGGCCCAATTATTGTGTGATGGCAAAATTAATATTGACTAGGTCAATATATGAAATTTTCGCCCCATGCTCTTATTTTGGAACAAGAAATTATTTTCTTGTGTATTAATAAGACATGTGCATAAAATATTTATTGGATAAATATTTATGGTAAGAAATAAAGATAAATATTATTCTAGATTTGTTCTAGAATATTATGGGATTATCTTTTATTTAATAGGATTATTATAATTGATTTTGTATTAATTATTAAATCCTTGGAGGTTAAATTTTACTCTCCTATATAAAGAGAGTTCTCCCAAGCCTCATAACACACACACACACAATATTTTCGAGTTCCACCTCTTAGAGAGGAGGAAGAAATTTCGGCCAAGAGGGTTGGGGAAAAATCTTGGAGGTTTTTCCGGGTAGCATATCGGAAGGATTCGAGACGAGAATTTCCTTCCACCGGGAGTTGCTTGGATCACACGTATGGAAGATCGTGGTGCTCTTCACACCTTGTTCGTTCTTTCTATTGCGGTTCTTCAACTTGGATTTTGAGATCCAAGAGGTATGTTCTACAACCCCCTTGTAGATGTAGATCTAGTTATTTTATTACGTGTATTTTATAGATCTAGATCCTTAAATCGCTTCCGCTGCGGATGATATTACTAACAGGAACGCCAGCTAATAAGGTGATCACCAAGAAAGATGCAGTAGGCACCAATAGATCGACGATTGTCCGGGTCCGCAGCCCAATCAGAATCGGAGTAGGCACGCAGGTGAAGGGTGGAGCGACGCGCGAAAAATAAACCCTCAGAAATCGTAGACTTGAGGTAACGAAGCAGACGCTTAACTGTGAGCCAATGTGCCTCGGTTGGAGCATGCATGAATTTGCTAGCCTTGTGGACCGCAAAGGCAATATCTGGGAGAGTAAAACTTAAGTATTGGAGACCCCCCACGACTGTACGATATAAAGCCGGATCCGAGAATAAGGGGCCCGGATCATGATAGAGGCGGGTGGAGGCAGCCATAGGGGTGGAGCATGGTTTAGATTTATCCATATTGGCCTTTTGCAGGAGGTGGAAGATATACTTTCGTTGTGTCAAAAATAAGCCATCCGACGTGTGAAGAGCCTCAATACCAAGGAAGTAAGACAGCCGGCCAAGATCCTTAACCGGAAAATGAGTGCTAAGAAACTTGATAACCTCTTCAACGTGAGCATGGCTATTGCCAGTAATAATGACGTCATCGACGTATATGAGAATGTAGAGCCGAATGGTGCCCCGAGAGTAAACATACAGAGACGTATCAGCCTTAGAGCCATGAAAACCGAATTGGGTGAGGACGTCTGTAAACCGAGAAAACCATGCCCGAGGGGCTTGTTTCAGGCCATATAAGCTGCGTTTCAGCCGACAAACATAATCAGGGTGATCCGGATGCGCAAAGCCCGGCGGTTGGGCCATGTAAACGATCTCGGTGAGATGGCCATGAAGGAACGCATTTTGGATGTCAACTTGGCGGAGAGACCACCCCCGTGAGATAGCAAGAGACAACAAAACGCGAATAGTGACAGAGCTTAACCACTGGACTGAAGGTCTCAGTGTAGTCTATACCTTCCGACTGATGAAAGCCTTTGGCAACAAGGCGGGCTTTGTGACGCTCAATGTGGCCGTCGGCGTGAAGCTTAGTGCGAAATACCCATTTATTGCCAACGACATTCATATCCGTGCGATAGGGCACAAGCTCCCATGTGTTAGTACGAAGTAATGCGTTAATCTCATCTTGCATAGCATCACGCCACACCTTATGTTTGACGGCTTCGGTGTAGGAGGTGGGCTCGGAAGAAGATGCAGTGGTAATAAGAGCTTTAGGCAAAGGGTAACGGATAAAGTCCGGGTTTTGTTTGGGTTTAAGGGTCTGGGTTCGGGTACGAGTGGTCATAGGGTGAGGCGGGGGAGGAGGGGGTGGTGGAGGAGATGTTGGTTGTGGTGGGCTCTCGGGTTCAGGTGAAGAGGGAGGGATGTCGGTTGGTGAGAGCGGTGGAGGGATGGGCCTTTCAGAGGGTGGAGGTAAGGAGGTGGTTTTGATGGTGCGAGGGGCCGTAGGGTGGGAAGGTAGGTAACACGGAAGAGGTACAGTAGGAGTGATGGTTGGTGGGGTAGGGAGTGTTTTTTTTTTATTTTTTTACTGTTCATTGAGCGGCCTAGCCCAGAAAGAAAGTTTTTTTTTTTTTTTATTTTTTTTTTGTGAAGGGTTTGAGTTAAATTGTTCCATTTTAGAGGACTCAATTGTATTTTTAATCTACACATTAGCTTTAATTTATTCTTAATCTTATTATGTGTGTTGTGCTTAAGATGTATCCGATTCCAATTTAATTACATTTGGAAAATGTCAAAGAAGCATTCCACGTGTTTTTTTTTCTTTTTTTTCCTGTTCATTAGGCGGCCCAGCCCAATTTTAGAAAAAAGTTTTTTTTTTTTAATTTTATTTTTATTTTTATGTATCCCCCATTTCATATCCAACGAGTGTGTACAAGCCGCGCGTTGTGCGGCTTTCCCATCTAGTATATATATATATATAAACGAAGTAAAGCAAATGAGTGTCAAATTAATTTGGCCAGGGGTGTATTGATTTAGTCAAATGGTATATATATAAACAGTTTCGCCACGTACATATTAATTTTTCGCCATGTACATAAAATACATCCGTGGTGCCAAATTTCCGGATGTATTACACCCGGAAGGAGCTTCACGTTCCGGACATAACTAATTCCCATTCTTATAAACGGAACCCGTATATATTACATCCGTGAAACCCCTTGTGCGTATGTACTATGTCCGCGAAATACCCTTCGCCCCGTACATTGAATTTGTTGATGTTATATACAGGAAAAATGTTTATCACTGTGGTAATTGTGTATTGTATTAATGATAATAAAAGTGTTTACAAGGTACACTATATATACTAGTTTACAGAGGGTAAAACGGTAAGAATACGTTAACTAATAGTGTTATCTAAAATATCTTCAACACGCCCCCGCAATCCCGTGGGTAGGGAGTAGACACGGAGATTGGACTTCAATGTAGTGAAGCGCGGATTCGCCAGTGGCTTGGTGAGTAAATCCGCAAGTTGATCTTTAGAGGTGAGAAAAGCAACCGTGAGTTTCTTGGCGGCGATCAATTCGCGAACATGGTGGAAGTCAATCTCAATGTGCTTGGTTCTTGCGTGAAAAACCGGGTTGTGGGCAAGATATGTGGCCCCAATGTTATCACACCATAGCGTTGGAGTAGGAGTAACAATAAGCATGTCAGTGAGAAGACTGCGAATCCATTGTAATTCAGCCGCAGTATTGGATAGGGTCTTGTACTCGGCTTCGGTGCTGCTTTTCGAAACGGTAAGGTGCTGTTTGGAACGCCAGCTAATAAGGTGATCACCAAGAAAGATGCAGTAGGCACCAATAGATCGACGATTGTCCGGGTCCGCAGCCCAATCAGAATCGGAGTAGGCACGCAGGTGAAGGGTGGAGCGACGCGCGAAAAATAAACCCTCAGAAATCGTAGACTTGAGGTAACGAAGCAGACGCTTAACTGTGAGCCAATGTGCCTCGGTTGGAGCATGCATGAATTTGCTAGCCTTGTGGACCGCAAAGGCAATATCTGGGCGAGTAAAACTTAAGTATTGGAGACCCCCCACGACTGTACGATATAAAGCCGGATCCGAGAATAAGGGGCCCGGATCATGATAGAGGCGGGTGGAGGCAGCCATAGTGGTGGAGCATGGTTTAGATTTATCCATATTGGCCTTTTGCAGGAGGTGGAAGATATACTTTCGTTGTGTCAAAAATAAGCCATCCGACGTGTGAAGAGCCTCAATACCAAGGAAGTAAGACAGCCGGCCAAGATCCTTAACCGGAAAATGAGTGCTAAGAAACTTGATAACCTCTTCAACGTGAGCATGGCTATTGCCAGTAATAATGACGTCATCGACGTATATGAGAATGTAGAGCCGAATGGTGCCCCGAGAGTAAACATATACAGAGACGTATCAGCCTTAGAGCCATGAAAACCGAATTGGGTGAGGACGTCTGTAAACCGAGAAAACCATGCCCGAGGGGCTTGTTTCAGGCCATATAAGCTGCGTTTCAGCCGACAAACATAATCAGGGTGATCCGGATGCGCAAAGCCTGGCGGTTGGGCCATGTAAACAGTCTCAGTGAGATGGCCATGAAGGAACGCATTTTGGATGTCAACTTGGCGGAGAGACCACCCCTGTGAGATAGCAAGAGACAACAAAACGCGAATAGTGACGGGCTTAACCACTGGACTGTAGGTCTCAGTGTAGTCTATACCTTCCGACTGATGAAAGCCTTTGGCAACAAGGCGGGCTTTGTGACGCTCAATGTGGCCGTCGGCGTGAAGCTTAGTGCGAAATACCCATTTATTGCCAACGACATTCATATCTGTGCGATAGGGCACAAGCTCCCACGTGTTAGTACGAAGTAATGCGTTAATCTCATCTTGCATAGCATCACGCCACACCTTATATTTGACGGCTTCGGTGTAGGAGGTGGGCTCGGAAGAAGATGCAGTGGTAATAAGAGCTTTAGGCAAAGGGTAACGGATAAAGTCCGGGTTTTGTTTGGGTTTAAGGGTATGGGTTCGGGTACGAGTGGTCATAGGGTGAGGCGGGGGAGGAGGGGGTGGTGGAGGAGATGTTGGTTGTGGTGGGCTCTCGGGTTCAGGTGAAGAGGGAGGGATGTCGGTTGGTGAGAGCGGTGGAGGGATGGGCCTTTCAGAGGGTGGAGGTAAGGAGGTGGTTTTGATGGTGCGAGGGGCCGTAGGGTGGGAAGGTAGGTAACACGGAAGAGGTACAGTAGGAGTGATGGTTGGTGGGGTAGGGACGGTGGGAGTGTAAGGAAAGACCTTTTCATCAAAGACAACATGCCGAGCGATGTAAACGCGCCCGGTGGAGAGATCAAGGCATTTATAGCCATGGTGAGAAGGACTATAGCCAAGGAAGATACACGTTTTGGAGCGAAAGTCGGTTTTGTGGCGATTGTAGGGTCGAAGGTAGGGCCAGCAGGCACAACCAAAAACGCGAAGGAATGAGTAGTCAGGAGTGCGGTGGTGGACAAGCTCATAAGGGGATTTATTGTTGAGCACACGAGAGGGAAGACGATTGATAATATAAGTGGCGGTGACAAATGCATCCTCCCAATAGGATAACGGAAGATTCGAGTGAGCAAGGAAAGAGAGACCAACCTCAGTGATTTGGCGATGCCGACGTTCAATGGCACCGCCTTGTTCGTGGGTATGAGGAGCAGAGCGACGATGCTGAATGCCGATTTGGACAAGGGTACGGGCGAAGTGACGAAATTCGCCGCCCCAATCGGTTTGAATAGCTTTGAGTTTAGTATTAAATTGTCGTTCAATAAGGGAAAGAAAGTTGGGAAAAATAATCTCAACGTCAGATTTGCGTTTTAACGGATACAACCATATATATTTGGTGAAGCCATCAAGAAAACTAACATAGTAGTAATTGCCATAAATAGAGGACTCAGTTGGTCCCCAAACATCCGAATAAATCAAGTCTAAAGGTGCACTAGAAGTAAACGAAGAAGTACGTAAAGTATGACGATGACTTTTGGAAAGTTGACACGGAGCACAAACCGCTTCCGGTGATTTATTAGGAATAAAAATAGACAAACTACGTAGAGCTTGGCAGAGAATGGGATGAGAGCAGTGGCCAAGACGTTGATGCCACGTGGCAGACGACTGAGGCGAGGAGTGATGAGCTTGGACTGGGCTTCGAGTGAGGTTGTGGAAGTAGTAGAGACCGTCGTAGACAGAGCCTTTAAGCAGGGTGGTTCCCGAATGATCCTTCACAAGAAAGAAAGATGCGTGAAATTCAAAATAAACAGAATTGTCGGCACAAAAACGTTGAACCGATAATAGATTTTTGGTTAAATTTGGAGAAACAAGGACATTAGAAAGGTGGTACGTGTGCGGAGGTGAGTAGTATTTAGAGGAACCAAAGTGAGTGATAGGCAAACCTGAGCCATCGCCGATGTGAATTTGACCAGTGCCATCATAAGGTTCAGAATGAAGGTTGAGGTTGCGGAAGTCATTGGTGAGATGCTGGGTGGCACCAGTGTCGGGAATCCATTCAGAGTTAGGATTATAGTGTGCGTGACTAGCATACGCTTGGGGTGGGCGTGGAGGACGAGGGTTGGGTGGGGGAGGTGTGGCGGATGGGTCAGCAGATTCAGAGTACCTGAAATAACACGCATGGGCAGTATGCCCAACTTTAGCACAAATTTGACAAGTAGGAGAAGGTTCGTTACCAGTATTATTGGAGCGGTGATTGCCACGACCACGACCACGACCACCACGACCTCGATAATTCGGAGAGTGACCCCCACGGCCACGAGTACTATTGTTGTTATTAGACGGCATGCTGTTATTGTTTCCATAGGTGCCGTTGGTGGTAGGGGCACGGCTGTAATTTGCCTGTGCCGATGAAGCAGGGATAGACGACGCAAGCGGAGAAGGCCGATGGTGCTGAATTCTTGATTCAGTGGTGAGAAGGAACGCATATAATTCATCAGGAGTGAGGTTGGTGTTGGTTGAGACCATGGTGACTAGAGAATCATATTCACGATCAAGTCCGGCGAGCAAATAGGTGACAAAGTCGTCGTTGGACAGGGGATGGCCGGCGAGATGAAGTTCATCAGCAAGGTTCTTGAGTTTAAAGTAATATTCAGTCGCAGAGAGCTCGTTTTTGTGAGTAGAGGCCAATTCGGTGCGGAGCTGGACCAGTTTTGCAAGGCTTTAGGACGCAAACGACGTCTGGAGCGCCGTCCAAATAGCAGCGGAGGTGGTGGCTGTGTAAACTTGAAGAAGGACTTCATCTGTTAGTGAGGAGGTGATGGTGGAGAGGATCATCTGATCCGTTTTTGTCCAGGCTGCAAGGTCTTCGTCGTAATCCGGGTTGTCTTCAATTTTTCCGGCAGCGGTGGTAAGCTTGGGTGACGGCGGGGGTATGGTGCCGTCGATGAAGCCAAAGACGCCCTGGCCACGTAGGTAGGGCAACAGCTGGGCTCTCCAGAGGTTGTAATTCTGCCGAGTTAATTTCGTGATATGCAGCGAGGATGATCTGGTGAAGGTTGGGTATCGAGTGCCGGTGGAGGAACCATCTTCAGACATGGTGATGTCGGAGAAGACGAGGGTGATGGCGGCGGCAGCTAGTTCGAACGTAGGTTTTTTTTTTTTTTGATCACTTAGGTCTCTGATACCATGTGGTAATTGTGTATTGTATTAATGATAATAAAAGTGTTTACAAGGTACACTATATATACTAGTTTACAGAGGGTAAAACGGTAAGAATACGTTAACTAATAGTGTTATCTAAAATATCTTCAACAATCACGGTGATATTAGGCCCGTGAATGTTTAATTCCAGATGTATATGTAAGGAAGACCTATTTTCGGCCACGGACATAAACAAGAACCTTAAAAAAAATTCAGGCCTTTAACCGGGCCTGAAAAAAAAATTCCCTAAAAACTTGCAATTTCGAAAGAAGCAAACGGGTTTGACAGATTCTCAATTGCTAGTACTCAATTTGGGTACTTCACTGTTTTGCAGTCTGTTCTTAAGAATATTTTGATTCACGAAGACTTTCTTCTTTCTAAATCGAGTCACCATTCAAGAAAATTTTGTTCTAAGAGTCTTACATTCCAAGATAATGTCCTATAAAAAACCATAAACACTCAAAACTTACGAAAACATGAGGCTGAGGCCAAGATAGTTTACATATATAGTGGACTTGGGATTAGCTACAAAGTGGAGAGACAGTGCTCGTGGCCAACATGTTGAGTATGATCAACATCCTGACATGTTTAGGGGTACTGTGCGATATGCTAGTGTTCATGCTCACTTGGGAAGGACTGCCAGTAGAAGGGATGACCGGCCTAGAGTCACTTGCCTATACACTTATATTTCTTCACAAAGGCAGGCTAATTTACATGTCATATCTATAACTAAATCACTAGTCACAATAGATACAATATTTTTTTTGTGTGTGATTTACAATTTTATCGTTATAAATTGTACATTACTCTCACTTCAAATTCATGCATTTGACGTTCATAATTCACATCTGTTTTTATTATATGCATATTTCCTCCTTACTATAGTCTGAAAACAGACATAAATCTTGACAAAATTTCGCAATTGTTTTGTTCACCATTGCATGTGAAGACCAAAAAATGAAAATGCTAAATGAGTGATTTTTAAAGAGATTAATGGTTATGATTCCATTTCCAAATAGTGCATAAGCCTCCCCACTCGAATCCAAAATATTCTTGTTTATATGCACGAAAATTTCACTTTCGCGTCAAAATCATCACAATTAAATTGTACAACACATTTTTAAAATATTGATTATTATAAGAGTCATATCACTCAATAAGTCTCATGTATTAATAAAGGTGAATTTTTTTCATTATATAAATATTTTAACTCTTAGAATTCTCCTACTCCTGTTTCTAATTATATGTTTTTTTTTTTTAACAACCAAGATTTTCTTATAAATCAGCAAGATGCTAAAGTATTACAAAAATTGTCCAAGAAAATAAACAAACCACACATATCTAAAATCAACATGTTGTGATCAGTCCCAACTAAAGGGGGGACTAAGAGCGCATACAAAAAGACTACCACTATCCTTTCGAACAAAAGACCAATTCCCAACTCCCAAAAATTATGAAGATGCAATCAACGGGTTTGCTTTTCATTCCTCCCACTCTAAATTCTTGAGACTCTTAGAATTTGATTACCACGAAAAGGATATCCTTTGAATATCTCTGAAAATCAATTCCGGATTCAAAACTTGTGAGTTAAAAATGACTTTGTTCCGATGTGGCCAAATTTCCCATGACGTAACACCAACTATAGCTGACCACAAAGTAGAAGCCAAATTCGAAGAAGGATTCCCAGGTGCCACAGATAATAAATCACTAAAAGTAAAAGCATTTAGCCCAAAAAACTTACACCAACTTAGAACATGAGACCATATCAAAAGTGCTACATCGCAAGCAAAAAAAAGATGATTAACTGATTCTTCAAATTGATAGCATAACGGGCAAAGAGAATCCTGCAAGTTGACTCCACGTTGAATAGCTTCTAATTATATGTTGCGTTTGAGAAAAACACACAGATTAAGAAAATGAGTACTCAAAAAAAAATCTTGAAAAGTGTAGTGGTGTAATGAATATGAAAGATTGATAGGTTGAATGAGCCTAGAAAGTTGAAAATCGGAAAGAGTATTAAAATATGTATTGGAAATGTAACTACGACATATAAAAAGGAAATTTTAATTTTGGCAACTGCGACATATAATTAGGAACGGAGGGAGTAGTTGACAACAAAACAATATAATAAATATCCACAACACACTGTTGTATCATTGACCTATTGATAGATATGAGTCTCATAATGACCAATGTTTTGAAAGTGTTGAATTATCATCTTTTACAAATTAAAATAACATAGGCTACCGAGGAGATATATAATTAACATTTTAAACAATTCAACATGTCCCCTTAGGTGTGGACCTATCATAAGGTTATAAGATGCCCAACACGTGAGCTTAAGCTGATGTAAAGGTAAATTATTATCATTTTAAACACTTCACCATACCACAATGATCCTATAATAACGCTGAAGAGACCTAACACTTTAAACAATGGGGCTTTTATTTACGCCACCATGATTCTACCAATATACCTCATTACCACCACATCAAATCGACCTTCAGAAAGTCGATTTTTGATTCAAAAATCAATTGTCTGAAAGTCGTTCTGGTGTGGTGCACGGGTAGTGTGGTGCATCGGTAGGTTGGTTGTGGTTAGGGATGGCAATTTCGATCCAACCCGGTGGATATCCACCCGACCCTACCTGTTAGGGTAGGGTATTTTTAAGGGTAGGGGAGGGTATGGGTTTGCATTTTCAATAGCCGTCATGGGTAGTGTAGGGTATGGATATATATTCTCCACCCGTCATAATACCTACCCGCCCCGCCATATACTATATTATTTATAATTCAATGCTTGTAATTAACAATCTGAAATATAAATAAAAATAACCCGACCATCTAGGAAAACGGAAAAGAAAATCCTAAATAATAAATCTATCTAATTAAGGACCGTAGTCCCCTAATCCTTCGTATTTCACAAAGTTATCAAAATTTCACTTCCTTCATATTCCTTGCAAGCCTCGTGATCAAAACAATTCAAGTGTGGAATGCACGGGTTAGATTTTTCTAATATATTGGTTTTTTATGATTCTTTAACTTATTCGTGAAATAAGATGTATTTGTCGGTTTGTGTCATGGGAGCATCGGCCACAACATTATTGATTACACAATGTACTAACCCCATAATTGTTCACTTATTGAGATCCTTAATTCATTACTCGCTAATGAAAGTGAAGATGATTTCAAACAGAGTAAGTAGTATGATGTATCAAAGCTAAACCATGAAGTGTGGCAACATCTTAAAAGAAAATAATTAATGGGGCATTGAAAATTGTGTGCAATTATATTTACATTAACTTTCACACTAGAAGTTGCCTATCTATGTCAATTGTTTCAATTCATGACGTGACTTTCTTTAATATACGACACTAGATACATAGTTGTAAATAAAAAAAAAATATCCATGGATATCCACGGACCCGTGGATATCCGTATGGGAAGGGTATGGGTTTAAGAATTTATACCCGCATGGGTAATGGGTAGGGTATGAGTAAAGAAATTTTTGATGGGTAGGGTATGAATATAGCCAAACCCGTACCCACCTGTACCCATTGTCATCCCTAGTTGTGATACAAATTATGTCTTCCTTAATTAACCAATATAGTTGAGATAATTAATAATATGTTCAGAGAGGTTTGTAATATGAAACTCCACTCTGATACCATTTGTTGAAATATATGTCTTTCAAAATCTCATAATGGTAAATAATTAAAATTTTAAACAATTCAAGAAAAGTGAATTGTAGTGCTTGTTCCGAGAAATTTTACAATACAACCGTTGTATGAAGATTATATATACCAACATACATTTCAACCTTTTATTTGTAATCTTTCACACACAATAATTTCTATATATTACTATTCCCTGCGGTTTTTTTTACTGTCAGATATAGAAGAATTACATAGATTAAGAAAGTAATTAATGTGTGAAACATAGCGTAAAATAACAAAATTACCCTCCATTCTTTGTGTATGGAAAATTGCACCAAATTTGGGTTATTAAAATAAAGGGTAAAGGAGGAAAAAAATAATAAATGTTGCATTGATATAGTAAATTAACATAATAGTAAAAAAAAAACGAAGCAAATTATGAAAAGTGGCGTTAAAAAAAACGGAGGGATTACTCTTAAAAAAAACGGAAGGAATAATGAAAAGCTCTATTGTTTGTCATTTGATACAGCCTTCTTATAACAATTGCACCGTAAATTCTCTCTTTTGCTTTGTAAGGGTCGTTTTGTTTTAGGTAAAATATATTGGTTAATAGTACACCCTCTGTTTTTTTTAGGGAGCTTTGTCAATATACCACTATTGATAAGCTCAATTTCAAGCCATACCACTCCATTGTCGATATGCCACTCCCATTTTCGCGTTTTAGGTGTTTTTGGAATCAAACTAAACCCTAATTGGGAAGGTAGGGGAAGGGTGTACCTTAAGATCGTGCACATTTGTGAAAAAAAATGGGAGAAAATCGCGTTCCAAAATTATTTTTTTTTGCCTTGGGTGGTATATCCACAAATTCACCCAAAAAGTGGTGGTAGTCCGGAAAAAATCCCGTTTTTTTTATATGTCGCAGACAGAAGAATCACACAGATTAAAAAAATAATTAATATGTGTATTGGAAATATATATTTTTATTGGAGATGTAAATATTTTATTGGTTAATGAGTTTTTAGTATTGGAATTGTGTTTTTTTTATTGGAAATGTAAATATTTTGTTGGTAAAGGAATAAAAAAAAAATTAAATGATGCATTGGAACTATAAAATGACAGATAAATAAATAAAAAATGGTAAGCTAAAGAGATACTAGTACCAATGACACTTGAAAAAATCATATTGTTTGTGTGATATGCCTCAAAAGAATAACATTTGAAAAATATGCCTGGAAAATATTTCGTAGCATTTTCGTAGCGAATACGTAGCGAATTAGCTACGAAAAACTTTTCATTCATATTTTTCAAATATTATTTTTTTAAGGCATACCATATAAATAATATGCTTTTTAAGCATATTTTTTCAAGTTTTCCTTTATTTTTCCAGTCGCACCCCTCTTCAAGAATCTTTGTGTATAAACAATGATTAGTATTTTCAGAAGAAAATCCAAAAAAAAAATGATTAACCATTAAAAAAGCCCTTGCAGTTAACGGCAAATATGATTTAGCAAATAGAAAAGGGAAAAAGGGTTTTCCACAGCTTGAGGAGTTAACCTGGACACTTGTACAATTGATTCCGATTTGATACGGTTTGTTTTGGTTGTGGAGTACCGGATACTTCACAATAAAATGATCACAAAAACATTTTATAAAATTGATAAAGATATCGACGGATCTAGAATTTTTTTAATACGTACCATATTTTTTTGCAAATTAATTGTTTTTTTTTTTTTAAGAGTGGTGGGGAGTAGGAGTTGGGGGGTCAATAATTTTCTTTAAAAGTAAACCATTGGTATTTTATTTTATAACAGGAAAGTAAATGTTGTGTGGGGGAATGGTTTAAAAGGACAAAAATGAGGAAGAAAATAGGAATCATGACAGTGAAAATATAAATTGGGTGATGAAGACAAATCTACTGTTCATAACTCCAAATCCACTGTTTACTGTAGTGGAACTGGGTCAAATCTAATAGTTCATTATCACAGTGGAATAAAGACATTTCATTTTTACCCGAAAAAAATTTCACTATCCTTTTTATATATTTCTATGTTCAAATTTTCTTTTTTAACAATAACTCATGTTTTATATGTTAAATGCAGTGGTTAAAACATATATTAACATACCGCAGGGAAGTAAAGACTTTATATGCTACACCACAAGGTAGGTAAAATATATATTAATATACCATAAAGGGTAAAGATTTTATACACCACAAGATTTTTTTTATTTTTTTGGTGTAAACCGAATCTTCATTAAAAAGCAGTGTAAAAACATATGTACAAGTACAACGCACGCCGCATAATTCAAAATCTAATAAAACCGTACATAGTAAGACTGAAATATGGAAAAACTATCTACTCCAGGCTATTTTCAACTCCATGGCCCTACGAACTGCGTGTGAGACAAACATCTCCACCGGAGGGCGTTGAGCGCTCGTTTGGTGCACCTCTTGATTTCGCCAATGCCAAGCTCCAATCGTCTCCACTGAGTACTATCATCTTTCTCATGCATATCAAGGCTTAGACAATCATCCACCCACTCCTGGCTATCCATGTTTCCAAAGAACCGGCGATGGTTAGCCGGTGTTACCACATTTTTCCACGCATCATAGATCCACCCGCAATCACGGAAAAGATGTAATAGAGTTTCTGTGTGGCACTGACACCCCATACAAGTATCATCATGTAAAACATGCCTGTGTGCAAGCAACTATGTTGTAGGCAATGCCTTACGACGGAATAGCCAGAGCAGCATATTTCCTCGTTCCCCGTACAAGTATTATGTAAAACCAATTCTTCTTTTCCCGGACAATAAACAACACTAAAAATATTGAATAAATAACCCTTCAATATATATATATTGAATAAATGACAAAATGCTATTGATCCTACCCATTAAAATACCCGATCCCTATTTTTTTTCCTTTTTGAACGCCTACCCTATCCCTACTTATTGTTATGACCCGCGATTTCGGTACACATCTTATCGGGTAGTACTTAAGATAGACGTGACCGGTTCCGGGCCGGTTCCGGGCCCATGGCACGACCCTCCGGTTTCGGGTCTAAAATGGAACCGGAACCGCCGGTTCCATTTTCTAGCCGGTTCCGCCGGTTCCCGGGAACCGGCGGGTTTGGCGGTTCCCCGGTCCGGGTCCGGGTCTCGGCGGTTCCCGGGTCAGACGGTTTAGATCACGGTTCCGATTACGGTTCCGATCACGGTTCCAATCACGGTTCCAATCCCGGTTCCAAAAAAATCATTTTTTTTTACAAAATTTTTATAACTTACGTTAAAATTAATAATAAATTCTAATTGGTTATTAAACTATATATAATATTTAATTTCATAAGTATTTTTTAAATAAAAAAAAACACACGGCTTGTATAATATTTAATTTCAACCAATCTATATATAATATTTAATTTCATAACTTATATTCTAGATAATTTGTAAGTAAATTAAAGATTATAGTTTTCTAATTGTTTATTTTTTATGATTGATTTGTAAGTAAATTAAACTTATATTTCATATAGTGATTACGATGATTTATATTTATAATATTATGTATATAAGTTGATATTATATCTTAATGAATCGAGGCAAAATGTATATAAAAGTTGTTTTATTAAGCAACACCATTACATAATTGAACAATACATCAATGACGACAATCACGGCACACTTGAATCACTTGATAGTTGATACACATTACTTAACACCATACTAATAGTCTAATACACTTCATATTAAAAATACAGGTGATGGTTATATTTTCTTTCCATTTCTTATCACCGCTTTTGCTAGAGAATTCAGGGTACCACAATATGATACGGACAACCTTTCTGGACCTAATGAACCTATTTTTATATCAATAAAAGAGTAGGATGTACTATGTAGTTTATTAATATTTTGTAACATTTAAATTTAATTTGATTAGTCAAAGTGTAACATTTAAATTTAATTTAATTATGTGCTCTTCCTTGTCACAATAATTTAAATAGTAGTAGTATTTGATTATTTGTCTATTTGATTAGTCATACGATTTATTTCGGTCATAAAGTAATAATAATAAGAAATATATTATTATGTTGTGGCACTAGTAAAAACTAAAAAACAACATTTTATGGTATATTAAAATAAATCAAATATTTTGAATATATATCTGTTGCCAACCGTTGGTCAAATTGGAATTTGGAATCTTGGGCAAATTTTGAAGGAAAAAGAAAAAGAAAAAGGAAGAAAATAAAAAGCAAAAACCGCCGGTTCCGGGTCCTCCGGGCCGGTTCCGGCCGTTTCAACCGGCGGTTTATCGACCGGTTCCTTGAACCGCCGGTTCCGGGCCGGGCCGGGTCCGTTGGAACCTAAAACCGGGTAGGAACCGTGGAACCGCCGGTTCCGTGGACCCGTGGAACAGCCGGGTTGGACCCGGGAACCGGTGGGTCCGAACCGGATTTGGAACCGGAAAGGCCCACGTCTAACTTAAGAGTCCTCGGAAAGATATCAAATCTCAAAGCCTCAATTAAAGCAGGGTGAGACCAGGGACGGCTGCAGGAATTATGTGACACAATTCATAAATCGATAACGACAACTTTAAAAATATGTATATAATTATGGGTCAAGAGTCAATACTTTAAAATTTTAGCGGGTCAATCAGTAGATATTAGTACATAAAACTTTTAAAGTTTTAAAATATACATTGTATTTTTTTTATTTTTTTCCCTGAATTGGGGTCAAGTGACCCAATTTGTTGAAGGTGCCGGCGCCCCTCGGTGAGACCCACTCTAGACGAAAGCTCCACGGCCAACATACCAACCATCTGAAGCCTTAGGGAAAACTTGGGCTCAACATGCATTCAGCCTCGAAACTATGGACACATGCAACATTGATCGACAGGTCTCTACCTCTAGGATACTTGTCATATCTCTTATATACCGTGATTGTGTCCACGATATGGTTGTAAACGATTCGAGACAAGTCAAACATTGAGCTAATTCAGTCTAAACTTATGTACGAACTTGAGTTCGAGTATAAATTTGATATGACTATCAAACACAAACTCGGTTACGATCACCTTCAAACTTGAGCCGAACTCGAACTGGATTCAGTCTTTTTTAAGTTAAGTAAAAATATTTGGTTTTATTTTAAAAAAACGACAAATGTAAAATAATCTTGATACATTTCAATTTAAGCTAACGTGTCAAAAGAAAAATCATTTCTCAAATTATATATCTGAAGTACTGATTTAACTCACAACTAAGAAAATTACAACACAATTTTTTTAAATATGATCAATTAATTTGTACACACGTTTTTACAAGTAAATTTAATTCGAGTGTGATTGCGATCAAACTAGTCGTGTATAAGAATACTTGTTAAAGTGTCCCACATTGGGAACTTGTGGTTGTTGAAAGGCCTGTAAACGAGCCGAACCCTACCGAACCATGGATGAGTTCGAGTTCAGTTCGCATGTATTCGAATATCAGATTCGATTCGGCTCGAAATGGTCGAGCCTAAAATTGGAGGATTCGATTCGTATTCGTTTGAAAAAATAAGGAAAAAATTTTGATTCTATTCGGCTCGAGAAGTTCGAACATGTTCGGTTCGTTGACATGTTATAAATTAACTTATAATTCTAGTTCAAAAATATTACATGTCCAACACTACATAATAATAAGTAGACAATCCAAAATATTATTACATGCCCAAAACTTCAAAATGAATTCAAATTTGAACAAGTTCAAAAAAACTCTACGAGCCGGACATGTTCGAACATGTTCGGCTCGTTTGTCCGAATACCCATTTCCATGGCCCTATTCTACGTTTGATGATACGAGCCAAGCCCCGAATCGAACTTTTTCGAGCCGAACACGCCGAATCGAATCTAACTTTAAGGCTCATTTACAGGCCTAGTTGTTTCACCCACCATATTAAGAGATGGACTTCCCTCACATCACAACCTAGGTTTTGGGGATGAGACTCCTCCTCTTATATGGGTTTGGGCCTATGTTTTCCACATGGTATCAGAGCCACCCTTGATTGTGCAAGTGTTGGGCCTATTTGTTGGCCTTGTGTGCCCGGCCCACACTTGAGGGGGCGTGTTAAAGTGTCCCACATTGGAAACTTGTGGTTGTTTCACCCACCATATTAAGAGATGGACTTCCCTCACCTCACAACCTAGGTTTTGGGGATGAGGCCCCTCATCTTATATGGGTTTGGGCCTATGTTTTCTACAACTTGAATGACTCATTTAGTATTTGAACAATATTTTCAAGTCGAGCTATTCGATATCGTTCCATATCGAACACAACTATCCGAGCAAAAAGTCGATTTGACTTTGAACCTCTCACGAGCCGTTTGACTCCTTTACACTCCTAATCCACAAGTAAGGCCCTGGATTGAGGCATATGATCACCCGAAACGGAAAAATCTCTTCATTTCTTGTGATAGGTGGTCCATGTATCTCTGCACCGAGGTATGTGTGCGTTGGTATTGATACATTCACGAATTGGCAACAATTATTTTTAGTCAAGGGTGACTTGATCACTCCGTATGAATATGTCAAAGCTGAAATCTGGACGGCTCGGCTGAAGTGATGTTCAATGAGGTATTCAAGTCTGGGAAGTTTAGCTGAAGTAGTGTTCCGCTGAGTTTTGTGTTCAGTTGAGAGGCTGGTGCTCACATTTGAATCAGCTTTGAGTCTGAATGTTGTTACAATTGGTGGATTTCATCTGAATTCTGTGAAACCACATATGGGTATTTTTGGGAAATACTTAGTTGGACATTATGGCGGATAGGGTTAGGGCTCCAAGTCTATAAATATCAGTAGTTATTGTAATGAACAGACAATGTCTTTGTAAATTTTGTGCATAATAAATATCATATTTTATGTCCATTGACTAGTCGGTATATTAACGAAAACCACATTAAATTGATGCGTTCTTCTTGTTTATGTTCTTGTGTGTCTGGTTATGTTTAGAATTGATTTTGTTATTTTTGGTCCATTCTTGCCATTTGTTACAACAAACTGGTACAAGGGCATACGTTTCGGGGAATCTCCGCAATCTGTTCGAGTCGGTAGATCGTCACCAAGGTCGTAATCGTCGCTAGGTTATGGAATCAAGGCCAGATCTCCGAAAAGAAAGGATGCCTGCAATTAACATGAAAATCGACAAGTTTACAAGGACAAAAAACTTCAGTTTGTGGCAAATCAATATGCGGGCCCAGTTAAAGCAAGAAGGGTTGTGGACTCTATTGACGAAGATAGCGGATGCCTGTTCCGATGAGATGGTCAGTCTGGATGAGAAGACACATTCAACAATTATGTTATGTCGATCATATAATGTTATCATATAATTTGTTGAAGAAGATACTGCAGCTAGGCTGTGGTCAAAGCTTGAGAGTTTGCACATGACAAAATTGCTAACCAACAAGTTGTTGCGGAAGCAACGTCTGTTCAGTTTTTGGATGCAAGAAGGTACTTAGCTGAGAGATCATCTAGATCAACTGAACATAATATTGCTGGACCTCAGAAATATTGATGTTAAGACTGAAGATGAGGATGCAATATATATCGATTATGCTGGAGTCATTGCCTGCATCATATGAGAACTTTGTGCAGTCATTCATTGTTGGGATGGAAACAATGTCATTGTAGGATGTGAGATTGATAACGTTTTATATTGTACCATTAATTATACATTTATTCACCGTGAATTCTGCTCAAGAGATGACAGATATGCTCGTTATTATATGGAATATATGTTAAATGCTATGTGTATGTCTCTTGGTTCATAATTCTGCATTTGTGTTATTTTCCTGAATGTTTGGTACAGTTTTGCCTCGTTTTATGTGTTTTATAGGATGTACCGAATCTGGAGCGTTGGAGAACGGATATGGATCAAAGGAAGCATGTTGGGCCAAGTAAAAAAAGTCCAAGAAGATGTCTGCTGAAGAAAAAGAAGAAAAGTTAGCCCGGTTTACCGTGGGCTAGGTCCGGTAAACCGAGAGCCTTGTGGGACACGAAATTGAATCTGCCGCACTGACTAGGTCGGTTAGGGTTTCTATGAGCCATAAGTCGGCTATTGTATCCATATAAAGCCGCATTATCTGATTATTACATAAGTTCCGAGTTTTGCATATTCTATTACATACATTATACAATTTGATGAAATAGAGTTTTTTTAAAGCTTTTGAGGAGTTATTTCCGGTTTTCTTCCCTTCTCTACCATCTCTAGCTTGAGTGGATCGAGCTAGATCTGCATCGTTGAAGGTATGAAGTTTTGAACGTTCTTTTTTTTCTTCAATATGGTAGACCTGTTCGTATTTATGTGTTTTAGTTAATCTGCATGTTTAACGACCCCGTGATTTACTTAGATTAATCGTAATTGAGCAATATAGATCCATAATTAAGAAAAGCCGCCCCCGGTAAACCGGCGGTCTATACCGGTTTACTGAGGCAAATTTTAGGAAACTTAATCTGGATGATTTACGTCAGCTACGTTGATCGAAAGAATTAATTAAAACGAGTAATAGGTCTAGCCAATCTAGTATTCGAAATTCGCAAATTAACATGAAGTACTAATAGTGAAGTGTTAGTTTGGACATATTCTTGATGGACCCTAGGAACGTGTTGATCAGTGTCGACAGTTGTCTAGGTGGGTTAGCGGTATGAGTTAGCGCTCGATATCGACAATTCTAGTTGTTTATGCGTATGGGCTATTACAGACCAATTAAGGAGGGCAGCTAGCGTATAGATTATCTACTACCATGGTCGGAGTAGATAGGGTTAGGAGTTGCACCCGTAGCTTAAAACTAAATTAAAAGCTCGCTCGATTAATTTAAGGAAATTATGTGGGGAAGTAAATATAAAGATTAACTAATCCAAGTTAGTAGATCGGTGGGAAGAGGGGGAGGGATACCATGTTTCTTTCATGTTTATGTTGGTCAATGACCACTTATATGTGTCTTCGTAATTAAGATTATGATTGTTTATACTTAAAGTTACATTGTCTCTTTGGGATCGACTTTGATTCGCCCTTACTATACTACGATGTACCTAGTATTCTTGCTAGTAATATCGACGTTAGTGACTTACACGCGATCAAGATTTTTGGCGCCGTTGCCAGGGACAATGCCCAATTTCAAGGATAAACATTTTATTTTTGATTAAGAAGTCGTTTTCTTTTAAATTTATTTTCTTTTGAGTCTTGAGTCATTCTGGATCAAACATGCACTTGTTAAACTGCCAGAACAAGAAATTCTTGGCCCGGTTTACCGAGGGTTACCCCCGATTTTCCGAGGCCCGGAAAATTGAATTCTGACACCCTTCGTTATTCTGTGTTATTCCTAGTATATTTTAGTTAGTAGGTCCGACACAGTTGGGTTCATCCCTAACTGAAGCGGGAGTTGCTAACCTTTTCTTTTGTTTTATTTTGTCTCTTTTGCAGGAGTATCACGACACTTCGGAAATTCAGTCAACCAAAAGCGATTAAGTTTAGACGAGTCAAACGCAATGCCTCGTACTGTGTTGAAC
Source organism: Gentiana straminea (assembly GCA_036785695.1). NCBI lineage: Eukaryota > Viridiplantae > Streptophyta > Magnoliopsida > Gentianales > Gentianaceae > Gentiana > Gentiana straminea. Next base: position 1,238,040 of record JAVUPR010000413.1, on the reverse strand, counting down.
ATCATGCCAATCTCTATGTATCCTGGATCAAAAGCCAGAGAGCAATACGAGTTGATAAAAAAAATGCTTGGAAGAGGAGACTGAAATGCTTAAACAGGAAGCCGAGGAAAACCTGAAGAGGTATGAGACTTATCGGCCAGGTACGTTTCCTATCGAGCTAATTGATCTATCGTCCGACTACAACTCCGTTGATCCAGAGGAGGATCCGGACATTATGTTCTCAAAGTGTGAGGATTACCCGGACTTTGATACCGCAGAAAAGTTAGGAGACCCTGGGACGTTTCGACTCCCGGTCTCTATCAATGGTATATCTGTAGGTTTAGGTCTTTGTGATTCCGGTGCAAGTTGTAACATTCTTCCTCTATTCATCTGCCAAAAGATTAAAGCTTCCGGTTGTCATGGATCAAACACGGTCCATGACCTTTGTCGATCGAACCCGAGATATGCCTGCCGGCCTGCTAAAGGATTGTACGATTAAGGCAGGAGGATTCTCATTTCCAATAAATTTCACGGTTTTAGACGTACCTGAGGACCCGAGTGCCCATGTTCTATTAGGTAGACCGTTCTTAGCGACCAGCAGAGCAATCATGGACTTCGATAACGGGGAAATCACTTTAAGATTGAACAATGATGCCGTATCGATGAAAATCCTAGAGCACCTAGATAATAGGCCGGAAAGTTGCAAGATGACTTATGGTTTGGGAAAAATGAAAATCATGGGGATAGAGAAGGAAGGTCGTAGGCAACAAGAGGTTTTAGTGGAAACCTATGAGCAAGAATTCATGAGATTAGAGCTTAAAGTAGAAAATGTGGAATCCTTGGGCATAAAGATTAAATCTTGAAGCAGAGGACGACCTAGCACACGAGCAAAAAGAGAGAGGCGTGCTAGGAAGCGAGCTCAGAAAGTTTCAATGGAAAACCGGGAAAAGGCACTCTTGAAGGATAATGACCGACGAGAAAAGAAGTGCATGACAGTTGAAACCTCGAAGATGCGAGTTTGGCGAGTTAAGGCCCCAATTTTGGACTGAGTGAAGATCCAAAGGTAAGTCGAGCTGACGACTTTAAACTCAGAACTATTCTCTTGAACCTTTAAGTAGAATAAGAATGAATAAAAGTAGTCGGATGAAGGGACGAGCTTTTTTTCATCCTACCGCACCCTTAGCCTTGAAACCTATGGTTGTTGGAAAGTTTTTTTTTACACGTTGTGGATTCTAGTGTAGTAGGTTAGGATTGAGTCGGAAATAGCAACAAAAGGAGTAAGGAACTAGTCATTTTGAGGTCTGGATTGAGCAGGAAATTATTATAAGGTGAGCAGAGAAGGAGGACTGAGAAATCTGGGCAATTTGGGAGTTACCTCCGGGTTACCGAGCAATATTTTTTAAGTTTCTGAGTGTCAGGTTAAAAAGCAGAATTTTCAGTGACAAGTGGAGGACACACGTTGCATAAGAAACCCACCAGTCAGCAAAACTGCCCCATTCTCCCTATTTTCCACCTTTTCATCTATTCTCACACTCCACCATAACTCCACCTCAATCCCATCAATCAAACCCCTCGAATCCCTCACCCTAATTACTCATCTACCCACTATCCCACCAAATCCTTCCATCTTCTACCATTTCTCCTATTTAAACACCCTTCCACCACCATTATTCATCATCCTCAACAATTATCTACTTCCCCAATCACCAAAATTCATCCATTCCTTCTACTTCTATAAATTTCGGCCCCATCACCACCACTATCACCACCATACCTTCACCAAAATCAAATCTTTTTCTTCCATTTCACCAACCAAAACACCATTTTTTTTTCCATTCATGTTGCTGATGTGTAGTGCTGTTGCAAAGTGAAACTGCTGCAGTTCTTCTTCTTTTCTCATCAGAGCACTGTCCCTGAAGAAACTGAGAAAATTTAGGCCAGTAAATCGAGGCATAGGGCCGGTTTACCGAGGGTTTATTTTCATAATCAGCTTCATCATCAGTCTCTGTATCAATCAGGATGTGTCCCAAGCGTAGCCGAACAGCCCATCATCCAAGTGGTCACCAGTATGTCTATGGAGATGCTAACCCCTTGATAGACGGGGTTGAGCAATTTCATTATTTAGAAATCTATAAATCGTTCCGAGGGCATTGGAACGGAAGAGCGGTTGCCCGAGAACGAGGAGTAGAGTTGGATGATTACGGACGATCTTGCCATGATATTCGGATATGGCCGAGGCACCTACGCGGTTATGGCCGAGGCACCTACGCGGTTCAATGCTACAGTGGTGAGAGAATTTTATGCTTATCTTTCGCATAACCTAGGAGATACATTTACGATGGTCCATGGAGTTAAAGTTGACTTCACAATTGAGCGGATCAACGGATATTACGGGGTTCCCAATCCACCAGTGGGCCTAGATGAGTACACATCCTCGACCAATATTGAAGATCTAAAGAGGATGCAGATGATTGCTAAGTACTTTGGGGTGCAATGGAGGCGTAATCCTATGGGAGCCCCTACCATCTTCCTGGAAAACGAGTTATCCTGGGATAAGAAGGTGGTCAATCGATTTGTTTGTGCTCGCCTTCTACCGACCAAGCATACAGTGTCTATCACACCGAAAAGGGAAGAGTTGATGTTCTATCTGGAGCAGGGATCTCCAGTCAACATAGGTCTCCTGATGCATAGCCGCATTCACAAGCTTGCCGCCACATCCGAGATCGAGCAGTTGCCATATAGGCCTATCATTGATATGTTCATTATAGAGGACGAGGTTCCAGTTCTGGTTAGTGACGACTGAGAAGACCCTAAACTGATGATCAGTTCACAATCAGTTTCACAGGTACCGAGACGGGTCGGTCAGAGAGCTAAGAGAGAGCGTACTCCGGTCCACGGAGGACCTCGATTCCAGAGAGCTTTGTTGGAGGAGCATTCAAGATAAATTGTGAGTCTGCATCGCAAGATGGACATGATTATAGACTTTCTGGGAGTTCCTCCTGCGACCCCACCACCTAGGACTGCCCCACGTCACGAAGCATCCTCTTCCACCGCTGCTGCCTCAAGTTCTGCACCACCTCCCGGTTTTGAGCCTAGAGATGACTGGGAGGATTATTATGAAGAGGATTAGTTTTCTTTCTTTTGTTGTTGTTATTTTCCATTTTCTTATTTTTATTTTATTCCCTATCTAGTCATGTAGCGGATTTTTATTAATATAATGATTTTGTCGGCTTAAACTGTTTGGAGTTATTTATTTTCTCTTTTACTGCCATGATATTATTATATAGTTTCTTGTCACCACCATTGTTCTTGGTTTGTTTGGGAAACTTGGCGCAAATTTTGTCAAGACTTGAATACCAACGCCCATTGAATTATACGACGATCCAATTATTCTTTGGCTCTACCCTTAACGAAACTAAGTTCCTTTTCGTTTTAACTTTTTCATCATACACATTGGGGACAATGTTTCGATTAAGTGGGGGGGGTAAGGGACGTCACTTAGATTTTTAGCATTATATTCCGTTATATGCGTGATTATCATGATTCTCTTTGACGCACTGTTCACCATATAGACTTTGACTCATTTTGATGAAATTTAGAAAACAAATGACATCTTTGATCTTTTGGAGTTACTTAATTACATCGTTGTTTCACATTGTATAAGTAAAAGTAAGTGCCCATTTATGAAGTAGTGGCGTATTAAGCGCATATTCAGTTGTGAGCCACCATTTTAAGCACGTATAACTCACTTTCCTTGGTATGTAGTCGATAGTATTGCCTTGACTAGAGTTGACCCTGGCTTTATCCCGAATTATGTTCCACCAATGCTTGTATGGGCAAAGGAATTTCGGATTCGATAATTCATCAAGAGTGAGACCGTGAGGATAGATAAATTTATGAGAGTTCACCCGCCAAGAAAGAGAAGTGCATTGAAATATATATACATCTATATTCTTTTTGGCTAAAATTGAGTCGATAGAGCTTAAAACGCACGAATATTGCATAGACCGATAAACGCAAGCCTAAGAGTAATAATCGGTTCTCGATCCGGCTTGCCAGCTAATTTGATTAATAAAAAAACATGTTCGAGACTGGTTAGTTCGACTACGGGTAGACGTAATGTGAGATTGTCTGTATTGCTAAGCGGTGGTGAAAGTTATTGCACACACACATTGGCTCATGACATGAATAGTGTTTAATGCGTTACTGATAGATATGAGTGGCATTATCTTGATCTTGACTTTGCGAGGCATAACTGTTTTTAATTAACTTGTATACTGATAAGGATGTTGTTTTGCTCGGGACGATAAAAGGCTAAGTGGGTGGTAGTTGATAACACTCTAAATAGTACCATTAATTATACCTTCATTCACCCCGAATTCTGTTCAAGAGAGGATAGATAGGCTCGTTATTATAGGGAATATGTATTAAATGCTATGTGAATGTTTCTAGGTTCATAATTCTGCATTTGTGTTATTATCCCGAAGGTTTGGTACTGTTTTGCCTCGTTTTATGTGTTTTATAGGGTGTACCGAATCTGGAGCATTGGAGAACGGATCTGGATCAAAGGAAGCATGTTGGTCCTGTTAGGTGTGATGCCCGAAAGACAATTTTGTAATTTTTTTATTTAATAAATGAAATGATATTGTTATTCATATTTATTATTCTCATATTCACCGATGTGACAATAGTATTTACACTACAGAAAACCCTAAAGTATATCGTTTATGTAATCACTTAACTCGGTGTATGGGATATACACGGGAGGATTGAGTTAGTGAAGATGTACAATTAGCCCGTAGTGAAGTTAATCGAGAGTATCGGGTCTCTCCTTTAACGTGCTGTTAATGCGCCCAGAACACAATAGGTGTGATTGTCTTATCCGGACTTTCGGTTAAGAGAACCTAGTGGGGCATTTATATATGATAGATATATCATATAGGGCTGGACCAATTTGATTAGAGTTCACGATATAATTCCATAATCGATAAGTCTCATCGAATCAATGGATGAACATATTTATGGATATATCTTAATCCTGAGGTGATCACAGTCAACTGCTTGAATCAGTATGGGGTTTGACTTGACGGTTAAGGATTACACGAGTACGTGGTCCGAATTACCCCATCTTGGCATTGTACTTGGATTGAGTGAGTAGTCGTGTTATCACGGATACGGAATCCATTCCTTCCATTTATGGAAGTAGATAGACGCTTCCCTTATTTGTTAATCCTAGAAACCGATCGATCGTACAAGTTCATATTACACTGATTAGCTACCAGTGAGCTGTATGAATTAATTGATCACTAGGGGGTTAATGGTAAATAAGGATAAAAGGTTCTAAAAATGGTTAACGGTAACTTCCCGATTTAAAATGAACAGTCTGTGGAGGATTAATCCATATGTAATGATTATATCAATTGACGCTTATTATTATTCTCGTGAGGAGATAAATATAATCTCATAATCGGAGGAGTGCAGTCACGGGATTATGGTGGCATATTCCTGTGATTGATTTATCGAATATAATTATTCGTTCGTAAGATAATTATTTATTTGATTTATCGGAGCCGCCGATTATTAGTCCATGGTCCCCGACGTGCTCTATATATATAAGCATAGCTATTCTCGGACGTCGAATCCTAATAATATTAATTTAGTTCTTGTTGGACTTTATTAAAACGATATGTGAATTAATTGTTTAGTGGACTATTAAATTAGTTGGGCTAAATAATTAAAGGGAAAATTCTTTATTTAGTACAATCTCAAAGTTTTGGCTCCTAAATAATACTCCTTAATGAGGAGCTTCTAAAAATAAAGCAAAAAGAAAAATTGATGGGAAATGACAATTTTAGCCCTCATTTTCCGACCAAATTCGCGCTTAAAGTTGAGAAAATACAACCAATATAAATGTGGAAAGACAGTTTCGAACCTGCGACCTTGAGGATACAAAAGCTCCTCTTGCAAGTTTCCACTAGACCAGCTCAACATTTAGTAATCATCATGGCACTCACAATATATATATGACAGTAACAGGCTACTTAGCCTCAAACATTTTTTTCACTTTAGCGACATTCATTACATTTATATCATTACATTTTTTTCACTTTAGCGACATTCATTACATTTATATCATTACATTTTTTTCACTTTAGCGACATTCATTACATTTAAAAAATATCCGGACTTGACTCGTTTATACTTGACTCAACTTGTAAACATAATTTTCTTCCTCTCTTAGAAATCCAAGTTTCTAAAAGTTGTGTTTATACATTAAGGGAATTATTGTGCGGCCAATTGCATGTTATCAATAGTCAATTACGATGGGAAAATTCTTAATTATTGGTCGCACAATTCTTAATTATTGGTCGCACATAATAACATGTTATATCGAGGATCGATCAAGACAATTCTTAATTGACTATTGATCACACATAATGAAATGCTAGATCAAGGTTCGTTCAAGGCGATCAAAGTAAATATTCAATGTTAACGAATCAAGCTCAATTTTATCATAATTATAAAACATTTAATCAATTCTAAGAGTTGATTTTAGATCCGGGTTGATTGGACATAATAAGATTTTAGATCAAGATTCGATTAAGGCAATTACTCTGACCGAGTTGATCAAACATAATGTCACGTTAGATCGAGGTTCGATGAAGGCGATTACTCTGATCCGAGTTGATCAGACATAATATCACGTTAGATCGAGGTTCGATGAAGGTGACTTACTCTGATCCGGTAATAAGATTTTAGATCGAGGTTCGATTAAGGCGATTACTCTGATCCGAGTTGATTAGACATAATATCACGTTAGATCGAGGTTCGATGAAGGTGATTACTCTGATCCGGGTTGATCAGACATAATGTCACATTAGATCAAGGTTCGATTAAGGCGATTACTCGATCCGAGTTGATTAGACATAATATCACGTTAGATCGAGGTTCGATTAAGGCGATCACTCTGATCCGGTTTGATTAGTTATAATAAGATTTTAGATCGAGGTTGGATGAAGGCGATTACTCGATCCGAGTTGATTATACATATTGTCACATTAGATCGAGGTTCGATGAAGGCGATTACTCGATCTGAGTTGATTATACATAATATCACGTTAGATCGAGGTTCGATGAAGGTGATTACTCTGATCCGGATTGATTAGACATAATAAGATTTTAGATCGAGGTTGGATGAAGGCGATTACTCTGAGCCGAGTTGATTAGACATAATGCAGGTTAAATCGAGGTTCGATGAAGGTGATTTACTCTGATCCGGTAAGAAGATTTTAGATCGAGGTTCGATTAAGGCGATTACTCTAATCCGAGTTGATTAAACATAATATCACGTTAGATCGAGGTTCGATGAAGGCGATTACTCTGATTCGGGTTGATCGGACATAATGTCACGTTAGATCAAGGTTCGATTAAGGCGATTACTCTGATCCGAGTTGATCGACATAATATCACGTTAGATCGAGGTTCGATTAAGGCGATTACTCTGATCCGGTTTGATTAGTTATAATAAGATTTTAGATCGAGGTTGGATGAAGGCTATTACTCTGATCCGAGTTGATTATACATAATGTCACGTTAGATCGAGGTTCGATGAAGGCAATTACTCTGATCTGAGTTGATTAGACATAATATCACGTTAGATCGAGGTTGGATGAAGGCGATTACTCTGATCCGAGTTGATTGGACATAATGTCAGGTTAAATCGAGGTTCGATGAAGGCGATTACTCTGATCCGGGTTGATTAGACATAATATCACATTAGATCGAGGTTGGATGAAGGCGATTACTCTGATCCGGGTTGATCATACATAATGTCACATTAGATCAAGGTTCGATTAAGGTTATTACTCTGATCCGAGTTGATTAGACATAATATCACGTTAGATCGAGGTTCAATTAAGTCTATTACTATGATCCGGTTTGATTAGTCATAATAAGATTTGAGATCGAGGTTCGATTAAGGCGATTACTATGATCCGGGTTGATTATACATAATATCACATTAGATCGAGGTTCGATGAAGGCGGTTACTACGATCCGGGTTGATCAAACATAATGTCACATTAGATCAAGGTTCGATTAAGGCGATTACTCTGATCCGAGTTGATTAGACATAATATCACGTAGATCGAGGTTCGATTAAGGCGATTACTCTGATACGTTTTGATTAGTCATAATAAGATTTTAGATCGAGGTTCGATTAAAGCGATTACTCTGATCCGAGTTGATTAGACATAATATCACGTTAAATCGAGGTTCGATGAAGTCGATTACTCTAATCCGGGTTGATTAGACATAACATCACGTTAAATCGAGGTTCGATGAAGGCGATTACTCTGATCCGTTTTGATTAGTCATAATAAGATTTTAGATCGAGGTTCGATTAAAGCGATTACTCTGATCCGAGTTGATTAGACATAATATCACGTTAAATCGAGGTTCGATGAAGTCGATTACTCTAATCCGGGTTGATTAGACATAATATCACGTTAAATCGAGGTTCGATGAAGGCGATTACTCTGATTCGGGTTGATTAGACATAATAAATATATGTTTCTTATTATACATCATAAATATAGGTTTTGAAAGGACCAATTTTTTTATTTTTATTTTTTTGTTTTTTGATAGGGCCAATTTCTTATTTTGTTTTTATTACGCCACTTTCTTATTTTTTTTGAAAGGGCCAATAAGATTATTATACATCATAAACATAAACATTGCACCAAACATTCTATGTATCATTTTCATCCATGAACCAAAGTTACATGAACACAAAAAATAATCACCTAATAATCTTATTAGATCGAGGTTTTCTTCAACAATTTTTTCCAAATCACAACTTTTTCAAATGAGGGAAAAATGAACAAAATAGGGGAGAACAAGAACAGCAAAATCGAACTAAAATATCTGGGGGAACTAAAATTGAACCCATAATAAAGAAGAAAACATGAACAAAATCACATTCAGAACAAAATCATATCAATAAACCTTTCTAAAATGACAGACATAAACTCAGATGCAATAATTGATGTTCAATTGAAGAAATATAACTTACCTTTCCCAATCTTGAATCTTGATTTGCTTCAATTGCTTCAAGGAGGAGAGCTCTTGCAGGAGGCAGAGCTCAGTCACATTCAGTTTGAAGAAAGATTCAAACTCAAGCCTCACAATTTCTATGCATGTGGGGAGTGCGGAAAACACTCAGCATAAGAGAAGCCTAATTTTTCATGAATATGCACACACTAAATTTACTAAAAAATAGAGTTACGAACCACATTTCTTGGATTCAAAGCAGTGGCGCAAAATATGCATGCTCGAGACAGTAGAGTCGGTCGCCTTTGCTGCGATATGCAGGATAGTGTGGATAAACGGCAATGGTAATGAACTATATGGATGGATGGATCTTTGAGAACTAAAATCAAACCTTAGCCTCTCCTCAATTTCAAATGGAGAAGAAGAAGATAGACAGACAAGAATTTATGTGAGGCAAAATACGGGGAACTGCTGTGTTGTTTACCTAAGACGCACCCAAATCTTGCCGGAATAATATCCAAATCGTGACCGGAAACAAACAAAAAACTTGCCTGAATCAGACCCAAATTACAGCCAAATTACAGAACCGCCGTGCCGTGTTGTTTGGGAGCAGAGGGGCTTTGAACGACGCTGATTTGGGGCTGGGAGAAAACCGCGAAATTTTATCCTAGGAAATACTTTTTATTTGGTTATTTATTTATTTATTAAATTGGGGGTATTTTGGGAAGATCACTTGTTTTTTTAAGGAAAATGGAAGAAGATATTATATGGAAAGCAAACTTATGTATGAATACTAAATAAGAAGCAAACTTTTGCAAAAGTACTATATAAACTTCTCTCCCATAATTAAATATGTGGAAAAGACATATTTCATAATCTTGGCCCAATTATTGTGTAATGGCAAAATTAATATTGACTAGGTCAATAAGTGTATTTTCGCCCCAAGCATTGTTTTAGGAAACAAGAAATTGTTTTTAAGACATGTGCACAAAATATTTATTGGATAAATATTTATGGTAAGAAATAAAGATAAATATTAATCTAGATTTGTTCTAGAATATTATTGGATTATTTTTATTTAATGGATTTATTTTATTTGCAAAATAAAAATCCTTGGAGGTTAAGTTTTACTCTCCTATATAAAGAGAGTTCTCCCAAGCCTTAGACACACATAAAAATTCGACTCACTCTTGCAAATTAGAGAGAGATAATTTCGGCCAAGGGGTGAGGGAAAAATCTTGGAGGTTTTTCCGGGTAGCATATCGGAAGGGTTCAAGTCGAGAATTTCCTTCCACCGGGAGTTGCTTGGATCACACGTACGGAAGATCGTGGTGCTTTCTTCACATCTTCTTGCATTCTTTCTTTTGCGGTTCTTCAACTTGAATTTTGAGATTCAAGAGGTATGTTCTACAAACCCCTTGTAGATATAGATCTAGTTTTTTTATTACGTGTATTTTATAGATCTAGATCCTTAAATCGCTTCTGTTGCGGATGGTATTACTAACAGGTCCAAGTAAAAGAAATCCAAGAAGAGGTCTGCTGAAGAAAAAGAAGAAAAGTTAGCCCGGTTTACCGTGGGCTAGTTTCGGTAAACCGAGAGCCTTGTAGGACACGAAATTCAATCTGCCGCACTGACTAGGTCGGTTAGGGTTTCTATGAGTCATAAGTCGGTTATTGTATCTATATAAAGCCGCATTAGCTGATTATTACATAAGTTCCAAGTTTTACATATTCTATTATATACATTATACAATTTGATGAAATAGATTTTTTCTAAATCTTTTGAGGAGTTATTTCTGGTTTCCTTCCCTTGTCTACCATCTCTAGCTTGAGTGGATCGAGCTAGATCTCCATCGTTGAAGGTATGATGCTTTGAACGTTCCTTTTTGTCTTCAATATGGTAGATCTGTTCATATTTATGTGTTTTAGTTAATCTGCATGTTTAACGACCCCATGATTTACTTAGATTAATCATAATTTAGCAATGTACATCCAGAATTAAGAAAAGCCGCCCCCGGTAAACCAGCGGTCTATACCGGTTTACCGAGGCAAATTTTAGGAAATTTAATCTGGAGGATTCATGTCAGCTACGTTGATCGACAGAATTAATTAAAACGAGTAATAGGTCTGGCCAATCTAGTATTCGGAATTCGTAAATTAACATGGAGTACTGATAGTGAAGTGTTAGTTTAGACATAGTCTTGATGGACACTAGGAACGTGCTGATCAGTGTCGACAACTGTCTAGGCGAGTTAACGGTATGAGTTAGCGCTCGATATTGGCAATTCTAGTTCTTTATGCTTATGGGCTATTACAGACCAATTAAGGAGGGTAGCTAGCATATAGATTATCTACTACCATGGTCGGAGTAGATAGGGTTAGGAGTTGCACCTGTAGCTTAAAGCAAAATTAAAAGCTCGCTCGATTAATCTAAGGAAATTATGTGGGGAAGTAAATATAAAGATTAACTAATCCAAGTTAGTAGATCGGTGGGAAGAGGGGCCAGAATACCACGTTTCTTTCATGTTTATTGTTGGTCAATGATCATTTATATGTGTCTTCTTAATTTAGATTAGGATCGTTTATACTTAAAGTTGCATTGTCTCTGTGGGATCGACCTTGATTCGCCCTTACTATGCTACGATGTACCTAGTATTCTTGCTAGTAATATCGACGTAAGTGACTTGCACGCGATCAGAGATCATCTCTGACGCAAGAGAACTTCGCCATAAGGAATTTGGTTTTAGTACAGATAGTCGAGCTGCTTGTTTGCCTGCCAATAGTAGCAGTGGAAAAAGGCATGCGCATCATGGGAAGAAGAAATCCAAGAAATCTTATTCTAACTGTCCTAAATCTACATATGTTTGTCATTACTGTGAGGTGCAGGGACATTGGAATAGCAGTTTTCCAAAGAAGAAGAAGCAATAGGAGAACAAATCTAGCACAGCTGCTATTGCAGCTGAGCATGACACAAATTCATATGAGGACATGGCTCTAGTGGTTGGTGAGTCAACACATCACATTGATGTATGGATTCTTGATTTGGGACATCTTATCATATTTGTCCACAAAGGGAGTGGTTCTCAACCTATAAGCATATGGATGAAGGGCTTTTATGGCCAACAACAAGGACTGGAAGATATTGGCTCAATTCAGTTGAGGAATCGTGATGGTAAATTTTGCACACTGATTCATGTTAGTCATGTTCCACAGATGACCAAGAGTTTGATATTTCTTAGTCTACTGGACAACAAATGGTTCAAGTTCAAAGGTGAACGTGGGGTGATGAATGTCTACAAAGATTCATCTATGGTCTCGGAGGGTATGAAGAAAAGAACCTTGTACATGTTACCGGGGTCTACTGTTTGTGGTTCTGTTGATGTTACATCATCAGAAATTCACCACTCAAACTTGACCAACTTGTGGCATATGAGACTTGGTCATATGGGTGAAAGATGGATGTAGATTCTGTCTAATGTTGATCTTCTTAGAGGATGTCAAGAATCAGGACTTTTTTTAGCATTGGGTGTTTGGGAAGCTACACATGAGCAAGTTACGAAAAGGAATTCACAACACAAAGGCAACATTTAATTATATTCATTTTGATTGTTAGGGACCGTCAATGGTGGAATCATTGGGTAGTCACTTGAATATTGTGTCTTTCATTGATGTTTATTCAAGAATGACTTGGGTGGTGATGATGAACACAAAAGTGATGCATTCAAGAGTTTCAAGCAATGGAAGGCCTTAGTGTACATCGGACCGGAAAAAGATCAAAAGGCTTTGAATAGATAATGATCTGGAATTCTGTTGGTCTGAGTTTGATCAGTTCTACAAGGAAGAGGGTATTTCCATGAACCATACAGTCAGATATACTCCTCAACATAATGGTGTTGCAGAAAAGATGAGTCAAACTTTTATGGAGAGTGATAGGTGCATGTTTTTTATTTCTGGTTTGTCAATGAGATTTTAGGCAGAGGCTGTAAGCACAGATTGGTACTTAATCAATAGGGGACCTCTTATAGATATCAATCTCAAAACACCATTTAAGAAATGGTTAGGCATGCCTGTAGATTACTCAAATCTGAGGGTTTTCGGAGCATATTTAATTACCATGTCAGTGAAGGTAAGCTAGAACCAAGAGTCAAGAAAGAAGTGTGTTAGGAACATTTTATTATGTTTTGATGATGGCCATACTAGCTGTTATAGCAAGCCTGAAATAAGTTAGAATTCTCTGTATAAGTCTTTACTTAGAGTCCGACATGTTGTATAAGTTGAGTCGACAAGTATTGTACTAGTTGGTAGGACGGCAAAATGAAAACGTACATTCGGCGAGTGAAGCCGACCAAGCACCAAAGCAGAGATACGAGAGAAGGGATTATGATCTGACTTATAACCAAGGAAGTCTGTGATGACCTTGGATAAGTCTAAGTTATGTTTCAAGGGATGAAACTCAATATTCCAATATGGTGTACACTGATCTCACCCAAATCCGGATCAGTGAAGTATAAAGATTCTCCTGAAACTAAAACAAAGAAGAAAACAGTGAATCGGCTGAGTACACTGACTGTCGGCAAAGAGAAAACAAAACGGCGAAAAAAGAACTAACGGCTAAGTCAGAAGGCTCACTCCACCGTTCTACAGACGGTGAAGAGACACTTACAAGATCGTATTTAATATACATTGAAGATTCAAAGCGATCATGCATTAAATGCACAATCATTAAAGGATCAATCAAGGACGGATTTTGTGCTATACATTTGAAAGAAGAGTCCGATCACTGAAATCAAGGAGAATACAATTAAGGGGGAATCAAGAATAAAATCAAGGATTATTCCCTCATTAATATAGCCAACGGACGGAATTTCAAAATCAAGGCTATTCAAGGCTATAAATAGAAGGCATTGACAAGAAAAAGAAATAACGATCAAGAAAAGAAAGAAAGCGAAACTCTGTCAATTAGAAAAGCCTTCTCTCTGAACTTACAAGGATACATCTAGTGATCAACTCAAATATCAGAACTACAAAGTCATATTCAGAATTGAGATTGATCAAGCAAATGCGTGAATCACATTCACATCAAACTGAAGCAACCGAATCGAGGCAATCCGAGAAGGAGTTGAAACCGTGATAGTTGTTGAAGGATTTTGATCTCAAGCGAGCAAAGAAAGGAAGACCGAATCAATCCGAAGCCGTTGCGATCAAGGAGTGATAGTCTTGTAGATTGTGAAGCTTGGGAAGCCAAGGACAATCATACTGTTGTATCTGTGGAAACAATAGTGAATTCCTCCGATCATCACAGGAGAAGAGTGGATTAAGGGATTACACCACCCTGAACCACTATAAGCCTTGTGTCAATTTAATTTCTGCAATTTACTTTACACTTATTTAAATTGCCTACATCATAACACATATCTGTGATTGTCTAAATTGATTTGAAAACAATATAGTAAGAAGGGACTTATCCGCTGCTCAAAAGCTTTTAAAACTCAAGAAAAGTTTTTGAAACTCCACTATAGTCATTCACCCCCCCCCCCCCTCTTCGACTATAGTTTCACCCTTCTCTGGGACCAACAATTGGTATCGGAGCAGTGTTCCTAGTATCAGAACCCGTTCGGATCTAATTTCGGTAACAAGGAGATCACATATTTTCAAAGTAGTTTTCAAATCGAAGTTTTTCATTCACCGCCATTTTTATCTTCAATTGCACCGATGGATTCCTCAAACTTCTTGTCAAAAGTACCGTTTTCAATGTTAATAATTTTGATGAATATAAAATAAGAATGTTATCTCATCTTGCAAAGAACTCGCTGAGGAGATGCTTTGGATGTAATAAATGACGGCCCAATCATGATCACTACCGTGGTAGGCACGGAGCGATCAAGGAAAGGAGATAGACAAACCCAAGAAAGATTGGACCAAAGATGACAAGGAGAAGAGCAAACCTAGACTTTGTAGCAAAAGATATGATCTTAAAGACTCTAGACAACAACATGTTCATGAGAATCAAAGATCGCAAAACAAAGAAAGGAGATGTGGGACAAACTGTCATTGATAAATGAAGGATCTGAAGCAGTCAAAGAAAACAAATTATCTGTTGCAAAACAGAAATTTGAGAACTTTAAAATGAAGACTGGTGAATCCATTGATCAAATGGACAACAGATTCTCAAGCATCATCGATGAACTCGCAATGTACTTGGACACACATATCCACAAAAAGAAGTATGCTTGAAGATCTTGAGAGACTCGCTCGAAAGATGGAAGATCATAACATCGAATCGAGGAACAACAAATCTTGCAAGCACCGACACTCGACACCGATGTCCCAATTGAAAGCTCATGAATTCGAATTGAACGGTGAAGATGGTGGTCCGGCAGAGACACACAAAATTACGCATTAGCCGCACCCCAAAGAAAGTAACTTTGCCGAATGCATCAGCAAAGAGACACAAGAACTAAAAGAACATGTAGCTTTATTAGTAAAACGTTTTGACAGGTTTAAAAAGAAGCCATTCAAGGGAAATTCAACATCAAACAAAAAGTCAAGCTCAAACAGAGACATGAAGAAGAAAGATGATGAATACAGATGCTTCAACTGCAATAAGAGTGGTCACTTCAAGGCTGATTGTCCTGAAGAAAATGACAAAGATGATGAAAAGAAGAAATTCAAAGCATCTGAAAAGAGAAAGGGCAAGAAGGCACTCAAGGCGAATCCAAAGCGGAAAAGCATGAAGAATCATCCGACAATGACTCGATGATAGTGATGAAGAAGACAAATTCGAAAAATGAAAAGGCATGCCTATGCCTCATGACCAAAGAATTGGATGAAGACAAAAGTGATAGTTCAACACCGAGGAAACAAGCCTATGTTTAATGGTCAAGAATCGATGAAACCGAGGTAACATCTAGTTCCCGTTCTTCATCTAATGCATTCACATCTAACACCGCACAATCCTCTAGTCTTCCATTAGATACGAGACCTAGTCCAAAATCTCATGACTAAATTTGATGAAATTGAAAAGAATCATGAAATTCTGGAAAAGGAATGCAAGGATCTAAGAAAAGAGAATAAGAGGTTAAAGAAAGAACTGGATAAAACAAGAGCCGAATTAACTAGTAAGGAGACCTACTTAAATGATCAACAAAAAGCGAGATGACCATACATCCGTTACCATCGAATCGCTAAGAAGAACTCCTCACCGAGAAAGGTAATCACCGCACCACTAAAAGCACCAACTTACAAACCCTCAAAAAGGTTTGGATCCGTATCCGGTCTTGGCTATAACAATCGGGATGAACGTAGGGATATTAGTCAACACAATTCTAAATTGAGGACCACTAATGGACCAAAATTTAGAAAGGGACACCATGTCTCCAACAGATCATCCCGTTCCAAAGAAGTCAAAACCCACCGTAGCGAAACAACAGAGACTAAATCCTCATTCCAATCATACAAAAACAACGCCATCCGAAAGGTAAAGGCGGACTTTTTCCCTCGTAGGATGATTGGAATATCACACCTCCAAAATACAAGAGGAAACCATTCCACAAAATGCATCATGTGATTAAGAAAAATCAATCTAGCTATGTTCCTAGACACATGAAGCAAGAAAGGTTTCCTATTGCATATTGGAAAGTGAAGAAGGATATGAATGCACCAAAAGGTGGAAAAAAGTATCGAATACCTTCGTAAAAATATTAGAAGCTATTCTCGCCATGCCTTATACATATGAAGTTGATGACTTCAATTATCCAAAGAGAAGACCTTTTGGATACATACTTGGTATGGGAGGCATGATCTGCTAACGAGATATGGACCCAAACAAAGTGTTGGGTACCCAAACTTAATTAATCTGTTTTGTAGGATGTCCGGTACATAGACAAAGGGATGTTCCGGACACATGACAGGAAACAAGAAATGGATCACTGATTTTAAAGCTTTTGATGGACCCAAAGTCACATTTGGAGGAAAAGAAAACCCTGGCAAGATTAAGGGGGAAGGCACAATACTCAAAAACAATCTAAAGATTCAAAATGTGGCATATGTCAAGGGACTTAACTTCAATCTGATGAGCATCAGTCAATTCTGTGACAAAGGCTACAATGTGCACTTCAACAAAGAAGGATGCAAAGTGATTCACAGTCAAACAAACACAGTAGTTCTTGCAGGTAGAAGACAAGACAACATGTATGTGGTGGACTGGAGAACAGCCAAGGCAGAAACATGTCTACTTGTCAAGAATAAACAATCAACAAGCTGGATTTGGCACAGAAGATTAAATCACCCGAATTTCAAGACCATCAACAAACTATCAAAAAGCAAGTTAGTTGAAGGCCTCGCCAGAGATCACATTCAAGAAAGAGAGTCTATGTGATGCTTGTCGAAAGGAAAACAAATAAAAAGCTCATTCAAATCAAAGCCTCATCAATCTACAACAAGAGTTCTACATCTACCGCACATGGACTGTTTGGACCAAATCACTCCAAAGTAAGTGTGAGTGGTAAGAAATATACTCTTGTAGTGGTGGATGACTTCTCAAAATACACCTGGACCATCTTCATGAACAAGAAGAAAGAAACACTCAAGAAGCTACCGGACTTACCGAGAAGACTCCGAGAATGAAAAAGAGCTAAAAATTATCAAAATCGTATCGGATAGAGGCACCGAATTTCTAAATGAAATTATCGAACCTATTGTGAAGAAAATGGAGTACTACATCAACTATCTCAGCAGAACTCCACAACAAAATGGTGTAGCGAGAAAGAAGAAACGAGAACTCTCAAAGAAGCAATCGAGAACAATGATTGCCGAAGCATGCTTGCCAAAGAGATTTTGGGTCAAGCGACAAACACAAGATGCCATACACAAAACAGATCAATCATCAACAAACATCATGGAAAAACTCCATATGAATTATGGAATGGTAGAAAACCCAATATCTCATATTTTCATATGTTTGGATCAAAATGCTTTGTCTTGAACAGAATCATCTCGCATACCTTTGATGAGAAGGCCGATGAAGCAATCTTCATGGGATACTCGTACACCAAAGAAAGCATTCGCAGTACTAAATAAAAGAACATTGGTGATTGAAGAATCAATACATGTGGTTTTTGATGAACCATATACAAATGGTGAAGATCTTCAAGACCAAGAAGAGAAAGCCGCACGAGGCAAATCTATACAAATGCAACCATACCAAAATACTATCCCGAATCATCTTTTTGAAAATCAAGAGGAGCCACATATCAACACAACAGGAGAAGCACCTGAAATAGAGGTTCATGCTCAACATGAAGGTATGGAAGCACCAAGTGAAGATCAACTTCAACCAGACCTAAATTGGCTTAGAGACCATCCTGAAGAACAAGTCATTGGAGATATTCACACCGGAGTCGGAACAAGAAGACAACTGGAGCACCTGCTAACCTGCTTTCTATCACAAGTGGAACCCAAGACCATCGATGATGCAATCCAAGATGCAGATTGGATCACAGCCATGCAAGAAGAACTAAATGAATTTGAAAGAAATGAAGTCTGGGAACTTGTTGACAGACCTGAAATGGCCAACATCATTGGTGCAAAATGGGTATTCAGGAACAAGATGGATGAGCAAGGAACTGTTGTCAGAAACAAAGCAAGGCTAGTTGCAAAAGGATATTCCCAAGCTGAAGGAATAGATTATGATGAAACCTTTGCTCCAGTAGCAAGATTGGAAGCAATAAGACTTTTTCTAGCATTTGCTGCACATAAAGACTTCAAAGTCTATCAAATGGATGTCAAAAGTGCATTTCTAAACGGACTTTTGGAAGAAGAAGTTTATGTAGAACAACCTCCTGGATTTCAAATCAAAGGAAAAAGAAGACAAAGTATACAAACTCAAGAATGCCCTCTATGGCCTCAAACAGGCACCTAGAGCCTGGTATGAGACACTGTCACAATTTCTGATCAAGAATGGATTCAACAAAGGAACTATAGACAAAACTCTATTTAAACTAGAGGAAGGGGCAAGCACATTGCTAGTGCAAATCTATGTTGATGACATAATTTTTGGATCAGAAGATGAAAAGTTGTGTGAGAAATTTGCAAACCTAATGAAGAGCAAATTTCGGATGAGCATGATGGGAGAATTAAACTACTTCCTTGGCCTTCAAGTAAAGCAAATGAAGGATGGCATTTTCATTAGTCAAGCAAAATATACAAGAGATTTGATACACAAGTATGGGATGGATACAAGTGGCACAAACAGACACACCAATGTGTGCCGAGTCATACTTGGAAAAGATGAAGGAGGAAAAGATGTTGATCGAAAAATGTATAGAGGAATTATTGGATCATTATTATACTTAACTCGCAAGCGAGACCCGATATTGCATTTGCGGTAGGAGTGTGTGCTAGATTTCAAGCTCAACCAAAAGAATCACATCTTCTAGCGACTAAAAGGATAATCAAATACTTGAAACACACCATCAATGTTGGCATTTGGTACCCAAAAGATGGAGGATTTACACCGATATCATATTCGTACTCGACTATGCTTTGGATGCAAAATAGATAGAAAAATCACCTCGGAACATGCCAAATGCTAGGAACCGACTAGTCTCATGGTTCGACAAAAAAGCAAAACTCTATATCTACATCAACAAAAGCGAATATATAGCACAGGTAGTGTTGTGCACAAGTACCGTGGATAAGACAACAACTAAGGGACTATGGAATCGAAGAGAAAACAATCCCAATCATGTGTGACAACACAAGTGCAATATCTATTACGAGAAAATCCAAACATTGCATTCAAGAACAAAGCACATTGATGTAAGACATCATTTTATCGTAGACCATGTTGAAAAAGGAGATGTCATCCTAAAATACATATCCACCGAAGACCAACTGGCCGACATCTTCACTAAACCACTCGCTTATGAAAGATTTAGTATGTTGAGAACCGAGTTAGGGATGATTGAAATTGACTAAGTATCAACGAGCGGCTAACTGGAGTAATCGGCTAAGTGACTTCATCAATCGGTACAACCTTTGCCGTTACAGGAGATGTAGCGGGTAAGGCACTCGGTATCCAAAGCAGAGGTAACTTAACGATTGTTAGGAACAGCTTCAATGAAGCGACTCGGTGAAGAACTCATTGGACCGGTTAAGTGACCAAAGAAAGGCACTTCACCGAAATAAAGACTTGGACAAATTCAAAGTGTGAACAAAATCAATTCTGAATACACGTGGAGAATAAGGAAATTATGGAGGATTATTCAGTACACACGTGGCGATCACTTTATGATCATGGAGGTAATTATATTATTTTTTGAATTATAAACTCCTCGATTCACGGGCTCTATCATTACTTGCCTCAAACCACTCCCCCTCTACGCTCGAATATCGCGTTTTTCATACACAAAATCACGCCATTATGTCACTAAATCCTTCTATATTCAAACCACGTTCACACTACCCAAATCACACTATATAAACAATACTTAGAGATGTTCGTAAATCTTTACATACTTCGCAAATTACAAACCCTACTTTTTCTCAAAATATACTCCTCTAATCTTCCTCTACCTATCGATGGCTTCATCCTCCCAAATCACCGCTTACTCGAAAAATACTACGAAAAATCAATCATAACCGGCTCGTTTTTCAAGCCCGAGTACTATCTCTCTTATTGTGACAATGATGCACAAGCACGACGACTGGTCGATTGCTGTACAAATTTGGGGCTGATGACCTTTCTAAACCCCCCAATAACTGGTATCTGCTATGAGAATCTGATAGCATTTTGGAAAAACGCAAAGTTTATGCCCAAGACGAAGAAGACTGAAGTTGATCGCATCACAAGCTCCATCTTTGGAAAGCACATAGTCATCACGCCCGATACACTCAACAAGGTTTCGAACCTCCCCCAAATTGGTCCCGCAAATGTCAAGCTTGTGACGACGTACATCCCAAAATTCGGGGTGAAATAGCCAAACGCCCCAAGCCAAACAAAAAACGTACAATCTACCTAGATCAACGCTCAAACTTCCGTTTGCCGAATTTGCACCGGTCATCACCAAAAATAATGAAGGGAGAAAGGGGTCACCGGAAAACCTAACCGAGGTCGTGGATCAAACTCGATGGCCATAATCTACGAACGAATAAAGTTTGATTGGGCAACCTTCGTATTCAATCGATTGAAGGATCGTATTCAAAAGGAGATTGACTTATCAATCACCGGACCAAACAAGAGTTTGCGAGAAAAAGGGCGATTTCGGGAAAAGAAATCATACGGGTTCCCTCTTCAACATCTCGTTCAACGCCATGAAAGTACAACCCACAAATTTGCAGGTCCCACACAAGTCCAAAACAATGTTCACCTACATCAAGGCTTCCCCGAAGCCGAAACCCATTGCTTGGTCAAAAGAGGAAACAACCCGAATCCGGCGGATCGAGTGGGACGAAGAACCGGTCTCAAAAGGCACAAGTAGATACCACCGTGCCCAACACCAAAGAACTTAAATGAGCCTATGATATTAAGTGATGACACGTAAATAGAAGAAGAAAAGCAACGGGGAGGAAATTGTCTATCCGGAGGAGGGTGAGGAAGAATATAGAATCACCTCATCCGAAGAGGAAGAGATAGACGAGGCGTAAGATGAACACCTGAAGGTAAAGCCCATGCGACGATCGGGAAGATATGGGCATATCCGACGATGAACCGACCCTCCAGAAGTGCTTTTCAAAAGCATTGGTTCGGTTGACAAACAACTCGGTGAGCCACCGATAAAGCTCACTCACTCGAAATTGCCAACGCCCCCACAATTGCACAAGGGGAAAAAGAAGCAGATGAAGAAGTTCAATACCAACAACCTCCTCTAGATGAACCCGGTCCTACCGAGGCGAACAAGAAAAGTTGGAAGAAAAAGAAGAGGTTCAAAATGAGGAGGCGAGAGAAGGAAAAGAAAGAAAAAGAAGTTGAAGTGGAAACTGAGGAGCAGCAAGGTGAGGATGCTGAGAGTGAAAATGATGAGGATGAATAGGAGGTCCATGTGGCACCTGAAGAAATTGATCCAGAGAGAGTCTTCAATCTGGACATTCAACCCCTTATTGTGGACATGGAAAGGCAATATTACAAATAGGCAAAACCCGAAGCATGCCTTAAGGAGTGAAGCAACCTCCTTCAATCACAAGATTGAGGCTCTCATCGCCACATCAAAATCCAGGATGAAGTCATGGAGAGACAAGGAACTTAATTTGCAACTTACAACACCTCATCCCTCACCATGTCCAAACCAATCTTGAATTCCATGCCGAGACGGTTGACAACAATCTCAAGCCCTTGGTGGACACCCTCAATGCTCACACATCCAAAATTCAAAGCATCCGGATGAGATCATGGAGCATTCGGCAAGCAACCGGACTTTCTCATCAAAGTTGGTGAGGCCAACAACAAATTACTTGGAGAAAAGATTTGGCCCTCTCCCCGAGTCCGATGCAAAGAATTGCGGACCTTGAGGCACATTTTGATGCCGCCACAAAGGGGGAAGATAACTCAAAGCCCGAAAGCTCCAAAGTGGAAAGAGACAAGGCAAAAAGGCAAGGACAAAGAAAGGCAAGGGCATCGGTTTGAAGAAATGAAGAAGTAAACCAATTGCCTGTGCCTGTTGCTTAATTCAATTCAATTTATCTTATCATTTGTCTTTGTTCATTTAAAAGATGCAATATCTTATTGCCCTATGATGGAAGAATAAAATCATTAAGTTTTTAATCTGTTGACAATTATGAAATTTTTTGATTACTTATGTTCAGGCTTATGAGGGTTTTGGCATCATCAAAAAGGGGGAAATTGTTAGGAACATTTTATTATGTTTTGATGATGGCCATACTAGCTGTTATAGCAAGCCCGAAATAAGTTAGAATTCTCTCGTATAAGTCTTTACTTAGAGTCCGACATGTTGTATAAGTTGAGTCGACAAGTA
The DNA here is from genome assembly GCA_036785695.1 of Gentiana straminea. Classification (NCBI taxonomy): domain Eukaryota; kingdom Viridiplantae; phylum Streptophyta; class Magnoliopsida; order Gentianales; family Gentianaceae; genus Gentiana; species Gentiana straminea. The sequence goes on along the minus strand of JAVUPR010000413.1, from coordinate 1,215,040 downwards.
TTGTACTAGTTGGTAGGACGGCAAAATGAAAACGTACATTCGGCGAGTGAAGCCGACCAAGCACCAAGCAGAGATACGAGAGAAGGATTATGATCGACTTATAACCAAGGAAGTCTCGTGATGACCTTGGATAAGTCTAAGTTATGTTTCAAGGGATGAAACTCAATATTCCAATATGGTGTACACCGATCTCACCCAAATCGGGATCGGTGAAGTATAAAGATTCTCCCGAAACTAAAACAAAGAAGAAAACAAGAATCGGCCGAGTACACCGACCGTCGGCAAAGAGAAAACAAAACGGCGAAAAAAGAACTAACGGCTAAGTCGAAGGCTCACTCCACCGTTCTACGTACGGTGAAGAGACACTTACAAGATCGATTTAATATACATTGAAGATTCAGCAGATCATGCATTAAATGCACAATCATTAAAGGATCAATCAAGGACGGATTTTGTGCTATACATTTGAAAGAAGAGTCCGATCACTGAAATCAAAGAGAATACAATTAAGGGGGAATCAAGAATAAAATCAAGGATTATTCCCTCATTAATATAGCCAACGGACGGAATTTCAAAATCAAGGCTATTCAAGGCTATAAATAGAAGGCATTGACGAAAAAAAGAAATAACGATCAAGAAAAGAAAGAAAGCGTAAACTCTGTCAATTAGAAAAGCCTTCTCTCGAACTTACAAGGATACATCTAGTGATCAACTCAAATATCGAACTACAAAGTCATATTCGAATTGAGATTGATCAAGCAAGTGCGTGAATCACATTCACATCAAACCGAAGCAACCGAATCGAGAGGCAATCGAGAAGGAGTTGAAACCGTGATAGTTTGTTGAAGGATTTTGATCTCAAGGAGCAGAGAAAAGGAAGACCGAATCACCGAAGCCGTTGCGATCAAGGAGTGATAGTCTTGTAGATTGTGAAGCTTGGGAAGCCAAGGACAATCATACTTGTTGTATCTGTGGAAACAATAGTGAATTCCTCCGATCATCACGGGAGAAGAGTGGATTAAGGGATTACACCACCCCGAACCACTATAAGCCTTGTGTCAATTTAATTTCGCAATTTACTTTACAAAGACTTATTTAAATTGCCTACATCATAACACATATCTGTGATTGTCTAAATTGATTTGAAAACAATATAGTAAGAAGGGACTTATCCGCTGCTCAAAAGCTTTTAAAACTCAAGAAAAGTTTTTGAAACTCCACTATAGTCATTCACCCCCCCTCTGACTATAGTTTCACCCTTCTCTGGGACCAACAATGTGTTTGTAGGGAATGAAGATGGTGTTATGGGGTATAGAATATGGTCACCAGTTGAAAACAGGTTTATACTTAGCATGAGCGTAATATTTGATGAAAACTTTATGCTTAACTCATCTGTGAAAGTCTCATCTGAATCTAAAATCAGAGTTGAATCTAATACTGGGAGTTTTGATAAACAGGTGGGGTTTCATGTTAAATCAATTAAGATGCATCAATCAGCTAAAAACTGTCAACACTCATCTGACCTGGTCGAACTAGAGCCGAATCCAAATCAGTCTGCTTAACAGGGTTCAACTATATCTCAAACATCTGAAGCTAGCCAGCAGAGTATTGCTCTTGGCAGAGCTAGAAGGACGAATGTTGGATCTCCTGAGAGGTATGGGGTTGAGGACATAGTTGGATATGCACTTCAGGTTGTAAATATGTAGATGGATCTGAGCCATCCATTTACTGGGAAGTTATGGCATATTCTGAGGAATCTCGATGGCTTGCTGCCATGGGAGATGAGATAGAGTCATTACTGAAGAATCGGACTTAGGATCTGGTCAAACAATCACAATAAATGAGGATAGTCATTTGTAAATAGATCTTCAAGAAAAATGAAAGAATGTCATCAGCCGATTGAGGGCATCAAGTATAACATATTTTTAGTTACAAAAGGGTGAGAGTGGGTGGACTATGATGAGATATTCTCACCGGTAGTCAGACACACTTCCATCAGGGTGCTTCAAGTAATGGTTGCACATCATAATCTTGAACTTGAGCAGCTAGATGTGAAGAGAGCCTTTTCTAAAGGGTGATGTAGATAAGGAGATATACATGACTCAGCCAGAGGGGTTCCAAGTTCCTGGAAAAGAAGGGTATGTTTGCAAGTTGATGAAGTCCTTATATGGACTTAAACAACCTCCAAGGCAGTGGTACAAGAGGTTTGACAACTATATGATCCAGCAAGGATATGACACAGAAATCCATTTGATTGTTAAGTGTGTCACAACAAGCTGAAGGATGGCCCATTCATCTAAATGGTTTCTTATGTTGATGATATGTTGATAGCAGTTGTGAACAAGTCTGATATTCAAAATTTTAAAGATCTTTTCAGTGCTGAATTTGAGACGAAGGATTTGGGTGCGGCAAAGAAAATTCTGTGGAAAGAAATCGATAGAGTGATGATGCTCTAAATTGTACCAATAATTATACCTATATTCACCATGAATTCTGCTCAAGAGAGGATAGATAGGCTTGTTATTGCTTAGAATATATGTTAAATGCTATGTGAGTGTTTTCAGGATCGTAATTCTGCGTCTATGCTATTTTCCCGATGTTTTGGTATTGTTTTGTCTCGTTTTGCGTGTTTTATAGGATGTACCGAAACTGGAGCATTGGAGAATGGATCTAGACCAAAATGAGTGCATTGGGCTGAGTGATTGAAGTCCAAGAAGAAGCCTGCTGAAGAAAAAGAAGAATAGAAGGCCCGGTAACCCGAAGGTTAGGCCCGGTAAACCGGCGTCTTGTGGAACACGAAATTGATTCTGCCGTATTGTCTAAGTCGGTTAGGGTTTTAGAGAGTCTTAAGTCAGTCATTGTATCTATATAAGGCCGCATTATTAGATTATTGCATAAGTTTTCATAAGCACTCAATTATATTCAATTTTATTATACAATTATTGTGAAATAAAGTTTTCTTGAGCTTTGGAGAGTTGTTTTTGGTTTCCTCCCTTCTTCCATTATCTCTAGCTTGAGTAGATCGAGCTAGATCTCCATTGTTGAAGGTATGAAGCTTTGAACGTTCCTTTTTGTCTTCAATATGGTAGATCTGTTCGTATTTACGTGTTTTAATTAATCTGCATGTTTAACAACCCCACAATTTACTTAAATTAATCGTACCGAGCAATGTAGATCCAGAAATTAGGAAACGCCTCCCCCGGTAAACCGGCGGTCTATACCTGTTTACCGAGGCATATTTTAGAAAACCTAAACTGGGATTCACTACAGCTACATTGATTGGCAGTAATAATTAAAACGAGTAATAGGTCTGGCCAATCTAGTATTCGTAATTTGTAAATTAACATGAAGGACCGCAAGTGAAGTGTTAATCAGGACATAGTCTTGATGGACCCTAGCAACGTGCTGGTCAATGTCGACAGCTGTCTAGGCGGGTTAGCGGTATGAGGTAACGCTCAATATCGGCAGTTCTAGTTCTTTCTGCGTATGGGCTATTACGGACAATTAAGGAGGGTAGCTTGCGTATATATTGTCTACTGCCATTCTCGGAGTAGATAAGAGTAGGAATTGCACCCATAGCTGATAAATATGATAATAATCATTAAAGGCTCACGATTAATCTAAGGAAATTATGTGGGGAAGTAAACATAACGATTAACTAATCCAAGTTAGTAGATCGGTGAGGAGAGGGAGAGGTATACCCTGTTTGTTTTCTTTTATGTTATTGTTGGTCAATGACCGCCTCTATGTTGCTTCTTAATTAGGTTAGAATCGTTTATACTTATAGGTTGCATTGTCTCTGTGGGATCGACCTTGACTTGCATTTACTATACTGCGATGTACCTAGTATTCTTACTAGTAATATCGACGTTAGTGACTTACACGTGATCAAGATTTTTGGCGCCGTTGCCGGGGACAATAGCCAATTTTTAAATATAAAAGTTTTAATTCTAATTAAGAAGTCGTTCTTCTTTTATTTTATTTTATTTTGAGTCTTGAGTTGTTCTGTATCAATCCTGCACATGTTAAACTGCTAGAAAGAGAAAATTCAGGGCCGGTATCCCGAAGGTAACCTCCGAGTTACCAAGGCCTAAAAAATCAATTTCTAGACAGTTCCAGTTATTCTGTGTTATTCCTTATTGATTTTAGTTAGTAGGTCCGCAACAGTCGGGATCACACCCAGCTGAAGCGGAAGTTGCTAACCTTTTCTTTGTTTTATTTTGTCTTTTTGCAGTTTGATCAGAACACTTCAGAGATTTGATCCATTCAGAGTTGACAAAAAGCACACACTAGTCAAACAATATGCCTAGAACAATCTTGAACATCACATCGATTTCCATGTATCTCGGAACTGAAGCACGAGAGCATTATGAGACTATAAAGAAACGGTTGGAAAAAGAGGAAAAAAACAATCAAGCAAGAGCCTGAAGATGACCTTAAGGAGTATAGCACATATCGCCCAGGTGAGTTTCCTTGCGAATTAATTGATATATCATCTTCGGATTATGATTTTGATGATCTTGAAGAGGATCCTGATATGATGTTTTTTGAGCCTTAGGATTACCCAGACTCAGACACCGTGGTAAAGTTAGGAGACCCTGGCACGTTCAGACTCCATATTTCTATTAATGGAATATCCGTAGGATTAGGTCTCTGCGACTCTGGCTCAAGTTGCAATATTCTACCTTTTTCCCTCTGTTAGAAGATCAAGCTTCCGGGCGTAATAAATCAAACCAGGACCATGACCTTCGTAGATAGAACCAGAGACATGCCTGCTGGTTTGCTTAAGAATTGCACAATTAAGGCAGGAGGGTTCACATATCCCATTGACTTCACGGTCATAGATGTACCTGAGGACCCTAGTGCCCCAGTTCTCTTAGGACGACCTTTCTTATGAACGAGTAGGGCGGTTATGGATTTTGATAAAGGGGAGATCACTCTAAGATTGAATAATGATGCTATATCTTTTAGGATCTTAGAACCCCTAGAAAACCGACCGGAGAGTTGTAAGATGACGTATGCTTCAGGGAAGGTGGAGATCTTGGAAATCGAAGGGCATAAACATAGAGAGGTTGTCATAGAAACCGTTGAGCAAGAGTTTATGAGATTAGGACCACGACAAGATGCTCACGGAAGCCAGTCCTTCCGAGTTGCATAGTGAAAGAATCGAGCTAAAAATGGAAAACGTGGAGTCCTTGAGTTTAAAGTCTAAATCTCGATGCAGAGGCAGACCCAGCACACAAGCTAAGAGAGAGAGGCATGCTAGGAAGAGGGCTCAAAAAGGATCTTTAAAAATGCAAACCTCTGGAGCGAAAGTTTGGCGAGTTAAAGCTCCAACCCTTGATTGATCGGAGATCTGAAGAAAGTCGAGCTGGCGACTATAAACTCAGAACTATCTCTTCAAACCCTTAGGTAGTTTAGGAATGAATAAAACTAGCCAGATGAAGGGACGAGCTTTTTTTTCATCCCACCACAAACTTAGGCTTTAAACCGAATGGTTGTGGAAAGGTTTTTTTTACCTCGTTGCGGATTCTAGTGAAGTAGGTTAGGTTTTGAGTCGGAAATAACAATTGAAGAATAAAAGGGTAGTCAATTTGAGGTCAGAAATTGAGCAGAAAGGTTGAGTAAGAAGTGCAGCAAAGGCAGATCAAAAATCTGGGGAAAAGATACCACCGGTATCTCGAGGGTAACCTCCGGGTTACCGAGGCTTGATTTTCAGATATCTGAACGTCAGTTCATAAAGCTGAATTTTTAGAGACACGCGGAGGACACACGTTGCACCAGATACGGCCAGTCAGCAGAAACCAAACCATTTTTCCCTCTTTTCAAAATTTTCATCCTTTCCCACACTCCACCATAACTCCACCTCAATCCCATCAATCACCTCCTCAAATCCCTCACCCTGATAACTTCTCTACCCACAATCCCACTAAAACCATCCACATCCACTCCATTCTTCCTATTTAAACCACCCCTTCATCACCATTAACATCATTCTTATCATTTTCATCTCTTTCATTCACCAAACTTCTCCCATTTCTTCCTTCTTCATAAAATTCGGCCACCATCACCACTATAACCAACGAATTTCTTCCATTTTCCAAACCCTAAATACCTACTTTCCAACCCTGTTGCGGATTTGTATTGTTGATGCAACAGTGTAGTGCTGAAAATTTTCTTCTGTTATCATCAGAGGCAAAGTCCCAGAAGAAATCCAGAAAAATTTAGGCCGGTAAACCGAACCCCACCTCCGGTTTACTGAGGGTTGTTTTCCAGAAACAGCTTCTATTTCAGGTTTTCTATTCATTCAGGATGGGTCATAAGCGTCAACGGTCAGCTGTTCGTCCCAGTGGATATCAGACAGTGTATGGAGATGCCAATCCGTTGATAGACGGGGTTGCGCAGTTCCATTCATTAGCTATTTACGAGTCGTTCCGAGGCCATTGGAACGCAAGGCTAGTGGCTCGAGAACGAGGGGTAGATTTGGAGGACTGCGGGTCGATATTGCCGGAGGCTCTACAAGCACAAGATTTACTGGACATGGCTGAGGCACCGGCAAGGTTCAACGCCATGGTGCTAAGAGAGTTTTATGCATACGTTTCGCATAACCCCGGAGCCACATTTGCTATGGTCCGAGGAGTTAAGGTTGATTTTTCTATCGAGCGGATCAACACTCACTTTGGGGTTAGAAATCCACCGGTGGGCCCGGATGAATACACATCCTCGAGCAATATTGCCGATCTCGAGAGGATGGATATGGTTGCTGCTTTCCTAGGGGTGCAATGGAAGCGTAATCCTGCTGGAGCCCCCACCATCTTTCTAGAGAATGATTTATCTTGGGACCAGAAGATGGTCAATCGATTTGTTTGTGCTCGCCTTCTTCCGACGAAGCACACGGTCTCTGTCACCACTTCAAGGGCAGAGTTAATGTTCTATCTATAGACGGGTGCCCCTATCAACATCGGTTTACTGATGCAAAGCCGTATCCATGAGCTTGCCGCCATTTCTGAGCGAGAGCTGCTACCTTACGGGCCGATGATTGATATGTTTGCTCTAGAGGCCGAGGTGAAGATGCTTGTCAGCGATGATTGGGAAGATCCCGAGCCGCAACTTAGTTCGCAATCCAGTCTCGAGAGTACAGAGACGGGTTAGAGCAGAGAGGGAGCGTACTCTGGTGCTGGGAGCACCGAAGACTCAGCGAGCCTTGCTGGAGGAGCACTCACGAGAAATTGTGAGTCTCCATAGCAAGATGGATCGAATTATTGCCTTTTTCGGAGTTCCGCCTGCTACCCCGCCACCTAGGACTACCCCACGTCATAGAGCATCCTCTTCAGCCGCCGCCACCTCAAGTTCTGTACCACCTCCCGGTTTTGAGCCTAGAGACGACTGGGAGGGTGATTCTGATAAGGACTAGCTTTTATTTCTTTTTATTGTTGTTTTCCATTTTTCTTGTTTTTATTCTATTTTCTTATCCTACTTAGTTGATGTAGCAGAATATTATTAATATAATAATTTTGTCGGCTTAATTTGTTTTAGAGTTATTATTTTTTCTTTTACTGCCGCATTTTTGTTATATAGTTTCTTGTCACCAATATTCTTCTTGGTTTGTTTGAGATATTCAGCGCAGATTCTTCATGGACTACTTACAAGAGCACGATGATTTATGCGACGATCCGATTCTTATTTGGTTCCGCCCTTAACCGAAGCTAAGTTCCTTTTTGTTTTTCATTTCTCATCTCGCACATTAGGGACAATGTTTCGATTAAGTGGGGGGTAGAGGAACGTCACTTAGCTTCTTAGCATTATATTCCATTAATTGCGTGATTGTCTTGATTCTCTTTGATGCACGATTCACCACTTAGACTTTGATTCCTTTCGACAGAATTTCAAAAAATAATGATATATTTGATCTTTTCGAGTTAATTGACTTCATCGTTGTTTTACTTTGTACGAGTAAGAGAAAGTGTCCACTTCTGAAGTAGTGGCGTATTAAGCGCATATTCTATTATGAGCCACCATTTTAAGCACGTATAACTCACTTCCCTTGGTGTGTAGTCGATAGCACATTGCTTGACTAGAGTTGACCCTGGCTTTATCACGAATCATGTTTCACTTACGCTTAGAAAGGCAATGGAATTTCGGATTCGGTAGTTTATCATGAGTAGGGCCGTGAGGATAGTTAAATCAATAAGAGTTCACCCGCCAAGAAAGAGAAGTGCATTGAAATATATACATCTATATTCTCTTTGGCAATATCTTAGTCGATGGAGCGTAAGACGCACGAATTTTGCATAGACCGATAAACGTGAGCCTAAAAGTAATATACGCTCGGTTCTCGATCCGTCTTGCCAGCTTAATTAATTAACAAATACATGTTCGAGACTGGTTAGTTCGACTACGGGTTGACGTAATGTGAGATTGTCAGCATTTCTAAGCGGTTGTGAAAGTTATTGCACACACACATTGGCTCATGACCTGAATAGTGTTTAATATGTTACTGATGGATATGAGTGGCATGATCTTGATATTGGCTTAGTGAGGCATAGTTGTTTTTAATTAACCTGTACGTATATTGATCAGAGTGTTATTTTCTTTTCACCTTTTTGCTCGGGACGATCAAAAGCTAGGTGGGGGGTAGTTGATGACGCTCTAAATGGTACCAATAATTATACTTATATTCACCTCAAATTCTACTCAAGAGAGGATAGATAGGCTCGTTATTGCTTAGAATATATGTTAAATGCTATGTGAGTGTTTCTATGATCGTAATTCTGCATCTATGCTATTTTCCCGATGTTTTGGTATTGTTTTGCCTCGTTTTGCATGTTTTATAGGATGTACCGAAACTGGAGCATTAGAGAACGGATCTGGACCAAAAGAAGTGCATTGGGCTGAGTGATTGAAGTCCAAGAAGAAGACTGCTGAAGAAAAAGAAGAATAGAAGGCCCGGTAACCCGGAGGTTTGGCCCGGTAAACCGGCATCTTGTGGAACACGAAATTGATTTTGCTGCATTGTCTAAGTCGGTTAGGGTCTTAGAGAGTCTTAAGTCGGTCATTGTATCTATATAAGGCCGCATTATCAGATTATTGCATAAGTTCTCATAAGCACTCAATTATATTCAATTTTATTATACAATTATTATGAAATAAAGTTTTCTTGAGCTTTGGAGAGTTGTTTTTGGTTTCCTCCCTTCTTCCATCATCTCTAGCTTGAGTAGATCGAGCTAGATCTCCATTGTTGAAGGTATGAAGCTTTGAACGTTACTTTTTGTCTTCAATATGGTAGATCTGTTCGTATTTATGTGTTTTAATTAATCTGCATGTTTAACAACCCCATAATTTACTTATTTTAATCGTACTGAGCAATGTAGATCCAGAAATTAGGAAAAGCTGCCCCGGTAAACCGGTGGTCTATACCGGTTTACCGAGGCATATTTTAGAAAACCTATACTGGGATTAACAACAGCTACGTTGATCGGCAGTAATAATTAAAACGAGTAATAGGTCTGGCCAATCTAGTATTCGTAATTCGTAAATTAACATGAAGGACTGCAAGTGAAGTGTTAATTAGGACATAGTTTTGATGGACCCTAGGAACGTGCTGGTCAATGTCGACAACTGTCTAGGCGGGTTAGCAGTATGAGGTAACGCTCAATATCGGCAGTTCTAGTTCTTTATGCGTATGGGCTATTACGGACCAATTAAGGAGGGTATCTTGCGTATAGATTGTCTACTGCCATTGTCGGAGTAGATAAGAGTAGGAATTGCACCCGTAGCTGATAAATATGATAATAATCATTAAAGGCTCACGATTAATCTAAGGAAATTATGTGGGGAAGTAAACATAATGATTAACTAATCCAAGTTAGTAGATCGGTGAGGAGAGGGAGAGGTATACCCTGTTTGTTTTCTTTTATGTTATTGTTGGTCAATGACCGCCTCTATGTTGCTTCTTAATTAGGTTAGAATCGTTTATACTTATAAGTTGCATTGTCTCTGTGGGATCGACCTTGACTCGCATTTACTATCCTGCTGATATGCTCACCAAGTCTGTTTAGAAGGGCAATTTTCAGTTGCGTCTAGATTTTCTTAACATCCAAAACTGTTAATCTGTTGTCTGATAAGACAAGTCTGAAGAAGAGGAATTTGGTTTTGTACATCTGGAATTAATGAGTGAATCTGTTACATTACATTTGGTTATGCATCTTGTTGAATGACAGTTCAAGACTTGGTGGTTTGTTAGTCAAGGGTGACTTGATCCCTGTGTCTGAATATGTCAAAGCAGAAATCTAGAAGACTCAGTTGAAGTGGTGTATTCAAGTTTGGGAAGTTCAGCTGAAGTGGTGTTCAGCTAAATTCTGTGTTCAGTTGATATGATCTCGGTTGAAGTATGGTGCTCACATCTGAATCAACTTTGAGTTTGAATGTTGTACATCTGGTGGGCTTCGTCTGAATTCTGTGAAGACCAAATCTGGGGTATTTTTGGGAAATACTCAGTTGGACATTAGGGCGGCTAAACAGGGCCCTAAGGTTATTAAGACCATCAGTTATTCAGTTATTGTAATCAACAGACGGTATCTTTGTAAATTTTTATACATAATAAATATCATCTTTTCTGTTCATGGACTAGCCGACATATTGCCGGAAACCATGTTAAATCGTTGTGTTCTTCTTGTTTATGTTCTTGTGTGTGTGTTTACGTTTGGAATTGCTTCTGTTATTTTTGGTCCATTCTTGCAATCTATTACAACAATTACGTTACATATGTCATGATTACGATCGCTACTACTACATAAACCTTTCCACAATGGATCAGATATAACCCAATTTATATAATGTGAAGTACTTAATTCTCCGACGATTTATTGACTTAGGCATCAAAAATACTTCACAAAGAGACCTATCTCTCTTTTAAGGCCTTTTTAAGGTGGTTCGAGGCTTGAAGCATCATTGAGGGATCGAATATCATCATAAATGTAAGGAAATCAAGAGACATATACACGCGAATACTTAAAATTTTGATTTGATTAACCCGAATCATCTCCATTGAAGACAATAAAATACATGTAGAAGAGTAGAGCTATAATTGTTACCCAACAATGATTGAGAAAAACATAAAAAATAACATAAAATCATTCGGGTTGTTCATTAATCCAAAAGCTGTCGGCATGTCTAGTCTCTAACAGAAATTCACACGAACATAGTCGTCCAGACGGAAAACGGTGATTGTTAGGTCTCACTTTTCTTCTCCCTCGTGTAATATGCAACGCTACATTTTTGCGGTGAAAGTGAAGAACAATTTTTCTCTTACTCTAATTGTTTTGGGCGAAAAACAATTTCTCCCCTCAAAGGGGTTTTTATTTGTACAGAGTTGATCTATTTGTATCACACTATTTATGCACCACAGTATAATTGACTCGTGAAAGTCAAATATATGGGGAAACATACGATCCTGCGAAAGTCAAATCAGGATCGACAGTGGTGGAAGTCGCATGTTGCCTCATATATTCGACTTTCATACGGTCAATTTTGTGAAAATTATGTGGTGCAGCGGCAGATGTTAGACAACGACTAGATCAGTAATGGTGCGAATAAGAGCCCCCGCTCAAAACACCCTAAATATACATGCCTGATTTTCAAACTCGCAAAACAAACACACCAACCCCCAACCCCCCCCCCCCCCCCCCCCCCCCCCAAGGAGAAAAAACAAAAAAAATTTGACATGTAATAACAAAAAAAAATGGAGGATTTTGGTCGCCTTTAATTCTAACTCTTTCTCCGAACTAAATTTTTTCCCATTCGAATCATTAAGTCATAATTTTCGATCTACATCGTTCAAAAATTACAGTGACATGGTACTAGAGTCAGTGGCGGCTCTACAGATATCAATGGGGGTGTGTCCGACCCACTAAAATAAAAATATTATGTATAAATAGTAGAGAATATTTTTTATAAACACACATATATGTGGAATTGACCCCCTTTTTTTTATATATTGACCCATGCATTTATCTATTGCCTCATAATTACATGTATAGAACTGAATATTTAAACATATGTGTGATACGAGAAAAAAAAAATTGATAAATTTATGACCCACGTCACCGACCCCTGACCAGAACCCTTTGGATTGCAATTACCAACCCCAATCTTTTCATGGAAAAATTCTGAAAAGTCCAAGTTGAATATCTTTACTAAATCAACCTTAAAAAGTGAATGTTTTTTTGAGAGATCGAGGGAAAAGGACAAAAAAAGATTATAAAATGAATAAATAAGGCACACCATTTTTCTAGTTGCAAAAAATACAAACAATTTCAGACGGGCAAGAATATCCCTTTAAAAAGGGACGCGCATATCTTTCAGTTTTAATCCGCTTCCAGCTTCAGCCTTCAGGTTTGTTTGGTTTTTTTTTTTTTTTTTTCCAAACACCCGTAACTTTTGATTTATAACTCCGATCATCGAAATTTTTTCACCAAAATTCATTTTTTTTTTTTTTCTTTAATTTGAGCCCAAATACGATACCTTTCTGACGTAAATTTTGAAAGCCGAAAAAATATTTCCAAGCGTTTTTCTTATAAACGACCGTAACTTTTGATTTAGAACACCGATCATCAAAATTGTTTCACCAAAGTTCATAAAAAAAAAATTATCTTCATTTTGAGACCTCATTTGATATCTTTTCGACGTAGTATTTGAAAGCCGAATTTAATCGCAGCATTTACACTAACACAAAGTCGATGCTTGATATCGATATCGGTATCGATATCGGCTCATTTAAGGCTTAATTCATGTGACTACTTCAAGGCACACATATCTGGCTCATATAAGGCTCATTTAAGGCTTAATTCAAGGGACACGATATCATATCTGGCTCATATAAGGCACACAATATCACTAACAGTATCATATAAGGCACACAATATCAGTAACAGTATCAGTATTAGTAAACAGTATCAGTATTAATACACAGTATCAGGATCATATAAGGCTTAATTCAAGGAACTACTTGAATAAGTTGAAAGAAGTTGTAAGTGAAGAAAAAGGAAGTATATTAGCAAAGACAAATGAAAAGTAGCACATTAATCATCATCAATAGCACATTGCATTCTCAGATGAAAGAAAAAGGAGTCATATGAGAAAAATATCACGGAGCATGTCCCAAACAAGTGCACGTAATCAGCTGTTTATAAAAGACCTACATCAGCAGTGTGTTCAAAGAAAACAACACCGTTGATAGGAAAAATGGTACACACCTATAAAAAGAAAAACAAATGGTACACAGAAACACTATCAAAGGATCTATACACATTTGTAAGATACTCCAATATCAAAACCTTCAAAATCAGGTATTTTAGATTTCAAAATTACATTCAAATTACATTTTCTCCTTCAGATAAAATTTTATTTTTTTATAGCAAAAAAGGAATGAGGCGAGTTCTTACACTATATACAAGGTCTAAGAAATTCACACATTCTAAACAATTATGTTTCTTAAAAAAACAATTATGAATACTAAATAGATTGCAAGTATAGTCTTGCAGGAGAGGGAAAAAAAGGCAACGGCAGAGGTGTCTTGATTCTTGAACAAAATGACCCCAGTTACTTGATCGTCTTTACCCAAAACAATGATACAATTACTTGATCATCTTTACCCAAAGCTTTAAAACTCTGTTTAGATTTCTAAGAATCAATCACTTATCATGCTCTTCTTTTAAACCTTTCTTGTGTATATATTTCTTTCCTTCAACTTCTGCTGAGCCATCATATTTGTCTGCATATATGTATCATCTTTACCCAAAGATTTATCATAACAACAATGAAAATGACGATAAAAATTAGTACGATTCTCCAAGCTGATGCCGAAATTAAGGACGACATTGCACAACCTCATCCCCTTTCTCCACTCTTCTCACACCACTATACAATCCCTGTACAAGAAATCCGATAATTATTCATGATAATGCAGCATCCATAAGGTACGTGACTCATCACTGCTGCCATAATTGGCCAAGAAATTGAATTATTGGTGGATCTGCGGCTTTGGTGGTGTTATGGCTAGAATTGGAGATGAAGAAAGGGGGTTGTGTTCTTGAAGCAACGATGTTAAGGATTCTGGGAAATTAGGGGAATGGGTTACGACTTACGAGAATGAAAGATAAAACAAAATTAAGGGTAATTTAGTCCGTCTAAAATTATTTCTCCTTATTACAATAAAAAAAAAAAAAAGATGTGGGGATTAATGCTTAATTAAGAGGGAAAAAGTGGATTTATAACTAATTTTTTTCTTTTTTTTTTATTTTCTTTTTCTTTTTAGCCTTTAAGTTGTCCACAACTTCATTTGTCATTCGATTCATTAAGTTTTTTTTTTTTTTTTTTTTTCAATCCATTTTTTTCAATCCAATCATATTAACATTATATCTATAAAAGTCAAAATAATTGAAAAGATAAAAAAAATAAAAAATAAAAAATAAAAAGGGACAACTAGAATGAAAATTGGTGGAAAAGGACAAAAGATATTTAAAATGACAAAATTACCCTCGTCAAATTTAACGAATTCAATTCCACTGTCAAGCAAATCCACAAAATATAATCCACTAAACATTTTAATATCGAACAAATCATTACTAAACAAATCCACTAAAACAAAGCAAAAACAAAAAACATAAGAGGGGCATAATCGTCCAGTGGAATGATAATTTGTCTATTTTCACCATTTTCCAATTCCACTGGACTAAATACTCATTTCCACTTGAAATTTGTCTTTTTTAACATTTGTCTAAAATAAAAACTGGATAGATTTGACAGGATCCATATATATAACTCTACAAAACAGTCGATTTTCTTTAGGGGTGTACATAGTCCAGCCCGGTCAGTTTTTTGTAATTTTCCGGACTGAACTGTACCGACGGTTTTCATTTTTTCTAAACTGATCGAACTGCTCAATAATCTGAACTGAATTGGACCAATACAGTCTGGTTCAGTCCAGTTTCGGTTTTTCAACTGTTTTTAAATTTCCATAAAAACCTAAAAGCTCCCAGTTGAATTTGTCCCAATCAATGTGCATTTCAATAACACATCCAGATGAAACTTGCTATGCCAATATACTAAGCACAAAGAAACATAAGGATTGTTTCTTTGACAACCGATAAATACAAAAATCGTCTTAATAACTACTTCAGCACAAATTAAACAAAGAATGCTTTTAACGCAACTTGCATTTTTTCAACACAAACTAAAGCCCAACAATGAAGCGGGGAACACAACACTCCCCGCATATATACAACTCTGAAAAAAACACAGGAAAACAAAGAATTGTTGCCGAATATGGAGTAGGAAAATTTCAGATACATGACAATGGTGGGATCGCAAAGAGAGAGTGATACTTACTCAAAGTATATGACCGAAGGTGGCCGGAAAATCTGCTTTCCAGAGCGGCTGAACTTGAAACAGTGCACATCATAAGCCAAGGGTCGGGTATGAAGAATTGAAGACTCAAAACTCTTTAGAATGCATAGCGGCAACATGTTTTCAGTCATGTTTAGGTTTAGGGTATTGAAATTATATTTATATAACATACATATATTTAATTATATATTATATTTCGGTTCGGTTCGGGTTATACCCGGTTTTTTCCTACATAACCGAAAATTGGACTGTTTGTCCGTTTCGGTTTTTATCTAATAAAAAAACCAATTGGAAAATGCTCCATACCTTTTTGTGTTGTGTATGGAAGTGCTCAGTATGCGGATAAATGACGCCGTCGATTCAGGTAGCTGGAAGCCGTTGCGGATATCGAAAAATGGGCCACCAATTTCCCACATCTTTTTTGCTGATGACCTCCTTCTGTTTGGTGAAGCAACTGAGAAACATGCTAAAGGGATGGAAGAAGTTTTGCAATATTTTTGCGGTTGTTCGGGCCAAAAGGTTAGTCTATCAAAGTCACGGTTCTTCACCTCTAGCAATGTTGGCACAGTTGTTCGCAATAATATTGCTACAGCTCTCTCTATGCAGTATGCCCCGTCTCTTGGAAGCTATCTAGGGGTACTCAAGGTGGCTCATTTCACACCACTTATTGACAGAATGAAGACTAAATTGGCATCCCGGAACTCTAAAGCCCTATCTAAAGCGAGCGAAACATTTTAATTAAAAGCTCCTTGGCGTCCCGGGCGTATTACCGGATGCGATTTTTAAGCCGCAATCTCTACTATAGAAGCAATGGAACGAATTTGTAGGGACTTTCTTTGGGGGGATGAGGAGGGTTCGCGAAAAATGCATACAATCTCCTGGGATAAAATCTGTAAACCTAAAGAAGTTGGCGGACTAGGCATACGTAAATTGAACGAGATGAACTTGGCTTTATTGGGGAAGTTACTATGGCAATTGTTGCACCATAAAGAGAAGCTTTGGGTCCGGGTTTTGTCCTATAAATATGTCGAGCTGTCGGCGAATCCCAAACCCGGATGTTCACCTATATGGCGAGGCATATGTAAAGCATATTCGACTCTGTGGAAAGGCTTGGAAGTGTCCCAAGAGGGTGTGACGTGGAAAGACGAAAATAAAGGTAACTATACAGTTGCGTCCGGATACATGTTCCAAACCATGGGGTGTGACCAAGGCTTTAATATTGCAAGCGAGGATCCTTCTTGGAACCGGATTTGGGGCTTAAAAGGCCCAGCTCGAGGTAACTTTTTGCTATGGACTATGAAACACGAAGCTCTACCGGTGTATGAGTTTCTTGCAAAGAGGCATATAATCCCTTCCCCGGATTGTCCTCTTTGTGGAATGGAATCGGAGTCCCCCCTCCATGCTTTGAGAGATTGTAGTTGGGCAATGCATGTGTGGTGTATCTTGACCCCCAGGGATCATTGGGCAACGTTCTTTGGAGCTTGTACGATTGATGATTGGATAAATGTGAACATTAATCGATCCAGCCGATCTTTTATTGGTTTGTCGGATTGGAAATATACGTGGAGAGAAGCAGTTTATGGCATTTGGCTTTGGAGGAACCGAGCTTTGCACAACTCGGAGGAAGAGAGGCCCCCAGCCTTCATATTTGCATCTCAGACGGTAGAACGGGCGAAGAATTTACGACTTGCTTGGCAGGATTTAGATTAGTAAATAGTCTATTTTTGTCGATTTGTTGCTGTTTTGGCGCACAAAACTTTCTACCTGATTCAGACCTGTTAAAGGCTTTCTAATTAATAAAGTGCTCGTTTTGAAAGAAAAAAAAAAAAAACCAATTGGAAAACTGCGGTTTATGATTTTCGGTTCGGTTCGGTTCAATCCGGTCAGTTAGTCCAGTTTTCCAATTTATCTGTACACCCCTAATTTTCTTGATGAAATTTGATGATTTATGTTGTTGTAAGTGGAGATCCTGACGGTTTCTTCACTTTATATTTTAGGTGGTACTCTTCTGTTGCTTCTACTCCCAGATCTTCCATTGTTTGAGAAATTTACTTTGAATTAGATTTAACGTCTTTTCTAGATTTCCAAGCTTAACTTTCCCATTCCGTCCAAATTTGGGCGAAACGTCTAAATTTAGACGGAATTCGTCATAATTCGTACGGATTTCGTTCAAATTTGGTCAGTGAATGGATTAGGACGAAAAAGAATCCAAATTTGGACGGTTTGACTAGTATTTAGACGGAGAACCTGAAAAAAAATGTCATAAAATTTTTGACCTGAAAAAAAATATCAGACGTTACAGTAGCCTGATTTACCAATTTCCCGATTTTCTTTAGGTAATTGTCCAATGAAGGGAAAATGGCATAATTATCCATAATATTCAATCCACCGGTTTAAATGTCCATTAAAACTTGTATTTTTATTTTTTTTTTGTTTGTTTGTATAATCGTTTTCTACCAGTTACATTGTTCATTGTTGTCTAATGAAACTATATTATAATTATTAGTGATACTTATATTGAAATGAATAATATTTGTCAGCTAATAAAAACCCTTATAATACAAACTTTATTAACGTAAAAACTATGAAGTGAGAAAACATATGGGACCAAAACATGTGTTGACAAAAAGGACGAGTCCGTTCATGTTTGGTAATTTGATGTTTAATTAGACCAAATCAAACACTTTATCATCATATAATCTTCTATATGTTTTGTACTGTTATTGTTAATTAGATACGTTATATCACATCATATCAACCTGTTACGTGAAGAGGGAAAAAGATGCATGCACCAATTTCGCATGGAAAAGTCTCTCCTCCTTCTTCTTTTTCTATTTTCTCTAATGAGAGGAGAAAAAAAAAAAAAAAAAAAAAGTGATAGTGCCACAACAAATTACACAACATATTTTTTTAAATCATGGATTATGATGTGGGACCAATTGATTCAAGGGTTATTGTCTTAAAGTACAATTTGAATATAAAAATATACAAAGAGAACTGCGAATATTTTTCTGGATAAAAGTGACATATCCTTATTCCACTGTGATAGTGAAACATTAGATTTGGGGTCAGTTCTACTGCAGCAAACAGTGGATTTGGGGTAATGAACAGTGGAATTATCCTTATCACACAATTTATATTTTCACTGTCCTGATTCCGATTTTCCTCATCTTTTTTGTCCTTTTATAACCACTCCCCCTTGATTCAAATGAGACCCATAAATATCAATGGTGAATAAAAATATTGTAGCACTTGTTATGCAGATTTTGTTTTGGTACAAACATTTCTCAAAAAAATATCAAGCACGCATAGCCACAAACATCAAGCATTTAGTGGATCAAAGGTGCTTCAAAATTTTGCAAATTGAAAAAAGAAAATTATTATGATTTTGATCAAAAACAATAATGTCATAATAATTGACATAAAATGGTTTTTTTTTATCATGATCATCAGGCGTTGTCATAATCAATGACGTAAATAAATGTAATATGTTGCTTGTCGTGATTCAATTGTTATGATTATAAGTGTTATTTCTATCCCTACTAAAAGAGTTCCACACAACATCTAGCGTGGTATATATTACAACAGACTTTATTCAACTTCTGAAAGTCGAAACTCATTTGTGTGATTCGACTTTCTAGTTGCTAGTTGAACCTAGCTCCGTGATGCACCAAGAACAGATTTGATGTGGTGTCATTAAAAACACATTTTTAATGAGATTAATCCATCTTTTTCACATGAATTTTGATCATTGCAAATGAAGAGTTGACAAGATCAATCAAATAATTAGCAACCAAACTTGTCAACACATAAAATCATCTTTTAAGAAACAAACATTGTTACTAAGAATGTAAGTTTTACAATAAAGACTTTGTGCAGTAGATGTTGATCATGTTACAAAATGGAGACTTATATAAGAAGAGGAGCAAGATAATATAATGTTGTCCTCTATCAAAAAAGTTGCAAGAATCATACATTTCACTGACCCGCCCATATATAAATTTATGGCTCAGTCTGACAGTCGGTTAATCATTCTTTGAATGACCGATTCCAGGACTCGCTCCGGGGAACGTAGGTCGGAAATCATCCACCTCCCCCTTCCCATCAATGCTACTCAAACCTCTTACTTCAACGACACTGACAGAACTTCCACCACCGGTCACATCAACACTAGTTGCACCGGTAGGGGTGCAACGAACGCAATGCAAGCTTTTTGCCTCAAGAACTCTTCCTTCAATTTTAGTAACTTCAAATGAAATGGAAAGAAGTAAAAGAAGTAGGTAGATATTGGCCATGCCAACCGGCATTGAAAGTATTGAAAACTAACTAGATAGCAAGAGAGGATATGAAATATAAGAGATATAAAAGGGAAAGATGGGATTCAATTGCCAAGGCCTACTTCTCTGTTGGTATTTATGGGTAACAGACGTTAGGTCCCAGTTAGCATAAAGGTTCCACCTAGGTTTGTCATGTTATATATATATATAGATGATGAATTGAAGGGTGATATAAAATCGGTCTATTTCAAGCATCATATCCATAGTTAGTAACTCTTAAAAATGAAAGTGTAAGGGTAGTTTTGTGTTTTCTTCCTCTTTTAGGTTAGAGGGTTGTTTCTTGACCTTTAAGAAAGTGTTCCGCCGCCCAAGACCTCTGAAAAACTTGTAATTAATGGGTTTTTAGGTAACACAAAAATCTAAATTTCGCGAAGCTGTCTCTGGATAGATAAGCTATGTCGGTTTCCAGACCACACCCCTACGGAACCGGCCAAGTCGAGGTCCAGCGCATATTCTTATGTCTGTTGTGCTATGTATTTCATGTGGTTTCTCAATTCAGCGACGGTTGTCTCTGTTAGGCGAGATACCAGCTGAGAAGAGACCTTTGTTTCAGGAAAAAAAAGATAGCATTCAACAAGTAATGAAGATTTTATTGATTGTTCTGTTGGATATACAGAAACCCGAATCCGGATCCGATCCATAATTGAATCGTCAGATCTGATTCACAGCACCGATCGAGACGCTCTATCATGCACAACGGAAGCTACGAATTAAATTCGCATACGATTTTACCACGATTTAATTCACATGATTAATTAATATAACTACATGAAAGTAGAAGATTTACCCAACAGAAGAGAAACCGTGATCTTCCAGATTGTATCTCTAAGCGACGACTGGTGGACGTCGATCCTCGTAGTGGAGCCTCCTCGAATATGCTCAAGAAAAACCCTAGTTTTTCTTCGCTCAATAACTAGAACAAGAAACTATTTTTTTCTTCTTTTAGATGAAAGTGGCGCCTAAATTGATGTGCAATTGTGTTGGGAGGAACTCACTTTATATAGGAAATTAACTAGTCAAGAGAGAGTTATCATTTTCATTTGTCATAAAATAACAGATAATCTCCATAAATGAGATAATGATTATAAAATCAAACTCTTATTTTTCCATTAATTATCTAAAATTAATTAATTAATTAATTAATTACACATGTGACATAATCTAGAAAAATTTATTTTCCTAATTTCCTCACAAGTGTGGCGCCACATGCCACTAAAAATTAATAAAAAATGTATTTTCTATTTTACATATTATTTACCAAATAAATAATATTCGCATATTCATTAAATAGACCAATTATTTAATTTATTCTCGAGGTTCCACAAAACGAGAAAACACTCGCGCGTTAGGAGCCAACCCGGGGACTATGGACCTATAACGAGTAGCTACAATAAATTTAATAAAATATTAATCGAACAGAATATTTCTACTCAACTTATTAATTCCGGAATTACGCCACCATAAATCTGAAACTAAACTCTTTCGATTATAGATATAACGTATTCTCAAAACGTCGAGTCAATAAGTGCTCATTGATATAATCAACATACAGACTAACCCTCCATAGACTATCCGTAACGAAGCGGGATTATTTCCGTAAACCTTCTTCACTACATCATATCATTATTTACCATTAACTCACTAGTGATCAATTAGTTCATAACCAATATGAACTCGGCCGATCGATCAGTTTCTATGATTAACAAATAAGGGGATTGACTTTCTACTTCTCGCAGGAATGAATGGATTCCATATCTGTGAGACACACACTCCACACTCATCCCAAAATAGTGCCAACGTGAAAGTGATTCGGGCCGCGCCTCCTAGCGATCCTTAACGAACACATGAAACCCTATCTTGAAACAAGTTGGAGTATGCAATCACTTCAGGATTAAGTTTAATCCATATATGATCATCTTTTGATTTAATAAGATTTCTCAATCACGGAATTATATGAGAAATACAGATTAAATCGGTCCAGTCCTATATGACTACATCATATATAAATACCCCACTTAGATAACCAATATCGACGGTCCGGATAAGACGGTCGCACCTTAAAATGTTCCGGACGCATTAGTGGTGGTTTAATCAATAGACCTCATACTTTGATTAAGTTCACCACGGACTAATAGTTAAAGTGTATCACCATAAATTTAATCCTCACGTGTGACACACACTAAGTTATATGGCTACATATGATACGACTTAGGGTTTTCAGTAGTGTATTACTTATGAGCACGAAGCAAATAATAAGATGAGGATAAATCCGTCATTTATTAATTATAAAAACAATTACAGAAATTGTCTTTTGGGCGCTATTTCCAACATGTACTTGGTTTTCGATTCTTTTAGCATGAAATTTGAACCTTGTGACTTGTTGTAATTGTTGCTACTAGTGATTTGGATCTTTGACTGATAATTTCGTGAAATCTTACGTTAATTGTGGTACTTGTTGATTATTTATGATATGAACAATATTTGTGAATTTGTGGATAATCTGTGAAAATTATGTGGTAGAATTTTGTGGAATTTCTGTTAAAAGACGAATCTGCAATAATGAAACCATTGAACCATGATATAGATAAAATGGAAATAATTATTGAGATGAATATATAATTGACGGAAGTTACACATGTTCATAAAAAAGGGGACACGATAATGTGTGTATGGTCATATGTGCTCATGAAAAAATGGGCATGATGATCGGGTCATATATGCTCACTAAAAGAAGGGGCATGATGATCGGGACGTGTGTGCAGTCATATGTGCTAATGAAAAAAGGTGCATGATGATTGTGGTCATATATGGGCCATAATGATTCACATGTGTGGGTGATTATACATGTTCATGAAACATGGGACATGATAATCTTAGGTGAGTGTGTGATCATACGCGTTAATGAAAAGAGGACATCATGATCGGTTGTGTGTTTGTTATGAGGTCCACAGTGGGGGACCAGCAGTAAGGGGTTGTATTTAGGGGTGTGTGTGTGTGCAGTAGTTCTGCCCTAGCAAAGTACGAATGTTGTTGGGTGTGTGTGAGTACATAATGTGCTATTAGGGATCATATGTGCGGTAATCGAGGCTTGATATATGTGAACTTTTAAGGGTATGTACGGCGAGGTTGATGGGTGTACGAGAGGTGTCTCTTGCCAAGATTATGAGCGTACTGATGTTGTCGGAAACACCACAATATGATTTTAACGTGATTCAATGAGGATTTTGCGGTGGATATCTATCTAAATGTGAAGAAAATTATAAAGATCAACAAAAATGTAAATGAGAACAAGTGTGTCGGCAAATTAGCAGAGGTTGTCTGCTATTGAGTATTAATGTACATCATTTATAGGGTAAATTGCCGCTATTTATAAGGCTAAGAGACAACAATTACAAGAGAATAAACGTAATTAAACGTGGTTGACGTGGCGCGCTCTAATTGGGCGGACGTGCAGATAACGGTAGTAGGTTCTCAGTTTGTAACCGTCAAGCTTTAACTCATGTTGACTAATTAGCAGTCTTGGTCCGAGTCGGGTTGGACTATTGAGCTGAGGGGCGAGCATGTCGGCCCCTAGTGCTCCCCACCGGCCTGTAAAGGGCGGGTTGGAGGCTATGCAGATCGACGCTCATTTTCCCTACCAATGATAACTATCGCTAAGGCGAAGGGTGAGCTGGATTATTGCCCGGCCTAGTCCGGCTTATGAGGTGCGGACTATGTGGGCCGAGGACCCTTTTCTTCTTGGGCCTACGTACAGACCCAATTGGAATCCGTGGGCTATTTATTAGGCTTAGCGTATCCGTACAAAAGTCAATCATGCCAAATGCATTGTGGGGTCTGTGTCTCTGTGAAACGATAATTAACTTAAACTATGTAACATAAATAAGATAACTTCGAAATACAATAACCTGACATTGATACAATATGATTGTAAATTGTGTTATATGCTTAGCTAATATTTGTTGAATTCTTTGAATATACATGTAAAGTGTAGAAATGAATTCATGAGTCATCTTATTCAGGGGTGAGACATTACCTTCAACATTATTTTTCTTTCTGAGCAAGTTGGCGGCTTGGCGCTCATACCTTACTATTTTAGGAACTTGAGGTGTCTTGTGAGACAATGAAGGATCCGAGTTGGTGTAAACCTTGAGAGGTGTCGAAGATTATAGTTTAGGTTTTGGTTTCCTGTTGTTCAATTTTTTTCCTTTTCAGTTGTTGTTTAGTTCCCTTTTTGAGGTAAAGTTGTAACCGTTCATGGACCGGTTTATTGGAATAAAGTTGTTTGGTTTGCTATCTAGTTTTCTGAACTAAGTTGTTTTTAATACTTCCTTTTTGTCTTTTTTTGTTGAGGCGAGTTAAGACTAACATGTCATATTGGATTTTGAATATACACATGCCAAATGGTTTTTTCTTCCTCAAATGCTCGGATTTCAGAGCAGGTGGTTACAATATGTATGTGTGTGTATATACTTACTGTAACGACATCCATAGGATGCGAATGGGTCTACAAAGTAAAAATGAGATATGACGGTACCATTGAAATGTACAAGGCAAGATTGGTTGCTAAGGGATTTACACAAAGAGAAGGAATAGATTTCCTAGATACCTTTTCACCGCTACTCAAAATCACAACTATCAAGTTGTTTTTAAGTATAGCCTCCTCACAAAATTGGCATCTACACCAAATAGATGTCAACAATGCATTTCTTAGTGGTGATCTATAATAGGAAGTCTACATGAAACCACCACCAGGTTTAGTTATTAAAAACTCCAACATAGTGTAAATCTAAAAAAATCTTTATATGGACTGAAACAAGCTAGCAGACAATGGAATGCTACACTCACTCAATCCTTTCTTGATGCTAGTTACACACGTTCAAAGAATGATCACAACTTACTTATTAAAGGACAGAGAGCTTCCTCTATTGCTTTTCTAGTTTATGTGCATGATATAGTCATTGGAAGTCTCAGTTTTTCAACCAATCAAGAACTAAAGGATTTTCCGCATAATGATTTTACCATCAAAGACTTTGGAGAGCTCGAATATTTCTTGGGTTTTGAGATAGCTAGATCAAGAAATGTAATTGTAATGGATCAAAGAAAATGTTGTCTAGATGTTCTTAATGATTTTGGTTACTTATGAGCAAAACATGCTGCAATTCTTATGTATGAATACAAATCTGAAGCTTACTCCATCAGACTCTACTTCTTTAAACAATAACACACTACATAAGTCTCAATGGAAAACACATTTATCTAAGTAATACTAGACTAGACATTGCAGCTCCTATTGAACGGTTAAGCCAATACTTAGATAACCCAACTGAAAATCATCTAGTAGCAACTCACAAGGTTCCTCAATGTCCTAAAGCAGCACATAAACAAGGTATTTACTTTCCTTCCACCAACAATTATATCTGAAAGTTTTCAATGACTCGGATTGGGCAGGGTGATCAGTTATTAAAAAAGTTTGTTACAGGTTTCACTGTTTTTCTTGGAGATTCTATCATCTTCTGGAAGAGTAAGAAACAAACAACAGTTAACAAAAGTTACTCTGAAGCTGAATATAGCCCCATATCCCTTACGGCCAGTGAAATGTGATGGCTCTTATACTTGCTCAAAGACTTTCATATTTCACAATCTCAGACTCTGCCGCTTTTGTGTGATAGCAAAAGTGCAATGTATATAATAGAAAATCCAGTCGACCATGAAAGGTCAAAACACGTAGAGATAGATTATGGTATTGGGCAACAGGAGTTTCCAAGTAAATCTACTAGTTTCTATTCGATGGTACCGTCGAAAAATTGACACAAAATCATTGATTATGATAGTGGGCAGCAGGAGTTTCCAAGTAAATTTGTCATGCCAAAACAACAAGAACACAGACAACACTTCTTAAGCTCCAATGATTATAGTTGTTTAGACATTTTTTGGACCAACAACATAATGCACGTTACATGCAACTATGCACGCTAGGGGTGGCTCCTTTATTATACCTTCTTATTTACATAAAATTGGTCTATAATGGTGTAACATCAAATAACTTTATTGTCATAATAATGATCCTTTTTTTTTTTTGCTATAGAAACCACTAAAGAAATTAATTAAATCGTTAAACTCTCCTATCTCACAGAATGAGTTGAGATATTAATCAAATAACCTAATGACTCAAAGTCATGTGTTTGCTATTATAGCAAAGAACTGTAAAAAAAAACTCATTTTACAGGGTTCGAACCTTCATAATTCAGCTTAAGTTTCCGCTGTCTTTTTTTAAGGCACTCAAACCCTTCTATCATTAGGTCATTTCATGAGGACCGGCCCACTAAAGAAAATTAATATTTTCTAGGCTGCTGTTACTTAGGCCAACATTATATATATTCATTTTTAAAAGCATTTGTTCCACTATAATAAGCGTACAATCGAAAATTAATTTTGTAGTCCCTATTCTATGATCCTGTCCTTTCATTGCTACAAATTGCTTTTAAAAATTTCTCCAATATGTTTTTATTATCAGGGCTGGCATGTGGAATAGCCTATAGGTCATTAATTAATGTTAATGTAGTGTCTTAAATTCAATCGGATTGGATCAGATCTAAAGATTAAGCTCATCTCGTAAGGGCATTTGTAATAGAAGCCCTATACGGTGTCATATCCCTAAAATAAAGATAAAAAGTGGAATTTTCCCTTAAATACCTCCACAACAGAAGCTTCATTCATATCCCTATTTTAGAGTCAATGAACAGTGTATCCTCATTTATGGCGAATTATCTATATTTTAAAGCATTATCTCTATTTTAATAGTATACATGGCAGAAATATAGGGATAAAGATGTTGTTGTGGAGTGTCTTGAATTGAAATATTATAAAATAGAGATATTTATTATTTTATATTATTTTAGGGATAAAAAATAGAGATTCTGATGTGAATGCCCTAAGGTGTCAAAACTCTAGCGGACCCAGAAATATTTCTCTGTAGGGACACCAGAATAAATTCGTTGATCGAGTGGGGATATTGATAGTGTTTTTAAATTTTTTACCAACAAAGCTATATCATTTTTTCAGTGAGGACACTGGCCTCATCCTTTCTCACTTGGGACCGCCCCTATGTCAAAGGGAATGTATATAGATCGACCACGGTAAAAAGCAAAGGGTTGGTAATTATGAGTTAAAATCACGAACAGCTAAAGTCCGGGTGAGGATCTAACCATCCAACAAATCCTTAGAGTGAGAACCGTGGAAATTAAGTTCGGCTTAGAGTGTGAGAACCGAGTCATAAATTGTCATTTGGCTCAGATCGGATCAAAAAACGCGACAGTCATATCTTACTCCACCAAGATATGAACCAAAAGATATAGTTGACCGAGTAATTGTGTGCGCAAGCAAATAACCGTGATTGATTCCTCCCAATCTTTGCACTAATTCCAATTGAATTGCTGTAATATTCTCCTTCCTTTCCTGTTAAGTAATATCCTGAAACATCAATGAGAAATATGATTTCGATTTACACTAAATAGTAATTTTAATGATATAAGAGATGGCTCATTACGGGTATTTTAGTCCGTAATTTCAACGAGGAAGAGGAAGCAAGACATAGCTCATTACGGGTATTTTAGTCCTATTGGTATGGAATGTGTTGTCCTCAATACTTACGAAAATGTAAGATTGGATTAAAATGGAGGCTTTTCTTTTTAATTCATAAGAAAAAAAGAGGGGGGGGGCTTTTCTAAACTTTTACCAAACAAGTTGGCAAAGTAGCAGCATATTCACCAAGACAGGAATTATAAATTTGTAGATGCTGTCCAGACATAAATATCGGCTGAATATCCACGATAAAAATTATGCCGTAGGGTCTTTAATTATATTAAAACGGATCATCAGATTACTGTCACATGTAATAAAAAATTTGTGGATGCTATCCAGACATAAATATCGGCTGAATATCCACGATAAAAATTATGTTGTAGGAACATTAAAAAGTAGTTAGATTTTAGGGGGAATGAGGGAGAAGGACAAAAATATTTCATCCAAACTTTTGCATAAAGGACAGCTATTTATTCAATAAATTCGGCTTCACCGTTTAAATTCACCGACGAAATTCATCGAATTTCGATTCAAAATTCATTAAATTCCCGATTTCGTTCAGGAACATTAAAAAAAATTATGCGTATAAAAAATATGTTAGATTTCCCTATCAAACAGTACGGATTATTTTTCATTATTAGAACGGATTATCAGATTACTGTCACGTGTAATAAAAAATAAAAAATAAAATTTGCAGATGTTATCCAGACATAAATATCGGCTGAATATCCGCGATAAAAATTATGCTGTAGGGACATTAAAAAGTAGTTAGATTTTCTCAAGCGGTACGGATTTTCCACTTGCTTTGCTTTCTATCTCAAGGAGATTACTTTTCACCGTCAAATCAACTTTGTTCGTCACACTTTATGTACAAATTAATTTGTAACCCCACACATTATGTACAAATTAATTTATAAATGGTCCAGTCAACTGTTTAGACTAGCTTCTTTTGGTTTAAAAGAGCTAATCAGAGTTGACAATATATTTATGTCTCACACTTATAAGGTGGTGATACGTTTCCCCCACTTCCAATATTGGATATCACATTCTCCCCCCTTATAAGGGACCGTCGTCCTCGTTAAAACGGCCATGACTTGTCCCTGTGGAATTATCCTAGTTCGTCTCTACCAGAGGACTCTAGAGGCGGCCTGTGACACTTAAATTCGTCTAGAGATGGCATGTAGCACTTAGATCCGTCTTATAGTCGGTTCTGATATCATTTTGTAACGCCCCCGGACCCCGCACCTGTAGCGTTAATCATAAATGTTCCGATCAACTGCTTTGAGTATCGTCTTCGCTTGGGCTAATTAGAATTGACAAGGACTTTATGTCTCATATTTGCTTTGCTTTCTATCTCAAGGAGATTATTTTCACCGTCAAATCAACTTTGTTCATCACACTTTATGTACAAATTAATTGATCCACAAATAATGGAAAACATAAACTTTATTCCCATTTAATTACTTTTTTTTTTGTTTTGAAATACCATTTAATTACTTTAAAAACGGTTAAACCCTAACCGAAATGGTCCCCTAGCCCCCGATCCCACATGAGTGTGAGGAGATGTTAATCAGGGACCTAACAGCTCGGGGGAGAGGCTTGCTGTTTTTTCCACTTACCGAAAAAGGCCGGCCCTTTACGAGAGTACGGGACTTGAACCCCCACTCTCCGACTTTCGGTCCAGCGTGGCATTACACCACCCCAATCGCTTACCACTAGATCATATCCAGTGTGGCATTACTTGAAGAACACTACGGATGCCTATTTCATTGAAAACTATATTTAACATATCCTCAAAACTCTAATTCATTGAATACTATGTGTAACATCCCCCAAACTCTCACTAATTTTTTTTTTTTTTTTGTTTTGATACAGATCATCTAGTCATGCCACGACGAGACTGAAAATCCCACAATACAAAACATCTGTCGTGAGATGCTAAAACACCAAACTGTCTGTTTGTTTGGATTGAATATTATAGAATGTAATGAATACAATGTACATCAGAAAATCATAAGTTGTTCATTATGTGGTGTGATAACTCAAATTGAAGGTGGGAGAAGCGCATTAGCTCTTTGCAAGTATAAAACATAAATGTCTATATTATATTGGATGTCGGAGAAACGCATAGTGTGAGATATAAATATCTTGTCAATATGGATTAGTCATTTTAGAGTAAGCGAGGACGACAGGTCTAATCGGTTGACCAGATCATTTCGTTTAGCGCTTCCAGATCCGGGGTTTGGAGGCGTTACATTTGGTCACAATACTCAATATATAAGACTTATGTATAAGATGATTGGATTTATGATGGTACTTATTATTATGTACAAGATGATTGGATTTACGGTGGTACTTCTTTAATAATAGTGTTGTTGTGAAATTAACTAAAGTTGGAGATCTTGCGGTTAACTAAAGTGTAATATTCCGATTTTCGGGAAATGCAAACGTGTCATTTTGCGAAAACGAAATATTATTGTTTCTTTTTCTTTTATTGGAGTTAAGTATTTTGTTGATTTTATATATATGTATTCTCGAAAATATGTATATATTTTAAAAGGGGATTTCTGATTTTTGGTAATTAGGGGCAATTAAGGAAAGAGGATTATTTTGGAATGTGTATTTAAGGAAAAATTACACTTAATCCTTCCCATAACCTAATTGAATCAAAATTTAGACTTCACGTTTTCTTCCTCTGCGCAATTTTGAGGAGAAAATAGGGCTTGGATAGTTTTCGCGATTTCTGAGGCAAAGCGTAACCGTTTTCAGATCAGACGGAAGATTTGGAATCGTTGTGAGAAGGGCAACGTTTGGGTATCGGTTTGATTGGAAGGGCTGCGGGATTCGAGGTCGTTCGGAGGCATTTTTGGAGCGACAATTAGGTAAGAAAACTATCCCTATGATCTCAATTGTCTTTTATAAGGTTTAGATGAAATTGTAGGGTGTTTTTGATGCTAGATTGATGAGTTTATGGATTGGTCTTTGACCATAAGTACCATGATATGTTTAGACATGTTTTTCTGAGTTTTCTGTGATGTTCTTGCTGTTGTTCGGTTTGAAATCGTTTTGGGAATCGCATGATGAAGGGTTAGGGTTCTAGTCGAACCCAGGTGGACGAGCGTCTGGCCTCTCTGGACGGGCGTCTACTTGGGGTACATTTCGGACGAGCGTCTGGCTTCACTGGACGGGCGTTTGAAGTGCTGTTTTACATTCAGGATTGAAACTGTTTTAGGAGGACGGGCGTCTGGGTATAGTGGACGGGCGTCCATCTTTGGACGGGCGTCCAATATGGTTCAGACGGGCGTCCAGAGCCTTAAACGGGCGTCTAGCTTGTTTTTTCCTTCTTCCATTGTCAGTTGTTGTTCAGCCTGATAAGCATGATTTAGCTTCATGAAAACTTTAAACGTGATATGTTAACACTGTATAAACTTGAACAAGCCTGAATTGAGCTTCTGATTCGTTCAGTTAAAACACCGAATGTACTCTTAAAGGGAGTTGAAGTTCGGATCCGTCGGAAGAGCATGATAGGCTTGTGCTTTGATGAATTAGTATTCATCAATGTCTGTGTAATTGCTAGGACTTGTCCGTGTCTAGTGGTCTAGGAAGAGAGTAGTTGTGTGAGGGAG
This sequence comes from Gentiana straminea, assembly GCA_036785695.1. NCBI lineage: Eukaryota > Viridiplantae > Streptophyta > Magnoliopsida > Gentianales > Gentianaceae > Gentiana > Gentiana straminea. Next base: position 1,184,091 of record JAVUPR010000413.1, on the reverse strand, counting down.
ATTACTTGAAAACACTTAGGTGGCTAGTTAATTATCCTAATAACCAACGTACTTGACTAATAAAAGATTAAACAACATGTCTCTCTTGGTTAGGCACCAGGCTAAATCGCGATGCATGTGCTACCTCTGAAGGTGGAGGAACCCTGTTGGTCAATGACCCTAAGTACAGAGGGACTCTGCTGAGGTGTGCGTGCTATCGGAGTCTACCTTTTCTAGACTTCGTGGGTATTGGTGTGATCCACTAATACGTTGCAAAAGAGTGTTCCCGAGGTGGAAGAACTCCGTAGGTCATAATGACCCTAAGTACGGAGGGACCCTGCTGAATGGATGCGCGTAGTGCCCTTGAGTGCGGTTGTAACATAGATAAGCTAAGTAGAAACGTTTAGTCAATTCGTGTTGATGGACATGAAATGAACCCTTGGTTGAGTCGGTCTCACATAAACTACCAATCAATCGAAATATCTTTTCCTTGTAAACTATAGTTGTTATCATAGCTTCTCTTTCTTATTAAGTACGTTGTACTTACCTCAAATACATGTTTTTCTATGTGTTTGGGGATGAGAAGACGAACAGGTTTTCGAGGAGGAGTTCGACGACGACGTTTGACGGCGCTCGTTGAAGACTTGTCATTTACAGCTTTTCTGTTACTTTTGGATTTCTTTTGATACTTTTGAGGTAGACTTTTTGGTCTTCGAGACGTGTAGTACTTTCTTTTGGGATTTATCTTACATTCTCAAATGTAATAAATTTACATTTCCGCTTTTAGATTTTTTTTTTTTTTTTCCTTTCGATTCTTAAACGTTTAGAAATTTTATACCCGAGTTTATCTTCCGTTTGCTTTAATTTGATACGACGTAGTAGAGACTTACGTATAAAGTGGATTTACTTCTATTTTATACGTGCCGAACGTTTCATTTCCGGATAAGGACTCGGTGTCCGGGAACGGGGCGTTACATAAAGTTGGAGATCTTGCGGTTAAACTATCACTGCCCATAAACACTTGGAGTGTGAGTGTGTGATCGCTTTATCAGGGTTTTCGATATTGGACATCTCAGTGACAACACTTAAATGTGTGACCGTCTTCTCAGGGTCTTGAGTCCAAACCCCGTTCCAAACACAGTCTTCTTAAAAAAAAATCAAGTGTTGAGCCTCTCTGAAAAATAAAATATGTCACACTTAAGGGTGCGTGTTTCAGGGAGATGTGGAAATTCAACAAGTATTGCCCTGGAATGATTCATAAGATGCAAGCTTAAGTTTAAAATATAAAAAGTCTAACAAATTTCTGACCCGCATGCATCCTTGATTTCTTGTAGCCGCTACAGACAGAACCAGTCACTTAGCTACGACGAATGATACAACCAATAATTACATCATTGATTATGAGGTTACGTCATATTGCATGTTACGGATTTTCTTTTTGCCCCAGTTGGAAATCTTTATATGGGTATGCTTGACCTGTAGTTATCCGTCCTTTTGATTTGTTTTCAGCTTTTTGTTTGATAGGGATCTCAACTCACGCATGATACTGTGACCATGTAATAAGTTGCATCACACCAAACGACTATTATTCTTGAGTGGGTAGTTAATTAACGAGTCAAGTTGAGACGAACGAAGTATTTATTGTTTAAACTTGTGTTTATTTAGGTCGACAGAAACTTGTTCGTAATCGTCCGTCTAGTAAACGAACAAATAATTATGTTCAAGTTTGGTTTGTTTTGGTCACGAGTATGTTCGCAATCGTTCGTTTAATTAATAAATAAACAAAAAATTAAATTTCAGTTCGACTCGTTTAAAAGACAAATAGTTTGAGCTAGTGTTTGATTTCTGCTCGTTAGATGTATTTTTGTCTTCCAACTCGAGTTTGGTTTGAGTTCAACTCGTTAAGATATAAAAAATCAAATCCAAATATTGGATAAAGAGCAAATAATAAAATAATGTTCAAACATCATAGTATAAAAATATTTAATTTGCCGATGAGGCATGTCCTGATGGTAAATGTTGAAGCCTAGCTCGTTATCATTATCAAGTGATTTTAAGTTCAATCCCTCATCCTCTTGATTATAATAAAGAAATCAGTAACACAACGTAAATAAACTGACACTGGAATTGTTGTTTTATTGAATTAATGAATCGAGCAGTAACACCGTGGAAATAAACGGCACTAGAATTGTTGTTTTATTGAATTGATGAATCGATACAATGTTTCTCCTATAAATATAAGTGAAAAATGCGGAAATAACCAGGTTTAAAATAAAAAAACTAAAGATAAACATTTATTGAAATAAAAACTAAAAATAAATATAATTTATTTCAACTAACTTTATCATATCTTTCTTTTGAACGTCATTTTTATCTTTAATTTTATCTTCCATTTAAACCACATTTAGAACTCTATAAACATTCAATAAAATTATTTTAGAGAGAATGACGGAAAAGTCCAATTTTGATCCAAAATAAATAAACAGAACACGTTCTTTTTTTTAATTGCAAAAAAAGATTTTTTAAAAAAAAAGTTTCAGACGGACAAAAATACCCTTTATATCACCCAGTGGGCCTTCACTGCTTGATGCCTACCATCGGCGATGGCTGCTTCAAATTTTTTTTTCTTTCAAACAACCGTAATTTTTGATTTATAACTCCGATCATCAAAAAATTTTCATCATAATTCATATTTTTTTACTCTTTATTTTGAGTTCTCATACGATATCATTCCGACGTAAATTTTGAAAGCCGAAAAAATATTTGCATTAATCGGAATGTTTTTTTATAAACGACCGTAACTTTTGATTTTAAACACCGATCATCAAAATTCTTTCACTAAAGTTTATATTTTTTTTCTCTTCTTTTTGAGATCTCATACGATAACCTTTCGACGTAGTTTTGAAAGTTGAATTTAATCGCAGCGTTCAAGTATCACAGTATCAGTATCACATTAACACGTATTATTAACAAACACAATGACACCATTACCATTACCATTACTATTATCATTACCATTAATCGTATACATAATCACATTAACAACCAAAAAACTTGTGTATTTTGAAATAATACATTCAATCACTATTAACACATTCACTCATAATGGAAAAAAAATTACAACATATGATAAAAAAAACTTTAACATCAAAATCCGAATTGTTGATCAACTTTGTGCGTAGTTGATCAAAATCCTGGTAATTATATCCGGTTTTAGATCCTTAAAAGCTGTAAGAACTCTTTTGAATAGTTCAATATTCAGCATTGCAAGTGACTTTCCCCACCAATCTGATGATTTTTCTGAATCTGAACTTGGGATTTGCTTACAAGAATTTCTCGAAATCGCATTAATCAACCGTTTAATCAAATCAACATCTTCTGCAACAGGTAACAAGTTTTCACAGTAGTGAAGAACAGAAATGGAGCTGGAAGTGTCTGAGAATACATATGGGCTTCCATAAGATACGCCTCGGCCCGTGATTCGAGGTTATTCTCGGAAAATTCTTGTGTCATTTCCAGAAAATGGGACACACAATAAAGCATGGCTACATTAGATAGATTGATCTCAATGTTGACTCCATAACAGAATTTAGTTGCAAGCTCAAATGCCTCTGCTCCACCAGGTACACCATTGATATGTATTCTTGAAAATTTCGATTCTTTATCTTCTAACAATAGTTTCTTTATCTTTCCACTTGTTGAAACTAGAGGAAACTGCATAAGAAAAAAAAAAAAAATCAGCATGAAGTGCAAAACTTGTAGTCTCAACCACAATTGTTAGATCACTTGAAACATCTGATATTGGCCTGCAAACAAAGAACTGTGTTATATTCATACACATATGCAAGGAATCTGAAAAAAGTATGATCTTCAAGGCATGGATGTCGGTTTTCTTTCTTTTTACAACGATCTAAGAACCGAGAACAAATGAAGAAATCTGTCAAAATAAACGCTCAAATATATACTGATGATGTTTATGAGCAAAATTTGGTTAGTTAGTTAGTACCATTCAGCGAGATGCCTTGAGCTGGAGCTGTGGCGAAAATACTTCTTTCCTGATGATAAACTACTACTAGGCTTCAACTCCCCTATTGTAATTTGTAACAACAACTCCCATCAAAATCAAAATCCGAATTGTTGATCAACATATATGATAGTATCACAGTATCAACACGTTTTATTAACAAAAACACAACTAGGATGGCTTTTGATCATTGAAGTGTCCTTCTTCACGCCGTAAGAGCTCGACCATATACACTTCCATAGACACAAGGAGATACAGCCTTAATGGCAAGCTCATCAAATCAAAGAGTTCAATTGCCCCAATCCCAATTTTCATGAATCCACTTAACAGCTCAATCACATTCTCAAGATTTCCAGCACTGATCATCCTACGAAAACCCTCACAAACTAGCTTTACATTCATCAAGGATACAAATTGAGAATGGTTGACCCCTGAATCGATCAAGGTCTCGAAAATTGACAGCAATACCTGTAGCTTCCCGCTCTCGGCAAATGGCAATGATAGAAGCAAGGTCTGCATAGTACTTGAGAAGGTGACTATCGCCTAATGTAGAATCCCATGGAATGAGTGATAAAACCGGCGGTCGAGGACGTTGATTGACCATTTGCTGCGACGGAGATTTTACATTCCCGGCGAAGAAGAATGAATATGATACACAATAGAAAATAAGGGTAAATTAGTCCAAACGAATTTATTTTGTATTGCAATTAAAATATAGAGTGTGGATTAAAACCTAATTAGGTACTAAAAACTGGATTATATTCCCTAATTTTTCCATTATTTTATAGTAGGTTGTATGTTTGTTTATCTATATAATCACATTCACGAACATAATCGAACATTCGCGAGTCAAGCTCATATTCGTTCGTTTGTTTAGGAAATAAACTTGTAATTAAGTTCAAACTTGGTTCATTAATTTAAACAAATGAACGATCATAAATTCTACGAGCCAAACATAAACTTATCGCGAACAACGATCTGTTTGTTTAACAATTCTACTCTTAACTAAAAGAAAGTCATATAACACAAACACAACTAACTTTCCTCGTTTGTGATTAAACTTTTTTTTTTCTTTCGTTGTTGAAACATAGTGTTAATTGCAGGGGCTGTACATAGGATAAAGGGATTTGCGGACGACTCCCTAAAATAAAAATATTATATATAAATAGTTATAGATATTTTTTTAAATACATATATATACATATATATATATATATATATATATATATATATATATATATATATATATATATATATATATATATATATATATATATATATATATATATATATACACATACATAAATGAACCTACGATAAATGAATAATCTCTCCAAATGAATAATTTTCTCTGGTCCTGATTTGGGCAAAAGTGCTAAATGAATAACCTCGTTAAATGTTGAGTCCTTAAGGGGCCCTATGTAAACATAGATGACTAATTACTAAATTCCATATATATATATAATAAACAAAAATATTTCATCCAATCAACAATTTTCCTTTAGAAATTCATTTTTTCTAAAAAAAGACATCCGGAGTTGTTTGTTTTTGCCTACCACCAAAATGCATCACATCCTTAATTTTTTGCAATGCATGCACAACTTCTGGAATGTTTTGCTCGTGTTGTAGTAAGTAATTTGGTATGCTGACTAATGCCTGAAATGCTTATTTTGATGACAAATTTGGTATGACGCTACTATCATATGGTTCAGGATCATTCTCATCATTTAATACGGACTCAATAATTTCTTCGTCTGTAGACGATTCCATAACTGCATCATTCTCGTTAGGATAGTTCAAAAGATGTTCGACGTCCATCACATTTCTAAATACATTTGTACATTATAGGTAAAAATACTAATCATAAGAAAAAGAAAATATAAAAATATTATCTAAATGAATAAATATTCATTTATCGATAAATAAATAAACTCGCTAAACGAATATGTTTTTCTGGTCCCGAGGATATTCATTTATCGAGGTTCTACTATATGTGTGTGTGTGTGTGAAATTGACTTTTTATTTTTATATATTAACCATTTATTTTTATCCATTGCCCTATAATTACATGTATAGAATTCAGAATCCAAATATATGTGTGATAGGTGATCACATTGAAAACGATACTATAAATCATACATTCATTTGCCCCGAATCATGCTCAATTGATTAGTGATAGATGGAATATTGTACGAAATACTTGTCGATTGCCTAATGTCGGTTCCCGGGTTATTAATTATGCATCTTTAAATTTTATCCCGATATTTGGTACTGTTTAGTCTCGTTTTATGTGATTTTCAGGAATACCATATGGGCTAACGAGAGATGGACCCGGATTAGAGAAAGAGACGTGGGCCGAAGTCAAAAGAAATCAATACGAAGTCTGCAGGACCAGAAAAAAAAAAAAAAAAAAAAAAAAAAAAAAAAAAAAAGCCCGGAGGCTGCGGAAGCCTTAGTCGCAGCCGCGGAAACTTGGAAGACACGAAAGGAGGAGAGCCGTGATTTGCATTAAGTCGGTTAGAGTTAGCTTGTCTAAGTCGGCTACAACTCTATATAGAGTTGTACGAATTCATTATATGTAACTACTCTTGATATATACATACTTTTTACTCCACATTACTAGATCTATGAAATAAAGCATTCTTTCTGTTTAATTTGAGTTCGCTGCTTGGTTATCTCCTCCAATCCATCAACTAGGTTTAGTTGATCAAGCTAGGTCGCCATTGATAAAGGTATGAAACTTTGAACGTTCCTTCGTATTTTGATCATGGTAGATTTAGTAAGATTAACGTGTTGTAATTAATCTGCATGTCTAAACAACTCGTAATTAACTAGAGTAATCAGAACAGAACAATGTAGATTTCAGAATTAGGAACCGCCGCCGCCGGTCCTATGACGGTCTATATCGCAACCTTCGACAACTTAGGTCCCCCTAATCTGAAGATTCGGCGTCAGCTACGTTGATCAACAGATTTAATTAACATAGGTTAGATTTGGCCAATCTGCTTATTGTATTCGTAAATTAACATGAAGGACGATAAAGTGAAGTATTAATTAGGACACAGTCTGATCAATCCCTAGGAACATGCTAGTCAATCCACGATAGCTGCTTAGGGAGGTTATCGGTTTGAGTCGACAATTTCTAATACTTATTGCATGTGAGTTAATAAAACCAACGAAGGAGGTAAACTGCACATAGACGTCTACTATCCTTTCAATGGAAGATAAGATTAGGAGAGTGCACCCGTAGCTAAACTGAATTAGAAAACGTTCTGGTTAATCTAGGAAATTACGAGGAAAAGTAGACATAAAGATTAATAGCATCAAGTTAGGAGATCGGATATAGAATTGGCCTAGTACTCATGCTAGTATTCCGTGCGTATTAGTGGCTTACACGCGGATCAATAAGAAAAAAATTAACAAATTTCTAACCCCCGTGTGAAAAATTCTGCAGTCTCCCCTAATTAATTGGCCTACCTTTCGAAACACAAACCCATCATAGCCACAGTTTGGGCTAGTCTGTTCCATATATATGGCGGCCAGTTTTTAGACCCGTTAAAGAAGTAGGATCTTCATTTCATTCATTTAGTGACTCATCCAAGTCATATATAAAATAAAGATGTAACCGGGTCAAATGAGTCGTGAGCTGTAATATCCCGATTTTTGAAAGAGGGCAATTCGGTCTTTTAGCAAAAATCAGAATATTATGTTATTTAAATAATGGAATTAAAGAAAAGGAAGGAAATTAAAGGAGTTATTATATTTAAGGATTTAATTTATTAATTGGGATTATAAAAGGAAAACTAATCATAAATTAACCTATTTGTTGTTTTACGTAAAAAAATAACTGGGAGGCGCAAGTTTTGAGGAAAAAAAATGGAGAATGAGCTTTCGAATCTCTAGGCTAATTCGTTGATAAAAAACGTAGACATCTCAAGAGAGAAAGGATCACCGCGAGACAAGGATCGTTTTGATATCAACAATCCCTAAATCCGTTAACGTAAGTTTTTCCCTCATCGTTCTTGATACTAGGGCTTGTTCATCATCGTTGTTAAGCTGCGTTTTTCTGAGTATAAACATCGTAATGATCATCTTTGGATTGATCGCTTATAGGTTTGAAGTTAAAGGTTTAACCTTTTCAAGGCTTTGGTAGCGTGGATCGTTGTAGCTCGCAAATTAAGGTAACGTGGTGTTCTTATCGTATGATTAAGGTGTCATAAAGTTATAGAGCAATTTGTATGCTTATTTTCGTGGTTTTTAATCTGTTTAAGTTGGAGTTTGGGGCGGAATTGGGTTGGAGAGATCGTATGTCGACGGTTGCATATTTATGGGAAAAACCCAAGCAAACGAGCGTTTGCACAAGGGCAAACGGGCTTTTGCAATCGTTGCAGCTCAACCGAGCGTTTGGGTATTTTGGACGGGCGTTTGAGGGTTTGGCATTTGATACAGGATGTGGCCTTTTTTCACGAACTGGCGTTTGGGGTGTAGTAAACGTTCGTTCAAGGCAAACGCGCGTTCACAGGGTGTCAAACGTGCGTTTGACCTGTTTATTCCGTTTTTCATTGTTTTATCGTGTCAGCTTGGTTTCAGGCTTTATAATCATGTCTTTACTGCTTAACCTTATGTGACAAAGCCTTGAATTAGCTTTTGATGCGTTTAGTTCCGGCACCATATTAATTCCCTAAAAAAATGAAGTGTGGGACCGTCGAAAGCTTTGGATTTTCCTTGTGCTTCGATAAGCTAGGGTTTATCGATGTCTGTGTATGTGCTAGGTTTTGTTAGAGTCTAATGGTCTTAAGAAGAGGGAGTAGACTGATAGGTGAGCCTTTTATGTGAATCAACTTATATGGCTAGTTAAACATCTAATCAAACGTATGTGGTAGATTAATTATCTTAAACATCATGAAATGATTGGTAAGGCATAATACAATATCGTGATGTATTCTCTGACCAGACAAAGTAGACTGTACCCACGCCGGTCAATCGATTAGCTAGATAAAGCGTCTGGTGCACTCTACCGGTCATCACACTATCGGGACTCAGATATTCCCAGGGCTACTAGAGCGTGTCTCTAAGTAGGTTGCACCCAGTTGTCCTAGTACATCCTATTACTATGCGTAGTGCCCTTGTTATTCATGATGTAACAAACTTGAGCTAAGATAGATACCTTTGGAACCTCATGTTATGCTATGAACATAATATGATAGTCAGCTAGGGTTAATAACGGAATGAATTAATTAAAGACGGCGTTGCTTTTATTTCTTTATGAGACCGACGTTATACGATCTTCTACGCGTTACTAAGTACTTATGTACTTACCCCGTTACTTTTTGTTGTCTTTCTCTTTCCTCAAAGAAGATGAACAGGTTGCTAATGTTGATGAGTTCTTTGGCGATGACGTGTGAGATGGAGCTCTTGAAGACTTAGTTTCTTTAGTTTTGTTTTCTTTCAATAATGTTGTTGATTCAAGTTCAAACAATGTTGTCTTTCTTTTGGATTAGTTCCGTTGAGTTCTTTTGGATTTAAATGTTGGATGTTTTAGTTCTCCTTATTGGATTTAGTTTTACAACATTAAAAACCGTGTGTTCGATCTTTTGTTTTCCCGAGTCGTTTTATCTTTCGTGTTGTTTTAGTTTTGATGTATGACGTAAGACTTACATATATTATTGAATTTATTTGATAATATTTGTGCCGAGCGCTCTTTTCGGATAAGGACTCGGTGTCCGGAAACGGAGCGTTACATGAGCTGTTCGAATTCAGATTGGATTTTTGCTCGAATAGTTCGTTTGTTATGAATCGAGATTGAATTTGCTCGACCAGAATATTACTCGAATACTAGATGAGTAAATCTCAAACTATCTTATATTCAACTCATTAGGTCACTAGCACACTCGATTCTAAAATAATTTGTGAAAAATTTTGAATGCGATGGATTGCTATTTATTAAATTTTCTGTTTTACGACTCTTATTTACGAGTTAAATAGACTACTTAGATGTTTCATGTAAGAAATTATTTTTCTTATAGAATATTATTAGCTTAAAATGAAAAATATCAAAAATATTTTATGTTTCTTGTATATAAGTAGTCTTTTAAAATAAAAAAAAAAAAAAAACACAATTTTTATTTCAATCAAAACAACCTCAAATTCAACTTGAGTTCAGTGCTAGAGTTTAAATGTGTTCGTGATCGAGTTTAAGATCGACAGCCATGTCAAGATCATGCTCAGACTTGAGCCTGAAAAATTTAAAGTACGGTTTGACTCAATCAGATCATATATTTTGCTTGTTCAAAGCAATTTCCTGCCCAGATTAACCATATCAAAGCTATACACAGTTTCACTGTGCAACCGAAAACGAAACCGATCAAAACTCACCATACACAAAATTTAATTACAAAGCAACAATAATCAAAGCATCACTATACTAATTAAGGCCTAATTTTACATAAACAACAAACCGCAACGGATTACAACTCAAATCATGGGCCTTGTCTAGATTTCCAAAGGGGTGTACACTTTTTCTTTCTTTTTTCCCGGTAACAAAAGGGATTAATCAATGATCTTGATTAATTACACTAATCTAGGTTGTTATGTATGAACAAAACCCGCCTTCATCGATTAATGAAGGATCCGTTCTAATACTCCGTTTCAAGAAACCGTTCATACGGTGTTCCTCTCAAAATCTTGCAGACTTCATCCCAGTTTTTTATGTGTTCTGATAATGGCCCTTTGTGTATTTTCACTTGACGGCTCGTTAAATTCATTCTTGGCAACCTTAAAAAATCTTGTACTTCTGCTAACTTCTGAAAAAATAGAGGCAAAAAACAAGAATTATAAGCATAAATATATATATTTTCATGTAAAAAAGAAATGTACATAAACCGCCTTTCAAAGGGTTGTTCTATCATGCACTTGCATCAGTCTAAAGACTCTTTATTTGCACCAACGCATTACTACTTTGCACATTGCACCGAATCGACCTTCGGAAAGTCGATTCTTGAGTCAAGAATCGACTTTCTGAATGTGGATCGTGAGGACCAACTTTTTGAAGGTCGGTTTTTGACTCAAGATTCGACATCTTGAAGGTTGATTCAGTGTGGTGTCGTTATTTGGTGTTGTGGTAAGTTTGGTGTGGTCCAAATCAAAACTACTATTATTTAACAGATTCTGTATTTTATAGACTCAAACTCACATTTGATAGAATAAAGAATATGTATTTTGTGATGTACAAGTAGTGCAAAATTGACAAAATCGGTATTTTATAGATTTAAGTAAAGATATTGTTGCAGATTATTAGTTTACATATTTACATTTACGGTTAGTGCTCTAAATTTTGTAAATCTGTATTTTAGAGATTCGACCCTTCAGATCAAAATCAAGTGCAAGAAAATTGTCAACATTTTAGTAACAATAAATAAATAAAAATAAAAAATCTGATGGAGGTTCTTACAGTTTTGTTCTTGACAAGATCTTCATAGTACACAATAGTGTGTCTGGTGCTATTAAATTGCTCTAGTGCCTTGTCTTGAATCATCTCCATCTGGTTTAAGTCTGTCAATAATGTAGTCGGTTTTACGATCGGTTTATACTTGGAAAGAACTTCAGCCTACAAAACGAAGCAAAACGATAACGTTTTAGTAATATTATAATACGGATCATGTAATGCCACAGAATTTGGTTCTGGATCCGGTAATTACTTAAACCCGTCAAGTAGATCCGTCAGACCCAAGTTTTGGGGCGTTAAAAGAAAAGGGACGGGGGAGGGGTAGGGGGTAGGGGAGGGGGGTGTTGTAATAAAAGATGGAAACCTCTTCGGCAGAGTGCACATGAGACTTATGAGTGCCATTCAGAAGCTTAGCATATCGATCATAGGAATTCGCGAGTGAGGAGACCATACGGCGTAGCAGATTTCTTCGGAAGAGGAAAATTACAGATACACCCCTGTTGTTGAAGTATTCCACAATCTCTTTATGGTTCTCCATTAACCCCTATACCAAAACCACAAACGCCACTTAAATGAACCGTTACGAACAATCCGAATATCAAAAGGGCATTCACCAAAAACCGTATTAACACGAGATAATGATCACGATTACTACCTGATTAAGCATCCACTTAAGGCCAACCGCAGCAGAACACTTGTTTTTCGCGGCACTCGTAAGCCAATCAAGATTATAAACTTTATCCAAAGTCCTCACAATGGAAGAAATATTATCCCTTCTCTCTCTAACCGAGAAAATCTCACCATTCGAGCTAACATTAACATGACTATTTAACAACGTTTCAAACCATCCCGAACCAGATCTTTGTATAGTCAAAATGGCAAAGAGACGCACTGGATTACACGCACATTCAGCCCTACCACATACGAAAAACAAATTACCAAAAGAGTCCACAAAACAAAATTACAAAGAAAAACTAAATCTTTTCATCAATACCTTCTAAAAGTTCTCGGCTTGGGATAATGCACGTACGGGTTTTGAGATCTATCGATGTCATAGATATGGCAAGCCATGTTAATCCCTGATGTATCAAAGAACTTGGATCTGATATGGGAATGAGATTGCTTTATACAGACCGAACAGATAAATACGCAGCTAACCATCACGAATACAAATACTGTATTCCTTAACACTGATGAGGACTTCTTCAAAGGCCTTATCGTTATAACATCCTGTAATTCGAGCAAGACGTAAGTATGCGAATACATGGTCTGCCACTTCATATATTCAGGATGAAGATTGATTAAAGCTAATCTTGCAAGACAAAGAAACAGAACAAAAAAGTGTAATAAATGCATGTTTTGCTTCAAAATTAAGCTACAATTGTCAAGGACAAAATCATTACATCTTGAAACACAAGTATGTGTAAAAAAGAAAAGAGGTTAATTTAACTAACACTAATTGCTTGTAGGTGAACTAATCAAAGAGTCAATCATGCAACAACCAACTAACTAAATATCAACTAAGTGCTCTTTTACAAAACATAAATTTTCTTTTTCTTACATTAACCTGAAGAAAAATAAACATCTGACCTAACTGAGATAGAATGTTTACTGCCCTATCTGACGATAAAAATTCAAGAAAACCAGTTCATGACAACCCAGATCAAGACATTTGCACATAAAATGGAATAAAAACAACACCTCCAATATTCAATTAGAAATCAACTCCAGGAGCCCAGAAAATTAATTTACAAGGAAAATTCCTTCATTCTATCAATTAATAAATTGAAGTGGAGTGTTATGTGCAGAACCAGTGAGATTATATCGAATGCAAGAGAAAGGGGGGGAAGGGGAGGGGGGGGGGGGGGAGGCTGGAGGCATAAATCACTGACCTTGGTGAAGATACAAAATTTTTCCGCCATTGAAAAGAAGAAGAACAACACAAATGAGGTGGAATTACAAAAGGGTCCTCAGCAAAAAGCTCAAAAATTACTAAAAGCTTAAACTTTTTGTCTTCTTCGCCACCTCCGGCCGTCTATTCAGCTCCTCCGCCGCTTCAAATGCAGATTCCTCCACCGTTTTGGCCAGAAACTCTTGAGCATATATATATAACCAAAAAAATCTTACTTAATTCGAGAAAATCAGAACGTGCTGCTCAGTAAATTTAGTCAAACAAAGCAGTGGGGAGCTGAGTTTCTCGAGAAAAAACGAAATCTTTAAATGGCAAACAAATTTGGGGGTTGGTTCTTTACTTTGTTCTTTCTTCCACCGCTTCTGTCTACCCTTCTTGCTGCGTCTTCTTTCTTCTTTTTTTTTTTTTTTTTTTGCATTATTTATATATTTTCATTTGAATATTACATCTACTTCAAATCCAGTTTGGAGTCCACTACCTTTTAAATATTCTTCTCCATTAAAGAATTGATTCATACATCCTTTGTAATAAGAAAAATATTTTCTTATTTCTGGTTTGACTGTTGAACAATTTTGATGAGGTGTGAAAATCCATATGGCATGAATTAATAAGAAATCCCTTTCCATTAATAGTTTACTTTGAATTAAGAATCAAATAAATCAAGAGAAGGTAAGACGTTAATTTGATTGATAAAGTTTGAAATAGTTATAGATGAGTATTATTTGTATAAAATTATAAAATTTTATATACATATCACTAATCTAATAAACAAAAGGAAAAATAAGATAATAAAGTTATGAGCTCTCCTCCTTATAATGTTTTTGCCGCTTGTTTGGTGGATGTTGATTAATAAAGTTACATTTTTCTTAAATAAAAAAAAATTTATAAGATAAGATAAACAAAAGGAAATATTAATAAGATAATTTTTTGATAATGATGGAAAAATTTATTTTAACTTGGCTTTGGTGAAATGTCTCCGGTTGGTATTTTAAGGAAATAAGTTCATATGTTTATTGTGTTAAACAAAAACAAAAAAGCTCATGTTTACAATGGATCGTGACGAGGATGGAAATTTTTTTATGGTGTTTCCACACCGAACGGAGACATCAATTTACTTATTAAAAAACACATGTAATTTTTAAGGTTTTCACTTATTCAAATTGCAAAACACGGGTGTTTTTAAAGTGTAATTAGTGTCTCGGCATATGATACAGTCACCATAGAAAAATTTGATGATGAAGATGCATAACTTATTTTAAACAAACAACTAACAATGTAAAACTTGATCTCGTGATCACTATCATACAACTGACAATGTAAAACTTGATCTCGTGATCACTATCATTTCGACGTGTTCAAAATCGGGAAGTGACAAAACATAATTATTCTTTCTGAAGAAAATCAGAATACGTGCGGAAATGTAAAGTGTCTGAACTGTTTGTTTAAAGAGTCTGAACCGTTTGTTTATTGAGTTAATTAAAAAATAAATACAATGCTTCTCTTTATATAGAAGAGAAGTTATGCATAGATTATATTTAAACTAAACAAAAGATAAAACTCTTATCTTTGTAAGATAAACTTAAAATAAACTACCAATAATTTATTCAAATTAAATTCAAATCTATGGCAATCCTATCTCTTATTCTTGAAATTATATATTCTTGGCATTATCTTCAATTACTTTCTCCTTGCGAAATTATTCGGATTTCTGAGTTTTGGTTTGTTATTGATTTTGAGTGTGTTCGGTTGTAATTTGAATTCTACACACAATATCAAAGCTTCATAAATTCGGAGGTATTTGTAAGTTTTAAAATTCGTATGTCCTTGCATGTCTTATCGATTGTTGTAATACCCTAAGTTTAAATTGACGGGTTACACCACTTTCGGATCCATATGATATTATAAAGGAGTTTTAATTCGTCAAACACGTCAGAACGTACTTCATACACACATTGGTAAATGGTAACCCTTATAATACATCATGTATACGTAGGCCCCAAAATCTCTTGTTCCACTGGCTTTGCCGTGGAAACCTACAGGAAAGCTGGTGGTGCCCGAATATGAAAGTCATCTCCTTTCATTTCTGGCAATTCCTAGCAGTTGCCTTGTCAAACATCAACTTGTTCTAAGTAAGTTAATCATGTTCTTCAACTTTTGGATGTTAAATCTTAATTAAGAAAAACTAGGGTTTCTTTATGTTCTTCATGATTTTCCTAAGAAAATAAGGGATTGATACTTGTAAGGGAGTAATACTACTTAATAACAAAAGAAATATTGCAATTCTAACCAAGCAATCAAAATAAAGACTCAATGCATCAAAACATTAACGTTATATGTGTTTATATGACTTACGTGCTTGTTCTTGTATGTCGGTATGTTCTTTCGTTTATGGGCGAAACTGGGTAGAAACCTAAAAATTTATGCATATTGGATACGTGATACACACTACCACTCCCAAAGTAAAAAAAAAAAAAACACTAGCTTGTGAAGCAAAGGCCCTTTTGAGTGAGTTCCAGTGGCGGATCCAGAATTTATTCCAGTGGTGTTATCGGAGTCTAAAACTACATCTTTTATCCCAAAAAAAATTCCAGTGGGGTCATCGAAGTCTAAAACATCAATTTTTATCAATAAAATAACACTTTTTAACAACAAAACTACATCGTTTTAATACTAAAAGAAAATTTAAAAATCCAGTGGGGTCACGTGACCTCTTGGGGTACGTGGATCCACCCCTGGTGAGTTGTATGATATTCTAGAGTCAAATAAATGATCATGTGATGAAATTTTCAGATCATAGCAAGTTTACAATGTTATAAATGCAAAAAGGTTAAATTGTGCCTTGTATCGAACTTGTCACTAAATGAGTCGTTGAATGAAAGGAATCTAGAAAGTTTAGTGTCATCTTGGTGGTTATGTGATTTAGGATATTATATCTATATATATAGGACTGTACCTAAGTGTTTTATGTCTAGAAAGTAAAACATGTCTTAATGTAATCTTTTGTTTGCCTAAATTGCCAACTAGTGATCTCATTGTTTCAAAGGTTGTTATTTGGAAAAGAATCTAGAAATTTATGTCCTTCGAATTTCAACATGTGGTAGATATATATGATGCCTATATATACCGATCAATATATAAAAATAAGTTGATCAATTTCGCATATCTATGTGTAATTAAAAAATATTCTACTGTAATATTTTCTATAGCAGGTCGGCTGCCACATATGACCATAAGGTGCAGCCGCCCCTGGTCTTAATATACTCATTTCAAGCAATATGACTTTGGTCGGTGAAATTGGTTAGGAAATGATAAAATGAATCTACGAAAATTCTACAGAAAATGAAATATGATGCTTAAGCTGCAGTTTCTACCACATAAGTTTGTTGTTGTAAGTAAATGTTGTGTCTAGGTGTTGGTAAAGTCTAAGTGTTGTGTTATTATGCATTTCCGGATTTGTTGAAGTATGAAAACAAGCTTGAATAAGTACTTTGATATATGATATATAGTAATATGAAATATAGAGAAAGAAAGAAGAATGAGAAAGTTATGTATAACGACAATACGTAACGATACATAACGTGATATGTATGATAACGATACGCAATAGTGGCGATGTAACATCACATAGCGTGATATATATGCATGACATCAATACACAACGGTGCATATTATTATGTAAAGGGAAATGACAAGAAAAATCGGTACATGGTTAGATACTAGTTTCTATAGGACAATGAATCAATGAGGGTCCCCAACATCACTTTCACTGCTTTTGGGCAAGAAATAGTTAGTACAAGCCGGGTCAGTCGGTTTCCATGTCAATAGGTTATAATTATGAACATCCATTTTGTCTAAAATCGTAAGATCTATGGCTCTTTATGTTGGAAATCTACTATAAACGTGACGTTGTACTCAATAATCGTATAAAGGATAAGATACGGGTTAGATATGTCCAGAAAGGAATTAATTCCTAACAAAAGTAAACCTGTCATAATAAAGTAATTATGTATGAAAATCGATGAATGGTGTGTATGTCAAGTTGCTAGTAGATTAATAACATGTAATACATTGATTATTTAGTGTTTTAAGTTTAAACTTTGTCATGATCCTAGTATATAACTTAGTTCCATTTGATGTTGATTTTTTTAACGAGCTTTATAGTTCACCCCTTATTTTAATATATTTAACATATGGTTAGCTTCAGTGACTACTGCTCCGACCTCTCTTATTTTAATATATTTCACTTGGGTCCAAGCCGTATCCAACAACTACATTATCATTGTAAGTTTATTGTATTATTTGTTATCCGTCATGATGAAGTCATAGATATTAAGAAATGTTGTTTGCAATATTTTGTGGAATTTTCTTCCAAATGAAAGTGATTTATTTATCATTTCTCAAACCAAAATAAATTTAAACTATTTTAACATATGTCATGTACGTAGATATGCTAAAAAAATATTAGTTGATTTATAAGAAAGTATTATATATTTAGATAACAATTTATAATAACTGAACCTACAGATTTCTCCGCCAATAAAACAAACCCGTTATGAATACTGCACTTGATTTAAGTTGCTGTCTAGCTTAGGAAAAGTTATTGTGTGGTGAGGGAATTTGAAATGAAGTGACGGGTGAAACGATCAGAACGACACAGTTTTAATACAGAATGAAGGTGTGTGGTGTGTGGTGTGCGACACGGTGTCTCCACACCGTGTGGAGACACCACACAATAAACTCCCCTAGCTTAGTGGTTCAGCGCAGGGGTTGACCCAGCAGGGGGTCATGACCGCCGATCAAATTTCGATGTAAAATTACTAATATACCCCTCTAATAATATTAACAATGTGTATGTATATTATTTTTAAACATTTTTAGCCAAACTGTCATTATAGTTCAATTGATAAGGTGCCTAACTATTTACATTAAGGTTGTTGGTTCAACGCGATTTCATTTGTGAGAGATGGAGATGCGGGTTCGATTCTTTCATTTTGTAGTGTATATAATCATTATATAAATGTTGTAATAAATCATATCCATTTATTTGTAGCAAATCTTGAGTTTGAAGTAACTTTAATTTTTAATCCCTCAAAAAAAAAAAAAAAATTTTGCTGGCTAAGAAAAGAACCAAAAATGGTCCCCCAAATCAATAAATAGTATTGCCAAAATGGTGAAAAGCGACTTCGTAACCAAATTTTAGTGCTAAAGAGATATCCATGTTATAAGAAGTTCATAGTGTTAGACCACTCGCATCACATCCACGAATACTTTATTTTACAATTATAAATATATGATTTTTTTAGTTTACAGAATAACTATTCAAGATAAAATGCATCTATTGGATTCAAAAAAGATAAATGCATCTACCTTCAAAAAAAATATGAAAAATGCATCAAACTATTCTATTTTACACAGTCGGGATAAAATGCATAAGTTTCTCCATTTTTCATGGTCTGGTAGATATAAAGAAAAATGAATAGAATCTGAAAAAATGCGGTAGATGTAAGGAAATTTTACAGAATCCTTATTTTACGGTAAAAATAGAGTATATGTTGCGGTATTAATTTTCATGTTAAAATCTCTAAAATAGAGTTTTTAAAGGATTTATAATTTTTACTTCAAGTGCTCTTAGAACACTCGCATCAGATCCTTTTAAGAAATACTCTATTTTACAGTTTAAAATTCATATTTTTCTAGTGTACATAATCTCTATCCACGATAAAATGAATCAGTGTCTCTATTTTACATAATGCGGTAGATATAAAGGAAAATTTAAAAAATCTGAATGAATGCGATTTTTTTTTGAACAGCCAAGATTAATTTATTATCAGCAAGATGCTAAAAACAATTACAAAGATTAAGATTTCCAAAAAGTTCAGCAAAAATACAACACCATTGTTCCACCAAACCGCTGCAAAAACAAAAACAAAAAAAAAAATCCCTGATCACAATTGATCATTCCATACCAAACAAAAACCTCAATTTTTGTTTAATGTCTAAGATCAACTCCAGCAATCGAAAAGAACACATGTTGCCCCAGCCCTTCACCAAATAACAAGATATGATTCGCCAATAGAACTCATAGCCACTTTCTCGAAAATCAAGACGCCGCATTCATCGGATTCACCTTCCATTCTAATTTCTTGAGACAATTGACATTTGGAAGCCACGTAAAAGATAATCTCTGCACATCTCTAAACAAACTCTCCGGGTTTAAAACAAGAGAGTTAAAAATGACTTTGTTTCTTGCATTCCAAATCACCAAGCTGAAATTCCGACTATTGCCGACTAAAGACGGGGCACAAAACTCGAAGAAGCTACCCCTATCTTTATGTGACATAAATCATTAAAAGAGAAGGCCTTTAGCCCGATGATCTTGCACCAATTTAAAATATGAGACCAAATTAATAGAGTCACATCGCAAGCATATAAAAGATGATTAATCGTTTCTTCAAACTTGTAACAAAGCGGACATAAGGAGTCTTGAATCGCTACACCAAGCCGAATGAGATTTGGTTTTGGGAATCCTTTTGAGACTTGCTTTCCACATAAACAAATTCACCTTTGAGGGTAACCATTTATTCCACGCGGCAGTCTGTTCATTAGGCAGAAAAACATTTTGAAATAATAGCAATTCCAGCTTTTTTCGTAGAAGAGCCACCGAGAAGTTGCCATTTGAACTAATATTTCATCTCAATTTATCTAACCCACATGTAAATCCACAAAAAGAATTAATTAAAGCCTCCATCTCCCCTACTTCTTCCTCCTCAAAACCCCTCAACCTCCTCCTCTAAATCCATCGAAATGCGATAGATGTAAATGAAATTTTACAGAATCTGTATTTTACGGTAAAAAATAGAGTATCTACTGCAGTTTTTTTCCTGACGAAATATCTAAAATAGAGTTCTTAAATGATTTACAGCATCTTCTGCAAGTGCTCTCAATATAATATTATGTTTTTTTTTCTACTGAATATACGAATTCATTTATCAATATATATATATATATATATATATATATATATATATATATATATATATGTATATATATGTATATATATATATATATGTATATATATGTATATATATATATATAGAGAGAGAGAGAGATACCTAATCAACGTTTTCTTTTGTACAAGACGAAAGAATAATCCGTTTTGTGCTAACTGCGTGGCTCAAATCAACGTTTTCAACTATTATAGAAAAGGGAAAATATCTTACCCTTTATTCATGCAAGATTTATTTTTTTTCTAAAAGTTATGATTATTTAGTGGAAAGATAACTTACTGGTTTTAGCACATCATTCACTTCAAATATAAAAGTTCATTAACACGGTTTAGCTGTATGAAAAGAAAATTTAATCTCTATACGGGTTGTGGAGCTATCATTAACCAACTGAAAGATCTGTTGTGCAATAATTATCAGAGAGTTTTACCGAATTGAGGAATGCGATACATACATACATCTAATCAAATAGCTTAAAGACTCAAGTGATAAGTGACTTAGAAATGCCTATAAGGCCACATGTTCGATTCTTCTTTGAGCTATCCTCTTGGTCATGCCTTACCCCTGATCAGTAAGAGTTACGGGAATGTGTGATTTTTCTCAGATCGTACTTACAGAGTCTGACTTTTACTGATCAGGGATAAGGCATGACCAAGAGAATGAGTTTGATTCATCACATCTCTCGCCAAACATAAGGGCGGAATTTATAAATTATGTATTTAAAGATTTGAATAAATTGAAGAATCTTTTTGATTTAAATTTCAATTTTAGAGGTTTGTCTTGTTTTAAAGCATCCATTGCAAATGTTCAAACTCCTCTAATAATGTCATACATCAAAATTACTCTCCTATTATTATGGTCATAATTTTATTTTACTTTTAAAACTAAGCCAACACATATTATATACATTCTGCCTCCTTGTGACTAATATACACTTATATGTATGATAAGTGCTCTTCAATATAATGACATAGAGTTGATTTAATATAACTTATCTAGACAACTGAATCCAATTTCAATCTTCAAGATCTGCATCTCATTCGTTCAACATATGCATCTCATTCGTTCAACATATGCTTTAGGGAATCAGATCATCATTTAATTAATTATTTCCTTATCATTAAACTAATTAAACATTCGAAATAATTTAAAAACGGAGCTTAAGCTAGATCTTGGCTGACTAAAATTAAGTATTATCTTACATTATTGAATCTTCTGCTGGAAAAGACAGTCTGCAATCTGCATGCCCAGCTGCTGCTTCTTCTCTCCTTTTATATATATATATATATATGTCAGTTAAGTGATTTGATCTCTCAATTGATAAATAAACTGGTATAACTGATATGGAAAAGTCAGCTGAGAATGATGGTCAGCTGAGTAAGTGTATTCAGTTCTGTAAAAGTCGGTTCAGTGAAGTACAACGGAATTTTTTCTGAAGTCAGCAGCCAGTTTTGTCTGCTGAGTTTCGCTGAGTACCACAGAGTTCTACATCTGAGCTGCTAGTTACAAGTCTGAGAAGGTCAGCTGAAGCTGAGTTTCATCTAGTGGATAACAATTGAAACTGGGGTCCACATCTGGAGTATTAACGACAACATCATTTACCGTCACCTTGTGTAACTTGCCACGTCATATGGAATCGTATAAATTACATTCCATTGTGTACCAAACGTGGGAATATGGAATAATGCACATTCAATTCAATTCTTATTTATTCCATCGGTTTCATTTCATACAGCAATCCAAACGCGCCATTATCTTTTAAGCTTTACCTGCTTATAACATGCTATTGTCACATTGACTTACCCACAACAATGACATAATCTACTTTAACATCATTGATTGTGATTTGTTAATATCATGATTAATAATGTAAAAATAGGACATGTCACTCGTTGTGAACGATTGATTGTGTCAGTAGTATTACTCTCAAATCTCAACATATTAATCGTTCAAAGTTGATACATCTACGACTTTTGGTGAAAATCCGAAACAGTAAAGGAGATGCTCTAAAATGTTTCTCAAAGAAACTAGAGGGAGATTTTGACGTGTTGACGGGGAACCTTTGGCCCTTTATAATGCCCTAGTCAATGCCATTTCTTGGGGTTATCTCGGGGTGGTATTTGAAGGAAATTCTTTGTCCGTATCCCAACAGATTCTCTCAGGCAAAGAAAATTGGTCCCCGGTTGGAAAAAATTGGGAAGACTGTCGCAATTTGCTACTTACTTTTGTCTCAGTTTCTTTTTCTTTTGTCAAACGGCAAGGAGAATGTCTCTATCTATTTTTTTAGCCAGATATGACGACCTGGAGGTAGTTAGTACGGTGGAATGAAGCTCCTCTCCCCCTCTCATGCACTTCTTGCTATTATGACAGATTGCGATCGATTGAATAAAACTTAAGTTTTAAAACTTTTTTTAAAAAAAACCAGAAAATATTCGGAATTACATAGTTCACATAAAAAGATAAATATACAAATACAATTCGTTGACTATAAAAAAAATCAAAAAAAAAAAGGAACTCATCCATTTATTCTCCCTAAAAAAAAATCCATTTGTTGAAAGTGTAGTAGTAGTGGTATTTTTTTTTTTTTTTTCTTTTCCATTGGTATTGACTATGAATATGTGCATTTTATTCACACTCAACGGAAACGAAAGGAAGCATTCAAGTCAGCGCAAAATTTGCTGACCATACTTATAAAAATGACAATCTAAAACATTATTCATAAAAAAAAATTATACAACAAGGGATCGACTTTATATAAAAAAAAAAGATTAAACTCATAGTAGTATATTTTAGGGAAAAGTGAATAAATAACACAATAGATATATGGGACAATGATCTTTTAAGTGTGTCCTAAATGCCTAATTAAGTCCCAAAACACGATCTTATAAACAAATAACACTAGATATATAGCAAGAAAATAGTAAACATAACAGTAGAGAAAAACTTGGGCAAAAATGACAAATTCACTAATTGCTATATGCATACATGCACAGACTATGGATTTCTTGATCAGAACTAGCATTTTCAAAAAAATAATATATATATATATATATATATATATATATATATATATATATATATATATATATATATATATATATTTACTGTCTTGTTTTGTTACAAACAAAGTATGTATCTCTTTATATAATCGACGTTGAAATCGGCGTTTGAACCCTATTAGAGACAAAAAAATATGTATATCTCTCTTTATATATATATATAAAGAGAGATATACGCCGATTTTT
Organism: Gentiana straminea; assembly: GCA_036785695.1. Classification (NCBI taxonomy): domain Eukaryota; kingdom Viridiplantae; phylum Streptophyta; class Magnoliopsida; order Gentianales; family Gentianaceae; genus Gentiana; species Gentiana straminea. The sequence continues at coordinate 1,160,483 of JAVUPR010000413.1, read as the reverse complement.
GAATGTCGGATTATATAAAGAGATACATACTTTGTTTGTAACAAAACAAGACAGAAATATAAACACGTACTCAAAAAATAAAAAAATAAAAAAAATAAATAAATAAATATATATATATATATATATATATATATATATATATATATATATATATATATATATATATATATACACACACAAACAGCCTAGGAGATATCCAGGCCGCAAAACAAGGCCCAACCCCTATTCCCTCATGCAGAGGTCTAACTCTACGTTCTTGGACATACCCCTCTATTTTATCTAATTTTTTTCCTTCTCATCTTTAGGGCAATTTTAATGTCACCGTAAAAATGCTCCGGTCACCGTAATTTTTACATATACAATAAAACTTCTATAAATTAATATTCTTTAAATTAATAACATCTCTAAAATAATATTTCTCTCCGGTCCCGACTTGGGCCAGTTCAAAAAATGATCAATTTAGATAAGATAATATGATAATAATTTTTAGAAAATCCTTGTATAGATATACAGTCTCAATAATATCATAAATTAATAATTTTTCATAATCACAAAAATATATATGTTACAGTTTTGTAAAATATGATTCTATTTATTTTTTATTTTTTATTAAAGTTTAAATCTATAGAAGGAAACAAATCAAGTTGACTCATTGCATTGTGTCAATTATTTTGTCATTTTAATAAGGAATATTTCCTCTTTACTGATTATAACCGATAGGCAAAGATTAAGGCTATAATTTTGTTCTTTCTTTGTATATATTAGTTGTACCAACAATTCTTCCTGTATCAAGAAATTATTTAAGAGTTTAATTTGATATATACATAAAATCTCCCATTCACTTTCATGGTATCAGAGCTTTAGGTTACCTTCATTATTTTTCTCAATCGTTTTTTTTTCATGGCAAAAAAAGGCACAGCTTCAGCAAAATGGGAAAACCCCAATCATCCACTTTATATCCATCACAGGGATCAGCCTGGTGCAGTACTAGTACCACAATCCTTGGTGGAAAATAACTATAGCACATGGAGACAATCCATGACTATGGCGTTAACCGTCAAAAACAAAATTGGTCTCATCGATGGCTCCATTATCGAGCCAGATGAAAAGGATAAGGAAGAACACCTACAATGGAATCGCTGCAACAGCTTAGTGAAAACGTGGCTTCTTGGATCAATGTCACAAGAAATCGCAGGAAGTGTCATTCGTTGTAAGAATGCACGACAAATTTGGTTGGAATTACAAGAACGCTTTTCTCACGTAAACATTGTTCAACTATTCAATGTTGAAAATGAGATTCATAGATGCACGCAAGGTGACATGACCGTGGGTTCCTATTTCACAAAATTGAAAGGATTATGGGACGAAAGAGAAGCACTATGTGCTTTTCCCGCTTGCACGTGTGGTGCATTCAAGGAAGTAGTCGCTTATCTAGAAACCCAGAAAACTATGAAGTTTCTTATGGGTTTAAATGAATCATACACAGGTGTAAGAAGCAATACCTTGTTGTCAGATCCATTGCCTTCTGTAAACAAAGCCTACTCGCTGGTCTTAAGGCACGAAAAACAAGCGGAAGTGACGGCTGGGAAGGTTACTATGCTGCCAGAGAGTGCCGCATTTGCAGTCAACAATCAGAGGCAAGGAATTGGTGAGGTACAGCGTTGCTCAAAGTGTAATAGAACAAACCACACTACCAAAAACTGCAGGGCGCATTTAAAGTGTAGTTTCTGTGGTTGGAAAGGACACTCTGTTGAATTTTGTAGAAAAAAGAAGGCTGCCGAATCAGATGACAAGAACTCTTCAAAAGGGAATCATGCTACTCCAATTACTATGGGGCAACATGAGACAAACAGGCCCTTCACACCAGAAGAATGGAAGCAACTTTTGGAAATGATAAGAGCAAAATCCTCTCATGCCAATCAAGTAACTTCCTCCTCAAACCTTGATGAACTCACCGGTAAGGTTTTTTTGATTAATTCTAATAGCAAAACACAGACTTGGATCTTGGACAGTGGGTGTACTGACCACATGATTTATGACCCAAAATTATTTACATCAGCAAGACCCGTAACCAATCGCACCGTACAGCTACCAAACGGCTCATTAGCACATGTTACTCATGTAGGAAAAGTCGTTTTATCTCCAGAACTTATCCTTGAAAATGTTTTATGTGTTCCATACTTTCAACTTAATTTAATATCCATTAGTAAATTAACCGCACAACCATCCTATGTTACTGTATTCTTACGAAATAGATGTTTTGTCCAGGACCTACATTCGGGGAAGATGATTGGGACGGGAATTGAAAGAGGGGGCCTTTACCATTTCAACACCATCGAAAATGGATTTTGTGGTCAAGTTCGTACTTCATATGCATCCATTTGGCATCAACGACTTGGCCATCCTTCACCCAAGACTATATCTCAATTTAATCTTCCGAATCTTATCAATAAAGTTTGTGATGAAAACACATGTTTGGTATGTCCACTGGCAAAACAGACAAGATTGCCATTTCCTAAAAGTTTAATTTCTAGCAATGCCCCTTTTGATTTAATCCACATTGATATTTGGGGTGGTTATAAAGTTTCAAACCTTACTGGTGCAAAGTATTTTCTTACAATTGTCGATGATTATACGCGATGCACTTGGATCTACCTTATGAAAAATAAATCCGACTGTCAATATCTGTTGGTCAAGTTTGCAGTGGCGGAACCAGGAAAAAATTTCGGGGTGGTCTTGGTATATAAACTGCAAAGCTAAAAAAAATCCAGAAAAAAAAATAAAAAATGTTGGTAGTGGGATTTGAACTTACAACCTAGAATTATGGAGACTTAAAATGGTTTGTTCTTAAACCACTAGGATATAAGGTCTTTTGTTCAAAAAAAAAGACACGTAACATACTAATATTAACACTACTACTACAATAATAAAAATTTGGGGGGGGCTTGGGACCATATGTGGGGGGGCTTGTGACCATTTGGGGGGGGCTTGAGACCACCCCGGGCATAGGGTGGGTCCGCCCCTGCAAGTTTGTCAACATGAAAACCAATTCAACTCCACAGTAAAAACAATCCGTAGTGATAATGGGCTTGAGTTTAAGCTTGAAGATTTTTACACACAAAAAGGGATAGTTCATCAAACTAGTTGTGTTGGAACACCCCAACAAAATGGAGTGGCGGAACGAAAACACAGACACTTACTAAATACAGCACGAGCACTTCTTTTTCAAGCCAAACTTCCGAAACATTTTTGGGGAGATGCAATACTCACTGCTGCATATTTAATTAACCGAACACCTACAAGAATCCTTCATGGCCAAACACCTTATGAAAAATTGTTCAATAAATTGCCCTCATACTCACACCTTAAATAATTCGGTTGTTTATGTTTCGTCTCCACCCATAACCAAAACCCTTCGAAATTTGATCCTCGTGCCTCCAAATGCATATTCCTTGGTTACCCGTATGGCCAAAAAGGTTACCGAGTCTTCGACATTGAGAAAAAGAAATTTTTTGTGTCAAGAGATGTAATATTCCTTGAACATTTTTTCCCTTATGCAGAAACTTATCCACACATGCCTACTGATAATTCAATTCGGCCAAACAGCAATACCATACCAAACATTGACATTTCCTTACCAACCTCACAGCATTCCATTGACTTAACCCCAAATGATTCAACCCCAACCCATGATCAGACCACTCCAAATGATACCGAACAGCCCGCTCCGGATGACATTGAACAGCCCACACCATCTGCTACACCCACAGCTTCAGAAAATTCCCAACCCCAGACCACTTTGCCATCTACTACACATTCCACTCCACCACCACCCCACCATTCTCCTCTTTGTCGAAGCTCTCGACAAGTCAAGACACCACATTATTTACAGGATTTTCATGTGGACATGGCCCTTCCTTCAAGACCGGACCCGACATCTTCCACGAACAATGTCTCTAACACAGGTAACCCTTATTCACTGCATAATTTTTTGTCTTATGATAAGCTTTCTCCTACTCAAAAAGCCTACACAGCTAACCTCGCTCTTCATAAAGAACCAGTCAGCTACTCCCAAGCTGTCAAAGATCCGAATTGGCGTGTTGCTATGCAGGATGAAATCAAAGCCTTACAAGAAAATGGTACATGGAGTTTGGTTCCGTTACCACCAATGAAGAAACCAATCGGTTGTAAATGGGTTTACAAGATCAAGTTAAAATCTGACGGTACGATTGAACGTTATAAAGCTCGATTGGTTGCTAAGGGCTATAGTCAGGTTGAAGGCATTGATTACAAGGAGACTTTCGCCCCTGTTGCTAAAATGGCAACTGTACGAATTTTATTATCAGTCGCCTCTTTGCGCGGTTGGCATCTTCATCAGCTCGATCTCAACAACGCTTTTTTACATGGTGATCTTGATGAAGAAGTCTACATGTCTTTACCACCAGGGTTTGGCCAAAAAGGGGAGAATCGTGTATGCAAGCTTCACAAATCAATTTATGGTCTTAAACAGGCATCCAGACAATGGTTTGTAAAATTGTCAAGCGCACTTAAAAATGCAGGTTTCCATCAATCTTTTTCAGATTACTCCCTATTTGTCCGTAATCAGAGAGGAAAATTCTTGGCAATATTGGTGTATGTCGATGATGTCATATTGGCTGGGACTGACTTGCAAGATATCAAAGACACAAAGATTTTACTGGCTAAGCAATTCAAGCTAAAGGATCTAGGGAAACTCAAGTATTTTTTGGGCATCGAGGTTGCACGCTCACAGCATGGAATTAGCCTTTCACAGCGGAAATATGCGTTAGAAATTCTTGAGGATGTTGGTTTTCTAGGCTCTAAGCCGTCCAGATTCCCAGTTGAGCATAACATGTCTTTAACGCAATCGGATGGAGAGTTGTTAACGGATGCTTCATTATATAGAAGACTTGTGGGAAGATTGATATACTTGACGGTCACTCGGCCAGACATTACTTATGTAGTAAACATGTTAAGTCAGTTCATGGACAAACCGCGACAACCACACATGGATGCAGCTCAAATTGTCTTAAGATACTTGAAGAAAACACCGGGGCAAGGCATTTTTTTACCATCCCAGGGTGATGAACAACTTCACGCCTATTGCGACGCTGATTGGGCGCGTTGCAAGGACACCAGGCGATCCATAACGGGCTATTGCATATTTCTTGGTAAAGCACTTGTATCATGGAGGACAAAGAAACAAACCACGATTTCACGTTCAAGTGCAGAAGCAGAATATAGATCGATGGCAAGCACTTGTTGTGAAGTTATTTGGATTAAAAATATATTAAATGATTTGCAAATCAAGCATGAGCAACCGGTAAACTTATTTTGTGATAATCAAGCTGCTCTTCACATAGCGTCTAATCCAGTTTTCCACGAACGGACTAAGCATATCGAGATAGATTGTCACTTGGTACGCGAAAAGCTTCAAAAAGGGCTCATTAAGACACTCCATATTCGGACTATTGATCAGCCAGCCGATTTGTTCACTAAACCGTTATATACATCACAGTTCGAGCGTCTACTTTGCAAGTTGGGTGTCATTAACATACACTTCAACTTGAGGGGGACTATAGAAGGAAACAAATCAAGTTGACTCATTGATTGTGTCAATTATTTTGTCATTTAATAAGGAATATTTCCTCTTTACTGATTATAACCGATAGGCAAAGATTAAGGCTATAATTTTGTTCTTTCTTTGTATATATTAGTTGTACCAACAATTCTTCCTGTATCAAGAAATTATTTAAGAGTTTAATTTGATATATACATAAAATCTCTCATTCACTTTCAAAATCTGCTTGAACTCATCTCTAATCTTCCTTATTGCATCCAAAAGTTCGGGTGTGGTGCTTTCGAGCTGCATCAAAAAGTTGTTAAGTGCCTTTGATGCGTTGAGTGATCCTTTACGTTTAACAAGTTCCAAAGGTGTTGTATCGTCTTCAACATCATCTTCAGCATTATTTTTAAGAATGGTATTTGCAATTTCTTCTAAGGTCCGGACCTCTGAACATACGTCATTTTCACCCGGATAATCTAACAAGCTATTGACATCCATTTTAAAAATACAATGAATCAAATTAATGTATGTACACTGAATCTTGTATGTACAGTACATTGAATTTGTAACTAATATACATTGAATTAAGTATAATACATAAATTAGTACAGTTCATTCTATTTAAATTTATATAATTAAAATTTAATTTTGTTTGATATAAAAAAACTATCTATAAATTAATAATTATTAATTTATCGATAAATTAATACCTCTCTAAATTAATAAAATCTTTCGGTCCCAATTTTTACTGTATTGTTGTTATTATTTTTTCAGAAAAAGTCACTGGTATTGATGTTACTTTACATGAATATCAGTTATGCGTTGGGAAAGTTACAGCCAGTTGACGATGCAGAAATCTTCACGATGGCATAGCGGCGTTGATGGTGTGGATATCTGGCTTATTTGTGAGTAGATTATTTATAAGTTGGCCGGAGACAGGTAGTGATGAGAGGAGGACGGTGAGATAAGCTTGTTCTTGCAGAGCTTTGGCCTGTTCACTTGGTCTTTTTTTTTTATCTCTCTCTTTAGGTTACACAAGACTCTCCTTTTATAGGGAGATTTAAACTTAGGGGTGAAGTAAAGACTGGCGGTGCGGAAGCAGCTTAGTCACTAGTCTTAGTAGCTAAGTAAACACTAAATATCTGACATCAAGTGGGCAAAATATCTAGTAGCAAGTGGATGTAATATCCGGGCGGCGACCCCTTATGGTCGCCAAGGTCGCCGTCTTCGTTGTCTGGCCTTCGCCCCCTGTTTCCTCTCAAGTCTTGTGCAGCTCCCTTGGAGAGCCTTAAATTTATGACCGCCCGCCGGCCCCCTAGCTTTGACGAGGCTCCAGTGGGGGTTATGGGCGGCGGGCCTGCTCTTAATGCCTTTGGACGTCGCCATATGAGCGACCCCATTGGAGGCGACATAATTTGTATCATCAATGGCCCCCTACTTCATATCTTGACTATTTTTCGGGAAGATATCGAGTGTGGAGTAGCGAGCTCTTGGATGGAGTATGTGCGACCTCATCTTCTGATGCGACTTGTTCACTAAGGGCCGTGCTTTCAAAGCAAGCGGCCTTCGAAGCAACTCTGGGCCTGTTTTTGCGACCTCGTCGTCTGATGCGACTTGTTCACTAAGGGCCGTGCTTTCAAAGCAAGCGGCCTTCGAAGCAACTCTGGGCCTGTTTTTGCGACCTCGTCGTCTGCAAGGCCATCCGTTAAGCTTCAATGGGGCAGTTAGTCAGATCGTGCTTGACGTCAGCCCCCCTTGATAACTGCGATTACGTGGGTAGTAACGCCCTTGGCAACTGCCCAAGCATGTACGTGGGCATTGATTGGCCTCCATAATGATTGCGGTTTTCAAATTTCGGAATTTGAATCGACCGCGCAATCCTCAACCGTTGGATGGTTTAACTCCTAGCCCCACGATCACCACTTGCTTGCCTATATAAGGCTAGCCTCCTCAACACTTCCTCACTTTCCACTCCTCTACTTTCCCACAGTTTTTCTCCGAGTTTTCTCCTCTTTCTAGGATTAGCAAAAGCTTCCGGCGGAGGCTAACAGTAAGGTTTGGCGGTGGTGGAAGTGGGTTTCGAGGCTTTCCGGCAGGAGTTTGAAGATTCCGACGTGCTCTTTAGGCTGCTCCTTCTAATTTTCCCAGAAAAATAGGTAAATTCTTCTCCCTTATCCCTTTTTCTTGTTTTCCTTTTGTTTTTCGAGCCCTTCCCTGGTGTTTGATCCAATGTTTGGGCAATGTGTTTGGATGTAAGATGTTTTTCCTGAGAAAAGTTGAGGTTTTTTGGGTTGGTGTTTCTATTGTGGTTCTTCCTGAGTGGAACCATCGCGCCCAGAAAACTTTACTTATTATGTTTGCCTTGGAGTCTGTATTTCCCTTTCTGGCAATTTGCTTTCCGTTTCTCCTGTAAAAACGGAGGGGAGGGCGTCGAGATGGGTGCGATTACCTTCCTGGTTTAATTTCCATTATCCCAGGTCTGAAAGCTCCACCTTTTCCTCTTGTCTTTGCAGGATGTCGGACGGAGAGCATTCAGTCAGAGGTGACTCAGACGAGGAGCAGGAGGTTTACGATTACGCTCATGAGGAAGAGGGTGATGACCCCTCTAGTCCTGAGAAGTCCGCCGGGGGCGACCCTGTTGAAGAGATAACCGGCGCCGAGGCCGCCATTCGAATAAGTAGCGATCCTTTTGATCTAGATTCTCTGTTTCCTGACCCCGTCCCGCGACGCAAGAAAAGCCGTAAGGAAATGGCACGAGCTCAGGGGACGAGCACCAGCGAGGCCGGTGAGAGAGGGATGTCGGACGTTGAAGAACAGGTTTCCGATCCGAGTCCCAGTGGCGCCGCTGATCATAACGAGGCATATATCGAGGACGCCGCTCTCCACGAGCTAATGGGGTCGAGTGAGGACGAAAATGCCCCCCTGCCTCGCCGGATTGTTTGGGAGATCCCTAAAAAAACAAAAAAGAAGAAAGATCCCAAAATCACTGTTGGGGAGGCCGCTGCTAAAGCGAAGAAACCCGTGCCCAATAATCCCGAGGCGATGAGAGAGTTCGCTATCCCGGCGGAGTACGAAAAGGCGCCGAGAAGAAGTGGGCGCGGCTTTGTGATAGCGAGAGACCTTAACCAATTTATCCATCGTCGATTTAAAATTGACACGAGCGTGTATCGATTTTCCCTGCTTGATTATTCGAAGGAGGAGGATAAGTTTAAACCTGGGGATCGCCAGGATTACGTGTGTGCTCGCCGCTCAGATGACGCCCTGATTCTGCACTTTGATCATTTTTACGCGGGGCTCCGTCCTCCATTCGACCCTTTCTTTGTGAGAATTTGCGAACTGATGGGAGCTCTCCCTTCCGATTTTGCCATTGGGACCGTTATTCAAATCATGGCCTTCATTGTGATGTGTCGAATGATGAAGATAGAACCTTCGCTGACCTTGCTGGGCCACTTTCACTGGTTTTGTGGGACGAGCATCGCGGGGCAAATATCTTTAAGGTCCAAGACGCCCCGCCTACTATTCTTGTTACCAAATAAGATTCACAAATGGCAGAAGCGGATCCTCAAGGTGGAATCCAAGGTTGGCTGGCCGTTTCCTAGAGCCGCAAAACGCACGGGGAAATCTACCCTCCCGATCGACGAGCCTCCTATACCAGAACGGCGTTTTGTCAAAGGGCTCATGACCCTCCTTCAATCTGATGGGGTCGAGGCCTCCATAAGGAACATTGCTTGGGTCGATCTCCTGGATCTGGCCCTTCCATTTGCGCGTATGGCGGGCCTCGCGGGCCCGGGTAAGGCACGGCCAGTGGTTGCCATGGTTCCTGAGGAGAGCGACCCCGACTGGATAGGGGATTGTCGTATAGGGCAACGCTTTCCGTCGAGTGTCTGTATGCGGAGGCGACCCGGAAAGAAGGCCGCCCTGTAAATTTCCTTGCATTTATTAGATCTTTAAAGAGCTCAAGGTGTAACTTCCATGCGTTGTTCTTTCTTTCGAATCTGTTTTTAACGAACCCTTTCTGCAGGTATGGATGCTAATGAACGCCGAGCTCAAAGGCAGAGGCTGGCTGAGGAGCAGGCCAAGGCTCGGCAAACGACCTTGAAACAAGTCCTTGGGAAAGTTCCCCGTACTGTGGACGCCACTATTACTGACGAGGCGTATGGTCCTACGAAGGTCGCAGCGGCGCCCCCAGGTGCGAGCTCCAGTCAGACCATTACCCAAAAAATGTCGCAAGTTGATGAACCCGCAAAAGAGAGCCAGGGCCAGAAACGACCAAGGGTTGAGAAGACAAAAACAGCTGGCGCTGGTAAAGCATCTGATCGTGCGGATAAGCGAGCTGCTGATAAGGACTCTGTACGGCCTGAGGCCATTGTGGAGGAGATCCCTGAGGAGATGGAGCCGTTGCCGGCTGGGACACTACCCCGCGGCTACAAGGGGAAAGAGGCGGTGTGGCTGGACCCCAACTTCACTCAAAACCTCGACATGAACAAGGCGGGCCAGATAAGAGAGGTCATCGCTGATGTTATCCCCTTGGGTCGCCTGGCATGGGACTCGCCGCACGGGGTTCAGCTGGAGATCGGGAGGGGGATCACATCTCGCGTCGTGATTCAAGAAGACGCCCCCGCTGGAGATGAGGTCGCCGAACTTAAAGACCTTTCAGGCCAATTCGGAATCGCTGCTTCAATGGTAAGCTTGTTAATCTTGTATTTTTCCTTTCGTATTTTGTGCTTTCCTCAGGCTTATCATTTCCTCTTTTTCAGCTCGGGACTCGTATACACAAGGCGATTGAAGCCGCAGAGAAGCGCAAAGCTGAGCTTAAGAAAGTAACGGCGGCCCTTGGAGCCTCGGAGAAAGCCAGGATCGCCTCTGAAAACAAAGGCTCGCAGGTGGCAGCTGAGGTTGAGCGGATGAAGAAACTCATGGCGGAGAGCGCTAAACTGGATGCGGAGCTGCAGGAGAAGGTGCAAGCCCTGAAGGATGAAGCCCGCAATTCCGGCGAAGGGCTAGCGGCCGCACGTGAGGAGGTCGCAAATTTGAAGGAGAAACTTGCCGGCTGCGAGAAGGCCGCGAGAGATGGCGGGTCCGGCCGGCGTGTGGAAGCCTTCAAGCTTTCTGATGAGTTCGGTGACTTCCAGGAGGCTAGCTTCGATCAAGGTTTTAATCACCTCGCTCGTTGTCTTTGGGCTTATCATGGCCGGGAGAGCATTACCTTGGAGGAAATGCTTCGTTGGGTTAACATGTCCCAGCGATCTCCCGACTTGTTGGCCATTCACCCGGATATCCCCTATGCAGCAGATCACATCGTCGCCATCCAAACTAACCAGATAGAGCGCGGCGACCCAGTATGGGATCCTCCTCCAGTCAATCCTGTTAACTTTGCGATCTTGAAGAATCCTCCGGCAAGCGATCAACCTGGTGATGAGTACATTGACACTCCCCCCGGCTCCGTTTAAATGCCTTGTGCTTTTGTTTTCTATATTTCTGCGGCTTTGTAATAATAACTTTGGCTCTGTCACTTTTTTGAACTATTTGGCGTCCTCATTTGATGATTGTAATAACTTAAAACCTTTTTACTTTTTGTATTGACATTGTGGCCGTTTTGGCCCCTCTTGGTTTATCTACTGTGCTTGTTTTTCTGATTTATTTCCTGCTATCTTGTCTTGTATGTTTGCGGCCCCCTTTATTTTGGCGAGATTTGTTGAGCTTGCTAAAATAACTAAGGCTGAACAGCTGAGAAGATTGGGAAATTCCTGTTGTGCGTTAATATTTTCCCATCCCCCCTATTTTGATCGAGGTGCGAGGAGACTTGAGCAAAATAGATCGTCGCCGCAATTATAGCTTGTCTTTGCGGACTTGTTGCAAGTAATGAGGGTCTATATTTTGCAAAGCTTGTTTTTCTGCGGCCCCCTAGTTTCGAGGCGGAGTGGATGGTTGCCGGAAACTTAGGAGCTGAGTTGATTTGACTGAACTAGCCTCTCGACTGTCGTTCTTGCCGGGAATCCAGGGATCCGGATTGATTTGACAGCTCACTGGCAGTGTATGTGTGTTCAAAACGGCCTAAAATCTCGGGCTAGTAACTGTGCATGAATATGGCCAAGAATCGTGGGCAGATAATCGATAGGCATTAAATGCGTCCTTTGAATTTCAAAATTCAGATAAACCGCGGTATGCCCGGCCGTAGGATCTGATTGATCGTGGCCGTTCCTTTTGCTAACCTCTGCTATAAAAGGAAGAGGCACACTAACCTTATTTTTACTCTTTTTCTTGCGTAGATTTTTGTTGTGAGAACCATGTCTCTTCCATCTGGAGAGGGTAGAGTGCGAGTTTTTAAAGCCCGTCCTACTCGTGATGTATCCCCTTTCTTCTTTACTGCCTCTGGCGTTGCTAAAGATCATTTCTGGCGCTATTTTGAGTGGGTTGAGCCTGCGAAGGAGAGGGGTTTAAACCAGAGCAAGGTCGAGGGTGACGGCTCTCTTCTGCGCGTACGTTTCTCTGGGTGGGCAGATTTTGTTGCACCACCTTCATCAATACTTCCCAATCTTACAATAGTGAGGGAAATCTATTCCATCTTGTCTGAAGCTGCATCTGAGGTGACTATTAGCTGTATTACCCTTCGTGGCGTCGCGGTCATTTTTACTCCGGAATCTATCAATGGTGCCTTGGGTATACCCGCTATCGACCCCTCATCCCATTATGAGCTCGCTTGGAACCTTGCCGATGAGTCAAGTAGACAAACTTGCTTACGACGAGCCCTCCGCGAGCTCTTTCCTGATTATGAGCGACCTCGTGTACTGGGGACTGCGTCCGATCTTTCTCGCAGCAATCGTGAGTGGAAGAGGTTCATCAACTCGCGCGCCACTTTTGTCCACGGATAACGAGGCTGTTAGTGAGGCCGAAGCTTTGCTTTTGCACGCTATTCGCGATCATCATGTTGACATTGATTGGGGAATCTTGATTCATCGTGAAGCGGTTAATTTTGCGGTTTCTATGGACCGACATCGTCGCTTCCCTTTTGCTTCACTAATAACGAAGCTATGCAGCTTAGCGAGGGTGCCGGAGCATTCACTGGATCGTTATAGGTATACTCATTAGATAGAGTGTACCCCCCCCTTTTTTTAGATCGAAGGGCATGGTAGGCCGTAGATTTGCTGGAAACAATTGTATCTCTTAATAAATGAAGATGCCCCTTTTATTTTGATTTCCTTCTCCACATGCTCTGCTCGTACGCGGGCAGACGTACGCTTTACATATAATATTTTCTCAGATTATCTGCATGCCAAGGTCGGTTGTACTCGCGACCTTGGTTATCACTTAGTACGTAAGTTCCTTTTTTGACTATCCGAGCGATCCTCTCTGGGCCCTCCCAATTCTCCGATAACTTCCCTTTCTTGGCTTCGTGGCCGGTGGCCTGCCTCTTTCGCAAAACATAATCCCCAATGGCGAAGTGATGACCTCGAACGCGCTTGTCATGATGTCGTTTGGCGGTCTGTTTGCAATTGAGCAAACGTCCATATGATTCGATCCGCCGCTCCTCTGCTAAATCGAGATCGAGCTTCCTTTTGAGCGGGTTATCTATTTCGCTGAAATGTGCGACCCTTAAACTTGGTAGGGCCATCTCCACCGGAGCCATAGCTTCGGATCCGTAGGTTAAGGCGAAAGGAGTCTCCCCTGTGGTAGTTTTTCGCGACGTTCTAAGTGCCCATAAAGCCGCGGGGAGGTGATCAGGCCATTTACCCGCTTTTTCGCCCAGACTCTTTTTTAGCACGCTGAGTACTTGTTTGTTTGCGTTCTCAGCCTGACCATTCCCCTGTGGATAGCATACTGATGATTGCCAATGTTTGACATTGTTTTCTCCACAGAATGTGTCGAACTCCTCCCTGAATTGAGGTCCGTGATCTGACACTATTACTCTGGGAACGCCAAATCTGGTCCATATTTGGTCGAGCAGAAAATAAGTTATGTCCATGGTACTGATTTTTACCAAGGCTTTGGCCTCGATCCACTTGGTGAAATAGTCCACTGCGACCACCACATACTCGCATCCTGAGCGCCCTTTTTTTAATGGCCCGATGAGATCGATGGCCCACATGTCGAAGGGCCATGCGGCTACGACAATGCTTTGTTCAACTGATGGTAGCCTGGGAATATCCGCGAATTTTTGACACACGTCGCATGCTTTAGTATATTTCTTGGCGTCCTCTGCGAGTTTCGGCCAGTAGTATCCTGCTAATAAGACTTTCTGAGCGAGGGTGCGGCTAGCTGGATGACCGCCACATACCCCTTCATGCAACTCAATGAGGATACCATCGACCTCCTCAGGTCGCACGCACCTTAGTAATGGTTTAGAGAATGATCGTCGGTACAAAACGTTGTTTAGGATGGTGTATCTGGCAGCTCTTCTGATCAGGGTTCTTGCCTCGTTCGGCTCTTCGGGAAGTTTTCCAGAATCGATGTAGTCCCTTATGAAATCAATCCAGCAAGGGTTGGTGGATTGCAAGTCCATCACCTCGATCCTGTCGATGGCGGGTCCTGACAGATATTCTACAATAATCGAGGGGTTGCTTACCTCGTCCTCGCTGGTTAGCTTGGATAAATAATCAGCTCTGTGATTGTCCTCTCGGGGAATGTTGGTAAATTTGTAGTATTCGAAGCTGCTCTCCAGCTTCTTGACGAGGTTAATATATTTTTGCAAAATTTCGCAGTGGATGCCGAACGACCCGGTTATTTGATTGACGACCAATTGGGAGTCGCAGAAGACCTGCACATTTTCGACCTTCATGGCTCTTGCGAGCTCAAGTCCCGCGATGACTGCTTCATATTCTGCCTGATTGTTTGACGCAGTGAAATTAAATCTCAAAGCTTTCTCGATTTCTTCTGAAGTTCCAGGCTCGAGTAAGATGATCCCCGCACCGCAACCTTTGAGATTGGCGGCGCCATCGACGTAGAGTTGCCAACAGTGACTTGGCCGCTTAGGCTCGTCCGATGTGTTAGCTCTGTCGGGACTACGCCTTATACTGGTTTGTTGCGGGTTATCCTCGTTGAAGCTTGTCTCGGCGATGAAATCGGGCAAAGCTTGAGCTTTGATGGCCTTCCGAGGTTCGTATCGGATATCGAATCGAGTGAGCTCGATGGCCCAGCGTAGCAAGCGACCCGACAAGTCCGGTTTGTGGAGGACTTGCCGTAGCGGCGCGTCTGACAGTACTATTATTGAATGTGATGAAAAGTAAGCCCTTAATTTTCGGGTGGCGATAGCAACGCAGTAGGCTAATTTTTCGATATTAAAATAACGACTTTCTACTGGGCTTAAAGCCTTAGAAACATAATAGACGAGTTTTTGCAAGGTACCCTCTTCTTTGATAAGTCTTTGCGGCGACGGCCCTATCTGAGGCGGCCAGATATAACAGCAAGACGTCTCCGATCACAGGACTGGTAAGCAGAGGCGGGCTTGACAGGTAAGCTTTGAGCTCTTCGAAAGCCTGAGAGCATTCTTCTTTCCACAAAAAGGTTTTATTTCCTTTTAGAGTTTTGAAGAAGGGTAAGCTTTTCTCGGCGGATTTTGATATAAACCTTCCCAGCGCTGTCACTCTTCCATTCAGCCTTTGTACCTCCTTAACGTTGGTTGGCTCGCTCATATTTATTAGCGCCTCGATTTTTTCGGGATTCGCCTCGATTCCCCTCTGACTAACCATGAAGCCCAAAAATTTACCCGCCTGGACCCCAAAAATGCATTTTGCGGGGTTTAACTTCATCGAGTGTCTTTTTACGTTTGTCAGGGTCTCGCGAAGGTCCTCGAGATGATCCCGTCGACTTGATTTCACGACCATATCGTCGATGTAAGCCTCCATATTTCTGCCTATTTGTGTACTAAAAACTTTGTTCACCATCCTTTGATATGTCGAACCCGCGTTCTTTAGACCAAACGGCATCATCTCGTAGTAATATAGTCCACCGGCGGCCCTGAAAGCCGTTAGCTCCTTGTCTTCATCAGCCATTTTGACCTGGTGGTAGCCTGAATAAGCGTCAAGAAAACTTAGCGTTTCAAAACCTGCGATCCCATCGACCATCTTGTCTATTCGGGGCAACGCGTAAGGATCCTTGGGGCAAGCTTTATTTAGGTCGGTGAAGTCGACGCACATCCGCCATTTGCCGTTATGCTTTTTTACCATTACCACGTTTGCCAACCATGTAGGGTATTGCAGCTCCTTGATAATGCCAGCTGTTATAAGTTTTCCGACCTCATTCTTTATTGCGACCTCCTTCTCGGCAGAGAATTGGCGCGCTCTTTGTTGGATCGGCCTGAAGTTGGGATCGACATTTAGGTGGTGCAAAGCGATCACCGACTCCACTCCACTCATATCTGTCACTTCCCAGGCGAAGGCGTCCAAGCTTGCTTTTAGAAGCCCGATCAGGTCCTCCCTTTCTTTCTCGCCGGCCTGCGACCCTACCCTGATCTTCTGGTCAGGGTGCTCGTCATTTATAATGACCTCGACCAATTCGTCCTCGGCGATGAAGTCCGGCTCGTCGCGGATCTGTAAGGTTTCCACCTCTACTGTTTCTTCTGCAATCTCCTTGATCGCGGCGATCTGATTTGTGATATTAAAATCCTCTACTCTGGGTTGCTTGGAATCGACTCGTTCTTGGTCATGTATTCGAGGAAGAATCCGGGTCGGCTTAAGGCGACCCAATTTCATCTCCCGTGTTGAATTTGACCCTTTGGTGAGGAACGAGATGCCACCATTTGAATTTCCTCATAGCTGGGATCCCCAAAATCATGTTGTAGTATGAGGGGAGATCGATAACTAGGAAAGTGACCACCTCCGTTCGACATGGTTCGTAATCGCCGAAGGTGATGCTGAGATCGATGGTGCCTTTGACCCGTACCGTATCATTGGTGAAGCCTTCGAGTACCCCGAGGTAAGGCTTCAACTTGGCCTCTCCAAATCCGATCTGTTTTAAACAGTCGAAATAGATGACGTCGCGGCCAGCCCGAGTGTCGACCATTACCATGTTGACGCCATGCTTATCGTTCACCCCGACTTTGAGGATGAGGGGTATTTCCATGGGACCGTCAACTGTGGTCAGCTCACTTTTAGTGAATAGAATTCCCTTCTCTTTTTCTCCCAACACTACTTGCTTCTCAAAACCGCGCGTATTGATTTGATGTATTTGTGATTTCAGCTGATTGTTGCTGGGAATATTCCCATGGATAACTTGAACTTCCCTCTGATAGACGCGGGGTTGGCGACCTTGTCCCGGACCAGTATTCCCATCTCGCTTATACTTAGTCGCCGGTCCCTCACGGATCAGCCTCTCTATTTCTCGCCTTAATGTGAAGCATTCATCTGTGATGTGACCGTGATCTTTGTGATAGTCACAGTATTTCGATTTATCGCGACCATCGGGATCGCCCCTCATGGGCTTGGGTTTGTCGAAATGTTCGCGAATCTCGAACAAAATCTGGGATGCTTTCGTGTTAAGCGGGGTAAAGTTATCCTCGCTGAATTTGTAAGGTTTCTTTACCTCACGATCACGGCTAGCATCCTGTCCTTTTTCCCTCTTACGATCCTCTGTGCGATCCTCTTTGTGTGAAGGTGGCTCTGCTTTTGTTTTGGTTTTCCCAGGGGATGGCGCTTCGCTGACTCCCATCATCCGAGCCCTTTCTAGCATCTCCCTGAGACCCGCTTTTGGGGGTCGCAGGTTAAACTCTGTTTTCATCGGACCTTTAGCAATCCCTGTGAGGAAACACGTTATAACTGCGTCATCTGGAATGTTTCTTGTCTGGTCGTACACTCGGGTGAAACGCTCATAGTATTCTTTTCCGGACTCGTGCCCTCCCGTGCGAACCTCGCCAAAGGTCCTCTATGGTTTTCTTGGGTCTACTCGCCGATTCAAATTCTCGACGAATTTTTCCGATAGGTCCTCCCAACTTTTAACGAACCGCGGGGAAGCCCGCGTATCCGGACGCCGCCCGTCTGCATGCTACCGACCGAGCGATGCACCGGGCGGACTTGTTCGAGTTGCTAAGGTTATGCGGCCTTGGAAGGCGGTGAGCCGATCGTTCGGACAAGAGTTGCCATTATAGTAATTATAGGCCGGGGTAGCTAACCTTTTCATTACGGTAGGTAATGTCTCTGTGATTCTTCTAGCGAGCACGTCGATTCCTGAGACCGGCGCGGTCCTTTCGACAGGCCTTGATTTCTTTAGCTCTGCGAGCTCATTTTTCATTATCTCCATTTGCTCTGCCAAAGCAGAGTCGAATCTGGGTCGAGACAGTGCCTGCCTATCAACCCGCTCCTGCCTGCGCTCTGATTCCTCATAGTCCTGAGATCCCTCCTGGCGAGCTCTTTTCTCCCTTATTATTATCCGAGCGTCCTGTGCGCTCCTATCTGGTCGTGGGGGTATTCCCCATCCTGGAAGGCTGAGACGACTTGGGGCCGAGGCCTTGTCCTTCTCACCTAACCTCTTGAAAGCTGATCCTTTTTCGAGTGTCTTTCCTCTTTGGTGATCGCGATCCGGGGGTGCCGAGTTTTGCGCGATTTCTCTCCCCAATCCTTTGCGACCCGACGAATGCACACTCTCCTCTATCTCGATTTCTTGGATCGACTTTGGTGGGCTTTGTTTAAGTTCGCGGGAGCAGTTTCATTCCTAGGAGGATTCGGGGGTCGTATCGCCATTGGGGCCTGGCCCTTTGCTACCAGGCGAGAGTTAGTTAAGTACATAGTTTCCGCATACTTCGCATATTCTCTCATTTCCGCAATTTCAGGATCCTCCCGGGAGCCTGGTCTTGTCTCGGGGGTCGACTTTTGACTCTTTTGCGACCTTGCTCTCTCTTTACGAGCCTCATCTAGCGCAACAGCGTTGGCCTCTTTTGACTTGGCCTTTTGGTTAATGACATTCCTGGCGTCGCTAGGCGATAATACTCCTCGTTGCGACCCTTCTCCTTCTGCGGGGAAGTTGTCAAGTGTTTCTCCCACTCCCTCTCCACGAGCCTGATGTTGCATGGCCCCCTTTGCCGGGGTCTTGGGAGTCAGATGCCCTTTACTTCCTGTCATTTTTTGAAGTGTTTCGTTTAAATGGAGGTTTTGAAGGCTTTTCTTTGCAAGATTACCTCTTTCCTGAACGCAACTAGGACGACTGAAACTGGCCGGATGCTCTTGGCTGGCGGAGGTGAGCTTCCTTCGATCCGCCGTGTGTTATTGTTCTTTGATGATTTTCACGCCTGGAACTGAGCAAGTTGCAGCGTGGAGCTTCCCGGTAACGGAGCCAACTGACGATGCAGAAATCGTCACGATGGCGTAGCGGCGTTGATGGTGTGGATATCTGGCTTATTTGTGAGTAGATTATTTATAAGTTGGCCGGAGACAGGTAGTGATGAGAGGAGGACGGTGAGATAAGCTTGTTCTTGCAGAGCTTTGGCCTGTTCACTTGGTCTTTTTTTTTATCTCTCTCTTTAGGTTACATAAGACTCTCCTTTTATAGGGAGATTTAAACTTAGGGGTGAAGTAAAGACTGGCGGTGCAGAAGCAGCTTAGTCACTAGTCTTAGTAGCTAAGTAAACACTAAATATCTGACATCAAGTGGGCAAAATATCTAGTAGCAAGTGGATGTAATATCCGGGCGGCGACCCCTTATGATCGCCAAGGTCGCCGTCTTCGTTGTCTGGCCTTCACCCCCTGTTTCCTCTCAAGTCTTGCGTGGCTCCCTTGGAGAGCCTTAAATTTATGACCGCCCGCCGGCCCCTAGCTTTGACGAGGCTCCAGTGGGGGTTATGGGCGGCGGGCCTGCTCTTAATGCCTTTGGACGTCGCCATATGAGCGACCCCATTGGAGGCGACATAATTTGTATCATCACCAGTCATGAAAGTCGTGTATGAATGAGAGTAATGACGGTGACGTTTTTATGATTTTATCTAATAAAATTTTAACATGTGATGTAGAGTTATTTAGTGATTGTTGATTTGTCGATAAAAACAAATACAAAATAATATTAAAACAAATGAAGTCC
This sequence comes from Gentiana straminea, assembly GCA_036785695.1. NCBI lineage: Eukaryota > Viridiplantae > Streptophyta > Magnoliopsida > Gentianales > Gentianaceae > Gentiana > Gentiana straminea. Next base: position 1,140,898 of record JAVUPR010000413.1, on the reverse strand, counting down.
GAAATACTACCTCCGTTTCAAAACAAGTGTCCACATTTGAAAAAGTTATGTCACATAAAAAATGTCTTTTCTCAATACCAGTACATCATTTAATAATTTTTTTTCCAACTATACCCTTTTCTTAAAATTACTCATCGTTGACATTTTATAATCCCTAAGCAATAATTTAATGCTAGTACTAGAAGTAGTAGTACTGCTTACGGCTCAATACCTCCACCAAAAAAGAAAAAAAATAAAATGAATGTGAAAAGTCTGAAGAAAATAATTAAAATCTATGTGAAAAGTGTTTATCGTAATAAATAAATGTTGATTTTAATACACATATATTAATCGAAGTAAAACTCATTAACAAGGGTATATACGTCCATTTGCTATAAAAAGAGAGGATATTAATTGAATTTTTAATCTACATGTCCCATAAAAATGGATATTTTTTATGAGACGAAGATAGTAAGTTTATAATGTTAATAAAAACAACTTACTGTACTTTAATTGCATCATGTCATTCTTTGGCTTGGTAGACGTTTTCACACGATGTGTTATTTTTGTTTTTTCTTTTTCGAGGAATGCACGCTTAAAATAACGAAGCTTTGGGAAATTGTGAGAAACGTGCTTGGCCGAAGCGTTTTTGTTTCCTCTCCAAAACTATTCTTTGATTACTCCACCGTCCCATTTTATTTATTCACGTTTCTTTTTAGTTTGTCCCAAAATAAGTGTCCAGTTTGTGCATTAATTATCAAAATTTCTATAAATACCTTTATCTCTTTACAATATTTACAATAAAAAGTGTGTAGCATTAAATGCGTCAACTTCTTTTTGAAGGGCAAAAATGTAAAAATATTAAATCATTTAATGAGATTCAAAGCATTAACTACATTTTTCTTAATTTATGTGAAAAATCAAACGAGACAAATAAAAGAGGACAGAGGGAGTACTACCTCCGTCCCAAATCTTTTTGTTGACAATAATGGAAATAATTAATGTGTTGTATTTTAAGAATGAATAGATAAATATACCCTTAACTAATCATAAGTGCTTGTTTTGGAATATGAAAGGATTATGGAAAATTAAATGTTAAAATAGGGGTATGATTGGAAAAAATGTATTTAATGGTGTATTGGAAATTTAAATTGACATTTTTTATGGGACAATTCATTTTTCCGTTATGGACATTTTTTGTGGGAGTATAATATTTCAACGTAATACGATTTTTCTTGGAAATTTAATCTTCAATCTACCTTTTGGCAACGATATATTCAGAGGATTTTTTTTTTTTGATAAATCTAGGGCAATTTATTAAGGGGTTAGAACACTTAACTGCAATAAAAAATTACTTGCAAATTTTTTTATGTAGGAACACCTAACACCAACGTCAATCACAGTGACGTTGGTGTTTCACCCAAATATGTGATGTTCGTGTTAAATCTTAATCACCAAGAATACTAACGCCATTGCATCTTGGTGTCACTGTGACACCCGAAAAAACATTTATTAATATGATGCAAGTAGTAAATATGATAGTCCAAATAGAAAATCCTTTTATTAATAGGACAAAAACAAATTATACACGTACAATGCCCCGGCAATACCAAGAAAGGCCTCGGCACTACCGCAATTTGACAATAGGACAAAAACAAATTATACACATACAATGCCCTGGCAATACTGAGCCAGGCCTTGGCAATTACCAAATGGAACTTGAGATCCCTTTTTTTTCCTTTGTTTTTACAATGCGGATTTTCTTTTGAGGCAATGCTGGTATCATAATCGAGTGACACATTATTCTTTTGTATATTCTATAATGATAGATTACTTCATTACTAATGACTCTTGCATCATAATAATGATATAAATTTGTGTTATATTTCTCATTATAACAAACGTTGTGACACATTATTTTTTTTTATTTTCGATTATGGTAGATTACATGATAATTAATAACCCTTACATCATAATAATTATATAAAAATGTGTTATATCTCTCGTTATAACAACTGTTGTGACACATCATTCTTAATGCAATATTTATAATGAGGATTTACATAATAATTAATGACCCTTACACATTATTCTTAATGCAAATTTTTTTTCGTGCTCTTCGTTTGGAGATTTACTTCGATATCATTACATTGTTTTTCGTGAGATTCACCGTCAAAATTAACTCTGTGACTCTCACCGGTAAATCCCGAAAAAATGGTGAATTTCAACAGTGGATTTTCAAGAGTTACTTCGAATATTGCGAAATGTGGTCCTGAAGTAAAGCGCATTTTGAAGTTTTTTTTTTTTGTTTTGGTATAAACCGGATATTTTATTAAATTAAAAAAAAACTGTACATGACTCTACATAAAAGAGGAGATTTTGTAATTACAGTAACATCACAAAATTAGAACAAGCTAGTCTAAGTTCTCGGGCTTTGCGTATCGCGTTTGAAATAAACACAGCTGTTGGGGGTCTTTGGGCACCATTTTGATGAAACTCTTCATTGCGCCAATATCAAATACTAGAAATCAGCTCGCGGAAAAGAATTCTCCAAAATTCGATGATATAAAATTGTTTAAAAATGATAGACGTTTTGTTAAAAAATAAATATAAAAAAAAAAAAAAGATAGACGTGAGAGAAATTACGATGTAGTGGTGTGTGTGTGTTTTTTTGTAACAGGCTTCCAGCTTTTTTTATTTTTAAATGATTTTATCCTTTATGCAAAACAAATTAAAATATGTCGTATTAATTAATTTAATATTTTTTTGTCTTTCTCTCTTATCCCCTTATTAATAAGGCCGTCGTTAGAGACTTAATGATCATTTAGGACACTCAAAAAACTTATTCGGTTATAAGGACGTTCTAATTTAAGAACAATTGGAAGATCCAGCGGAAGAATTTTACTTCCTTCAAATATTTACATTAATGAAGATTCAGATTCTCATTCACCCTTTAATTCTCATTAACACGACATAGATCTGATTCTTCTACCTTGATTTCTGCATAATTTTGATTTACTCAAGAACTGATCTTCTTCTTCGCTCATCTGTGAATCTTTCTTCATCTTTTTTTTTCTACAATCATTCAATTCTTCTGCCTTTCTGCGATTTTGACAAGCTTATTACATCTTCGTTTTTGCGTTTTGTGGCATTTTCATTGAATACTTGTTCTGCTTTTTCGGAATTGGTCATCTGCGTTTTTTGATTCAAATCGGTGCTATTCTTCTTCGTTTCTGCTCTTCACTTTAGAAATTCATTGCAGCTGGTTCGATTCTTTCTATTTTGTAGTTGAGGTATTGTATTACATCCTTTATTTTGCTCTTGTTGTCGGTTCTTCCAATTTCAGATGATTTATGTGCAATTTTCTACTTGTTTTATCATTTTGTTACTAATTTTTTTTTGTTATTTGTTCTGTATTCTGATTCAGTTTGATTGTTAAGTAATTCAGTTGCAGTGACATAAGTTTATTTAGCTTTTATATTCTTGTTTTATGCAGTGACATTGTTTGCTTTATGATGGAATATTTTGCTTTTTCTTGATGTTTTAAGTTGATTTATTTAATATTCATGTAGAGTATAAGTGTATGATAATGATTTCCTTTTTTCATGTCTGTTTTTGATCGTCTGTTTTTCTGTTTTGCATTGACATTGTTTGTTATGAAATGGTTTCTACTCTCTCTTTGTATTTTTTAGTTGAATTATTTCATATTCATTTATTGTATGTGGTTTTATTCTTGCTTTGTTTAAGAAATGTACTTGATTCCGATTCGGAATCACTCTTTTTGTGATTTAGAGTTTGCAGTGACATAGATTTGGTATGGAGTGTCAATGTGTGGTATGTGAATGTGCTCTATTGTTTTCTTCTTCAATTCTCTTGGTTTTAGATGTTGTATTTGATATTCAGATAATGTATTCAGATATTATGATGATATTGATTTTTGTTTGATTTAGTGAAGTTTGTTTAGTATTTGCAGTGACATACTATTTGTTTTGTTTTTGTGCAGGGTTACAATGTTGCTTCTTGTGTGTAGTTATAATTCAGATATGTGTGTTGTGATGGCGGAAGCTAATTGTACGTTGAAGTCTATTCTTGATAAAGTTTCCAATCGGTGGTCAGATTTGAAGGATACTGTTTTTAGTCTTTATTACGTGTGAAGGATAATCCAAAGTGTTTGTTATCTTCGATGAAGACATGTACGCCATGATATGTCTTGCTTGAGTCTTATCTGTTCGGCGTGTTAAAGTTGATGTTGTAGTTGATGTTGTTGTTGGTTCTTCATCTTCATCTTACAATGTTGGTGGTAGTGGAGGTTCAATGGGTCTTGTTCTTCATGATGCTTCTTCTGTATTATCCTGTGTTTCTTCATCTAATGATAAACAAGTTTCCACTTTTGGTTGGGATAGAGTTGTACTCCATGATGGTCAATGTTTTTACGGTGGTGTGGTCCATTTGAGGAGTCCCTTCGAAGCTTTGTATACAAAGCTTGGGTTCAAGTATGTGTACAAGAAGAATGACCGTTGTAGGATTCATGCCGTTTGTGCTATGAAGGATGTTGCAAATTGTGGTTGGTTTGTCCGTGCTAAAAAAGAGATCTTTAGTGGATATTTCTATATATCTGAGTTGTGCAATGTTCATACTTGCGGTACATGCTCGAGATATGTTGCGGGGTCTTCTGAGCGAGATCGCCGTATGAGTTCGGATCTTCTTTCAAAGGTAGTTGTTCGCAAGGTCCGTGGAGATCCAAGCTTTTCAGCATCAGACTTTCGTCTTTTGGCATTAACAGATCATGGTTATGAGGTTCCTTATTTAGTTGCTTGGTCTGCGGTGATCAAAGCGAGGGATTCATTATACGGGGATGTTAAAACGTCATTCAACTGTCTACATGGGTTTGTTAGTAGTGCGCTTGAAACAAACCCTGGTTCTGTTATATCATTAGACGTGAATGCTGAGACACGGTGTTTTAAACGGTTGTTTATTGCTTTTGATGGTTGTATTCGTGGTTTTAAACATTGTCGACCGATGCTTTTTCTTGATGGTGCTCATTTGAAGTTTGATCAGAATGGGCATTTGTTGGCTGCCACTGGGAAAGATGGTAATGATGGTATGTGTTTTTTTATTCAGTGACATTTGATGTTTCATGCAGTGACATTTGTGTTTTATGCAGTGACATTTGAGTTTTTGCAGTGACTTTTTGATTTTAATTATCTGATAGTTTATTAATTTTTTTGAAATGGTGTAATGTTCTTGTGTTATGTGAATTGTTCATTCATTTTTTGATTTATATGATTTTTATGAATGTTTTGTTTCAATTTCTTTGTTTATGCAGTGACATTGTTAGTTGTTTCTTTTCATTGTTGTGTTTTTAGGTTTATATCCTTTATGTTATGGTGTTGTTGATTCTGAGGATTTTGATAATTGGAAGTGGTTCTTATTGCATTTGAAGAGTTTGCTTATACCGGTTCGTCGTATTACATTCATGACGGATAGGAATCCTGGTCTATTGGATCTTTGTTCGTGAAGTTTTCCCGATGCATTTCATTCTTATTGTATTTTCCATTTGATGAATAACACGAAGACTCATTTCGGTGGTAGAAATGTTGGTAAGTCTTTGCGTAAGAGAATGTCGCATCTGTTTTACCAATGTCTTTGTTGCACCGGCTTGTTGAGGAGTATGAGAGGAACATGGCGGATATGTTACATGAAGGGGGTGATCGTGCGAATCTTTCTTTCGAAATTTGCATCCGAAGAATTGGGCGGTGCTCACTTTGAAGGTTGTCGTATGGTCATCTTTCTTACTTTGGTGAGTCTTTTAATAGTTGGATATATAAGGAGCGGCATACGCCGTGTTGAATATGGTAGATGGTATTCGTATCAAGATTATGATAAGACTCTCGGAAAATCGCCGTGCCTCGGCATTATTTAATTCCTTGATTTGTCCAAAAGTGGATTCTATTTTGTCTAATCTAATGGATTTGGCGAGTTGCTTGGGTGTTGGCGAGTTCGAGTTATTCAAGGTATGAGGTTTTTTCATTCCCGGTTTGCAAGTGTTGATCTTGAATCTCGGGTATGCTCGTACAAGGAGTGGCGGCGGAATGGATATCCGTGCATTCATGCTATGGCGGTGATTAGGCGTACATCATTCTCTTTGGATCAGTATGTTGATCCTTGTTTCTTGTCACAATCTTATGCTGATTCATACTATTTTCCAATTCATCCAATTCCTGGTCCCTTTTTGAATGCATCTTGTGAAGATTCTGTTGTGCTTCATGCTATTCCGAAGAAGCAGCCTGGTAGGCCCCGTACGAAGCGGCTTCGTTCTCACGGTGAATCATCGAAGCGCCCTTTTCAATGTGGTCGTTGACATTCCTATGGTCATCATAATAAGAAGACTTGTCGTGTTCGTATTCTTGGATAGTTGGTCTTTTGTTCCCAGTGACATTGTGGTCTGTTGCAGTGACATATAGTATGTTGCAGTGACATTGTGGTCTGTTGCAGTGACATTGTCTTGTTTTGCAGTGACATTGTCTTGTTTTGCAGTGACATTGTGGTTTTTTACAGTGACATTGTGTTGTTTTGCAGTGACATTCTGTTGTGATGGAGTGACATTATGAATATTTGTAATCTTTTGTATTGCTTTTAAACATGAAGACATATTCCTTTTACTTGGAGTATTTTGATTTTATTATATAATACCTATTTTCAAGTTGTATATTTTGTAATGTGTTATGCATATTTTCATGTCATTGTCAATTTTATCATTGTATTCCTATTGAATTTAATAAGTAATGAATTCTATGCTTGAATTTTTATTGTTTTGAATATATTTACCATATTCTTTTTGTATGTTCTTTTTGTATGCGTTTGTTTATTTATTGATTTCATTAACTATATAGGTTGAAAATAAAATGAATATATGAATAAGTTTAAGCATTAATCATATAAAATGTCTCAAAATATAATAGATAATAATTTTTAGTAGAATTGTAGCAACTACCATAACCATGAAAGTATTAATGCTTTGTGGATAACGTCAAAACATCGTCACAAAATCAAAACATCATCATCACAACCTATCGTCATCAAAACATTTGTTCGCCCTATCACCATCACAAAATTACCTATCAGTTTTCAAAATCAACCATCACTTGTCAACTATTACTTTTCCCTATCAGTAGCTACGTTTTCATTCTAATGATGAATTTCATTCAAGACAAGGGAATTTACAATCATTCCTTTCATCCTCTTAATTTCTTCCTCTTCAACTTATGTTGGAATTGGTAACTCTTGTGCCATCTTGTATATGTAGTATGCCACATAAACAACATTTGTCCACTGCATTAGATTATAATGATTTGCCTTAGTCTTACGTACGTGTGTGTATATATATATATATATATATATATATATATATATATATATATATATATATATATATATTTGATGATGATAAGTATTTTTGTCGACACTTACGTCATATTATGTTGGAGTGGTATGTTTTGCACCTTCTCGATTGTTCTTTCTATTTCTTCCTGCTGGTTATCTTCAGTAAATGATTGTGAAATTATTGATACCTACGAAATAAGAGGTAGCAGATGCAGTGACATTATGTTAAATTGCAGTGACATGACATACTTTTTCTTTTGAATGCAGTGACATTATGTTAAATGCAGTGACATGACATCCTTCTTGTTTTGAATGCAGTGATATTATGTTAAATTTATGTGAGATGAAATTTAATTTGTTAGATAACTTACTGCAGTTTCACACTCGGGAATGAATATGTCTTCTTCGTGTATCTTTTCTGCTGAGTGATACATTTTCCAGGTGGGTTCTCCTTTGGTGTAGGTTAGGAGTACCCAATGGTATGGCCTGTCATTCAAACCCTTGCAGCATAATGGGAGTAAAACCTTTTTCCCTTCATGTATGGTCTTCAACATGTCGCATGTTATGTTATTTTTGAATGTTCCATCCCGCTCAACCTCTTCAAATACTCCCTGCACACATTGTATGGTAATGATGTTATGTTTTTCTTAATGTTATGTTCTTTCAAATTATTTTTGTATGCGTACCCATGAGCTTGTGCTGTATATGTGGTTAGTATCCTTTACCAAATCTGCACGTCTCATCAGCTCAATGAATCCTTCTATGATCTGTTTCAAAATTCGATAAATGTGTTATAATTTTGTGTAGTGTTTTTCAGGAAATAATGTAGTTACATGAAGCCAAACCAGATGTAAGTTGCAGTGACATTAAGTCTTTACCGTTTCGTCTATGAAGAGCTCATTTAAAACTTCCATGATTGAGTTGACAGTGACATGTGTGTAGTCTCCCAGCGATTTTGACCATACTAATTCCCTGCAAATTATGTAATTTTCCATGTTAGTATTAATGATTTGCATGAATAGTGATTTTCTATGTTATTGTATTAGTGATTTATGCTTACCCTTGTCCACCTTGTTCGTTCAATTCCTTGATTCTTTTGAATACTTCTGGTAGAATGTATGCTCCACATGTGTATGCTTCTTTGTCTTCTGCAATCAACAGCTTCCCATCCTTCAACTTTTTACCTTTTCCTTTCCCACCTTTTTTTTTTTTTTTCTGGATGGTCATAAAGGTAAGCAGAATCTTCTTTTCTCCCCCGTTTTCTTGCATTTTTCTTTACACGCCTTTCAATCGAGTAGTCCGGGGTCCGTTGCTGACCACGAGGTCGTACTTGGCGTCCAACAGGGGTTGCTTCCTTTTTATCCTTGCTTTGTTCCACATCTTGTGTGACTTGATGTGCTGCATTGCTATCTATCTCATCTTTTAGTTCTTGCTTCTCTCTTTGCAATTGTTCAATCTGTTCTTCATTGATCTTTTTGATTTCAAGCAATTTTTCATACCCCTCTCTCATGTTTTTCAATTCATCTTGCAACATCTCATGTTCTATTCCATCTTTTAATTCTTGATTCTCTCTTTTCAATCGTTCAATCTCTTCTTCTTGTATCTTTTTGCTTTGCTTGAAGCTTTCATTCCTCACTGTCATGCTTTGCAGTTCAGCTTGTAGAATACCCTCCCTTGTTTCACTCTCAAATAATCTCTTCTCAATTGCTGTTGCCCTTTCTTCAATTGTTTGCATCTGCTTTCTCATATTCTCCTGCTCCTGCAGCATATTAGATATCTGTTTATACGGTTCTCTTTTTTCATCCATTAGTTCTAATATCTTGCTGTTGTATTCATCTTTCCTTAGCATTTCGTGGCTTTTTCTCCGAAGGAGAGCCTTTGCATCAGAAATACTATTTTCCCAGTTTTGTTTTTCAATTTGCAATTCAGTTTTTTCAGCGGTGAGGACATCTATTACCTCATTCGTGCTTGCCAGACTGTCTTCAAGTGTTTTAATCTGCATTTCCAAATCCTTCTTTTGCTTCTGTATTTCTAGCTTTTCCTTTTCGATTTGCAGCTTTTCCTTTTTCAACTGTTCCACTCTTTTTCCTCTTTCTCGAGTCTCGTCAAGTAGGTCAACAATCCTTTTTTTGGTCAAATCGACGGGTGATTGTTGACTTTTCGATTTTCTGCATGTATATTTGAACATATTATCATTTAGTAAAGGGGGAACTACGTGTATACGTGTTTGCGGTGACATTGCATAATGTCCTTTGCATGTTCTGATGACATTTGCATAATGTGAGTGCACTATTGTTTTTGGTGCTTTGTGGTTACCATGGCTTTCTTGAGTTCTTGAATGTGGCTATTTGCATCTTGTAATGCTTTTGTCAACCTGACATTTTCTTCCTGGATCTGTTTCTCTTCCAAATCCTGCATCATTTTTATTTAATGTGAGTTAAATAAAAATGGTGCTGTTAAGTTATTTATTTTGCATTTTTTGTGTTTCGTAAAAATGGAAGTAGTAGTTTTACCTTTGGTGGTGGTGGTGTAGGTGTCAACAATGTGAATGATGGAGTTGTTCCCATTTTTCGCTCATCTTCTTTTGATCTTTTTTCTTTCCCTTCCGCTTCTAATTCTTTCTCTTTCCATTCCTTTTGCACTATACTTTCTTCATACTCAATATCTTGCTTGATGATGATCATCATCATTCTCAGTTTCTCTTTCTTCATCATGATCATCATCCACATCTGCAGCCTTAGTTTCTTCTTGATTATCATCTTCATCTCCTCCTTCACTCTTTCCGCTTTCATCATCATTATCATCAACATCTTCTACTCTAATTTCTTCATCATCATCATCAACTTCAACATTCTCACTATCATTCTATTCTTCTTCATCCTCACTGTCTTCCGATTCATTCTGATCATCTTCGTCTTCATTCTCTGTGCATCCTTTAATTCTCATGATTTCAGGCAATGTTGCTTTCAATTCTCCAACTTTGAACTGTTTCATGTTGTATAACCAAACTTTATGAGTAATGTTTTTTTATGATGCCTCAAAAGTTCATTGTTAAGCTTTGATTGTGTAGTGATATGCTGGAAAATTGCTGTTACATGTGATGAAAGTGCAGTGACATGTGCGAAAGTGCAGTGACATGGGATGAAAGTGAAGTGACATGGTTAAAATTGCAGTGACATGGGCTAAAATTGCAGTGACATTACTTGAAACTGCAGTGACATTACTTGAAACTACATTCACATTCATCAAAAGTTCATTGACCATGAATTATATGTCACTTTTAAGTTATTAGTGTATTATTTACCTCATGTTCTCCCATTTTTTGAAGCTTTGCAATTGTCAGAACATTCTTCGGTTGATTGATATCCCGTTTTGTTATCCTTGGGATCCATAGCTTTTGCTTTGTTTTATTCTCTTCTGATGATCTTTTTTCTTCTTCTTGTGCAAGATCCGTTATCATATCTGTGTGCTCGCAGAACCAGTACTGTAACATAAAAGTATAGAATTTGTATTAGAATGCATTGATATTTGTTTAAAACATTATGTGTAGCACGGTACAAATAGAATGAAATGTGTTTGTAGGAAACATACCGACGACATCACGGTGCATCCATTTACTGTTCTTGGTTGATCGGAGCTTTTGTCAAGGCCTTTTTTCAGTTCTTTCACTATATGTGATGACCAGTTAAATGATTTGCATGTACTCATGTCATCCACATAGTTTAGGAATGACCATGGTACTTTCTGGCCTGATGTCGCACAAAAAACTATTGCAATCAATAGAAGGCACGATAGTTTTCTTGTGTCTTCAGCGATGTTGCATCTGTCTCTTTCACTTTTACCTTTATCGGCTCCTTTAGGTCAACTTATCTTGATTCTATCAATGTTATCAAACGATCTTGTTTTTATTGGTATCTCCTTTGTTGCATCATATCTCATTCTTGGTATCTCTTCTTTCCCGTCTTATCCCAAATAACGAGTTTGACATCTTTTCTTGTTGGAAAGTGATAGCTCTTTCCAATCTTGAATGCACCACTTTTGTTTGTTGTATGTGCTTATTAGGTCATCAAGCATTCTATTTCTTTTTCTGTCATTTATAATCTTTTGCTTGTGGCATGCTTCAAACATATGCTTGAATGGTGTTTCTTTAATGATTGTCCAATGTTCCTCTCTTATTTGCTTATTTATCTCCTGCATCATTTGGACGATGCTGTTCAGTGTGGATCTGTATTGTTCTCTTGTCCTGTAAAGATTAGAAGATTTTAGTTAAACATAAATGCAGTGACATTATCTTGATTTCTTTGTGACATTCCACTTTTTTTCTTCAACAAAAATGTAGAACCTTGTCTAGTTTATGCAGTCACATTTAAATCTGTCTTAGTGCAATATACCCCCAATTTCATTTACATACTATTATACTTCTCAAATATGCAGTGCTATGATGTCAAACTATCTATTACTTCAATATTTTAGCAAATTATTTTAATCAAACAATTATTATGCCCAAATATGCAGTGACATGATTTTAAACTACGTATTACTTCAATATTGCAACAAATCATCTTAATCAATCAATTATTGTTCCCAAATATGCAGTGACATGATTTTAAACTACGTATTACTTCAATATTGCAGCAAATCATGTTAATCAACCAATTATTGTGCTCAAATATGCAGTGACATGATTTTAAACTACGTATTATTTCAATATTGCAGCAAATCATGTTAATCAACCAATTATTGTGCTCAAATATACAGTGACATGATTTTAAACTATGTATTACTTCAATATTGCAGCAAATCATGTTAATCAACCAATTACTGTGCTCAAATATGCAGTGACATGATTTTGCAGTAGCTGTATCATGTGTATGTAGTGACATTATGTTTTGTTCTTCAACAAAAATCCATAACCTTGACTAGTTCATGTAGTGACATGATTTTTTAACTATGTTTTAGTGCACTTATACCCCCATTATGTAAACCGAACTATGATTACGTGCTCAAATATGCGGTGACATGATTATAAACTATATATTATTGTGCCCAAATATGCAGTGACATGATTTTAAACTACGTATTACTTCAATATTGCAGCAAATCATGTTAATCAACCAATTATTGTGCCCAAATATGCAGTGACATCATTTTAAACTACGTATTACTTCAATATTGTAGCAAAACATGTTAATCAACCAATTATTGTGCTCAAATATGCAGAGACATGATTTTAAACTACGTATTACTTCAATATTGCAACAAATCATGTTAATCAACCAATTACTGTGCTCAAATATGCAGTGACATGATTTTGCAGTAGCCGTATCATGTGTTTGTAGTGACATTCTGTTTTGTTCTTCAACAAAAATCCATAACCTTGACTAGTTCATGTAGTGACATGATTTTTTAACTATGTTTTAGTGCACTATACCCCCCCAATCATGTAAACCGAATTATGATTCTGCTCAAATATGCAGTGACATGATTATAAACTATGTATTATTTCATTATTGCAGCAATTTATGTTAATCAACCAATTATTGTGCACAAACATACAGTGCCATGATTTTGTACTAGGTTCTGTCTCAAAATAGCCCCAAATTATGTAATCTCAACAATTTTTTTGCAGAAATATGGTGCGATATCATTTGTTATATGTATAATGTACTTACTTTGTTCCACCCGGAGAATCTGTGGCTTTCTTCTTCGCTTTCGACCTCTTTTTTGTTCCTCTTCTTTCCTCTGCGGTTACCACTTTCTTTTTCCTGCCCATTTTGATTTCTTCTGATTTTCTTCTTCTCTCTGCTTGATTTTGCTCGATTAACTGTTCTTTTGATGCTGTTATCCTTCAATTTCTTCAGATTCCGCACTCGAATTTCACTTATATAGCATTCAATTTGATCGCACCTTCAGATCGTGGATCTTCAGTTTGCTTTTTCAGTTTTTTCCGTCAGTTTTTAGCCGTTTTTATTTTGGTAATTGTGGGGTTTTGTTTCCAACGTGGTTTAAAGATAGGAGTAGAAAATTAGATTGTCCTTATAACATAATAAGTTTTATTAGTGTCCTATTACCCCTAATAAGCTGAAAATTAGTCCTTTTAAATAATTTGCTCTATTTTTATATACACATTATTATGTCGTATTCACTAATTTCAAAATTATCCTCGAAAAAAAAAAAAAACTAATTTCAAAAATATTTTTGTACTTCTCCCTAATCCCTTAATAAAAATCCTTTACTCTAATTCAAAAAAAATAAGAAGGGAATATTAGGTTTTAGGCTTAGCATATATTCTTATATACACATTACTATTTCATATATATAATATAAACATGCGTGTATTTATATATACACGTCTAGTTGAAATTGAATGACAATAATAAGATAATGGCTTTGGGAATAAGAATCATATATTGTATTTTATTTTATGAAATAAAATCAACGTATTTTCAAAAAAAGAAATAAAATCAACGTAAGAAGGTTTTTAAACCTTTTCAAAACAATTGAATCTTGACCTTTTCAAAACAAAAAAGAAGATTTTTAGACGAGAAATAAGGATTAATAGATAAATACAAGAGATATTTCAGGGATTTGATTATTAAAAATATTTATTGAAAATAGAGTTTGATTTAAAATCAAATTCTTATTAAGCGAACGTAGTATTTAATTGTGTTATAAAAGCTCGATATATCCTACGTAGGGTTAGAAAAAAAATAAGAATAGCCACAAAAAATAAAGTGTATTTTTTATTAATCAAGGAAATCAAAATCATGGTGACGAAGTGAGAACAGTTTTTCTTTATCAATGAGGTAAACCATTCAACGCATTTGATTTACTTTCAATTTTACTAATAGTTTCATAAAATTGTTAAAAAGCATTTCGTTTTTCTAAGATTATTATTTCAGAAAACAATTTAATAAGATTTGATTTTCAATTAAGGTTTATATAATTTCATAAATTGATGAAGATTGCATTTTTATAATTGTTGTAGGCGACGAAAACGTGAACAATTATCATATTTATTTTCAAGAATCAAGGATTTTGAGGTACGTTGATAAGAATTTTATGCTGTATCTTTTCTTCTTTAATTGATATTATCCGCCCTTGAGTTTTTTAAATAATCAAAACGGGTCCCTTACAAATAAATCAGGCCCCTAAATTTTTATCATTTTCCTAGAGTCTTAGGCCGTGGTTACTCAGGAAAGGGCGTGAGTGATTAATGTATGTTTACTTTGATAAATTGATAAATTAATTCCATCCGTAATTATTTATATATATAATAAATAGTGTACTGTGTTTTCTCACATCACTTTGAATTGTTCTTCCTAAATAGATATTTTAATGTATTTTGAATTGTTCATCCTAAATAGATATTTTAATGTATTTAAAAAGAACAGCAAAAAATAACATACATATCCATTAATTATTTTTGGATACAATACATTTTGCATTATTGAGTATGGTATATAGTTAGTTGATTGATTAACATTTCATCATAATCAATATATAAGATGTGTTGTATATAGTACGCTGTGGACATAACCTTTTTCGTTTATGGGCAGTATTTGTAGGGATTTTTTTTTTTGTTTAAGTTTAGTTGAATAGCATGATAATATAACACAATATACAAAATTATTGATTGTGAAAAGAATGAATTGATATGGAGCTCCCATATCTTACATATTGCAATTGCATCTTGATAGTGTTGCATCATATTTCTTGGTCCTCCTGTGAAAGATGATGATAGTATGTATCTTTTTCCCACTATGGACGCGTCGTCCCTTTCAGCAATGAATCTTCAATACCCTGATACACATCTCCATGTAAGTTTGCGTGATGAGTGTGACAATAGTTTATGATATTATGTTCAATAGCAGCCCAACAATCCACTGTAAACTGTTGAAACAACCTCCATCAGTGAGTAAATTTGCATAATTGTCAAACTCAGAGGAAGAAAATTGTTTCAACAGTACACAGTGGATTGTTAGACTGTTATTGAACATAATACCTTAAACTATTATCGAATGAATCATGAAAACTTACGATGATATGTGATTAGGTATTGAAGATGCAACGCATCCATTGTGGGGATGAGATACAAATTGTCATTCTCTTTCACAGAAGGGGTGATGAATATGATGCAATACTATTAGGATACAATTTCTATATGTTGACATTTCAGAATTACTTTCACTTATAGTCCAAAATGAATCAAAACATGCTAAGAATTAACAAGATTTTATGGTCAACTTCGAGAACCGACAGTGATTCTGTTTCATAAAAAAAAACGAAAAACGATTAATGGTGAGTTGAAAAATAAAATAATCACTTCCGAATGTAATACATCTTCAATTAATATGGACTTTCTTTCATGTAATATTAATATTTTTCCATAAAATATCACTTCCTATGGTGTAGGAATCTAATACAACTTCAATTAATATGGATTTTCTTTCATGTAATATTAATATTTTTTCCATTCCATGTGTTTTTTTTGTTAACATTTATATTAACTTACCATATTTTTCTGTTGTTGAATTTCGAAAACGTGGAATCTAACATTCGCCAACGAAGATAAACCCAATATCGTTGAAGATATTGATGGATTAATTTGTGCGTAATTAATGGATAATATTTGGATACTTTGGGGTAATATTTGGAACATTTTCACTTTTCCATACATGGTCCGTCTAGGTAACCATCAAATCTTGGCCCATGTAGCACAAACATTAGTAAATATATTCTTAACAAATAGAGTCAACTTCCTTATCCATGAATTTTGCTCATATTAATCCATCGATTCCTTGATTAATGCCCGAGCAATATGAGTGTAATATAATCCACGTTTTTTAAATTCAATCACAGAAAAATCTGAAAGTATGATGGAATTCGTTAGCAAAAACACAAATGGAATGAAAACATACCAATAATTACATGTAAGAAAGGGTCCATAAGAATTGAAGATGTATTAGTGGTTTGCACTCTACCAAATGAACTATTAATTTTCAACTCATCCTTTAACCGTTTTTCTTTATACGAAACTAATAACAACATTGTTAGGTCGGTTCTCGGTTCGTTGACCAGGAAATCTTGCTAATTATAGGGATCCGTTTTGGATTAATTGTGAAAGGAATGAATTGATATGGAGTTCCTATATCTTACATATACAATTGCGTCTTGGTAGTGTTGTTTCATATTTCTTGGTCCTCCTGTGAAGGATGATGACAGTATGTACCTTTTTCCCACTATGGACGCATCGTCCCTTCCAGCAAAGAATCTTCAATACCTTGATACACATCTCCTTGTAAGTTTTCTTGATGAGTGCGATAGTAGCTTATGGTATTATATATATATGTTCAATAACAGCCCAACAATCCTCTGTAAACTGTTAAACAACCTTTATCAATGCGTATATTTGCATTATTGTCAATCTCAGAGGAAGAAAATTGTTTCAACAGTGTACCGTGGATTGTTAGACTGCTATTGAACATAATACCTAAAACTATTATCGCATGAATCAGGAATACTTGCGATGATATGTGGTTAGGGTATTGAAGATGCGACGCATTCATTGTGGGGATGAGATACACATTGCCATTCTCTTTCACAGAAGGGCCGATGAATATGATGCAACACTATTAGGATACAATTGCTATATGTAGACATTTTAGAATTACTTTCACTTATAGTCCAAAATGAATCAAACCATGCTAAGAATTAACAAGATTTTATGGTCAACTTCGAGAACCGATATTGTTGTTAGTTTCATATAAAAAACGGTTAATGGTGAGTTGAAAAATAAAATATCACTTCCTACGATGTAGGAATGTAATACATCTTCAATTATATTAATATTTTCCATCTCATGTGTTTTTTTTTTTTGTTAACATTTATATTAACTTTCCATAATTCTCTGTTGTAGAATTTCGAAAACTTGGATCGCCTCACACTCATATAAATCTAACATTTGAGATAAACCCAATATGGTTGAAGATACTCATGGATTAAAATGTGCGGAATTCACGGACAAAGAAACTGTAACTTTTTTTGGAATATTTATTCAAGTTTATGCTTTGGTAATGGTTAATCGTATTCACCGTGTATGATGGATGAAAATTGTTCCGAACATTACCCGGAAGTTCTTCCCGGAAACCACCATTATTGAAGATGGATTTGTTTTGTACTGATGTATGGATGATCCGATACCTGTTATGATGAATGAATTTGTTAGAATATAAAATATATCCTAGTATATTTTGTAATATTGTTTATTTATTGCGTACATTTAAGTTACCATACGTAGTGCCTATAATCAAGGCTTACCATAAGTTAGCACCTTGAATCAAGGTTTGTCAATTGTATATATGTTACAGTACATCAATGAGAATAATCACGGAATTATATTATTTTATGGTATCAGAGCTCAGGGACGGACCCAGCCTTTTGAGGGTGGGGTGCATGACCCCTACTCAAATTTTCGGGCGAAGTTACTAATATACCTTCTTATAATAATAAAACTGTGTATATATATTATTTCAGACAATTTTTATAATAATTACTCATTTAGTTCAACTAATTAGAAGCTTTGTTGTTTATCCTAAGGTCATGGGTTCAAGACTTGGCTATTGAGTTTTTTTCCATCTTTTTTTTTTTTTTCCTACTTGGGCCCCACTGAAAAAATTTCCTGGGTCCGTTACTGTCAGAGCTTAGGGTTTCTTTTCTTCCGCAGCCCTATTCCGACGATTCCCCACCGTCAATTTTTCTTTTCCTTAAACATCATCTAATCGCCGGTGATCATCTCCACCATGGGTGACTCGTCCAAATCCCATCCGGCGCTCTCCATCTCCAATGTGAAGACTCTTCTTCCCATCACATTGGATCGTGAATCTGGACAGTATTATTCATGGGCAGCCTTATTCAAGGTTCAAGCACGGGTTCATGACGTGCTTGATCATATCATTCCTCCTAATGATCAAACGGAAAAGGCGACCTATGACAAGGCTAAAACGGACAATCTTCCGCTTTGGAAGAGATTGGATGCGGTTGTTTTTCAGTGGATTTATGCCACCGTCTCGACCGACATCCTCTCCTCCATCCTTGTTGATAACTATACGGTGGAAAAGGCATGGAACCGGGTTGCAGATTTGTTTCATGATAACAGAAATTTGAGGGCTTTGTATTTGAACAAGGAATTTACCAATTCGAGTCTCGCGGATTTTTAGTCAACAAATGCGTACTGCAATCACCTTAAAAGCCTCGCTGATCAACTATACAACGTCGTAGCTCCGGTGACCGACCATGGTTTAGTGCTGAAAATGCTCCAAGGTTTGACTGAACCGTACTCCAATTTTGTTACAGTGTTGCAAAATAAAAAGAATTTACCGAGTTTTGCTACTGCTCGATCGAAGCTCGCATTGGAGGAAACGACAATATCTGAACGGGCCAAAAACGAATCGAACGCAACAGCCTTTGTGGCTGCTCACGGCTCGATGAGTCTTCTTCTCCGACGCAAAATGCACAGGGGCGGGGTGGAAACCAATCCCGCAACAAGAACAAAAACACAAATACAAATGGCAAGCGGCAATGGAAATTCATGTGGTGGTGCTGGCTCATCTGGAAATGGCCAACGGGGTCGGGCCGGTGGTCATCAGCAGCAGCCGTATGGAGGAGGGCAACATCAACAGCAGCACTTCAGGCCTAATTGGACTCAGCCCCCCGTGGTGGGTAATGCCATGGGCCATGCCACCTTGCCCTTACCCGACCCAACCGTGGGCTTGGCCATCTGGGCCACCGTAATATGGAGTTCTCGGCCCGAGACCGCAACAACAACCTCAGGCTTATGCAGCAACGGCTCCTACACCGTCGGCACCAACCGACATCGAATCAGCCATGCATACGATGTCAATCTCGCAGCCCGACCCGAATTGGTACATGGACACCGGGGCCACTTCTCATATGACGTCGGGCCAAGGTAATCTCTCGTCCTATTTTAATTTGAGCAAAAGTGATGGTATTACAGTTGGCAGTGGTCAATCAATTCCAATTCGTGGTTATGGAAGCACGTCACTCCAACCACCGAACCCACCTTTATCCCTTAAACATGTCCTTCATGCACCCCAAATAATTAAAAATTGGGTATCTGTTTGGAAGTTTACCACTGATAACAATGTGTGTGTGGTTTTTGATCCATTTGTTTTTTCTGTGCATGACTTACAGATGAGGATGCGGCTCATGAGATGTGAGAGCACGAGTGATCCGTATCCCATCACTCCCACGGGCCAAAATCACTCCCCCCACGGTGTTTTTAGCCAAAATCACGACTCCCTACATTCGGTGTTTTTCGAGCTTTAGGTGTTTTTGGAACCAAACTAAACCCTAATTGGGAAGGGGAACCCATGATCGTTTGGGTCACCCGGGTGAAAAAAACCTCCCAAAATTGTGTTTTTTTGCCTTGGGTGGTATTCGCTACGTCAAAAAAAATAAATTGATTGAATGTAAATTGATTGAATGTAGCACCGCCTACCGGTCTAGTGTTTGTCAATCTTGTGTTCTTGGAAAACATATTAAATTGCCATTTTCTCCATCTACTTCGGTTACTGTTTCTCCTTTTGATATTATTCATAGCGATCTGTGGACATCTCCCGTGGTCAGTTCGTCGGGACATCGTTATTATGTTCTTTTCTTGGATGATTATTCAAATTTTTTGTGGACTTTTCCCATTGCGAATAAATCACAAGTTTTTTTTTCCATTTTCACGTCATTAAAAAAAATCAAATTCACTCTCTATTCGAACGTGATGTCAAAAATATTCAATGTGATAATGGCCGTGAATTTGATAATAAATTGTTCTGGCAATTTTGTTCATGAATGGGATTAATTTAGGTTGTCGTGCCCGTACACGTCCTCTCAAAATGGGAAAGCCGAACGAAAAATTCGATCCATAAATAATAACATGAGAACTCTTCTTCTTCATTCATCCGTGCCACCGTCGTTTTGGCAACATGCGTTACAAATGGCCACCTACCTCCTCAATATTCTTCCGAGTCACTTATTATATAATTGGTCTCCTCTCAAAATGCTATTCCAGAAGGATCCCTTGTACTCTCACCTTTGTGTTTTTGGGTGTCTGTGTTATCCTCTCTTTCCGTCTGCTACGATACACAAACTTCAAGCCCGGTCCACTCCGTGTGTGTTTTTGGGTTTTCCATCGAATAATCATGGGTATAAGTGTTTTGATTTGTCGAGTAATAAAATAATTGTGTGTCGGCATGTGGTTTTTGATGAGAGCATTTTTCCTTTTGCTACGATACACACACGTCATTCAATGGCATATGAATTTTTGGAGCTGGATAATGTCCCCATTTCCCAACTTCAGAACAGCCCACCTCTCCCTCGGCCTAGCCCAGCCCTGCTTTTTCCCCTCCACCCGCCTCACAGCCCAACCTCCCCTATGGCCCACTCTCCTAAAAATGACCAGCCCACACCCAATTTTCACCAACCAGCCCAACAACCTATACAACCTCAGCAACAGTCTATTTCTGGACTAGTCACACGCGGCCAACGTGGTATTTTCAAGCCCAATCCGAAATATACTACCAACCACGTTTTGCACACCAGCGTTACGAAATCACCTCTTCCCCGTAACCCTGTGGCTGCTCTTCGTGACCCGAATTGGAAATTGGCTATGACTGACGATTATAATGCTCTTATTAAAAATAAGACGTGGGATTTAGTACCACGTCCCCAAGGGGTGAATATTATTCGGTCAATGTGGATTTTTGCTCATAAAATAAAATTTGATGGTTCTTTTGAGAGGCATAAAGCCCGTCTTGTAGGTGATGGTAAAACTCAACAGGTTGGCATTGATTGTGGAGAGACGTTTAGCCCGGTGGTCGAACCGGCCACAATTCAGACTGTACTCAGTATTTCGTTAGCACGCAATTGGCAGATTCATCAGCTGGATGTGAAAAATGATTTTTTGCATGGCGACCTCAAAGAGACAGTGTATATGCATCAACCAATGGGTTTTCGGGATTCTGAGCATCCTGAGTATGTTTGTTTGCTTCGAAAATCTTTATATGTGCTTAAACAGGCACCTCGGGCTTGGTAAAGGAGATTTGCGGATTTTGTGTCTGGCATGGGCTTCGTGAACATCAAATCTGATAATTCGTTGTTCATTTGTGTCTAGCATGGATTTGTTATTGTACGTGGATGATATCATTCTTACTACTTCGAGTGATGGTCTCCGTAAGTCCATCATGGACAAACTGGGTTCGGAGTTTGCTATGAAGGACTTAGGACGGTTGAATTATTTTTTGGGTATTCAAGTGACTCGCAATCCGCACGGGCTATTTCTCTCTCGACGTACTTATGCGGCTGAGATCATTGACCGTGCGGGTATGGCATCGGGTAAGTCATCCCGGACTCCAGTTGACACCAAAGCGATGGTAAGTGCGTCTGCGGGTGACAAGGTTGTAGATTCAACTTTGTACCGAAGTCTGGCAAGTGCACTGCAATATCTTACGTTCACTCGACCAGATATATCCTATGCCGTTCAGCAGGTGTGTCTCCATATGCATGATCCACGGCAGGAATATATGAGTGCTCTCAAACGTATTATCAGGTATATTCAGGGTACCCTGCATCTTGGCTTGCATCTTTACCCGTCCTCGGTGGCGGACCTGATCTCCTATACGGATGCGGATTGGGGTGGGTGTCCAGATACTCGTCGCTCCACATCAGGGTGTTGTGTGTTTTCGGGAGACAATCTCATCTCTTGGTCATCGAAGCGACAACCAACACTGTCTCGGTCAAGTGCCGAAGCCGAGTACCGGGGCGTGGCAAATGTGGTTTCTGAATCGTGTTGGCTACGTAATCTTTCTACATTGTCCGATTCAAAAGGCTACCTTGGTGTATTGCGACAATGTGAGTGCCATATATCTGTCCGGGAATCCAGTTCAACATCAACGTACGAAGCATATTGAAATGGATATTCATTTTGTCCAAGAAAATGTGGCACGGGGTGAAGTTCGAGTTCATCATGTTCCTTCGAGGTATCAGATTGCGGATATTTTCACGAAAGGGTTGCCGCTAATATTATTTGAGGATTTCCGGAACAGTCTCAGCGTTCGTGAGCCTCCCGTTTCGACTGCGGAGGTGTGTTAGAATATAAAATATATCCTAGTATATTTTGTAATATTGTTTATTTATTGTGTACATTTAAGTTACCATACGTAGAGCCTATAATCAAGGCTTACCATAAGTTAGTATCTTGAATCAAGGTTTGTCAATTGTATATATGTTACAGTACATCAATGAAATAATTACGGAATTATATTATTTTAGAATTTATTTTTAATAATCAGTGGGATTTTCCTTACTATCTCGATGCACATGTGAATGAAAAGGATGTGAATTCTTTTTTTTTTTTTTTTTTTCCAAACGATCACTTTATTTATTGGCCACAAAGGAGGTAAGAAAACGTTACAGAGTATTTTGTTCATCCACAAATATTGCGAAAAATTAATCTAAATACCAAGCAAGTCTCAGATTTCTGGCTCTCTCTACTACGTTTGCTAGAAATGCATACGCCGGGGGTCTTTCTGTATCATGACCATGTCTAGTCTTGTTGCGCCACATCCAGATGCCATAGAGTGTCTCTTTCCACAGATACTTCCATTTGACCGACCCAAGAGGGGATCTTCTTGAAGACTTCAGGTTCAGTTGTAGCCATTCCATGGGTGTTTGAGCCTGAAAAAATTGGTTCGAGCATTCAGGTGGTACACAAAGGTCCCAACAATTTCTCGCCCAAGTACAGTCGCGTAAGGCGTGTAAAATCGATTCCTCATCTCGCGTCACACATCTTGCAACTCGGGTCATTGGATATACACCGAGCATACAAGAAAGCATCTACCATTAGTGCATTATGCGCAATGCTCCAAATTAAGTAATTACTCCGAGTGGGCCCTTTCAATTTCCATATCTTGTCCCATATGTCGTCCAAGTCCTCTGGCTGGTTCCAATTTGTTTGCAAAGCATAACCCGATGCTACTGTATACCTCCCTTTCTTGTCCGCCTTCCAAATAAAATTCTGATGCTCCTCCTCAAAGCCCATGTGCAAGTGCGCAAAGGCTGAGCAAATGCTTCGCCATATTGGTGAGCTCCCCACTTTGGCTTTGGCTGATAGTTCTTTATATTTTTGGGATAATATTTGCACCCATAAAGTATCCTTCTGCGTAGCCAGATCCCATACTAGCTTCCCCAACAAAGCAGTATTCATTTCTTGTAACTTACGGAAGCCCAACCCTCCTTGCTGCTTCGGTTTGCACAAAGTAGACCGGGGAATGGTATGCATTTTTCGTCCCTCCACATTATCTCCCCAAAAGAAACTCCGACAAGTTTTCTCCATATTATTTAAAATCGTCTTAGGGAGCATAATGGTCTGCATGGCATAATACGGTTGTGTAGATAAAGAACTATGAATAAGAATGCGTTTACCTGCCTTCGAGAGCGCTTTGGATTTCCACGAGGCCAATTTATTTTTCATCTTGTCTTCAAGGTATGTAAAATGAGACACCTTCATTCTACCGTGCAAGAGAGGTACACCCAGATATCTACCCAAGTCGTTCGTATAAGCCATGCCCAAGCATTGTGAAATAGCTGTAATTGTGGGAGTCCCAACATTGGCAGAAGTATAAAATCTAGATTTCGCAACACTAATCTTTTGCCCAGAACACTTACAAAATTCCTTCAGCACATCATCCATTATGTTAGCTTGTTGTTCAGTTGCCTCTCCAAAAAGTATTAAATCATCAGCAAAGAAAATATGAGAGATTGGAGGTCCGTATTTCGACACTTTTACCGGTTTCCACCTCCCCTGGTTAACTGCTTCATTAATTTTGACACTTAGCACCTCCATACATAGCACAAACAAATAGGGAGCTATGGGATCACCCTGACGAAGGCCTCGACTTGGATTAAACGCTTCAAGTTTCTCCCCATTCCACAGGACAGCCAACCGAGAGGTGACAATGCAATGCATTAGTAGTTGTTGCAACTTCCCCGACAGGCCAATAGATTGCAGGATGTTGCTTATGAAAGTCCAGCTCACTCGATCATACGCCTTCTCTAAGTCAACCTTAATAGCCATGAAGCCCTTTTTCCCTTTCTTTCTCTGAGCAAAATTATGAATGACTTCCTGTGCTATTATGATATTTTCTGAGCTGCCTCTGCCTGGGATAAACGCACTTTGAGTGGTACTAACTAGTTGTCCAATTATTTTCTAGGAATCTATTTCCCAATACCTTGGTGATGGTTTTTATGATGACATTCGCCAAGGCTATTGGTCTAAATTGTGCCGGAGTCTCTGGATGATCTACCTTTGGAATGAGAGTAATCATTACCTCATTCAATTCTGGTGGGAAAAAAGCCAATTCAAACGCATTCTTCACAAATTCCACAACTGAAGCGCCAATAGTACCCCAACAACGTTTGTAGAAAATAGGTGGGAGGCCATCCGGGCCTGCCGCTTTATAAGTTCCCATGTCGAAAACCGCCTCCTCAATCTCCATCTCACACACTGGCCGATTTAAGAACTGTATATCAGTGTCATTGAGCTTTGAGAACCGCAAATGACAATTACACATATGATGTTCATCTTCTCGCGAATAAAGGTCTTTGAAATAATTTCTCATTAAGCTCTTAATTTCTGTTTCCTCGTTGCTCCAGGTGCCATCCGCGCGCTTAAGAGAAGAAATTCTAGAACATTGCTTTCTCTTTAATGCAGTTATATGATAAAAATGCGTGTTTCTCTCACCCTCTGCCAGCCACTGCAAATGAGATCTCTGGTGCCAGTATTTTTCCTCCTGTATCAATATAGCGTTGTATTCTTCCCGGAGCTGTTTCTCTAGGGACAAGAGGAAGGCCGAAGAGTGTTGGGCTAAAGAAGCTTGGGTACCTTCGAGCCGTCTCATGCAATTTGACTTTCTATAGAAAATATTCCCAAAATGAGTTCTGTTCCATCTCATTGCTTTTTGCATAAAGTTCTTCGTTGTTTCTCCAAAATTTCTGTTTTGCGAATCCCAATTATCTTCTACAAAATGCATAAAATCCTCATGTTCTAGCCACGCATTTTGAAAACGCAGGGGGGGTGGGCCCTTATGATTCCCACGTTTTTGTAAAAGATGAAGCAGTATTGGGCTGTGGTCGGAATGGATTTTAGCCAAGTGAGTAAGAGTAGCTTCCGGAAATAATATGAACCAGTTTGGGGTGCACCATGCTTGATCAAGTCGTTCGAGAATGTGGCTTCCTTTATACATGGGTCCAGTCCAAGTATACCGAGGCCCCTGGAAGTGAATTCCCTGTAAGTCACACATTTGAATCATATGTCGCATTGTATCGACATTAATTCCTCCAATGGGTCTTCCTCCTTTCTTATCTTCCTGGTCTATGACTTGGTTAAAATCACCAATGAGGCACCAAGGGTGGTTAATAACTGAAGACAAGCGTTCTATATAGGCCCAACATTCATTGCGTATAACTGGCGTTGGTGATGCGTAAATGACTGAAAGAATCCAACTGATTGCCTGATCTTTTAGAATTGCCAGATTTAGGCATTGGTTTGTACATGATAGCATATGTAAATTCACCTCGCTGTCTTGCCAAAAACACCAAATCCCCCCGGCAAAACCTCTCGCTTCAATACAAATTACTTTATTGAATTTCGAATGTTGTAGGATACGCCATGCCCGTTGACTGCCTACTCTCGGCTCGAGAAGGCATAGGATATCTGGGTGTTGCTCATTAATTAACGTTTTCATGTTGCGAAAAAAATCCGCTGAACCTGCTCCCCGACAATTCCATGTCAGAATCCTCATTAGAAACAAAATTATTGGGGTTGGTGGACATTCATGTCCTGTGAGCTAATGTCATCAGGGGGCTCATCCCTGAGTCTCCACATTGCCGTATTTCTACCGTCTTCTCTACTTTGCCTACTTTCTGTTTGGTAGGGGGCGGATCAGGTGGTTTTCCACCAAAATTACCTGCTGCACTTTGGCCTTGTATATTCCCTGCCAATGCCGACTCTTTTTGTGCCTCGCTTGAGACCTTATCGTTCCGTACCGCTGTGTGACTTTCTTGCACATTGGATATGTCATATAGTGGTGTGTTTGGTGCTTTATGGCTGTTCTGACCTACTAAGATTGAGGTCGACCTCTTAAGTGGCATAGAAGTTGTCGTTTCAGTCAAAGCTGGTCCCTTTCGTTTCCCACTCTCCTGATGAGAGTTCTGCCTAGAGGTCGTTGCTTCCCTACCCTTTGCGTTCGGTCTGTTTTTGTCTGATGTCCCCATATGTTCCTTGGATAGAAGAGATATTGTAGGTTCCTTCTGGTTTGCTGCAACTTCTTGCATTTGGTCCCTAAGTTGTCTCACAACATTAGGCACGTCCCCTTGCTCATTTTGATCCTGCATTACTTCGTCCTCTTGTAGGACTGAAAATCTAGATCCCATGTTTGCTTCAACTGTATGAAAAAAATCATTGTTCCCTTCCTTATTTCCTCCATGGCCACGCAAGTGTTCTGATTGTGTTTCCATGTTTCCTCTATTCTCATGCATATTTCCTTTACCTTTTTGCCCGGCAGATGGTCTCCTCCTCCGATTAGTAGCTATCATCCATGGGCCAAAAGGTCTCTCCGGTGTAGGTCCCTCCGGTTTTTTCGAATGAGTTGTATCACCATTCATTTGTCCCTGGATGGGTTCAGTGTGCTGATGATTATTTGGGCATGCTTGTGTTTTGTGCCCAAACCTACCGCAATCGAAGCAAATTTGGTTCAATCCTTCATATTCCACAGCAAAATAGTTACCATTAAGTACCACTTTTGTTCTCAAAACCTGCTGTAAATTCATTTCCACGCATATTCGAGCATATCTTGCTCTGGTCGATCTACAAGTAACAATGTCAACCTTACCTGGCTTGCCCACACGTCTGGCCAGCTTCAAAAGAAATTTTTCATCTTCAAATAGTTCATGTGGTACCCCTGGGAAACGAACCCACACTAGAGTAGACAGTATGCTCTGCTTACATGGTTGGAAGAAAGGCCTCCACTTCATCACCGTAAGATAGTGTCCTTGGATCATCCAAGGTCCCATGGTTAATGCGGTCTCGTAATCATTTTTATTGGCAAAACGAACCACATAATAATCTTTATCTAGATCAATAATGTCCAGTGCTCCAGCAGAACACCACATATTTGTCAGCCTCTGTTGAAGAATTCGGAATGATACACTCCGGCCCAATACTTTCACAATCACCGCTCTTCTCCACGGCTTCCACAACTCAATGCATTCTTCAACTGGGATTTCAATTGGGTCATCGTCTGTCTCCGTACCCCGCCAATTTTCTGCAATAGTGATGAAATCGGCAATGTCCGATTCATCCTCCCCTTCCCCGGTATAAAACAACGAGTGGCGTTGTGGCTCCTTCAGTAGCGCTGCTCCACCGCATAAGGACCAAGGTGATTGGCCTTCCGTCGTTTGCTGCAGTATTTCTTTCCATTTGTCCACGTTTCTCCGCAAGAGGTCTTGTTCCTCTTGAGTCTTCTCCAGCCCATCCATGTCCATGGCAGAAGCCGATTCCATTTGCTGTGATCTCCTTCAGTTGACCTTAAAGGATGTGAATTCTAGATTAACCAAGTACATTTACAAGTAAAGGTCATAATTGTCCGATCGGATAAATGTATTAATATAAACAATGGAAACCTTACTGGACAAACCAGCCACGTAGCATTCAATGAAGTCCGAGAATATTTGAATTATAGATACATATAACCAATTGAGGTTTTGCCGGAGAATATTCAAGTATGTATTTGGGCATCTTTTGTATTGAGAAATATTTTATGTACAATGTTAATCTCGTTACATAGAAACTACAACTCTAATTCAGCAACATGTTCGAACATTAATCGGTCCTTCGGCATTTTCGGAAAATATTCAAAGTTGAAAGTCTTTCTCAACTTTACATATCAACTACAACTCTAATTTAACTCGATTATTCTTACAACATCCATAATCGTGTAAGATGAGACGATGAAGCCCCCGTGATGCACAAATAGCTAGGGTTTCAAAGCAGTGGCAAGACCTTTTTAGATATCTTGAAATATGTACATTGTTTTGATGAACATCCTTTTTGTGGGAAATTATTTGTTCATATTGGTGACTTCAGACAGATTTTACCAGCTGTCGTTCCTAAAAAAAATATGGGATGGAACTATATTAGCTAGAACTACGCAGTTTGAACTTTATAGACATTTTTGATTGTGTTACATTAGACGAGAAATATGTGCACTTTTTCAAATAATTAATCGAACGCCACACGACGACGGCAGGGGCGGCGCTAAGTGGGAGAAAAAGGGTCAACGACCCCCAAAAAATAAAAATAAAAATAATTTTTTTTATACGTCTTTTATCACTATATGAAAATTTTATACAATGCTTTCAAAAATAAAATAAAATTTATACACTAATATTTACTAATTATCCGCTAAAATTTTTAAATATTAATCCTTGATTCGTATATATACTTGGATATTTAAAGTTAACACATTAAAAACTTGTAAGACATGTATCATTGACGATCTCTGATCCGTATCGTAAAAATCCTGGAGCCGCCCCAGACGGCAGTTTCATGATTTCTCCAATTGTATTGTGTCATTCGGTGATGTTACTACCTGTGCCGTGTCGTTATCTAATGTAGGTGAAACCAATTGCATTAGAATTCCGTGTTAGTTTTTTATTATGAACGGCGACAATGCATTTCACTATTTTATTGACTTCACCTATAAGAATAGTTTCAATACTTTTGTTTTGAAAAATTGTTCTGTCAATAAACCGAATAAAATGATGTTGATAATGATGTGTTTCGTAAGAACGTTGCTTGCGGAAATCTTCAACCGTGGAAGCATAAAAGCACGATTAACTAGTAACTAAATCACACGATCAATCCATCAACATTTTACCAACTTTTGAACCACCAAAAACCTTCTTCATATTTTGCTTCAAATGGTATATGCAATACAAATAATAAGAATCTAGAAATACTTGAGGAATATAGCTTCCACTAAACTCGAATTTCTATCA
The DNA here is from genome assembly GCA_036785695.1 of Gentiana straminea. Classification (NCBI taxonomy): domain Eukaryota; kingdom Viridiplantae; phylum Streptophyta; class Magnoliopsida; order Gentianales; family Gentianaceae; genus Gentiana; species Gentiana straminea. The sequence continues at coordinate 1,111,408 of JAVUPR010000413.1, read as the reverse complement.
CTCGTGATAGTCATCTTTCGTGATGTAGTAATGATCCGCCTCAATTGTACTAAAGTCAATGTCAATTTTCATAATTTTTCCCGAGTCCACCACAGCATAACACAAAGGATATAAGCCTAACATTAAAAATAAAACTTACATTATGTCTTGGGCTTCTGGGCGTCATTGTTATTTTGTTTTTAAGATTTACATTGTTAAATGAGTAGTTTCTTAGGTGTAATACTTTCATCAAGTCGTTGTAGTATAGTGGTGAGTATTCCCGCCTGTCACGCGGGTGACCCGGGTTCGATCCCCGGCAACGGCGTTTTTGTTTTTATTTATTCTCTTCCGGATTATTTTTTCTTTTTTTTTTTTTTTTTCTTTTTTCTTTTTTCTTTTTTTTCCTGTTGGAATTCTTTTCTTCTGCCTCTGGACAAGCAAAATTAATACAGTAATTTTCTTTTTGTTCCGTTTCTTTATTTGAGTTTGCCATGGACGATGGAATGTTTAAGCCTGTGATTAAAAAAAAAAAATACATTGGCATTCAAATTATTGGCAGTTGAAGGGGCTAAGTATTGGGCTGAATTATTCGATTGCTTGATCGAAATTGGCACCGAGTTGGTGATTGCAGAGATCGTTTGGCTACGTGGAATATCTGGAAAAACAGAGATGGATCCGCGGGCGGATGCACTTTATCTCAAATGGGTCTACTGACGATGGAAAAACATTTCGAATGTTCATATGCAGTTCATATGCAGTCGATTTTTAGCTAGCTCATTCGGTTGCTGAAGGTTCCGACTACTTGAAGGTTCCGATTGTAGCTAGCTCATTATGCTTACAATAATTAAAGGCATACGTCAATTTTTAGAGGGTGGTTTCAATGTGTGCAGCTTATCTACAATGTTTGTGTTAATACGAAAGCCTTTGAAAACCCATTTGGAAAAAATAAAATGCTAAGCCTCGTATTAGCCGTTTTATATGGGAATTAATTATCGATACCCTTCCAACAACTTCGGGTTTGCATATTAAGGGGAACGGTGATGGATCATTTCAAATTTGCAACAATTCGAAAGAGGCATTATGGTATTGGCTTTCTAAACGCGAGATCCCTAAAGCTCTTTGGATGTCCGATCCCTTTGGACGATTCTTGCAAAAAGTTCGAAACAGTTTTGCTTTTACATTGGAGTGCAGGATTTTGATGCACTAGCTAGACCGACTTTTCTCAGCGAAAAAACATACAAGAAATTACTTGCAAAATAAACCACTGAAACATAACTTTCAATTTACATTTTCTACAAAATTCTAGAATTAAACAGTGAGACCTTTTAGGTTGGGCACAACCATTTTATAATAAATATGTAAGAAATTTTATCCTACAACAATTATAACATTGTTATACCAAATGACATACTACATTATAACAAAATATTTCTACTTTCTTTTCACATTCCCACACATTTGGACCAAGACTAGAAAGACAAGGAGACTAAAATAAACAAACGAACACTTTTACACACACACACACATATATATATATATATATATATATATATATATATATATATATATATATATAATTCTTCATATTATCTGCTGGATTGTTCAGGTACTGCACAGCCCTAATATTCAAATAGATTCTATTCGAATATAATGGCCAATGACTAGCTGTGTTGTAGCTATTTTCCACACACAATCACACATGCAGCTATCTCTTAGCTGTATTGTTTGACTGCTAGATTAACGAGGTAAAAGCTTTCACATATTAGACTTAAGTATATAGTTTACTAATTACTCTTATTTTAATATTATCATCACGACAATTCAGGCACATCGAATGTCACAACTAAGAAATTCTCACCGCTTATAATGTAGGCGTAAAACTCTTTTTTGAATAAATGTCACATCATCAGAAGCCACATTGTCACATCAGATTGATGCATTCGCTATGTTAAAGAGATTTTGACATGTTAAAGAGATTTTGACAGTAGCATTACTCATATAATTATACTAACGTACTATACATACCTGGGTTTGAATGCAAGAGCTAGATGTACCATTTAAGTAGAAGTATTAGATTCGAGTCTCGCGAGGGATAAAATATATAATGTCTGTGTAATTTTTTTTCATTTGAAGTGTTCTATGATCACAGGAGTATTATGTAACGCTCGTTTCGAAAGTTGAATCCAAAATCGAAAGAAAAAAAATGTGTTCAACACGTACCTCTCAACTTAACCTTAAGGGCATGTTTGGTACGGAGAAATAATGTGAGAAAAGAAAATATTTCTTTTCTTTTCTCAATTTTGACATATTTGGTTACTACATAATAGAAAATACTTTTTTCTCAACTTGTTAACTTTTCTCAAAAAATGATTCTTTTCCTTTATTTTGATTCTCATCTCTACCCAAAGAAATGTTTTATGAGAAAAGAAAAGTTTCTCCATTTCTCAATTTGCTTTTTATTTATTATTTATTTATTTACTTTTTTTGCCGTGAAATACTGCAAGTTATTATTGATGTCTATTGGTTATTACTATTTTATTTTGATTAAGTCGTTTTTTTTTTTCCAATTTCCCACTATTTCATGACCAGACAAATTCTAATTTTATCTATATTTACATATGTGTTCATCAATAGCATATATATAGGGGTGGATGCACCTTAACTTAAATGGGGTCCGCAGACACCGCTAAAAATAAGAAAACTCTATATTTTACCGATAAAAAATTATTTCGGACCTGTGAAAAAAAATATATACTTTAAAAAATGATTTGCGGACCCCTTTGGACCCGTGAAAAATATTTACTTCAAAAAAGATTTATGGACCCCACTGAGCAAAATTTCGGATCCGCCAATACACACACACACACACACACACACACACACACATATATATATATATATATATATATATATATATATATATATATATATATATATATATATATATATATATATATATATTTTCATCTTTTCTTTTCTTTTCTTGGTTCTATTCTCCAAACCAAACAACATAGTTGAGAACTAAGTAGATTCTCAACATCTTTTCTCTTGCGCAACCAAACACATTGTGAGAATCCAGTCTTTTCTTTTCTCATCTTTTCTTTTCTCAATTTTATTCTCAACAATTTTCTTTTCTTAGCATTTCTCTGTACCAAACATGCTCTAAAGAAAAATGTGTAATATAAGAAAACCACGCGGAAACGAAGAAAAAACTCAATTAACACTACTACAAAAAAGCATAAAGATCACGGTTTTTAAGTGTGATATATTCACATTAGTCACGGCTTCCATAGTGTGGCATATTGAGGTGTGACATAAAGTACTTTAATCCAATCACAGTTACAAACTGTGACCTATTATAATAGTTATCACACTTAGAAACTGTGATCTATTATAGTTGGTATCACACTTAAAAACCGTAATCTATTATAACTTTATCACATTCAAAAACTGTGATCTATTAAAGTTCTTATCATACTTAAAAACCGTGATCTATTATAGGTTTTATCACACTTAAAAACCGAGATCTAAAACTGTGATCTATTTTAGTTGTTATCACACTTAAAAACTGTGATCTATTATAATTTAAATCACACCAATAAAAGTGTTTTTTTCAAAAACAATATATAAGCACACATATATTTTTGTCTTTGTCGGGACTCGAACCCGGATACTCTGGATTAACGAGCCACACTATTTACCATTAGGCCGATGCTTTCTTTCTTCTAATTTTCGACCACACTTAAATAAGATCTCATTATAATACCATATTATTTTAATCACAGTCAAAAACTGTGATTGATTGATGTTTTTGTCTCATTTTTTCTAGAAACCGTGATAATAAAAATTAAGATATATTTTAGTTGTTATCACACTTAAAAACCGAGATCTACTATAATTTCAACACATTTAAAAACTGTGATCTATTTTAGTTGTTATCACACATAAAAACCGTGATCTATTATAGTTGTTATCACTCTTAAAAACCGAGATCTATTAAAATTTCAACACATTTAAAAACTGTGATCTATTTTAGTAGTTGTTATTACACTTAAAAACCGAGATATATTATAATTTTAATCACACCTAAAAAAGTGTGATCTATTATAATTTCAACACATTTAAAAATTGTGATCTATTTTAGTAGTTTTTATCACACTTAAAAACCGAGATATATTATAATTTCAATCACACCTAAAAAAGTGTGATCATTCTTTTTTTTTCGAAAACAAAATAAACGCACACATATTTTTTGTTGCCACTGGGACTCGAACCCGGATACTCTGGATTAAGGAACCACACTAATTACCGCTGGGCCGATGCCTACTTTATTATCATTTTCAGGCACACTAATCTAAAATATCATTATAAAATATCATATTATTTTAATCACAGTTAAAAACCGTGATTGATTGATATTCTTGTCTCAGTTTTCTTAAAAACCGTGATAATAAAAACTGTGATCTATTTTAGTTGTTATCACACTTAAAAATCGTGATCTATTATAGTTGTTATCACACTTAAAAACCGAGATCGATTATAATTTCAACACATTTAAAAACTGTGATCTATTTTAGTAGTTGCTATCACACTTAAAAGCCGAGATCTATTATTATTTCAATCACACCTAAAAAAGTGTGATCATTTTTTTTTCACACCATGTGATAAAAAAAATTAAGTGTGATAAATATACATTTTACTTGTCTCGATTTTTTAAAAGTGAGATCCTTATCTTTAGATAAGTGTGATCTATGTCTCTTTTCTTGTTAGTGGATATAATTTGTCTCACTTTTTCTATAGTTCTGACAAAAATATCATGAATTCAGTCACAGTTTAAAAAATGAGATTAATTGATATAATTTATCTCACTTTTTCAATAACCGTGACAAAAATATCAGACCAATTTAGTGACAGATTAGAAGTATGATTGATCGGTATAATTTATCTCGTTTTTTGAATAACTGTGACAAAAATATCATATCAATTTCATCACTTGTTTGTGAGATTGATTGATATAATTTATCTCGCTTTTTAGAAACTCGTGACGAAATATCATATCAATTCAATCACAGTTTAAAAATGAGATTGATTGAAATAATTTATCTCGGTTTTCCAATAACTGTGATAGCAAAATCATATCAATTAAGTCACACTTTAAAAATGAGATTGATTAATATAACTTATCTCAATTTTTCAATAAGTGTGACGAGAAAATTAAAAGGGTATGGTAGTGTATCACCAAACTAGTTGTCAAAGCATCCTTTACAACGCAAAAGGACAAGTTGAATGTATATTTCTTAGAAATGGTTAAACCCTAACCATGAGGATCATCGTTTCTCCTGTCCCACGAGATAAGTGATGTGTTAATCAGGTAACGTAGTGGCTCAGAATCATTGACTTGCTATTATATCAAAAAACTGAATTAAGTCTCCTCTTTACGGGATTCAAATATTCACACTCCAGCTTAAGATTCAGCTTTAATATATATTTCTTCCTTCATTTTGGGAGGGGAAGATAAGTATAGGATAGTTTAGATATGTGTAAAATTAGTTCACACGTTGTGAGATGGTCGTTGAGGTATTAGCATAAATTTATTTTTCTTTTTGCCTCCGGTAGCATAGCTCATTGAGAAAATAATATAGGTGTTGTAATGGCAATGTTGTCTTTGAGATGAAGTGTGGAAGTTCGATACTCTGTATCAATTTCTTTCAATGAGAAAAAAAATGTGTACAAACAGCTTTTAACAAACTAGACCACCGATTAATAACACTCGATTTGTATCATTCACAAAGCTCTATGAGCGAGACACTAAAAACATTTTGGATATTGACATCATTTTTTATATATAATATATAGGTATATATCTAAGGACGAATATGGATAAGAAGCTAGGGAGAAGATTCGGTGCTCAGCATTTGTACAAAAGAAAAATATTATACAGCATGCATCTTAGTCAAACAATTTCTTAATACAATAATAAAAGTCATATAAAAGAGAATTATGAAAATTGGAAATTGGAAGAAATGTTAAATTACAGCTTAAATTCAACTTAACCATCATGCATTGATACATAATTTGGAGTTCTTGAATCCATATTCCACATCATTATGCAAACTCATCTAATCTAAATTCTAAAAAGATAAATGTTACGTACTGTCACAACAGTTGTAACACAAGAAATGACACTATATACATTTATATCATTGATTATAGTGGGATTCAGATTAATCGGTATATCATACACTATTATCAATGATGTAAAAATGTATCGTGTCATTTGTTGAATTACAGTTGTTGTTGCTATTCTAAGACGGCTAATGCAAATACCACGTACAGTTATTCAGACACAACGAATGACACAATGTAAAATCATGTTGTGTCAATCGATGTTACTGAGTGATTGAGACTATAACATTACCCTTCTAAAACTAATGTTTACCAAAAACAAAATTACAAATAATTAATTTCTAAGGTAAGCCTGATAAATCCCCCATCAAAAACTAGCAAAACCTCGTCACATCCGAAACTCCACATTCTTGGACCCTGAACTTGTGCCTCCATTATTCATCATTTCCTGCAAATATTTAACCATAATTTTTTCAACAATTATGTATTCAAAAAATCCTAAATGCATATTAATGTTCTTTTTTGGTTATATTTGATAATTAAAGATATTGTAGATTCTTGTTTCTAGTATTACTATATTGTTAATTAACACAAAAAAAAAATCATTGATTGGTCTCAGTCATTAGTCATTACTAGCATAACATTGAAAGAAAAAGTAAACAACTAGCATAATATAAGGTGAAATAAATGCAAAAATTGAAAAGTTGGAGCCAACATATTAATCTTGGGGTGGATTTCTTAATATTTTTGAATTGGCAGATAATGTTTCTACAAACCCTAATATTCTGAAATTCTGTTCAAAAAAATAAGAACTAATAAACTAATATTATAAAATGCAATGGGAGGAAGAGAGTGTTATAAATACATATATTTATATACAAAATTAATACCAAATCATATTGTGAAAATTATTTCCAGTTAGATATGTCATAAATGTTCAAGAACACAAGTACACATTTATCACGACTATATGGGGGAATAAAGACATCAAGAAACAAACAAAAACCAAAAAAACAAAACCCAAAAAAGCAAAAAATTATTATAGGATTATCGTGACATAACAAACTACACGACACGATTTTAAACTAATGATCATAATGTAAGTACCGAACAACATATCATAATTGTACACTTTTAATCATTATGTATTATAACTCATACTGATATGAAACTGACAATAATCATAGTTGGTAGAGTGAGGAAATTTTGATGTAGTTTGACCTTGAATATAGCTAGAAATTCGGTAAAACACGAGCGTTTTTATATGTCTTTAATAAAAACACCGTAAAATACCGAGTGTTTTCATGTATGTCGAATTACTCCTATTAAACATCAAATACACATAAAAAAAAACCCTTGTTTTTCTCGGTGTCTTTTAACATATCTCCAGTGTTGTCGGACAACAACGGAATTTGTGATTAATTTGTGACACTTAAATGAAAAGAAAAACATAGAAGCTGATTTTTAGTTACCTGTGATGAATTTCCGGCATCGGAAATGGAACCAGAAGACCTCAGATGAGTACCGGAGCCACCATTTTTGTCAACTTTTCTAGATCCAATATGGGATTTCCTTAAACCCAGAAACCCTTTCCACCTCGTAGAACTCTTATGCGGCGGCGGCTTCAACCTAAAACCACCACCGCCGCCGCCGCCGTCCTCCTCCTCCTCCTCCTCATCAACTTCCAGCTCCTCCCTAAGAGTCGTCGTCGTTTTCTTGCTGCTACAGTAACTTTCTTTCAATGGCAATAACCTCCCTTGTGAAAACAACTCATCAGCACTCATCATTGAGTAGTTAGACACCGAAAACTCGAAATCCGACGACACGGGTGCGTCCCGGTACGTCCTCATTTGACGGTGGTTGTGAGAATGAGAGGTGGTGCTAGATTCAACAAAATCATTTGAGAATGAAATCCTAGGGCTCATTGGTGGTGGTGGAGACCCTAGTTGATTTCTTTCCTTGTTGTTTTGGTGGTACATTTTTCTTGCAAAAGTATGTATGGTGTGGAACACTTGCACCAAGCAAATTAAAACATTAGTAATAGTAGTGTGACACCGTAACCACTTGCAGTAAATACCGTAAATATTTTTAAAAAATACTTTTTACATATTTCAATATTCAGATTTAAGAGGAAACACTAAGATCGGTTTGGACATGCGTGAATTATTAATGTATTTACTACAAATGCTTTTACTATCATAATTGGTTATTTAGACATTAATAAGTAACATAACATTATTTATTTTTTTTGAATAGGCAAAATGTTAGTTTCAAAACAAAATTATCATAATGAAACGACACAACACATTTTAAATAATTGTGGGATTAATATCATTTGTTGAACTTTATACAGTGTTGTATTATATAAAAGTGTGTAATATCAATTTCTTGTGAGAATTTGTTACTCCCTTCATTTATATTTAACGGAGGGAGTTGCTAAAATTATTTGTTCGTATTTAACTAATGAATAACATTTTACAAAGCAACATTTATTTCTCATTTTACTATTTTACTCATATTTTTTACGAGTAATAATACGGGCACAACGGTTGTGGCATAACGAGTGACATAACAGTGATCTGCACCGTTGATAATAATGTGTCTAGATATCAAATGTAAATCTTATATGATTAACGGGCATTATGGCACAAACGTTGTGCCCGTATTATTACTCATTTATAACACGGCGAAAGATAATTAAACATGTGGCAGCTCACTTAATTAGAAACGGAGAGTACATAACTAGGACTAAAACTCATCTAACAATAATAAGAATTTTGCCCTAACACACTGCAAAAATAGTTCATTTGTTAGATTAATTAATTTATGTGTATAAAATTAAATTACACATAGTTATGTGTACTCCCTCCGTTTTTTTTAACTTTCATATTTGAAGAAAAAAATAATTGACCATATTCATCTAAAACATGACTAACCTTAAATTAAAAAATGACCAGGCTTCATCCAAAAAATAATATTTATTTTTTGTTTAAACGTAACAGTTAAAAAAAACGGAGAAATACAATTTTAGAAAAGGAAAATGATAAAAATACAAATAATGGAATTCCTAGGACCACTTCTTGGCTCTATATACTTATTTCATAAAGAAATGATGGATCTGGTGGGTATTTATATCCTAGGGATGGGGCTGTATTTGTTGCATTGATTTCAACTACACATAAAAGTTGGCCAATTCTAGTTTGACACTTATTAGTAACACAGAAAATTGTCATACACCACTAGGGGCTAATATTGACTAGTCAGACCAGCTCTACTATCTATGCATTTCAAAATATTTGAGACGGTTGTCAGAACACGCTTCTTGAGAAAGTGATTTAATATTGTGATTTTTTAGATGCAATAACTAAAAAGTCCCTATGATACAATTAATGTAGTTTACTTTTTAACTTCTACCTTAGTATTAAATAAGGGTAAACTTAAAAAGTTAACAATAAATGATGTTTTGAAAAATATTCTGCCTCAGTTATTTTAGAATAAATTTTTTTGACAATTGTTTCGGTTATTTTGAAACGAAGGGAATATTTTATTATGTGTATGTATAAACAGCAATACCTCACCAAAAAAAAAAAAAAAAAAAAAAGTTTAAATATCACCCACGGGAATAAAAACACTTGAAATATTTCATAGTGTGTATACAACTATTTATAATATTGAAAAGTGCCATTTATATTCACAAAATGATATAATACAATTTCATTCTATGGATATTCCCAAATAGATATCCATCGGTAGTACACAATATAGGTGGTAAGCTTCTATTGCTTACTCCTTAACTACGGTCAATCGCCACATGACAATTGTCATGAAAGACACGTGTAACTTGATTACCAATTGCTAGATATTTCTCTATATGCCCTATCAAACTAAATAGTTTCTCAACAACATTAAATTTGTTCCTAGAAGGAGTGAGCTGAGAACTAGACATTGTCCTTGTAAATAAATCTGCAATTCGCTCTCATGTTGGGTCATAACACACTTGAAGTTGACTCTGCAATATTTGATTTTGAATGTATTGTATATCAATCTCTATATGCTTAGCCATGGCATGAACACGTGATCTTCAGCTAAAAAGGAAGCCCTAGTATTGCTACACCATAATGTGGGTATCTTTGGAAGGGAAATGCCCAGCTCAGTTAGAAGTTGTTTAGTCCATTGAATTTCAGTTCTCAGATTGCCCAAAGCTCTATATTCAAATTAAGAACTGGACCTATATACGATATTTTGTTTCTTTGATTTCCATGAGATAAGAGCATCACCAAGATATAGATAGTAGCCTACTATTAACTTTCTATCATAAGTGTCAACATCCCAATTGGCAAAAGAAACCCTTGCAGCTGAAGATATATATGCTAAAGGTTTGAAATAAAAACCATTAGATAAAGTGCCTTTGATGCAACTGAGAGTTCTTTCTAGGGCTTGCCAATGAGCAGTAGTGGGGTTGTGCATGGATTGACTTAAATAGTTGACATCGTAGGTATGGTCTACTAAATTTGAGAAATAGTAGGCCTCTAATAGCATTTATGTAAAGAGTAGGATGATGTAGTGGTTTATCCTCTAAAGGAGGTAATTGTTTTCCTGCAGTCATTGGAGTTGGGCATGGTCTCAAATTGTCCATTGCAAGTCTGTGAAGAAGATGGCTAGCATATGATGTCTGATGTACCTAGGAGACTATTTGATTCCTTTGAACCTCCATCCCAAGGAAATGAGAGACTTGACCAAGATCTTTCAGCGCAATTATTGAGTGCAGGTTAGATATAAACCTATGAATAAGAGTCTCTGAGGTATCATATGTGATCAAATTGTCATCCACATAAACTAGTACATACAGTAGTCGATAAGCCCGTTTGAATATAAATAATGATGTATCAAAGCATGATTGCTTGAATCCCTATGCAAGAAGTTGTATTTTAGGGAATCAAACCAAGCTTTTGGAGCTTGTTTGAGTCCATACAGTGCATTCTTTGATCTACAAGCATAGTGAGGTTTATCCTGATCAACAAAACCTTCAAGCTGGAACGTATATACAGCCTTTGTTGAAATAGTGTCCTAAACCCAATCGGGTTGGACCGGAGCCGACCGGGTCGGATCATTTCTACCATTTCTTTATGTTTATACATATATTAAATGGCTTTTCTGTTGTCATATATTTGTACTTTTAAAGAACCAATTATGAATTGTTATATGATAACGTCCTTGGTATTAAACTGTGATAGAGAAACCATGATAGGCGATTATGGTTGATGAGATCTCTAATCACTTTAATAAGTTTGATACTTAAATGTCTCTAGGCTGATGTACTATTAAACATGGCATTGATAGTATGAACAAGCTAGCACGTATTAGATGTCTTCTGTCTTTAAGGGCAGGGATAGATCTCGTTTATCGAAGTGTAGAGACACTTGGACTGTACGTGGACGTGTATTAGAGAATACGTACGTTAGACTGACCCACTTACACGGATAAGTGTCACACTATGTGACGGTTGTGTAATTATCCTTATGACCGGAGTCACATGGCATCATGGTGTGGATTGTCATGCTTTGACGCTATTGAGGTTTCCCCTAGCCACGGGGTTATCATGCGGTAGTGATTGGGTGTGATACTGAAGCATGCGGGGTATACATGTTTGGTCGTCTGGGAATCGCGTACCCTATCAGTAGGGGTGAATATCCGAAAGGGCCTTCTTATAAGGAATGTCTTACTCTCGTGAATCTTTGCAAAGTGGAAGTAAATGAGTTACTTCGAGAGATCATGATATCCAGATTATAAGATGCGGTCGTTAATGTTTAACACTCGACGTACGACCGTATGGATATTATTACAGCGATAGGATTGTAAGTTACACGGTAACTGTTTCACATGAAAGGTAGTAGTCATTGCATTTGACTCTTCCGATGATTGGGGGTCACGGTGTGTTGCTAGACGCTATCCCGCATGAAGGGCATTTTCGTAATTTTCACTTTGCGTCTACGGCCAACATATTCGGAAGCCTATCGGGTCAGACACATATGAACGTCTAGCCGGATTAAAATGTGGTTATAGATGTTAACCAAATAATGAAAGTTTATCTCACGACTATAAAGGTTATAGTGGTAAATTAATATGGTGGTATTTATTTATTGTGAATAAATATAATACAAGATACTAATTATGTTGATTAATTAAATATACATATATGATGTGTATGTCGAAATTATGTATATATGTGATATACATGTATTTTGCAAATTAATTAATCATAGTATTATATTAATTAAAGAATATTCCTGAAGCCAATTAAAGGCTAAGAGTGGCGCCAATAATAGTGTATTATGATACACTTGGATTGTGCGATTTAATTAATAAGATTACCATATATTAATATTAGATATTAATGACTATAGATTTACACACATGTGTAAATTGATTTATGGTAATAAGATAAATATAGTCAATATAAGATATTGACAATATCTTGGAAATATTTAATATAGGATATTAAATTAAATGAGATAAACAATCAATTATATTTTCCTTATTTTATTGGAAAAATGTTTTCTTCTCCTCCACTCTATTGGGACGCCTCATTTGACTATAAATAAGAGGTGAGTGTCAAGCTCTTTTGTACAAAATAATTCCAAAAACTAATAGTTCTTGTGTAAAATAGAGAGCATCCTATAGAGAGTTGGAGAGAGGGGTTAAGGGCCGGTCTAGCAAACGGAGTTTTCCAATAGCAATCCATGATGAGATTCCGGCGGGCTGTTCGTGTGGACTAGCGGTGGAGGCCGAACACTTGGGCGGCTCTATGCAGAACTACTCTCCTTAGATGGTCAAAGCGTCGATCTTTTAGATCAAGCAAGGTAACACCGTCTTAAGCTTATTTGTTTATTGCTTAAACGAAGTCGATTTTGGGAAAAGGAAATCAATGTTTTGAATTCTGCTGCGTTCCCGCGTAGATTTCCTAACAGCCTTCATGAAAGGTTCATTCGGGAAAGCATTGTTATTGTTCACTTGATGAATTAGCCAATTCAACGACACAACTAAAGATAGTATGATTTATATTGTGGTTGCTTTGGCAACAAAGCTGAAGATTTCCTTGAAGTCAACTCCATATGCTTAATGGAAGCCTTTGGGTACTAGTCTAGCCAGGTATTTTAGCAGGGAAACATCTGATTTCACATTCGTCTTAAAATCCATTTTTTCCCTACTAGATGCTGAGAGGTATGTGGGGGAATCAAATCCCATGTGTGGTTTTCACACAAGGAAGTGTATTCTTTAAGTGTTTTAAGTATCCATGCAGGAGTAGAGAGAGCTTTAAATACACTAGTAGGCTCATGTAGGTACTAGTGATAAATAGACTAGGATTTGGCAAAGTAGGCCTTAGACTTGAATATGCCACTCTTACATCTAGTTTGCATGGTATATGGGTGAAGGAGAAGTGGTTGAGTGGTAGATTGAGATGATAGAGTGGGAAGAGAGGCATTGGATGTGTGTTGAAAGGCAGGAGAGACAAAAGGCAATGGTTGAGATGAAGATGAAGGAGCTATAGTCTATATTTCAGATGAAGACGAGACATAGGTAGTAATAATTGGTATTAGAGCCGACTACCAGACTGATCTAAGTGTCACATCATTAGAGACGGTGGGGGCCACCTCTAGATACCTCGGGTAGGATCCGGGCAAGGACGTTCGTTCTTGAAGAGGGGGAGAATGTAATATCCCATATTGAAAAATGAAAATAAAGATTATTAAGATATAAGGTTGACACATAATGGACTTAGTAACTCAAGTTAACCATTTTACGCCAAGTGAGAACGATGGGTCTAAGTAGTTCCTGAATCCATTATATTTCAATTAGCGCCGTCATGCCCAAGTTCTGGGACGTTAAAATATAACTCATCATCAACTTAAATTCTTATAGATATTGTAATTCAATATGATATTAGTACAATATACCTCATCATCAACTTAACTTCTTATAGATATTGTAATTCAACATGGTATCAGAGTAGAAACTAATGGTAATTTCTAACCTCTTTGAAAATATTGTCATCTCATATTTATTATTTCAAGTGTTTGACCTCTTCCAACCTAATTATAGGCTTACACTTACAGGGGCGCGTTAAACTTTTGAGATATATAAAATTTTAATTATTTAATACCTGTCAATCAGCTTAAACTTTTAGAAAAGATGATAATTCAACACTAAGTAGGGTATCCAGACACCGATCAACGTCCGAATACTTTTTATTATGAGAAATGTTTATGCCACAACAAAATGTACACAACAAAGTGTTACAACTAGGCCTGTAAACGAGCCGAACACTACCGAACCCTGGCCGGGTTCGGCTCGGCTCGGTATGTTCGAACCTTAGGCTCGGCTCGGCTCGAAATGGCCGAGCCTTATATTTTCATTATTCGGCTCGGGTTCGGTCTGGCATTTGGGGAAAAAAGCTCGGCTCGGTTCGGCTCGAACATGTCGAACCGTTCGAACATGTTCGGCTCGAACATGTTCGGCTCGAACTGGGTTTTAAAAAAAAAATCCGAACATGTTCGGCTCGGTTTTAAAAAACATGTTCGGCTCGAACTGTATATGAATTTATGATATCCGAGCCGAACATGTTCGAACATGTTCGGCTCGACCACCGAATATCTAATTTGTAAGGTTCGGCTCAAAGTTCGAACCCACGAAACGAACCCGAATCGAGTTTTTTCGAGCCGAATACTCCGGATCGAATCGAATACTTAGGTTCATTTACAGCCCTAGTTACAACACACTTTTTCACTATTCATTTTTGTGGAACTCATTTGAATCAATAAGTCTCGCACCATAATCAAAGGTCCAAAAATGTATTGTGTTTTTTATTGTAGCAGTATCGCTATTCTTTTATTACACTTATGTATGTATTGATATGTATCATGGGGGTCATGGGTATTGATCTTCCTCCAGGAAAATTTTGATACAGAGACACTCTATTAGAACGGACCATCGGATGACTTCCATATGTAGAAGAAATCAAAATTGTTTTATTTGTTAATATACATGTCAGTCATCGAACGGTACATTCTAAGCGCGAGTCTCTACGGGCGAATCATTCCTTCCCCCAATATTTTTTTTTTGGGACAACTAGTTTTAAAGCTATGATGTGATGGTTTGTTGTGTTTTGGCATTGAGCGTTGAGTGTGATAGTGAAATCTTTATCAGAATCGGCATCTTTTGGTAGAGGGTATTTGGCCGGCTAGCTGTGTACCAATTTGTCAACATCGACTTTTAGTGCTTTGTGCAGCTTGCATATTCTGTGCATCTTTTGTATTTTTCCTCATTCTATTGTCGGGAAAATTCTATCCTAGGGACTCCCTACTAGATCTACGTGTCAGCATCTGGACCACATAATTTTCACATACGGGACATTGTGTATTCCATCTCAAAAAATTATGTGGTCCAGATTCTCACGTAGGCAGTTTCCTACTAAGGAGTCCTTTACACAGTAGAACGACCCCTATTGTCGACATTAGCAGTAAATTTCCCAATTCAGAAAATGAGGTTCTTAACCTAAAAATTAAAAAAAAAATTAAAAAAAAAAAGGTTCTCGTTGCTCTACTCTTTCAAGGACTCTTTTGAACGTATGCTGTTTTTTTTTTTAATCATAATATGAACCCTTAAAAACTAAATGGTACATGGGAAACTTGGAATTCGTAAGAGTGACCCCAATGGTATTCTCTATCACACTTTTCATTTATCTTATTTTCCGTTTCAGATTTACTTTTTCAACACGTTATAAAACAACCAAAACATTCCCTATACAATTCCCCAATACTATTCTTTTTTCACATCTCAACCAATTAATTTAACTACCAACACATTTTTTATTTTTTTTAATATAAAAATCGGAATAAAATATTTTATACTTGAAAAATGAGATTTTAATGTCGTATCATTGTCAAAAAAACATCGTATGCGTTTAAACAACCAATTAGGGGATTATTAAATGTCCTCTAATAAATGTCGTATCGTTTTTATTAGAGGAGATTATTACCGAAGTGGTTAAAATTGAGTTTAGAATAGTTGAAGAAGATTAAGATAAATATGTGGAGAGAGAAAAGTGAATTGTGTGGTTAAAAATATGGCACTATTCACTTTAGCAGGCTCCCTTATTTAAGAGAGTCACTTAATTAAATAAGAGATGGGGAATTGGGTTGGGTGCCACTGTGAGCTTAAATTCTGTATGTCCCCCTTATAAGGAGCCTTAAAATGCTCCCATTGGAGACAACCTAAGCTTGTAAAGAACACCTCAACTTAAGTCTGACGGCATAATTTGAAACTTTATGGATCAAGTAATTATCTAAGTCATCGTCTTTGATTAGCTTTAAATGGTTAAATTAAGTTATCAAGTTGATTGTGTCATAGTGTTATATCATAGTAATGTTTATCCCGTTTTTTCAATATGAATATCACTTTCTCAACCTCTTATGAAAGAGGAATCAAGAGGTGACCGTCACTATGTCTTACGGCGTGATACTTATTTTCTTTATGATATATACTTGGTTGTGATAGCACGTGCAGCGGCCCAGAACTTGGGTCTGACGTTGCTAGCTATTTGAGTCATAATGAATCCATTAACTAGTTAGGTCATTGTTCTCACTTGGCCTAAAATAAAGTTAAACCAAGTTACCAAGTTCATAACAAAACTATTAGATTATATAGAAACACAATACAAGAATGAAGAGCTTCAGAAAAAGAACCGTAGAAATCTTTCATCAAGTTATTAAGCTTGATGGATAGTACTT
Organism: Gentiana straminea; assembly: GCA_036785695.1. Classification (NCBI taxonomy): domain Eukaryota; kingdom Viridiplantae; phylum Streptophyta; class Magnoliopsida; order Gentianales; family Gentianaceae; genus Gentiana; species Gentiana straminea. The sequence goes on along the minus strand of JAVUPR010000413.1, from coordinate 1,094,516 downwards.
GAAGAACATTTATTTTGTCCTTGAAGTGCTGAAATTGAGACGATGACAAAGGAGGCGTTTGCAACTTGTTCACTTGATGGAATTTACTGAACTTTGAGTTAGTGATTTAGGACCCGATTTCAGTTCAAATGTGTGCCCATATCAATGTATATAAGTTATGTATTATTTCTATCAGTCCCCACAAACTGAATGCTACAAAAAGACCATTCAGGTTTGTCCCTGAAATGTTGAAATTAAGACAATGACGGTAAAGGTGTTTGTAACTTGATCACTTGATGGAATATATTGAACTCTGAGTTTGTGATATATGACTTGATTCATGATGAAATGTAGGTCAATATTAATATATTTAATCTTATAACGAGAAACTTTATTTTGAAAAAGACAAACAACGTTTCTATTATCACACCATGCAACTGGTATCTTAGGTAAAGGAATATGCATTTAAGTCATCACTTGAACTGTTTATTGAATTTACGTTGAAAGGTTTCTAAAATCATGTGCTCACATTATGTTTTGGACCTGGACACTACGTATTGTTTTTCGAACTCCATGCCACCATAGACTCATCAAGATAAACAAAATATCCAATTATGGACTTCTTGCCATAGGTACTACATGCTTAATGTTCATATGAATACCCATATAGGTGTAAGAAAGGACAAGGTTTGAAATGAAGTCCATATGCTAGTGTTATCTTGACATATGCAAGTGTTCTCTTGACATATCCGAGCTCCCTTTTAAGTGCGCTCCGATAATAGGTGTTTGCATAAATTGATTTAAATTGTTCACTACATAGCTGACATGAAGCATATGGTCAAAATCAAATATTATAGTCCTTTAATAATGCTTTTATACACTTGGAATTTTGAAAGGGTTCTCTTTGAGTAACAATAAGATAAGTTCTGGCCACCATGAGTGTAGGGCAAGGCTTCAAATTTTCCAGGCCTAACTTACTTAGCCATTTTGGTGCATAGTTTTATCAGATAAGAACAAACCAGTAGAGACTCTTTAAGCTTCCATTCCTAAGAAATGAGACCTAAGTCTTTGTAGGTAAACTTGAGATTATGTTAAGCAAATTTGGAATTCAGAGGTGTTGCAATACCAGTAACTAGTACGTCATCTGTTGGAAAAATATAGTACTGGTTTGTTTATTCTGAAAATCACACAACATAATTGCAAAAAGAAATTGCAAGAAAGTGAACACCTAACATGAGACACTTTTGTTCATATGTTCATATAACATATAGAGAATCTAAAATGCAGAAAGCATGAGTAAAAACGAAAAACTTATTCAAACTAAGGTGAGTTTAGAACTCTGTCCTTAAGACATTATTGCCCCGACTATGTGCGTATGGATTTGACAAGATGTCTCCCAAGACACAACAGTCTACATTGTTCTGATGTTCGAACTTAGATGAGAACAAGCAACGAACTAATAAGTCCTTGAATATCTCTAACTAAGCAAGTGTGTTTGGGCAGAAATGCCTTTTAAGGTTTGCAGAAATATCGTATGCAGAAAAAGTTGTGTTCATTTTATAGGTAGAGAATAAGGTTGTTGGAAGGGAAATAACCTTTCAGAAATTCAATTTTAGAGGGAAATAAACAGATGCAATGTTCTGCTATTTAACATAACAACTGACATTACTGAACATATCGATGCAATGGCCGATTGTTGCTTCAGTTCAGTTCGATCTGAACTTCGAACTGTTGCTTCAGGTTCTTTTTAGTTTGATTCAGAAATAGAAATGTTGAGTTGGCCCAAAATATTAATATTGGGCCGGGGCCCAATCCACAAGCCTGAGCCGAGCCGGCTTGACGGCAGCGGCGGTGCGCGTGTGGGGTTCTAATTCAACAAGCATCTACGTCTTCCTTCTTCACGAAATTCTCTTGCCCATTGGGGCTTGCCTCTAAGAGCCACGCTACTTCTTAAGTAGTGATTCCACTTAAGTCTCATTACCTATTTGAGACAAATGGAACACATTTCCATTACAATACCCACATAAATCACTCTATCTTTAGATATTAATTTTTCATTCACCCAATATCAGAATCGAGTGATTCAAAAGCCTAACATTAACTTCTATCTTAGTAGTTTCCAAAACTGTTTTTAGCTCCCAGAAATTCTGTAACTCGTCCAAATCTGGACTAAAGTTGATTGTTCATCGCTTACAATTAAACCCATTTCGGAGATAAAACACTATAAAGTTCCAACAATTCCCTACATGAATGAAAATTAATGCATATGCTATGCAGACTCTGTAGAGATATCAAACGGAGTTCTAGTGCATCGGCAAGATGGTTTGCTGCCTTGAACCTTTCCTAGTAGAATACCATCGGACATACTCGGCTAAGCAGTGAACTAGGTCTTGAACTGCTCATGCTTTGGTGCATGCCTAGATAATGATATCAACACAATAGACCCTCTGGCCTTCTCGAAGTTCTCATGGTTGTGTCCATTTTGGCCCTGAAACACATTGTTTCAAAAAGCGTGTTAGAGAATTCAGGCCACAAATTCTCACAGAAACGGCCTCACTTCCACTTACATAGGTGACCTCCTATAAATAGTACTCTGAAATATTCCAATTGGCTTAACCAATATATAGAAATTATTAAAAGCTTTATACTTAACATAAACCCTTCAACAGACAACACTTTTTTTTAACGAATGGGTAATTGCCCTCGTAACTTAGTTGTCCCTTTTGAACCATATCTTAGGATCTCCAGTCACTATTGGGTTGCCATTATAAAGGGACATGCGTAATAGGCTTCAGTCACATTCTGTTTGTCAAAACATTGACACCCGATCTCTAGCTAAACTTTTTTCATATGCGGATCCGCAAGAATCTCCTTCGACTTTATATAATTGAGGAAATCAAACCATTAAAGATCAATTCTTAAATGGTATTGTGTCTACAATGTATGAATCGTAACTTATCATTTTTTGTATTATTGTGTGCTTCTTCTATCACTTACCGACTATTGCTTGCTAATAGCAGTGATAGATTTTGAGTCACACGCAATATCTTTTCAAGGAATTCTGAAATAATTTAAATTATGTTTCATTTTTTGCTTTCATTACATCACATTATTTCGGTAAATTTCCTTTTACCAATCATCCCCACAATTCCAGGATTTTGATGAAGTTTTAGTCAAGAAGACATTCTTCCCCAACAGGTTTTGGGCAAACCTCAAGTTAATCCTCACATCGTAACGTTAATTGATTAAGGTAAGTGTGGTTCAACGATTTAATGAATGTTGTTGGTACCAAAACAAAATTCACTAAACCTTGAGTCGCGCTATTTCATCTTGATCACCATGAATTGATTAACTTATTTATTATTTCGATATAAACGTATCAACAAACGAAATAAACAACTTCATCTTTACATTTTGAATTTTACATCACAAAAACGAAAGCAAATATATATTTAATATGAATATAACAACAAATATGTACATATATTCATAATAACTTGTCAACACAACCATTAAGGTGTTTACATAAACACCTACATACAAATTTATACAAATTACTATACACATATAATAATGTATAACTTAAATTGTTTATCATAATCCATGAATTTAAATTCAAATTCATCAAGTTCTCGCAATCATTACGCGGATAGATTCAATTCATGCGGTCTCGATGACTATATCTTCCATGTTTGCTTGCTCAACCTTCCGAGGCTTTCGGCATTCATTCCTGCGGTGTCCTTATTTTCCGCAATTAAAGCATTTACCATTAAATTTCTTTGCCTCTTGATTGCCCTTTGAACTTTCACCCTTGAATTTTCTTTGCTGGCATTTGCCATTGTTTGCACCGAAACTGGACTCCACCATATGTGCCTTGGATTTTCCAATGTGCCCTCCTCTGTCGAGTTATTGGTTGTTCTCTTCAAACCTTAGTTTCACCACCAACTTGTTTATGGTCATCTCCTTATTCTTGTGCTTCAAATAATTCTTGAAATCTCTCCACGAAGGTGGGAGTTTCCCAGTTATTGCAGCATCTTGGAATGGTTCATTAATAACCTAACCTTCCTCGTGACACATAGAGATAATTATATGCAACTCTTCCATTTGGCTAACCACGGTTGTGGATTCTCCCATTTTGTATTCCATAAACCTGTCAACAATATATTTTCTCTTGCCACCATCTTTCGTCTTGTACTTCATCTCAAGTGCCTGCCATAATTCTTTAGCACTTTTGTACATACAATTGATAGAATAATAGAAAAAGTAATTGTATTGCATTGCTATGATTGAATACAATGGTAGACTATTTATACTAATAGTCATAATGTGAACATAATAATAACCATAATGAGATTGATTACATAACCATAAATGCATAATATAAAATATAATATAAATCTAAATATATCTCTAATAGGCCCCCTCAAGCTCATGGGAGCGCGAGCGGCATACGAAGCTTGAAACTTGTAGCGTGGATGGCGGTCGGAGGCATCTTCAAACAGTAACCGGGAGGAAGGAGTGGGTGGTGGAGGAAGAAAATCCTGGGACGCAATTGTGGGATAGACCCTAAAGAGAACCGATGATCAACCTGTGTAAACAGGAGGGAGGGATATACCCTTGCAGAAAATAAAATATTTTGGGATATACCCATGCAGAAAATAAAATTTGTAGGGATTTACCCTTGCGTAAAATAAAATCAACTCCGTGTTAACGGGAGGGAGGGATATACCCTAGCGAAAAAAGTAAAAGTGTAGGGATATACCCTGACAGAAAATTGAAAAAGTGGAGGGATATACCCTAGAATACGTTCCCAAAATTTCCTCGTACCCCAAACCTTTACCTCCCATTATTTGTGGTGTTGCCGAGATGTTGCTGGGCCAAGGGTGGGCTGCTGCGAATCGGAGAAGAAGAGCTGGTGGCCGGAGGCTGTAGCGGAGTGGGCAGCCGCTGCTGCTGCTGCCATGGGCCGAAGGTGCTGCTGCTGCGATGCTGCGGGATTGCTGCCGGAGAAGGAGATCCGACGGCGGCTGGCTTATTCTGTTTTTTTTTTTTTTTTTTTTTTTTTTTTTTTTTTTTTCTTTCAGTTTGTGAGGGGTGAGAAGAGACCATTGACGTACACAGCTGAAAGAATTTATTAAATAGCCGAAATAACATAAAAACAAAAATCAAAGAAAGATGTGGAAAAGGGTTTATTCTTTGGAGGGAGGGAAACAGATCGAAGAGACCACCGGAGAAGAGACCACCGGAGATGTTGACAGATGCGAGAACATTGGAAGAAACTAGAAAGAGGGAACATGAACAGCTAAGGAACGAGATGGAAGAGATACGGAATTTGGATCGAAGAAGAGGGTAGAATTTTGATCGAAGAAACGTGTGCGAGGAGGGTGGAGAAGATGCGGGGCAGCCGGAGAAGAAGGGTTGAGAAGAAATATATGCTCCGGCAAGAGAAGTCGCCGGAGGTGATGGGATTTAGCAGACAGAGGCCAATAAATTAAAAGAGGATGTAAAATATAAAATAAAAAAAAATGCAACGAAAATAAAATAAAATTGGGAGGGGGTGAGGGTTTGATCATATTGATGTCACAAACCCCCACCCGGGCATTCTTTTTCGTAGATCTTGATCAGGATCGAAAGACGTTAGTCTAGAGCTCTGATACCATGATAGAATAATAGAAAAAGTAATTGTATTGCATTGCTATGATTGAATACAATGATAGACTATTTATACTAATAGTCATAATGTGAACATAATAATAACCATAATGAGATTGATTACATAACCATAAATGCATAATATAAAATATAATATAAATCTAAATATATCTCTAATAACAATAAACTGTATATAAAGTATTATCAAGACAATTATTGATATAATTTTTGAATAAGAAATCTGAGTGTTTCCATGCATCCAATGCTGTCAAAGAGGCTTTATTGTTTTCACCCTCTTGCACCGCAGGACGATCCTCGGTTAGCCATTTTGTCAAACTCAAAGTTGTCAAATAGAATAAAATTCTCTAATGCCATCTCTTGATGTTCTGTCCGTTGAACTTCTCTGGTCTTTCGTGGTGAGACGAATTTGTTCCTTGCACAACAGCCGGTTGCACATATGACAAAGGAGTTGTTTCCAATATTCCTTCAATTTCTGTTCTTTTCTACAAACAAAAGATCAACAATCGAAGTTTGCAAAACAAACTCAGTAATGCACATTTTTTCCGATAATGGTATATCGCAATTTTAAAAAATCACGAACATTTTAAACAAATAACATGAACATTTCTGTAATCTGCCAAATAAACAACTTTCATTCTTTAACTTTTCAGAAACGAGCGAGTAATTATAAATTATTTTGGACTACAACACAATTTAAGCAATTTTTCCAATTTTTCATAAAGTTGTGAATATTTTAGATTTTTCGACACAACCTTTTTTCAACCAAATGTCATATTTTTGTTACAAGTAAACTATAAGCACATACTTGTAGAATCATATTAACATAAAAATCATGTTGTTAACATAATTTTTTTTAAATAATACAGGGCAACACGTCGCGTTTTACACAAAAACGTCATGTTTTTCCACAATTTTATGATGCAGATTTTTTAATGGTCATTTCACATCTCCAGAATTAATACGAACACAATTTAGAAGATGTTTCAGATCGCACATATTATGTAAACTAAATTTACAGAAAGATTCACACATAAACAAGCTGTTGTATCACATTTAACAAATAAGCATTCGGTTAAACATGAATTTTCTGATTCAACTTTAGCTAAAGTATTTCCTGATTCTACTTCAGAAAAACTTAAACCAAATATTAGATGAACACATTTCGAAATGCAAATTGAATGTAAAAAATGTTTAAAAACAATTTATACAAGTGTGCATATACATGTTCAGATTCTAACATGAACAAAATAATGTCTTAAGATTGCTGGAAAAATATAGTACTGGCTTGTTTATTCAGAAAATCACACAACATAATTGCAAAAAGAAATTGCAGGCAAGTGAACACATAACAAGAAAAACTTTTGTTCATATGTTTATATGTGACATATATAGAATCAGAAATGCAGAAAGCAAGAGTACAAACGAAAAAACTTATTCAGACTAAGGCAAGTTTAGAACTCTGTCCATAAGACATTATTGCCCGACTATGTGCACACGGATATGGCAACATGTCTCCCAAGATACAACAGTCTACCTTGTTCTGATCTTCGCACTTAGTTGAGAACAAGAAACGAGCTGATTAGACTTTGAATATCTCTGACTATGCATGTGTGTTTGTGCAGAAATGCCTTTTAAGGTTTGCAGAAATTTCGTATGCAGAAAAAGTTGTGTTCATATTCATTCAGGGATGTTAATTTTATAGGTAGAGAACCCAACCCAAGGCCACGAGCCACGAGTCGGCAGTGCGCGCGTGTGGGGTTGTGAATCAACAAGCATCTATGTCTTCCCTCTTTCACAAAATTCTCTTGCCACTTGGGGCTTGCCTCTAAGTGCCACACAACTTTTAAGTAGTGATTCCTCTTAAGTTTCATTACCTATGTGGGACAAATGAAACACATTTTCATTACAACTCCCACATAAATCACTCTACCTTTAAGAATTAATTTCTCGTACACCCGATATCGGAATCGAGTAATTCAAAAGCCTATCCTCAACTACTATCTTAGTGTAACATCCCGACTTTTCAGAAAGGGTAAAATGGTAATTGATCATACCCACGACGACCTAATTATTATTTATCATAATTATTTAATTAAAAGGATTTAATTAAAGGGATTTAGTTGTTTAATTAAGGAATTTAATTAAATGGCTATAAAAAGTAAATAATCCCCAAAATAATTTATTAGTGTAGGACGCAACTTCTGAAAAAAAAAAGGAGCAACGGCGGCATCAAGGAGAAGCAACGCAGAAGAAAGCGAAATAAAAGGGAGAACGTAAACTTCAACCGTGTGACCAATCCGTTCATCGTTTCAAGATGCCACAGGAGAGAAAAGTGATCAGCGCGAAGAGACGCAACTTTGGAAAATAACATCTCTTAATTTCGTAAGTTTTCAATTTAGCCATAGTTTTTGGTAACCGTTGAGTTTGATCTTCAGAAATTCGTATCTTTTAATCCGTAGCTCTGTTTTTCAGCCATGAGTAGTCGAAACGATCGCCTTGAAGCGTAGATTAATCTAAAAATAGTTTCACAGCAGCTAATCCAGGTAATCTACAGTTTTACAGACTTTTTCAGTTTCGGTTTTTGCAAAGAAAATAGGATTTTAGGGTTTCTTGTTGATCAAATAGGTTTTGGGGTTGAGGATCAACAGTTGTTGCAGTTGCTTGGTGTTTTGCTTTCAGTTTTCATGGAAATTAAGGTAAGAGGCTCTTCCTAATGAGTAATTATAGTTTTATAATGATAGGTTGAGTTTTGGTGAGTTTTGGTGTTGTTTGGTGATAGAATTCATGTTAAGTTGTAATTAATGAGGTGTGATATGTTTTGGTACATTTGTGTTGAGTTTTAAATTTCTATTTTTGATTCAATAACATTAATTAAACATGAACAAGCCCCGAGTGAGTTTCTGATGCGTTTGGTTCCGGCACCGGACGTACTCTTAAAGGGAGTTGAAGTTCGGGACCATCGGAAGAGCATGAAAGGGCTTGTGCTTTGATGAACTAGAGTTCGTCAATGTCTGTGTATTTGCTAGGACTTGTCCGTGTCTAGTGGTCTAGGAAAGAGAGTAGTATGTGTGAGGGAGCTTATTTGAAAACACTTAGGTGGCTAGATAACAACGGTAAATAATTACATATGTGTAGTAAAGCTAAATCGTCACTTATTCTCGGTTAGGCACTATTTCATATCGGCGATGTGATACGTTCATAAAAAAGGTGAACAACGCTACTGGCTCAAAAGGCTGAATGGTAGTGGAGGAAATTTATCGAACGTATACGCATACCGGGGAGACCCCGGAGCTAATCGGTGCTAAACACCGTTAGTTAGCAAGTATATCTTCAGGCTGATGAACGCATGCATAATTCCTTGAGTGATGACGTAACCAAGATAAGCTAAGCTAGATCGTATAGTCACGACATGTTGATGGACATGAAGTGAACCCTAGATTGAGTCAGTCTCATAAAGATAATTTAATAATCATAATAATAACTTTTCGTTGTATAACTTAGTTATTCATTAGCTTCTCACTTTTACTAAGTACTTTGTACTTACCTCCTTTGCATTTTCTTTTGTATGCATTGTGAGGTGAGAAGACGAACAGGTTGATCAAGTGTAGATGACGACTTTTGAGGACGTTGATGCCTTGACGAAGCTTTTAGTTTATTTCTTTGTAAAGGTTGTACTAGACTAGTTGTATTTTTTTTCTTAGACTCGTTGTACTTTTATTTCTAAGATCTTTGTAAGTTTGGTTGGTACATTTAAGACCTCGGAATGTATAAGTCCTTGGGTTTTTCGTCGTTGTAATTTATTTCCATCTTAAGAATGGCTACTTTCTGTTCTTAGTAGCATTTATGTTTTTACCCGAGTCTTTTTAGCTTCCGTTTGCTTTATTTTGATACGACGATGTAGAGACTTGCGTATAATATTAGATTTATTTAATGCTATACGCGCCGAACGTTTCTCTTCCGGATAAGGGCTCGGTATCCGGGAGCGGGGTGTTACACTTAGTCCCTTCAAAACAAAACAAAAAAAACTACTATCTTAGTAGTTTCCAAAACTGTTTTTAGCTCCTGGAAATTCATTCTATAACTTATCCAAATCCGGGACTGAAATCACTTACACTTAAACTCATTTCGGAGCTAAAGCATTATAAAGTTCCAACATCATCCACATACACAAGAACATAATAGAGTTGTTGTCCGGTTTTGACACAATCACTCAGCCACAATAGGTGACAAAACATATTTTTGCACCATTAATTATGACGAATCTATATCATAATCAACAATTTTACACCACGATCAATAATTTAAAAATATGATCCCACAATTATTATCACAAAATTGTTGTGATCAAATCATTTTCATTCCAAAAAAAGTGAATACAAATCAAAGCATCTTAAATAGTAAAATACAAAGACAACTCACGTAAAATACTACGTTCATCCCAAAATATAAGTCATCTTACATTTTAGTTTTGTTCAATAATATAGTCTTTCTATATTACTGATGCAAAATTTATTACTTTTTTCTCTATCTTACCCCTATTTATTATCAATACAATAACTTTTTATTACAGTATTTAACAACTATTATATTAATGATAGTCAATGGGTCTTTTATACATTAACTATCAAATTTATGAAATTCAATCACTTTCTTAATCTGTAAGACTTATATTTTTAGACGAAGGTCGTACCAAACAACATTCGACTTATGTTATTTATCTATATATTAAAAATAAAATTAAAAAGTTGAGAGAATTATAAAATAAAAAACTCTTGGTCAAAAAGTGAATGGTCTTCTTCTTGGAACTGATTCCATGGAAGATATATGTTTTCGTAAGGGATAAGGAGAAACTGAGTTTGTGGCTCAGAGAATCCGAATGTGTTTTACTGACAACAATATTTACATATTGAAAAATTTGAGATTAATTAATTAATTTCTTTTATCATTATTAACTTTTTCTGAAAGAAAAAATGTTAATGTGAAATGACGAAACTGCCCCGTAGGAGGATGCGGTGACATTAATGGCAAGACAGGAATTCAAAATGTTAGATTGGAAAATGAGAAAGAATATAAATAAAGGGGTCATATAGCCACATTGAGGATGTCAGTAAACAGCTTCTGGTTGCTGGCGAATAAAGCTAAAATAGTCTCAGGGGAGCCATGTGATGCTTGAACAGTAGTATTTTTTTTATTTATATTTCTTTGGTGCATTAATTTTAGGGTATAGATTATCATAATAGACACATAAATAATGGAATGAGTTATATTACATAGGTGACACAATATATGGCAGTGGATGGTTAGATGGTAATGTGGTTGGCGTAAAGGGTAGGAGTTGGTACGAATGAGATGAGGGCGGTGTGATAGGTGCGGACGCAGGATCCCGGGTGAGGGGGACGATACTATGGACGAGTGTAAATTTTTAGGTGGGACAAAAAAAATACACAACATACATAATAGTGTATTTTCCGGATCTAAGGGAGGGCGTTTGCCCCCCTATATAAAGGGTACATCCGCCCCTGGGTAGGATGGGATGGCGAGAGGATAATGAAAGTAAGGTCGGGTAGGATATGGATGAGGCGAGGGATGTGTGTAGGTAGAGTAAGGGTGCATGATAGGACGAGGTAAGGTGAGATGGAGGTGGGGTAGGGGAAAGGGTGGGGCTAGGCGGGGAAGGGCGAGGAAAGTTCGGTTTAGGCGGAGAAGGCATGAGAGGGTGGGGTCAAGCTGTGAAGGGAGTGGACGGGTGAGGGCGTTGAAAGGAAAAATGTGTGGTGTAATAATATATTTCTATTGAATTAAGTAGGGATAAGGTTCAAGAGCCAATAGAAAATTTTATTAGTAACATATTCACCTATAAAATTTTATTATCATATCTGTCAACTGAAAATTTTATTAGTAACATATTCACATTAGTAACATATTCACCTATGCAATTACAGATGCTGAAGAATACTATCCGGCTATAAAGTAGGTTGATTCTACTGGTGGTGGTTAGATTTTCGAACTTAAGTGGAAACCTCCTGAAACTGGTTTGATTAAATTTAATGTTGACGCTGCTTTTGATAATAATGCCACTGCCATTGGTGGGCTGATCCGTAACCGTCAATGTTCGATTATTCGAAGTTTCTCTAAGCGCTTGGAAGGAATCTATCAAGTGTTAGTTGGGGAAGCTCTCGCGGTCTACCACGCCATGGTGTTCGCTCTTACCTAGGATTATTTTCAGGTCATTTTCGAAGGCGATTCTCTATCTATCATCCAACATCTAACCTCTTCATCCGAAGATTGGTCCTCCGTTGGTGGAATTATTGAGTATTGCCGTACTCTCCTATCAGCCTTTGTGTCTGTTTCTTTTTCTTTTTTTTTTTTTTCGTCAAAAGACAATGCAATGGGTCCGCATATCTTTTAGCTAGAAAATGTCTTTGTCTTGTTGGGTGTGTGGAATGTGGGGACAACAGAACTCACGTTTATTTTACGAAAATTTAATCTTGCGTCCATATGTACCCAAATAGTTACACATGGGTCATTTAACAAGTTGAGATGCAATTAAAACCAAGCCCACATGATTTCTTCAAGCCCATAACTTTTTGAAATCCTTATCAATTAAGTACATAAACAAGTCCAACTTCAAAACTTGAAAAACCAGTGACTTCCATTTGATAAATTTCATATAAAAAAAATTAGTGACTTCCATTGCTATCTTGTTATTACTTTTGACATCAGACTTAATGTTAAAATTTGTGTATAATTATACAGCTGGAAGCAAAATGGATCCAATAGAATCCACTTAAAAGGACAGATTTATGTAATAACTTTTCGTTGTAGAGATGGATAGACGGAAAGTGAGTCAAGTTATTCATGGGTAGCTCGAGATTGACTCGATTTAGAATTCGACTTGACTTGGTTTAAATCAGATCAAACACAAAATCGACTTGAGTCGAAGGTTAAACGACCGACACTTGAGTAATGCAATACTCGACTCGACTACTTGCGAGTAAGCTCAAATATACATTTATATATAATAAAACGATATGCATGTGTGTTATTAAAGATATGTATCTTTATATTTATAGATTTTCTTTTCGAAAATTTTATTTTTATAGTCAATGTAATGGTTATATCAAATGTTGAAATTTTCATTAATTTTATATCTTTTGTATCTTGTCGTATATTAAATTGTACATTAAAAATATTGTTTGGTACCAATAAAATGCTCTTTGCATCTTTAAATAATAACTGTCCGAAATGACACTTTTTGTTATTATTATGTGATAATATTGACTATTAGGTTATTTTCAAATAAAATTTCAAAACTTATTACACCTGATATTCCGATAAGCTTAATGAAAAATTGAGTTCGACTCAAGTTTTTATAACTTCTTCGAATCTCAACTCGAGATCGAGCTCAAAATACTCGTAATCGAACTCGAACTCAATTTTTTTGAATTGGTCGACTCGTTTACCACCGGGAAAGGACCAATGACACAGTGTCGTTTACATAAAAATAAAAAAAATACATTCTATGTTTGGTATTAGTGATATTGTTTCACTGATATGTTGTTTAACCTCTTTTAGTGTAAGTCTGATATGTGAAGAAATCGGTATTGTCTTTCTAATGACATATAATCATATTATATTGGTAACCAGATTATATCAAATGACATTCATTATATCCACACATTCATGATCTCTTTCACATATTAAGTATGTGTATGATGAAAGAGAATTGAAATGTGTGATCTTCATGTTTTATCCTCATGCCCCTAATGTCGTGATTATGGAGAACAATTTTAATGCAACAGGTCTTTTAAAAGGTATATCAAGTAAAATATTGTCCTCTATTCCAATTCACTGTCTCCCACACAGTAAAGATGCTTTGAAAAAAAAAAAACTACCAGTCGGATAAACGTATAAAAGCACGAAGTTTTAGAATGCGTACCTCATAATCACAAGTTCTGAACCCTAAGTCGGTCAAACAACTTTCTTCACGTTTTCTTCATTAAAACTCATCAAAACCTCGTTCTAAACGTAGTTAAGTAGCCCTAGATGATTCCTAGCGATCTAGAGCATCAACCATCGCAAGTGGCAGCTATTCTCGGTATGCTTGTTGTTTTACTATTGTTGTTTCATATGATCAGGTATGGTTGGGAACTTGTTAGTTGTTTATCTTATGCATTAGCATTACATGTGCATTTCATTTGTAAAGAGATATTGGAATGTATTATGATCCTGGCAAATAGTATTGTTTATTTTGATGTTATGTTTTCTTACTCCTTAATTAACACATAGAAGACAATTTTCTACACTCTTAGGCGCACCCCGAGGTACCGTAGGAGGGTGACCACCAATCTTGCTCCACCTAGCTTCTACTTTTGTTGATACATATCATTAAAACCTTATGGAAGCAGTTCCAACAATGCTTTTTTGTTCTGTCACCCCCGTCTGCGTATCTTTCTGGGTTTCTCCTGATATAAGGGGTCTATACCTATTATGTGACATTCCTTAAATTGAGTGTGATATTCGTAATTCATCATTATGAGGTGGTGGATATCCATGAGTTATGAGTACGAGTTGTGTAGTGGTTTGTATAGTGACTTGAAGTTCTAAGCACATGGATGTTATTTATGTATAATCGTTAAAGTTTGCGTGTTTTAGTAAGCCGAGGTTTTACACTCTTTTCAGCTTCCGTATGTGTTTCCATGATACATTGTACAAGGCTTCGCAAATAATTACTCTTGGATCATGCCCTAACGGTTTGACTCGAGATTGCTCGGATTTCGGGTCAGATCGTTACATATATGCTAGAAACTTGAAAAAGTATGTGCATATTGTACGTTTGTGCTTGAGATAGTGTGAAAAATTGTTTTTTCATCGAAAACCTTTGTCATTGTCTGAAAATATGCTTTGACATTATACCAACATGACTTTTAAACTTTTACCCGCAAAAATTAGCTTTAATCATGTTTCCATACCTTAAACACTAGACAGATAATATGCACAACATAGATGATTTTCCGAGTAGTTTTTCCTTCCCTCTAGAAGGTTGAACCCAACCCAAAAGGGCGTTAAAAATCTCGTCCCTAGAGTTTCTGGAGGATGTAAAGCAATGATTATGTTTCCGTGGTCCAATGTGCAAAGAGCTGCACATGTATTGCTAAGAAAAGTCTATCCAAGGTATCGAACCCCACACTCTAACTCAAACGTAAAGTTGCGACTACAATATTCTCAGTCTTTTATCAATGAGTTGTGTCCCTGGAGCCAAATTTCTTTCCCTCAAGAACCCATGTTGTTTAGTAACCTCAAGATGTGTAAGTAAAACGAGCCAAGCACGAGCTTATATAGAATAAAAATTTCTTCACAAACAGCTCTGTTCGTTAACAGCTTTATAAAGCTACCACACACATTCACACCACCTGCTAGGTGCCAAACCGGAGAGAATCCAAATTTCAAACTAAGTGGGAAAAGGGTAATAGGAAAAGGAGAGAGTAGTGTAGAAAAAACATAAAGACAACCAAATTCAAACAAAAAGTAAACCAAATACATAAAGAAAACTAAAGTCCATGGAACTCAAGATATATCTCCTAGTTCCTTTCCCATAGGATGATGAGTTAGTTGAGCAGTAGGTAGCCTATAAAGTAAGTAAATATGAACAAGAAAATCATGATTAAAGTAAGTACAACATGGTTTTGCATGAATTAACAAGGAAAAGTTGGTGCCCTTGGCTGGTTGGGTAATTGAATCATTATCAAACCACACATCAAATTAAGAATCATCATTTGGTTTTTACTTTTTCTTTATCCATGAAATGATGATGGTTTTGCTTTGAACCTCAAAAAGCTTTCAACTTTGGATCACCTTACTATGATCATCATCATCAAGATTTACGCACCGCGCAAGCAACAACCCGTGCCCATTGTTTCAACTTTGTCTTCACCGTCTGTGGATTATCATCTACAAAACGAAAGATCCCGTCAATTAACAACCATAGTTCTTTCTCGAAAAACTAACAATATACAGAAATCTCGATTTGTAAGTTGAGTAAATGAGTTTGTGAACACACATAATACAGAGTAAAACTTTACCTTCTTACTTTCGTGTCATATAGGAATCGATCTTTAACTAGTGAAGACAACTTAGACAACAGAAACCCCCCTTATACCCCCATTTGGTGAAAAATCAAAACAGCTATGGCTGTAAAATCACCTGGTTAACAGCCAAATCACTCTACAGCTACACGATTATTTGGTTGACAGAATGATTCCTTAAAATGAATTCGCTATCAGCCCGTAAATTTAATCAACTGCATAAAGCAAAGTTTCTACAAGAAAACCTCTTCATTGAGCCAACCAGGGAAGACGAAATTCTACTAACATTCGCATTTATCACTCGAAAAAAAGGGCTTATTCCTAACTTTGAGCTAAAAAAATCTTTAAATCTGCCTCAATTCAAAGTAATCATCAAGCTGGTTCTATCTCATTCCTATATGTACTCATATATCCCAATCCAATCCCATTGATGTATCAAATTCTGATTCCCCTCCCTTCAAAAATGCATCTTTTTCATCCATTTCTAGTACTAATAAGAATCTGTATGTTAGTATGTACGAAAGCAGAGCATAAATACATCAGTACATAATAACATTCCCAGAAATGTAAATCGTGTATCAAATGAGTTTCCAACTATGCTCAATCCTAACAAGTTCAAAGTTAAGAACCAAAAATCAATTTGTCAAATATACACCATGAATCAACAAGCTAAAATAGGATAAATTTAAGGCTGATTTAGCACAAGTAATTACCTGGACCAAATATTGCAAGGGGACTGCCAAGAGGAGAAGAGGTGTCGCATTCAGAAGTGGACGAAGCTTTAGAAACGGTGTCGTTATAATGCTGGTTTACAGCATGATAGAGTCCGTACGCCGGAAATGTATCAGACAGGCGTTGATCCATTTCTGGAGAATCAAAGTCAAAACCTAGCTCAATACAAGCCTTGAGTTCATCCAGATCCTCGTCTGTCACGCTCTTGCTCCGCCCACTGCTTCTGCGGCGACGACCGTAGTTTCCCTTCCGCCGCTGCCAAGCCTCATCGCGGTCGATGTCCGGTGACCAGGATTTTTGTTTGTACAGTGATGTTGTGGCGGATGGTAGATGCTTAGGGAAAGATCTGAATGTAAGAGGCGGAGGTGGAGGTGGAGGTGGAAGTGAAGGCGACGAAGACGGTGGTTCGATTGGTTGCGACATCTCCCGCCGGTAGGCCATCCCCCGGAGATGGGGAGGCAGAGGTGGTGGCTGTGAGCTCAATGGCTCGGAAGCTTGTTAATTCAAGAAATGATTAGGGTGTTGAAATTTTTTTATTTATAGCCCAAAAAAATATTACAGTTATTTTTTTATTTTTTATTTTTCGTGTATGAAGAGTGTGGAGCCGGCAAATATTCGTTGTACCGCGTCACGACGACTTTTTTATTTTATTTAGGGATTATCTTTTCACCGATGTTGTTTTACACTTATTAAGAGTTGAGAGTGGGTTTCGTTTGGATATTCCACACGCCTGTCATTCTGACCGTAAATGATTTCGGAAAATATATACTATTCTTACGCGAATTTATTATTCGATTCACACAACAACCATTCTCGACCCACGAATCGAATACGATCATTATACTTGATTTTATTCTAATCGAATTTTGAATGTTTTTCATATTCAATACCGGTCAGAAAGACATTCTGACTAAAACTGAGTGAAAAAAACTTTTAATATTCTGTCTGAAATTCAGTCAGAATCAATAGTGGTGCTCTTATATTGTTGTTGTTATCCCGACCCAATTCTAGTACCTCGAATGTGTAGAGTATTCGGACTCAATATTGGTCGAATGATGCTCGACTATATTTGAGTTTGGAAAACTTCAAACATTCTACCTAAAAGATAGTCAGAATCAACCAGTGTGGACTCTCAACACGTATATTCTGACCATATTTCAGTATGGATAATGTGTCACATTCTGACCAGAACGCGCGTAAAATAAAAAAAATAAGGGCGAAATTGGAAATAAATTTATGTGCGATATGATAAAAATTGGTGTGAAAAGATATTTTCTTATTTTATTTGCCTTTATTTTTTTAGGGTAATTTGCCTTAATTTATGAAAATACCATTTTTAGGCACTATTTTCATTCAAATTTTGGGAAATAAAGTAGGGCATTTTATTAAAAATAATGACACAGAAACAACCGTTCAGCTACAACTAATGGCACATTGATCGTGATGGACATTTCATAATGATCAATTGTAGAAATACATGTTGTGTCCCTTATTATGGCTGAACAGTTGTTTCCGTATCATTACTCTTTTTTTAACGGAATAATGCTTTTAATTTTATAGTTCGGTTAAAGTTTATGTTATATCTTTCCATATTTGTAAGGTTGTCTTTTAGAAAAATTTTGAGTAATGTCATCAAGCATGATGACACGTTGCAGCACGGGTAGTATAACTAAAAAACATCCTACATGACAAATAACATCATGATAATTTTTTTTGAGAAAGGATATTCTTATAATGCATTGTCGTAATACAACAAGGGTAATCAACTAATCATACATCCGACATGATTGCTAAAATCACGGTGCTCTTATTGTACATTGTTGAAATAAATTGTACCTTATCATCAATATTTGGGTAGTCACATAAAACTCATAGGATCACATAAAAAGCACGTAAATTAATGTTTAAGTCCATATATATCATGTGTTCATACTTTATAGAAAGATCATAGCAACAACCGGTGACGGACTCATGAAAATTTTACGGTAGGGGCTAAATTCAAAAAAAAATGTGGAAAAAAGGTCAACAACAAAGACTCAAACCCATTATCTGAAGATAAGTAACAAATCTTCTAACCAGCTGTAAAGTCCCACATCGGTAAAATAAGAGAATGCTCATCCCCATATAAGTGTGAGACATAAAGGTCTTGTCAACTCGGGTTAGCCCTTTTGACCAAGCGAGGACGGCGGTCTAAACGCCGGACATTTATGACTCGTTAGCGCTACGGCCCGGTCTTACGCTGCAATCGAGCCGACTATCGACGGAACTATGCGGCCGCACCGTACAAGAAGACGGTGTATGTCCTAGTTACCTCTCAGTACGATCCGAGAACGCTTCCCGACGAGGACGCCGGTATAAGGGGGAGAATGTAAAGTCCGACCATAGGTAAAATAAGAGAATGCTCACCTCCATATAAGTGTGAGACATAAATGTCTTGTCAACTCGGGTTAGCCCTTTTAGACCAAGCGAGGACGGCGGTCTAAGCAATTGACCGGACATTTATAATTCATTTAGCGATACCAGACCCGGGGTCTGAGGGCGTTACACCAGTTGAACTAAATGAATAATTGTTATATAAATTGTCAATAATAATATACATACACAGTGTTATTATTATAAGAGGGGTATATTAGTAATTTCACCCGGAAATTTGAGTGGGGGCCGTGCACGGTGCACCTAGACCCGTCCAAATGCCCCAACCGGACCGGCACTTAACCGGAACCGGCGGTTTTGGTTTTGGCCGGTTGACAAACCGCCGGTTGAAGTGAACCGCGGTTGAACAAACCGGCGGTTGAAGTTTGAAAACCGCGATTGCCGGTTCAACACGGTTCAGATCACGGTTCAGGCCACGGTTTTAAAATTTATTAATAATTTATTTTTTTACATTTTCATATAATACTTATTATTTCCACTACAATAACAAATTACTATTCTTTTATAATTACTAAAGCGAATGTAATATATATTTTTTTATAAATAGTTTTTTTATTCTGTTTTAAATCTAATATTAATATTGTGTTATTTTATTTAAATTAATATTGTGTTATTTTATTTAAATGTAAATTATGTTATTTTTAAAAATTATGTTATTTTTTCAACGCTTGTACCGGAAATTCGGTTGTCTATGTATCTTTTATATGTAATTGTGTCGGAGGCACGACTCATATAAAAAAATCAAAGCGAACGTAGTTCTTTTTGGTTTTTTTAGTCTTTCGATTGCCTTGTAACGATTCACCTCTTTTTGACATTGTACAAAATCTAAATTAAATTTAACGGTCATAAAAGAAAATTAATTTAACTAACCAATTTTACTTATAACTAAAACCGAATTGAAGTAACGATTAAATCAGAACAATTTCAAATATTGGTCTAGTAAAGTAAATTTGATTATAAAATGGATTTTTTTTTACACTTGTAAAAAAATTAGTTCAATAAAATACAAACCAAATTTACTTATAACTGAAACCGTAATAAAGTAATGAGTAAATCAGAACAACTTCAAAATTCAGTATCGTAAAGTAAATTTGATTGTGTTTTTAACAACTAAACAAACTTGATAATCAAAGAAATTAGTAGAAGATGTAAGAAATGGTTTTTTTGAGGGAAGTAGATGTAAGAATTGAGAGGAGATTGGTGTAGGAAATTGGAAATTGGAAATGGAATGAGGTAGTATTTATAGGATTTTTTTGAAGTGTTTAGAAAAAAAAAACAAAAAAATAAAAAGCCGTTTCAACCACCGGTTCTGGTTCGGTTCCTGTTCCGGCCTGTCCGGTTCCAACCGCCGGTTCCGGTTCCCAAAATCCCCAACCGCCCCCCAACCACCCAACCAGCGGTTCCACAAACCGGCGGTTGACCAAACCGCCGGTTCCGGTTCCAACCGGCGGTCACGGTTTTGTTTGGCCAGGTCTACGTGCACCCCACCCTTAATGAGCTGGGTCCGTCCCTGGCAACAACATACCAACAACTTATCTTCACTCCTTATAGAAATATTCATTAAAACGATTGTGTTAAATCAATTATTGATTAAGGAATATATGACAGATCCACTAGAACACTTTGACCATTGTTCATCTCTCTCACCTGTAATGATTAAGGACTAACTTAACTTTAATGGTCATGGGTTAATGACTAACTTAACATTAAGGGATGTGTTAGGTGTAGTGCCCGAAAGACTATTTGTGTAATTGTTTTTAATAATGAATGACAGAACTTATCTCACATTATTACTTGCTTTGTGCTTATAAAGTAATACACTGCTGCAAACCCTAAGTATATCTGTATGTAACCACTTAACTCAGTATATGGATTACACGTGAGGATTGAGTTAGTGGTGGTATACTTAAACTGTTAGTCCGTGGTGAACTTAATCAGAGTTTAGGGTCTCTTGATTAAAACACCAATAATGCGCCCAGAACACCTTAGGGTGTGATAGTCTTATCCGGATTGTCGGTAGATGGTACCTACGTGGGGCATTTATATATGATGGCATTCATATAGGGCTGGACCGATTTAATCTGTATTTCTCGATATAATTCCGTAATCGAGGAATCTTATTAAATCATTAGATGATCATATATGGATCAACCTTAATCCTGAGGTGATCACAGGGTGCTGCTTGTCCCGGGGTAGTGTTTGATGTGTTAGTTACGGTTCACTTAAATATGTGTTCCAAGCCACTTCTCATTGGCACTATCTCCGGATGAGTGAGTAGTTCGATTTTCACAGACATGGAATCCATTCCTTCCTGCGGGAAGTAGAGAGACAGTCCCCTTATTTGTTAGCCCTAAGAAAGTGATCGATCCCGGGAGCTCATATTAGACTAATTGATCACTAGTCAGATATGTGAATTAATTGATCATCAGGGGGTTAATGGTAAATAAGGATAAGATATAAATGTCGGGTTTACGGAGATATCCCACTCAGAATGGACAGTCTATGAAGAGTTAATCCGTATGTAGTGATTATATCAATGGACGCTTATTCACTCTATGGGTTGAGTATAAGTATACATCTATAATCGGTAGAATTCAGTTTCGGGTTTATGGTGGCGTAATCCCGGAATTAATAATTAATGTACTTATTCGGTTCGATGAATAATTAATTATTGGAGCTACTGGTTATAGGTCCATGGTCCCCGATGTGGCTTCTGTAATTCGGACTAATAATCTTGTTATTTGGGCCTCGGTGATAATTAATTGGTTTGGGCTAATTAATTGATATTACATGAATATTATTTAGTTGGGCTAAATAATATAATACACGAAAAGACATTTTCTCGTAGGCCCAGTGGGCTTAGTGTGGCGCCAATATGTCTTGGATTTTCCAAGAAATTAGTTTTCCTGGATAATGACATATCTAATTATTTTTATTGGATAATAATAATTTATATTTTCTTATTATTATCTCTTTTATTTTGTTAAACCGATTGGGTATAGGTTTTCTCTCTTGGATTTTGCCTATAAAAATAGAGTTCTCCCCGAGCCATAGGTGAAGAGAGGGCCACGAAATTTATAGGGAAAAAAGGCTAAGGAGTTCGATCCTTAGCTCCACCCGGTTGGAGAAAAACTTGGAGTTTTTCTTGGTGTTGCATATCAAGGAGGTTCGTGTATCAAGAAGGGTGTCCACCAACCGCCGTTTGGAGAACACATCGGAAGATCTTGGCTTCTCTTCCTACTATTGGTAACATGATCTTAACCCCCTTGCAGTAGTTTAAGTCCTTTAATTATGTGTTTTGATATATAAATCGTGATCCATCCGCTGCGCGTAGATCTAGTTCGTTTAGATTTAAGAACCTGCATCCTTCAGGATGTGGGTTAATGACTAACTTAAAATTAAAGGATGTGGGTTAATGTATAAGTTAACATTTAGGTTTCAGGGGGAGTGTACAAGGCATAGTTCATCATCTCATCCACCTGCAGGCTGAGCAATCGTTCATCTGGGCTATCCAGCTCAAAACGCAAAGCGAATGAATAGTATTTCTCAACTTCTTTACTACTTAGGTTTTGCGGAGGGACAGAGGGACTTAAATAGTGCCCTCTATTTCTGACTTTTAATCTCAGTCTTACACGTGGCAAAACCATATAATATTACAAGTTTTGCCCGCCACGTGTTATGAGGCGAAGGGGGTAGGCCGTAGGCGTGACGTAGCCGCTCATGACCCTTCTTCTTCCTTTTCTTCACTGTTATTCCCCAATTTAATTCAAATATTTAATTTTTTCAAAAAAAAAAAAACTTTTGATATGTTGTTCAGTGAAGAATTTTAAGAACTTTTGTAGTTGAAAGTTAAGGCAAATTCGTTGTAAATTAATTTATAAAAATTATTTACCATTTGCATCTCTGTGTAAATTTCTCACTATTCACCCGTTGACCAAGTCAACATTTTGATTCCGACCTCCGATCAAAGATCCGTCTGGTCCATTCGTTCCAAATGGGGGGTAATTGCAAGACCATTAGTAGCCTGGTCTTGCGTGCAGAGGCACTTGAAATCACCCTGATCCAACGGTTAGTCTGAGAGAAAATCGAATTTCAAATTCCATGAACAGTGTGTCATCACAGAGAAAATTCTCTCTCATCAACAACTGTTTCAATCACTATTGCACAACAGTAAAAGGTAATGATGATGTCGGAATTTTGAATTGTCAGATTCAGTGTGAAAGGGATATTTATTTTTCTTACTCCATTTTCTGAGAAAAGCACTTTATTTGTCCTTTTTCAATTTCTTCATGATTATTTTCCTCACAGGAAATGCCCTATTCATCATCTCCTCCACCTGCAATGAATGGTCTCCCCCAACGACAAAGAAAAATCGTGAATCTAAGAAGTGTTATACAATATATAACTGCAGCCGCTGGCCCAGTGTGGGAGTACTGTCCATCACCCAAATACCCAGATAATCATTTTCAGGGATAATTGTGTTAAATCAATTATTGATTAAGGAATTTATGACAGATCCACTAGAACACTTTGACCATTGTTCATCTCTCACACTTGTAATGATTAAGGACTAACTTAACCTTAATGGTCATGGGTTAATGACTAACTTAACATTAAGGGATGTGGGTTAATGACTAACTTAACATTAAGGGATGTGGGTTAATGTATAAGTTAACATTTAGGTTTCAAGGGGAGTGTACAGGGCATAGTTCATCATCTCCTCCACCTGCAGGCTGAACAACCGTTCATCTGGGCTATCCAGCTCAAAACGCAAAGCGAATGAATAGTATTTCTCAATTTCTTTACTACTTAGGTTTTGCGGAGGGACAGAAGGACTTAAATAGTGCCCTCTATTTCTGACTTTTAATCTCAGTCTTACACGTGGCAAAACCATATAATATTACAGGTTTTGCCCGCCACGTGTCATGAGGCGAATGGGGTAGGCCGTAGGCGTGACGTAGCCGCTCATGACCCTTCTTCTTCCTCTTCTTCACTGTTAATCCCCAATTTTAATTCAAATATTTAATTTTTTTCAAAAAAAAAAAAAAACTTTTGATATGTTGTTCAGTGAAGAATTTTAAGAACTTTTGTAGTTGAAAGTTAAGGCAAATTCGTTGTAAATTAATTTATAAAAATTATTTACCATTTGTATCTCTGTGTAAAATTTTCACTATTCACCCGTTGACCAAGTCAACATTTTGATTCCGACCTCCGATCAAAGATCCGTCCGGTCCATTCGTTCCAAATGGGGGGTAATTGCAAGACCTTAGGCACTTGATCTTGCGTGCAGAGGCACTTGAAATCACCCTGATCCAACGGTTAGTCTGAGAGAAAATCGAATTTCAAATTCCATGAACAGTGTGTCATCACAAAGAAAATTCTCTCTCATCAACAACTGTTTCAATCACTATTGTACAACAGTAAAAGGTAATGATGATGTCGGATGAGAGAGAAATTGTCTGTTGATGACTCACTGTTCATGGAAATTGAAATTGGATTTTCTCTCAGACCAACCGTTGGATCATGGTGATTTCAGGTGCCTCTGCACGCAAGACCAAGCCACGTTAGTGCAAGCGACTAAGGTCTTGCAATTACCCCCCATTTGGAATGGATGGACCGGTCGGATCTTCGATCGGAGGTCGGAATCAAAATGTTGACATGGTCAACGATGAATAGTTAAGGAAAATACACATGGAGGAAAATGATAAATAATTTTTATAAATTAATTTACAACGAATTAGTTTTAACTTTCAACTACAAACATTCTTAGAATTCTTCCCTGAACAACATATAAAAAGTTTTTTTTTTTTTTTTGAAAAATTAAAAAATTAGAATTCAAATTTGGTATCTACAGTGAAGAAGAGGAAGAAGAAAGGTCATGAGCGGCTACGTCACGCCTACGGCCTACCCCCTTCGCCTCATGACACGTGGCGGGCAAAACCTGTAATATTATATGGTTTTGCCACGTGTAAGACTGAGATTAAAAGTCAGAAATAGAGGGCACTATTTAAGTCCCTCCGCAAAACCTAAGTAGTAAAGAAGTTGAGAAATACTATTCACCCGTTTTGCGTTTTGAGCTGGGTAGCCCAGATTAACGGTTGCTCAGCCTGTAGGTGGAGGAGATGACTAACTATACTAACTATACCCTGTACACTCCCCCTGAACCCCCCTGAAACCTTAATGTTAAGTTATACATTAACCCACATCCCTTAATGTTAATTTAGTCATTAACCCATTAACCTTAATGTTAAGTTAGTCATTAACCTATGACCATTAAGGTTAAGTTAGTCCTTAATCATTACAGGTGAGAGAGATGAACAATGGTCAAAGTGTTCTAGTGGATCTGTCAATATTCCTTATTCAATAATTGATTTAACACAATTATCCCTGAAAATGATTATCTGGGTATATGGGTGATGGATAGTACTCATCACACGGGACAAATACGTGCAGCTTATATATTGTATAACACTTCTTAGATTCACGATTTTTCTTTGTCGTTGGGGGAGACTATTCATTGCAGGTGGAGAAGATGATGAATATGGCATTTCCTGTGAGGAAAATAATCATGAAGAAAATGAAAAAGGACAAACAAAGTGCTTTTCTCAGAAAATGGAGTAAGAAAAATATTCATCCAATTCACACTGTATCTGATTATTCAAATATCCGACATACTGTTTCAATCACTATTGTACAACACTAAAAGGTAATGATGATGTCGGATGAGAGAGAAATTGTTTGTTGATGACTCACTGTTCATGGAAATTGAAATTGGATTTTCTCTCAGACCAACCGTTGGATCATGGTGATTTCTTCTTCCTCTTTTTCACTGTAGATACCAAATTTGAATTCTAATTTTTTAATTTTTCAAAAAAAAAAACTTTTAATATGTTGTTCAGTGAAGAATTCTAAGAATGTTTGTAGTTGAAAGTTAAGGCTAATTCGTTGTAAATTAATTTATAAAAATTATTTACCATTTTATTAAACCCACTGGGCCAACGGCTGCAGTTATATATTGTATAACACTTCATAGATTCACGATCTTTCTTTGTCGTTGGGGTTGATAAAATGCAACTCAAACAACAACTATCATTCACTTCCACAAACATCTACGAACAAGAAACATATTCTATGATTTAAACGAACCATAATCATGATCGAACCTAAAAACTTATGAAAAGATAAGTCATGTTACTTTTTAGAGACAATTCTGGATAAGAATTAGTTTCTAGAAACAGATATAGTCGGATATATCAGGTTTGCAGTAACAGTGATATAATGAAGATATAAGGCTATTTATGGATGATTCCTCAGGTGAGAGACGGTGTCTATCAAGAACAAGGGTGGTCGGACTGATGCTTATGAATGAGAACACAAGTGACTCGACAAATTGACATAATGTATGTGTATATTAGTTCTTGGATCCCTTTCTATTACAATGTGACCCCATATATATGGGCAAAGACTAAGTAGGTTTAGTCTAAACATGACAAGACATTAAAAGCATATAATTACGGATATTTAACTATAAATCGACTAGACAGCTGTCAGAATGAGGTGGCGGATAGCGGACTTTATAAGATGTCGGGCTTATATCTTCCTTTGTCTTTATATCATCAGCTCGAAGTTTAGCCAGCCTGGTAATATGGGTAGCCTCCACTGTGTTCGAGATGTCGGATTGGAGATGGGTCCGAACTGCGGACAAGCGGGATGGAGGCCCATGATCTGTTGTTGGGCTTGGAATCAGGCCCAATCTAGATACTCGGGTTCCAATCCGGATCGGGTATATCAGAAACGGATAGAATTCAGCACTGCAATCTGCAAAACACCAACAACACAATCAAATCTTCATGATGGATATCGGGTAGCTTGCCTAGGCGAAATTCAACCTAGCTGAGGCGAGCCCCAGGGGCGGCTACACATATACACAAATGGGTCACCCGACCCGTTAAAAAAATATTACAGTGGAATTTTTTTTAAGATACACATTTTATATGTGTACCAACCCCCTTATTTTTATATATCGGGCCTTATTGACCCGTACTGAATTGTAATATATAAAATTAAGCTTAGTAATTGTAAACTATGACAAATTTTCGACCTGTATCATTAAATTCCTGGAGGCGCCCCTGGCGAGCCCTCCAAATTTCCTTCACGAAACATGAAAGCAACCTAAGAATGAACAACCAAGTTGCCAAATAAACCCTAGCTCGCTGCTTTGGGCTTTTACCTCGCCGAGGTGGTCTGCTCGAAACTCAGAAACCCGGAAAAAATTTGAGGTTTATGAAAAAAATGAGACTTGGGGCGATTTTGAGTCCTTTTAATTCATGATGACAGTTTACCATTTAATTGATAATCACAGGCCAAATATCTTAATATGTTCATATGATAATATCTTTTAATTCTTGATTGATAAATAAAGATATAACAGATAATGATATATATTTTATAGTAGTATATATGTCAGTATTGTAACTAGAACATTTATAGTGGATAGAAGAGATATTAAATGGCATATTCGGGGATGGACCTCATCAATCAATGATGTATGGTTTACAGTTCCAACTATGATCAGCTGTTATGATGTCGACATACCAACTCACCGACTATAAAGTAAATAAAAATTACGCGTTTATTTTCATGCGAATGATTATATCGGTACGGTAGGGTACGTACTGAATCGATTGTTTAAAAGCCGATGAATGAGTTAAGTGTTAAAGATAAGGAAATAAAGTAGCACATTTACTTCCACCAATTGGTTTTAGTAGAATGGTAAGCGTTTGACCCTAACATGATATCGGAGTCAGAGGTCACTGGATCGAACCCTGGTTTGAACATTATTTAATAAGAAATTATGCAAGTATTGTGACTGATTGTCCACACTCTTGAATGAAAATTGTACAAGTGTTGGACAGATTGCAACACTTGAGGCTCTTAATGTAAGTGTTGGACAGATTGCCAACATTTGAGGGGGGATTGTTTGAAGACGTGTGGTGTATGAAGATGTGGTGGACTGATATGGTGTACGATATGCATGGTGTATGATAGGGGCGGACCCGGCATGGACAAGGTGGTCTATTTACCCCACTCAAATTTTCGGACGAATTTACTAATATACTCATCTAATAATATTAAAACAGTTTATGTATATTATTTCAGACAATATCTATTGTAATTATCTATTTAATGCAATTGATTAGAAACTTTATTATTTACCCTAAAGTCACGGGTTTGAAACCTAGAAGTTGAGTCTTTTATCTTTTTTTTGGCTCCTACTGAAAAAAGGCCACGGGTACAAAACCTGGAAGGTCACATGTTGTATTTTAAGTTAGTACAGGAAACCTGAAAGGTGAGTCATTTTCTTTTGGCCTCCACTAAAAAAAAAGTCACGAGTTCGAAACCTGGAAGGTCACGTGTTGTATTTTACACTAGTATATTGTTGAAAAATAATTAAAACACTACACGCTTTTCGGAAACCTGGAAGGTGAGTCTTTTTCTTTTGGCCTCCACTAAAAAAAAATCACGAGTTCGAAACCTGAAAGGTCACGTGTTGTATTTTACACTAGTATATTGTTGAAAAATAATTAAAACACTACACGCTTTTCGGTCCCTTGTGTTTTTTTTTTTATTTTTTATAATTGTTTTAAAAGTATCAATTATCATTTTGATAATGACATTTTTGACCCTCTAACGGATTCTAGTCCGTCACTATTGCTTGTCATGTAAGCCGACCCTTGGAGCACGATCCCAAAGGGTAGGTTTATAAAATGAGTCGGTTTCATTAAGTAATAATTATTACATGTTAAAAGCATGCTGCATAAGTTGTTGGATTAAAATGTTTAATTATATATGAAGATTAAATTACAACATGATAATGAAAGAGTAGGTGAAAGGTGCTAATTAAGACACTTTTATTATATATTTTTATCTCTACTTATACCAAGGATAAGAAATTAATGTTAATGATAACTTTTAATATGTAAATAAATAGTCAACCGGTAACAGAAAGGTACGTAATAATAAAGATGATGATCAAGATTGTAAAAATGACACTTTTTTTCCTATGTACCATGATGGAAGTATTCACCATGGATCAGCTCGTCTCATTGATCGAGCGGGTTTTGGTGCAGCCATTAAATCTGAAGATGGCTAGGTTGCAGAAATATGGAAAATTATAAAGAGTTTGTTTCTTCCCTTGTTGGCGGCCGAGTCTGGAAAATTATAAAGAGTTTGTTGACATGATTAATGGTCGGCAAGCTACAAGTTTTGAAGTATTTCAAGTGGTGAAAGATATAAGGATAGTGGAGGTACCGACTCCATACACACATGGGGCGTCGAGATTTATTTGCAGCCATACAAATCTTGGAAAATAACAAAACAAAAAAAAACACTTATTCGGGGGGAAAATGCTAACACAAAAAGTGTAATGATGTAGTTGAACCATCCAAAACACTTATTCGGGGGATGGGGAGGGAAATGTAGTGTATGTTTTATTCTGTGGGTTGGGAGTTTTTCTGTGTCTATATCATTTTCCAAGACATAATTTGGCTCAGTAAAGGCTTTGAGTTGTGTGCCGTCTCTCATATTAACGGGAAGTAAAATTGTGTTAGCCATTGTGAGGTTCATTATGCCCGTTCTAGAAAACTTGAGTTAAACTTGCTTTGTCAATAATTCGTCGTTGGACAATACATCTATGACACTTGTTAAAGGTACCACGACTGATTTATCATGACAACGAATTTCGGATTAGGTTCGACTTTGACAGAGTTTGAAAATAGACATTTCATTTCTACAAAGTCGAATCTGGAGAAAATAATCGATTTTTAAAGGTGGAACATCATTGTAGTGCTATTAAATGTGCCCAAAAATAAACTATAATGTTTTTTTTAGAGGAAAAGGTTATTTATTTAAATCGGCGTAATGTGACATGGTTACATGATGTAGCGGCCCCAACTCCAATGTTTCTGAAATATATATATCATTGGTCACTAGACGGGTGGAATAGAGTGTCCTAGTAGTACACAACGTCCATCAAGCTACGATTCGTCATTGGACATCACATGTACGACGCTAGCTTGTTAAAGGCACCACGGCTAATTTATCGTCACATCAAGTTTCGGACTAAGTTAGAATTTGCAGAGGTTGAAAATGGACATTCACATTCCACTTGTACAAAATCGAATATTAAGCGTATAATCGAAGTTTAAAGGTTGAATGTCATTGTATTGTTCTTTAATTAGTTTTGTTGTTGTAATATCCTTAAATTTTGAGTAAGGGCAAAAGAGGTAATTCGGTATTTGTTTAAAGGAACAACCTTATTATCTATTTTCCCCAACATAAATTATGGATAATTATGGACTTTAACCCTCATTAATCTGCTACCATAAACCCTGACCCATTTATGCGCTTATCAGTTTTTTCCCCACCCCAATTGTCGACTAAGCTGCTCAGAATCAGAAAAGAGAGAAACCCAAAAAAACATTATGGAATCTTCATCTTGAAGTTTGATCAAGCCTTTGGATTCATACCAAAACGCTCAGGAGATCGAGGGTAT
This sequence comes from Gentiana straminea, assembly GCA_036785695.1. NCBI lineage: Eukaryota > Viridiplantae > Streptophyta > Magnoliopsida > Gentianales > Gentianaceae > Gentiana > Gentiana straminea. The sequence goes on along the minus strand of JAVUPR010000413.1, from coordinate 1,064,060 downwards.
CGTTATTATACAAGAATCACCCTAAGAAAGGTATTTTGAAAAGCCCTCTTTAGAATTTAGGAATTTCTTGAGGTTCCTTGAGTAATTAGATGATTAAAGATGTTTTAGATTAATCACAAGTTGTTAATTCGTTGTATGAATCAAAGGATTGGATTGTAGGATTTTGGGTTTCAAGTTTTGCGTTTCAATTCAACGCTTTCTGCAACTAAATAAGGTAAAATGGTGTTCAAACGTATTTAAACTAGTTATTTGGTGAGTTCACATGTATAGTGTGTATTGTTTGATTTGCAGGCATGAGTAATAAGGTTGGATTGAGTTTGGGTTTGATGGATTTGGAATTTGCAGCAGTTTTGAGGTTGTTTCTACAATTTTCCATTTTCTGACGCACGTTAAATGCATCAGGGAACTTGCGAAATGGTTTTCAAACTGATAACGTTTGCCAAGATGAACTTGGCATGCGCCTGATACGAGGTTGCGGTTCTAACAACTAAATAAACATAAGAGAAAATATTTTAAAGTACGAAAAACAAGATAGCCGAGCTATGATCCAACCAACTACTCTCTAACCCTAACTCGTTTCCGGAAGTGTTTCGGCAAACTCTAATGTTCTCGGCATCGTTGAAGGGTGTCGTCTCCTGTTTCCGAAAATAGACATTAATTCAACAATCTACCCTTTTATGTTAGGTTCAACAGTCCGCCTCGTTGTCACTCAAAGGGCGTCGTTTCCTAATTTCGAGTATAGACATTAATTCGATAATCTACCCTCCTATGTCAGGTTCAACAGTCCGCTGACCGGATTTAACTGACCCGACACGGTCTACGATCAATGAGACGCTCATTAACAATGATATAAACCTCACACATGAAACCAAATCTGAACAACTCAGTCAGTTTTACAGGGCGATCCTAGAACCCCTTTTCCCGTATCCTCTCGCAAAATACATATGTAAAGAAGACACGTGAAATACGATTATCGAGTAATTAATTCGACAAAAGTCATTTAGAATAAGTTCTAGAACGATAACAACACCGAGAATCTAACAATCATAACATCAAAACACTTCAATCAACGAGCTAAGGATTCGATTTCGAAGGCTATCACATATCTCGACTATCGGGCTATTAGCTACTCATTCTAACAACAAAAACAACAAGAAATCAACAATAAAAATGACATAAACAAGATTAAAAGCAAGAACAAGAAAGGAAAACGAATTACCAAATATATTATAGGCCGTCAAAAATCGATCCCGAACGAAAACCCGTCAATAACACGTCAAGCTATCTTCGAGAATCAACGGATTACAACAATCTAAGCCTAATCTAAGCTAAACTATGTACATACTTGATCTAAGCTAAGAAAAACGATGAAAAACTGAAGAAAAACGATTTGGGAAGAAGGTGGTGTGAATCTAGATCCAAAATGGGGGTATTTATAGTGTTTTGCAGATCTGGACTGTTAGGCGAGCACCTGTACTGACAGGCGGCCTCTTGTCAGATTTTTCCCTTCACAAAACCCATCAGCAACTTTCTAAGCCAAAAACCGCATTTTTAGGCGGGCGCCTAGCTGACACACCTTCAGAAAAACAGCCATAACTTTGTGTGTAGATCTCCAAATCAAGTGATTCAAAATTCGTTGGAAATCTAATGAAATTTTCTACAACTTTCATGAAGATGTCCAGCCCAGAAAATACCTCTAAGGTAGATCAAAATGCAGATCAATGGAAGGTATGGTTGTAGTACCACCGCGTTTTGATCCGTTTGAACGTTTAAGCTTCGGGCACACGTTCCGATCCTCGTAACTCGCATTCCGGCCTTCTCGAACACCTAATACCTGTACAAGATCACAACAAATACCACACGTAATCCCTACAGGACACTAAGGTGACCGAGAATGTATTAAAACACCGAAAAATAATGAGATTTCCGGACTTTTCGTCCTAGGTCTCGAAATGATAACCAAGGTGTAAAATACATCAAAATACAATCAAATGTCTCCGGAAACATATAAAACGAGGTATAAACGGGGTATAATTACATAGTAAATGATAGTCAATTTGACTCTCATCAACTACCCCCTACTTAGCTTTTGCTCGTCCTCGAGCAAAGATGAGAGATTCAAAAATAAAGATGGAGTCAACATTGAAATCATACATTTAGTCTATAAGAATTGAAATGATAAAACACAAGTAATTGACACAAATGCGTATGATTTAAGTTCTACCTTGCATTGAGAAAAGAATGTGTGTGTGTGTGAATAGCTTCTTCAACATTTATCACCAATGACCGGTTTAGATTATAGACGTATAATGTACCGAGGCTACACCATAGGCTTATACGTCGTAAACATCTCCACTAATCGAGGTCAATCGTCGTCTAGTACGGTCAGGCAGGACTTGCACGGTTATATCGTTTAGGCTTAGGTTAGGGCTACGAAAGGATATTTACGATAAAAATAGAAAGAGAAGGTGCAAACGAGCTTTAACCGAGAAAAATAAATATGAAACTCGGTTTCAAACGCCTCCAACTCTCCAACTATAAAAACAATCTTGAAATCCGAAATAAACCCCAACTCAAACTCTAAACAACAATAACTTGGTCCATTATTTTCTGGACACTTTCTAGAAATAAAAACACATACTATAAATATATATACACTCTCTTTTTCATTTTTTTTTCTTCTTCTTTCTTTTTTTTTTTTTCACTTTTTTTTCCTTTTTTTTCTTATATTTTTTCCAAACTATATACCTGTATGTATAAAACTATACACATCAAAATTCCGAACAAAGTCGAACCATCACACTGTCACACTCTCATACCGGATAACTCGAATAATACAAGGTCACAACAGCACTCCCATACCACAACACCTCGCAACATCGTATAAATGTAATGAAATAAAAGCTCAATTTCAAGGTAGTCAAGGATACGTAGACCGAAATAAGGCTAGGGACATCGATTATACGGGTTAGTAACAAAATGGTCAGTTCGGGCGGCGGTCTAACCACCCTACAAAAGGCTTAGACGGGTAACAGTGGATTAACCGTTCAGGTTGGCCTTTGGCTTTGATCGGGTCAAAATAAATGCCAAAACCGTCATCCCGTACCTAACAACGACGACCTTTCTATTTTGCCTCGAAGTTACTAATATAAGTTCTAGGTAACCGGGTCGTTAAGAACTACCATAATCGTTCACTAGTCAAGGTGATTCATGAAGTCGAAGCTAACGTGATAGAACTATTCCATTCTCAATACAAGATCCCAACTCAAATGAAATGCATTTATACAATCACTATATGTGTATCAAAACAATACCGAAGGCTCGATGTATCAAAACCAATGTCAAAGCCATCAAAATTCTTGGAAACTGACTCATTTAGACTAAATGGAAAACAATCGCTAAGTATAACTCGTTCGACATGAATACGAGACATTTAAGCTAAACTAACCACCCTCTACTTTAAAATGAAACACAAATGATAAGGGTAGAAAAGTTAGCTTACAACCGGAAAATGGCGCGAGTACGATCACGTGGCATCCGTAAAAGTCCTCCCAGGGTACCTGTGCTAATACAACAGCAACACAAACTATACGAGACACACAGGTATGGAGATATCAAAAATGAAAAATAGACGGATCACCACAACTCATCAAAAAACCAAAAAAAACACACTCACCCCCATAAAACACACTACTTTCGGGTTATATCACAACAAAATTTACCCGAAGTATCATAATACACACTAAGAAAAAACACAACGACACACTAGGGGGAAGAAAAGCGATAAAAACACATTCTGAGTTTATAGTCCTCAGCTCAACTCTCTACCTCCAACTATGTCATGGATAGCTATACCAAAGGAGAGCAAACCGTTGCTTCTCCCTACCAAAATCGTAGGAATTGAGCACCCCTTGAAAATAAAACAATAGAAATATGGGGCTCAATCCCCACCACCACGATTTGTTCGATGAGTCCATTGCACAGAACAACGAACTCACTTTCCCAGAAGAATCCATTAACTGCAAATCAGGGAAACAACAGGAACACAATCACGGTACCTAGTCACTACCACTACCGAAGTAGATGGTGTGACACTTCAACAAAAACAAAATAAAACAAACTATACAACAACAAAAAAACAAATAAGAAAAACGACCTAATCCTAAGAACTTAACTAACTTACAAGATATCAACCTGATTCCCCGGCAACGGCGCCAGAAAATTGATCCCCGGCAACGGTGCCAGAAAACTTGATCGGCCTTTTCTAAGTGTCCAATCTCACCGGCAGTGTACCGGGTCAACTGTAGCCTAGAATTGGTGAGTCAAGGTCGTATCCCACAGGGAATCTAGTCGAGTACCAAAGTCGGTCTCGTCCCTAGTTCAGGTCAACACAATAATTGAACGTGGCGATTTGTCAGATCACCGGTTCTAACAACTAAATAAACATAAGAGAAAAGATTTTAAACTACGAAAAACAAGATACCCGAGCTATGATCCAACCAACTACTCTCTAACCCTAACTCGTTTCCGGAAGTGTTTCGACAAACTCTAATGCTCTCGGCATCGTTGAAGGGTGTCGTCTCCTGTTTCCGAAAATAGACATTAATTCAATAATCTACCCTCTTATGTTAGGTTCAACAGTCCGCCTCGTTGTCACTCAAAGGGTGTCGTTTCCTAATTCCGAGTATAGATATTAGTTCGATAATCTACCCTCCTATGTCAGGTTCAACAGTCCGCTGACCGGATTTAACTGACCCGACACGGTCTACGATCAATGAGACGCTCATTAACAATGATATAAACCTCACACGCGAAACCAAATCTGAACAACTCAGTCGGTTTTACAGGGCGATCCTAGAACCCCTTTTCCCGTATCCTCTTGCAAAATACATATGTAAAGAAGACATGTGAAATACGATTATCGAGTAAATAATTTGACAAAAGTCATTTAGAATAAGTTCTAGAACGATAACAACACCGAGAATCTAACAATCATAACATCAAAACACTTCAATCAATGAGCTAAGGATTCGATTTCGAAGGCTATCACATATCTCGACTATCGGGCTATTAGCTACTCATTCTAACAACAAAAACAACAAGAAATCAACAATAAAAATAAAATAAACAAGATTAAAAGCAAGAACAAGAAAGGAAAACGAATTACCAAATATATTATAGGCCGTCGAAAATCGATCCACAGAACGAAAACCCGTCAATAATGCATCAAGATATCTTCGAGAATCAACGGATTACAACAATCTAAGTCTAATCTAAGCTAAACTATGTACATACTTGATCTAAGCTAAAAAAAACGATGGAAAACTGAAGAAAAACGAGTTAGGAAGTAGGTGGTGTGGATCTAGATCCAAAATGGGGGTATTTATAGTGTTTTGCAGATCTGGACTGTTAGGCGAGCGTCTGTACAGACAGGCGGCCGCCTGTCAGATTTTTCCCTTCACAAAACCTATCAGCAACTTTCTAAGCCAAAAACCGCATTTTTAGGCGGGCGCCTAGCTGACACACTTTCAGAAAAACAGCCATACCTTTGTGTGTAGACCTCCAAATCAAGTGATTCAAAATCTGTTGGAAATATAATGAAATTGTCTACAACTTTCATGAAGATGTCCAGCCCAGAAAATGCCTCTAAGGTAGATCAAAATGCAGATCAATGGAAGATATGGTTGTAGTACCACCGCGTTTTGATCCGTTTGAACGTTTAAGCTTCGGGCACACGTTCCAATCCTCGTAACTCGCATTAAGGCCTTCTCAAACACCTTATACCTGTACAAGATCACAATAAATACCACACGTAATCCTTACAGGACACTAGGGTGACCGAGAATGTATTAAAACACCGAAAAATAATGAGATTTCCGGACTTTTCGTCCTAGGTCTCGAAATGATAACCAAGGTGTAGAAATACATCAAAATACAATCAAATGTCTCCGGAAACATATAAAACGAGGTATAAACGGGGTATAATTACATAGTTTCACGAGATGAATGGGTTCCAGGTTTAGTGGCGTGCGCCAGGGTAAATATGGCGAGTGCAAGTAGCTTATATCTCGAAGCAGAATGTTTCTTCTTTGTCTAGCGAGCGCCAAGAGGGACAAGGCGTGCTCTAAAAAGGATTAACGCGTGCCAAGAATCCCGGAGGCGTGCGCCAATGAAGGCCAAATTGGACATGATGGTTCTGTTATAGTCTAGCACACGCCTGAAGTGCATGTTTGTGTAGAAAGTTCATTTCCACCTTGTTTGAGCTATTTTATATGTTTGAGCTATTTTATATGGTAAGCCTTATATGTTATGTTGCAACGTTAAGTGTATCGGTTTTGGTGACCTTGGCTTTACACGGTGCCGACCTTCTCCACGGGATATGCATGGGAGCATCGGAACACATATTATGCTTGGTAGTCAATCCCTTCTAGCAATATGGTATCTAGTTTAATATATAATGGTATTGGAAGTCCTAGGAAGCCTCTTATGTGTAATGAACTTACGTGGTTAGCTTAACTACTCTGATACATAATTGAGAGTGTAAAAGATTAAGTGCACCGGTCCTTGGAGAGGCATGTTTCTCTTTCGCAGTTGGAGTTCAACGCCTTGGGTCGGGTAGACTCGGGGCCTTGGACTTCACTTGGGACGCGTAGCCCATGCCTTTTCGAGAGGCTGAATGTGTGGTGGTGCGGTTTTCACCATGCAAAGTATCATTGGACTTATGTGTAACTCATCCCTTGCTTGGTTGAGCTTTACTAGTTAGACTAGTAGAGGGGAGTGTATTGTTATACATACATGGCAGTAAGTAATATTGATGTTGTTGATGGTTAATCTTGTTTGATATTACTAATGTTGTTAAATACGGTACTTCTACACTTTACTTAGTACGTTTGTACTCACCCTTTTTTATTATTGTATCCCCACCCCGAGAATGTGATATGTTGTAGGTTGAGTTTAAGATCGCCAATGGATGATTCCCGATGTTGTGCCATATGAAGCTCCTCTTATTTTAGTCTCTTGTAATACTGGTATATAATCTTCTTTTCGTCTGTATTGAATGGTAGTTGTAGTGGTTCGCGGTTGTAAATACAAGAGTTGTAATAGATGGATGGTATTATGATAATTACGTAACATTAAATGGATTCCATTTTAGGTGCAGCTTGTTTTCCCTTCGGTCGCTGGTAGTGGCTTTAAGAGTTCGGAGTCTATCTCTTTGTTTCCGCTTTAACTCTTATTTTGTTTACGTAAAACTTACGTATATAATTAGATTAAATTTTAATCATATGCATGCCGGACGGTTTTTTCGTATAAGAACTCGGTATCCGGAAACGGGACGTCATAATTTTGATGTTTTTAGCAACTGTATGCATCTATTCATTAATTATCATATGAAAACTAGAGTTGTTAAATGAATAGAGTCGCTCGCACTTGTGTTTGACTTGTTAGTGGTTCTGATCGTTCATTTATATGTTTAATGAACCAAACTTGAACATAATAATAATCTCGTTTCCTAACCCAACGAACACGAACTTGGCTCGCGAACGTGTGGTTATTTTCATGAATCCGCTTATATAGATAAATCAATGTACAACATAACCATATCACTTAATATAAAAAGTTATATATTCATCTAATAGATAGTATAGAATAATATAATAAAATATTTATAGAGTTCTTCTAATCAGTTTTGTTTTAAAGTGTTATTGTAATCTTTTATTTATGCGTTAGAACTTGATTTTATATATATATATATATTATATATATATATATATATATATATGATTTTTATATTTTAACGAGTCTAAATCAAGTCGAGCTTAAATGACATAATTTTGTGACCGTTTATTAAACGAACGATCACGATTAAACTCGTGAAACAAATCAATCTTGAACTTATATTTTTATTCGTTTATTAAACGAACAATCACGATAAATTCATGACCTAAAAAAACCAAGTTTGAGCAACATATACTCGTTAAGGGAAAATTCTTGTGTTGTGCCTCCCTTCGTATGGAGACACTGTATCGTTCATTCGTGACCACACAGTTTCATTGCACAATGAAAACTCAAAAGAAGCTCATGACGTTAAATTTTGTCCAACTAGCTACGTAAAGCATGATTAGTCTGGAGCTTGTTTTGTGCCCCCACACATTATGGACAAAATATCCATCCGTCAGTTTTAAAGAACACTTTAATTACGATGTTTTTGGAAAAATTAATGATACGAACATAATCGTTGTTTCACAACCAATCGTTGATCGTGATAATTTTACATCATGCATGATCAATAAATACTTATTATGATCAACGGTATAAATAATTGTTGTATCACTGATTGTGACACAACGATTGTGCTCGTATCATTCATTTTTTAAAAATGTTGTAGCTTCATCATGCCTGCAAAAATAATCTTTATCGTGCTTGTAAAGCATGAAAAGTTCAGATACCCTCTTTTCTCAAGAAGCCACTTGTAGTACCTAGTTTTTTTTTTTTTTTTTTTTTTTTTTGAACCATTCGATTGTGATCGTGGGTGTAACGCCTCGTTCCCGGACACCGAGTCCTTATCCTAGAAATAACGTCCGGCATGTATAATATCAAATAAAATCTAATATTATACATGAGCCTTACGTCATATATCATAAACACAATGCGGAAACAAAACGACTCGAGGAAAAATTCCAAAGATCAACTAGAACAAGATTCAATGCTGCACTAAAACCAAAATGGAAATTGAAACGTCTTATATCAATTCCAAAACAAAAGAAAACCAAACGATTTAGTCTTACCAATTAAGGCCTCTAAAAACGAGCCAAACAAAAGAAACATTCAATTGAAAAACAACATTGTTTAAAATTCCAAAGTTTGAAATAAAATAAAGTCTTCGAAAGCAACTTCATATAAAAGCATCAAACGTCCTCATCGTTTTCATCATCTCCATAGACCTGTTCATCTTCTCAATATAAAACATGTAACGGGTAAGCACATACGTACTTAGTAACGAGTAGAATCTCTTGAATAATACGTTTTATAATGAAAAGAAAGTAAACTTCGTTTTATTATTAATCCGTTATTAAATGATCTTACACCAAGCTATCACATTATATTCATAGTATAACATGAGGTCCTTAGGGTTATTAACTTAGTTTATCTTTGTTATAGCATGTTTGCGAGGACACTACACTTAGTGAGATATGCACTAAGACAAAAGGCGCAACCCTATAGAGATAAATCTCTAACGGTCCCGAGATAGTCATTCCACTTTGTCTGGCCAACCCTAGAGAGCTGACCGGTGAATGTCTATCTCGTTCGTGAGTTTGTCTGGCGGACTGATCACTACTTTAACTGGCGGGTCTAGAATCCGGCAGTGATCATCACCACTTTATCTGGCCAACCATCACATTGCCGATATTGTACTGTGTCTATCCAAACTCTCATGATGTTTAACCATTTTCTAGTCAAATACGTTTATTAAGTGATTAGCTAGCCACCTAGGTTCATTCAGGACAAAAAGCTCCCTACTCCCTCTTCTTAGACTCTTAGACTCTTAGACTCAAGCTAGCAATAAAACAGACATTGATGAACTCTAGTTCATCAAAGCACAAGTCCTTTCATGCCCTTCCGACGGTCCCGAACTTCAACTCCCTTTAAGAGTACATCCGGTGCCGGAACTAAACGCATCGGAAGCTCAATCGAGGCTTGTTCATATTATTTCATCTTATTTAAATTCATTAGAAAGAATATAAATCAAGCTAAGTATCAAAATAACATTAGTCACACAATCCATTGTCTACCAAATTGTATATTCAAATTTTCAAAAAAATCAAATAAAATAACACAACACAATAACACTAAACAACTACACATTATTTATATTTATTAAATCTTCTTTTTTTTTTTAGAAATCTGTCGACACCAACCCCAAACATAAGAAAAAGAAAGAAAGTATAAAAGCAGTAGCAGCAACCTGCATATACACTAAATATGTATATCTAATTCTTTTGTTATTTTCCCCTTTTTTTTTCATCTTCCCACGGCCTACACACATACAGAAATAGAAATAGGATTCAATCCTATTTACTGTACAGGGGTGATTCTAACGGAAATAGGAAATAACAAAAATAAAAATAAAGAAACAACGTCAATTATAACACATAATTATATACGGTCACCCAACATCCGTTTAAAAACACCCCTTTACTTTATATTAATCATTATAAAACATCAATCAATCAATATGAATACCCATTACCTTAATTGCGAGCAACAAACGATCCCAAACACCAAAAGAACCTAGCTTTCGATTCAACCTACAAATTGATCAAACTACAATTCTTGAACATCAAGGCAATCTAAACTCAGAACATCTAACTTATACTAAGAATTTGCAGCCAAACCGTAGGATGTAATATCGCCGGATGGATCATAGATCCACCCGATTACACAAGAAAAGTACAAGATCTAGATCTCAACCAAAATACATAAATATAATAGATCTAAGAACAATCCGAGATCCAAGATCCAAGTATTGAGATGAGAAGCCACAGTCTTCCAACGTGTGTCTCCATGCACCACCAGGTGGATGGTGTTTCAAGCCGCTTGACCTCCTCGATATGCTACCTTAGAAAAACCTGAAGTTTCCTAAAACTCAAAACCTTGGTAAAATAGCCGAAAATTCTAAGCTATTTTACTCCCAAATTTCGAAATTATGTGTTGTCAAAAGGCTTGGGAGAACTCTCTTTATATAGGAGAGTAATCCTTGTCCTCCAAGAATTTAATAATTAAGAGATAATTATTAAATTAATCCTTAATTTAAATAAAAGATAAATATAATATATATATCCCAAACAAATTAGGATAAATAAATATATTATCAAATATTCCATGATTTATCATTTAACAAATAAATAATTAAATCATATATCAAATAATTATCCAAGAAAACTAATTTCTCTCTAATTATTTAATAACAAATGCGCCAACCCTAATTGGGAAATAGGCTACACGCATTTTAACACAAATTGGGCCGAGTCCACGAAAAAATTCTTTTCCATGTATTTAATTATTTAGTCCAACTAAACAATTAATCCACATATCAATTAAATAGTCCAATCCAACTATTTAATTATAATTGAGGTGAAACGTCGAGAAAACATATGCTATGTTAGGAGCCACATCGGGGACCATGGACCCATATTCAGTAGCTACAATAAATTAAATAAAATTATTCGTCAGACCGAACAATAATATTCAATCTATTAATTCCGGGATTACACCACCATAAACCCGAAACTGAACTCTGCCGAATATAGATATAAACTTACACTCAACTTTGAGTCGATAAGCGTCCACTGATATAATCTTTACATACGGATAAATCCTCCATAGACTGTTCATTTCGATTCGGGATATTTCCGTAAACCCTTCTCAAAACATCTTATCCTTATTTACCATTAACCCCTACTGATCAATTAGTTCATAACTAATATAATATGAACCGGCGCCTCGATCGGTTTAGGATTAACAAATAAGGGAATCGTCCGTCTACTTCCCGAGGGAAGGAATGGATTCCATATTCGTGATAGCACAGACTACTCACTCATCCCAGAATAGAGCCAACGAGAAGTGTTGGACCACATCCTGCGAAGTGAACCTTACTAACACATCAAACTCTACCCTAGTCTAAGCAGCTGTCTGTGATCACCTCAGGATTGAAATTAATCCATTTATGATCATCTTATGATTCGATAAGACTTCTCGATCACGGAATTATATCGAGAACTCAAATCAAATCGGTCCAGCCCTATATGATTATCATCATATATAAATGCCCCACTAGGTACCCTATTACCGACAGTCCGGATAAGACTGTCACACCTAAAGTATTCGGGCGCATTATTAGCAAATTAATCTTGAGACCCGTACTCAGATTAATAAACGCTACGGACTAAGTTAATTTTAAGTACATCTCACTACCTCAATCCTCTTGTGTATAGCCATACAATGAGTTATGTGATTACATAAACGAGGTACTTAGGGTTTTCAGTAGTGTCTTAATTATAAACATACATGCATATAATAAGATGAATTATTAATTTTGTCATAAAACAATTAGATAATTGTCTTTCGGGCACTACACCTAACAATCTCCCATTTGCACGAAAGGCAAGTGGATTAATTGTTTTAGAGCACACCCTCTATATCTATATCTACAACATTCTCCCACTTGCTCAAAACAAGTGAGACATATCCCCAAGATTCATACCCTCCAAGCGCATCTTAGTAATTCATCCTTCCAAGCACGACCGGAGTGTGCCGCCGCAGGGTAGGTCAGTGACCCGGCGCGTACTTAGAATCCGAATACCATGTGACTTGGTACACTGATCAGGTAGGTTGGCGGCTTGAGTCAATCTTTGGGATCGAAACGTCGCCTTTCCATCTAAATCGGTGGTGCGATTTCAATATGCTTATGACCTCTAGTGATTGCAAAATCCTTATGAGCTACCTCTCCAATGTTTTCACAATGAAGTATTATTGGCTTACTGGATAATACTTTATCACATGAGTAAACACTGAGACCGAGATCGATTTAACGATCATCCTCAATCTGACCTAAAACCAGAATCAGTGTTATCACTTATATTCTAGTTTGCACTTGAATATACTAGCATATTATTCCTCATTTTCCCGAAGCGACTTGAGGATTCACTAAACATCCTATTTAGTATTCAGTCGCAGGTTTAGGCAAGCATTCCTGAGAGGTAGGGTAGACTACATCGTTGAATGTTGCATTCCTCTATGCAAGAACATCTAAACCATTGAGATGGATGAATGGGATTTCCAATTGCTTATTTTCAAGAATTCGAGTGAGTCAAATTCTTTAGAAAATAGCCCGATGGCATGTTAGCCTCTGACTTCAGATAACACACCCATGTTGTTTCCAACAGTTTCAGTGTTACCATTCACAAACACTAATCTACATACTACTTTACTAATATCGAAGCCCACTCTACGAAAGACTTATCAATATTCTGGTCAAGTCCACAAATTAAAATATATGACTTTGAAATGACCTAGAGGTTTGCTTTAATCCCCAAAGGATATGAGCTATGGCAGGCATCCTGCCAAAGGTTCTTTCTGATTAAATTAAGATACCGTTAGTCTCGCAAAATGGTCTTAGGGAATCACCCCTATTTTCTGCTTTGTAACGAATCTGTCATTTGTTCTTAGCTAAAACCCTTCTGTTCTGAATGAGTTCAGATTCCGTTGTTCGGCAAGGAAGTCTTAGGGAATCACCCCTATTTCCCGCTTTCTGACGAAATCAAGCAAGACTGAGTGGTAAGAGAGATCACGGTCTGGTTAACTCTTTACCCTTTAGGGAATCACCCCTAAATTATTCAGCTTTGCGTTGAAAGTTAAACTTTCCTATTCATTCGACTCTTCTCCGTGTAGTTCCAATTACTCCCACTGGGCCTGAGATACTCAGGTGGTTCTACAAGAGTTTCAATAGAACTGGAGTACTAAACTCCATTCACAGGGTTATGGCTTTTAAACCAACCTCTATCACCAGGATCCTATACAACCCACGAAGGACTATAGGTCATCAATCTACCCTATAGACCGTAAGGTCCCGCAATGGGTAATGGACAAACCATACTCCCACTGCGTTCGGGGTGGATTGATATACTCATCTAATTTAGTAGTTTTTATTAGTGTTATCACCAACTGCCGGTGTTGGATGTGGACTGAACAAATCACTTAGTAACATCTTGAGTACAAATACTTCAAGATCTAAGGTTGTTATTTATATGCTCTATCAGACTGAGTTCGACAGTATAACCGTCATTCTCTGATTTTACGAGTTTTATAACCAACCTTTACTCAATGCATTAAGATATTTCACGACCTGAACGTGTACGCAAAATTTCCAGTCCTACCTTCAAGCACTAAATGCTAAATGTCTATATTTACGGATGCGGGGTGAACCGAATTCACTCATTATCCACAAATGCGTAGGCATCTTTTAGGTAGACTTCTCGGTTTTTCATTACAACGTAAACCGTTATTTTGCAACCAATATCTTAAATGAGTTCAGCAGCGTATCGTAGCACATCAATAACTATATAAGGCAAATTTATGGTGTATCCCTTAGTGAAAACATTTCACTGGGAGGCAAGCCGAGCATCAGTCCCGAAGACTACGCAGTAACCTATTTCTGAGTATGGAATACTCTATCTCTGGTGAAATCAGAGATTTCCTCCAAATATTTTGGATAAACTTAAAGGAGTCTCGAATAGTTGTCAGACAAGATGTCACTACTTCAAAAGCTCCCACTAGCTTGTACCTTTCATATGACCCCGAAGGTCGTTATGAACAAGCTATGTTACTTCTTTAAATCTATTACCCTTTCCTGATTGAAAGGAAACTTAGTCATTGTTCCTTTGAGACAGCGTTCCTTTGACTGGGAGATAGGTTTCACCCTAAGCCAGTCTTCAGATCTTGTCTTTAGGGAATATGCACTAATTAATATAATAGAAAGAAGCGTTTATCGAAATACGGAAACCGTTTGCGTTTATATATTTTAAGATGTGTTACTAATACCTTTTCAGCAATGCTTAGTGGTTCTGACTTTATCAAACAAAAGTCCGAGTCTTGGATTCGTGCTACGAATGTTATATTCATCGTCAATAAGACAAACAAATTATCCTATTGAAAATGAATACGTTCGTTCCAACGAATCTGAAAACAGAAAATGAATTTTCTGTGATACTCAAGAATTGAATCCGAGATTCATTTACTTATATCACTCCCACTAGTCTATCTGAAATAAATGCCCGTTGTCTATTTTATTTATCGTTTAATGCAAAGCTACCTAGTTCTTCCAAAGAACTTTAGCTTTCGAGAAAATTGCTAAGGATGCATTGGTCAATGATCCGAAATCACTTTTCTTATCCTCTAATTTCCAATTTATTAATTTTTCCGGTTTAGCCTTAAAACTACTTAGTTTAGATGACTAACACGTATAAACATTCTTTCCCATTCTCGACTTTCCTTAAATGGAAACAGTCTTGAACTAGCAGTTCGTTTGAGTAGACACTACTCTTGAACTGTGGGATGTTCAATGTTACTTGCTTGGACTATCGATTTTTCTAATCGTCAAATCATAAGACCAAAGCTCCCACTAGTTTATCGGTTCCAAATACCGTCTAACTAGCAACACTTGTATTTATGATTTTTCAAAGATTAGAAAATCCCCCAGAACTAAGCTCCCACCAGTTTATCAGTTCCAAATACTGTCTAACTAGCAATGCTTTGTTCATGATGTTTCAAAAGATTGGAAAAAAACTCCAGAGCTAAGCTCCCACTAGTTTATCAGCTCCAAATACTGTTTAACTAAAAACGCTTTATTCTTGTTTTTTCAATGAAAAGAGAAACTCATGTTCGGTCTATTACACATTTCTAATGATTCAGAAAAACAACAAATAATAAGACTAAAGCTCCCACTAGTTTATCGGTTCCAAATACTGTCTAACTAGCAACGCCTTATGTATGATTCTCCGATTTTTCAATTAGAAATTTGATGTGTAATTACACTTTTAAAATTCACTAAATGAATTTTATATATAGTCCTAAATCATCTTTTGTAAACTAAGTACGGTCGTTTCTCGTTTTACACGAACGACATCCGTGACATACCTATACTATGTCATTAAATTTTTAAAGGCTCAAGAAAAAAATTCCGAAAATTAACTGCATTTATTGATAATTACAATATACTTGTTACTTTCCACATTTTTAAGGAAGTCCTATTACTAACAGTTTAGTAGCCTAGAGATTTAGTTGTAAAAAATATGACAGAAAGTTAAGTTCAAAAAATAAATTTTCACTACTAGATTTTTATTTTAGGAATTATAAACTATAAAAAGTTTATCCTACCATTCCAAGGATTTAACCTCGCATAGTACTGTCCGAGAGGGTCGATATCAGCACTATGATGGTTAAACTGAGACAATCTCTCTTA
Source organism: Gentiana straminea (assembly GCA_036785695.1). Classification (NCBI taxonomy): domain Eukaryota; kingdom Viridiplantae; phylum Streptophyta; class Magnoliopsida; order Gentianales; family Gentianaceae; genus Gentiana; species Gentiana straminea. The sequence continues at coordinate 1,048,042 of JAVUPR010000413.1, read as the reverse complement.
ATGATTAAGCTTCGAGAATCAAACATCTCACGGGAGTCAGACATCGCGGACCTTAATCATTGATTACCTTCCTTTTTCTAGCCTAGATATTTCGAAAATATCCATAAAGAGTGTGACCTACTATATCGGATCTCGCAGTACGCCCGAGTATGCCTACGAGGGCGGTGTCGCTGACCCGGCGAGTACCCGATATCCTATCCTTTCGGAGACCAAGCCTTGAATTTTGATAGCGGTGAACACCATCCGAAGGGGCCGAAATCAAAGCGGCACGAGGTGTCGCATTCTCTCACGTGCTTGCATCTATAGTAGAGGCCGTGGGGTTGGCTGTCGCCTTCACCGCTCCCACTCAATAATTTGAAAAAAGTGGTGGGTTTACTAATTATGGTTTCGGTCTTGACAATAAGAAACAATAAATCAAAGTACTCCGAACAGGGTCGGTTATGTAGGCAAGCCTACGCCGTCTTATTCGTTGGAACATATGTGACAGTCCAGGCTGATCCAGCAAGAGAAGCCCCGTTTAGCCCAAAGGCTTATCGTCTATGCTATGTCTTGTCGAACCACTGTATAGTACATCACACGTGGTGGGGAGTCGATCGAGCCGAAGCTCGGTTGAACTCGCCCAACCATGTTTAGACCATTTCCGAACCCATGTACTAAGATTTTCCGATTTCTATGTTGTCAACCAAAGCGTAATCTCGTTTATGTTTAAGGTGGGTTCACCGAAAACTCAACGATTTATCTAAGTGGGATTCACCGAGAATCCATCATTAAAATCGTAACGATTGACAAAACCCGGTTCCTCGGTTTTAATAATTAGTTACTTAATTAATTAACTACCACATATTAATTAAAAAAGCTTTTAACTAATTATAAGAGTTATAAATGCCTAATTTATTCCAAATAAACTAGCTACATGTATGCATTGGAGTGGAATCATGATATGATGCATGTCATGGCAATTTTCCGGTTTCTATCAAATAATTTCGATCATACATGAAAAAATAACGGAAAAAATAAACACCGAGATGGATCGTTGGTACCCCCGTATCTAACCTATTAAAAAAAACACAAACCCACAAACCCTAACTAGGGTTTACTATTTTCTAATCTGCTGCTGCTGCGTTTTATCGACAATCGGACTTCCAAAAGAACTTTGATCGTCACGAAACTTTATGGACCTGTTCTTCACTCCTCCTACATCAATCTGAACGGTTGGATCTTCGATTCAACGGTCCAATCTCTTCTAGAAATTCGACGAACTGACAGCTGGGGCTGCAGTGCTTTTACGACACAGCAGCAACTTTATTGTAACGATTGGACATCATGGACTCCGATCGTCACGAAATTTTGAGGGTCTGTTCTTCAACTTTTAGTATTCATTCTGACCGGAGGGATTGTCGTTTCAACGGCTCAATCTCCGGGAATAAATAAAAAACCGAACAGAAACAAAACAGATCTACTTCTAGGACACTAAAATTACAAAATTTCCTATACTCATAAAAACGAATTTATATGAGTTTACAATAGATTTTACGAGTAAACAATACCAACCCCAATCCATCTCTTCAACCACGACAATCACAAGGCAACATACATGAATAAATTTCGATGCATATAGAAAAGCAAACGAAAAACAAAAAAACAATCTAAACATTATTTTCCACTCCTAGATCTAAATTTCACAGACTTTGATTGATAGATCAAAGGCTCTGGTACCACTTGTAGGATGTAATATCGCCGGATGGATCATAGATCCACCCGATTACGCAGCGGAAAGTACAAGATCTAGATCTAGTCAACCAAAATACATAAATATAATAGATCTAACCTACGAGGGAGTTTAGATTGCTTACATGTTTATTGTGAATAAACACCAAGAACAATCCGAGATCCAAGATCCAAGTATTGAGATGAGAAGCCACAGTCTTCCAACGTGTGTCTCCATACACCACTAGGTGGATGCTGTTTCAAAACGCGTGACCTCCTCGATATGCTACCTTAGAAAAACCCGAAGTTTCCTAAAAGATAAACTCTCTTTATATAGGAGAGTAATCATTGTCTTCCAAGGATTTAATAATTAAGAGATAATTATTAAATTAATCCTTAATTTAAATAAAAGATAAATATAATATATATCCTAAACAAATTAGGATAAATAAATATATTATCTAATATTCCATGATTTATCATTTAACAAATAAATAATTAAATCATATATCAAATAATTATCCAAGAAAACTAATTACTCTCTAATTATTTAATAACAAATGCGCCAACCCTAATTGGGAAATAGGCTACACGCATTTTAACACAAATTGGGCCGAGTCCACGAAAAATTCTTTTCCACGTATTTAATTATTTAGTCCAACTAAACAATTAATCCACATATCAATTAAATAGTCCAATCCAACTATTTAATTAGAATTGAGGTGAAACGTCGAGAAAACATATGATATGTTAGGAGCCACGCCGGGGACCATGGACCCATATTCAGTAGCTACAATAAATTAAATAAAATTATTCGTCAGACCGAACAATAATATTCAATCTATTAATTCCGGGATTACACCACCATAAACTAGAAACTGAACTCTGCCGAATATAGATATAAACTTACACTCAACTTTGAGTCGATAAGCGTCCACTGATATAATCATTACATACGGATAAATCATCCATTGACTGTTCATTTCGATTCGGGATATTTCCGTAAACCCTTCTCGAAACATCTTATCCTTATTTACCATTAACCCTCTAGTGATCAATTAGTTCATAACTAATATAATATGAACCGGTGCCATCGATCAGTTTCTAGGATTAACAAATAAGGGAACTGTCTGTCTACTTCCCGAGGGAAGGAATGGATTCCATATCTGTGATAGCACAGACTACTCACTCATCCCAGAATAGAGCCAACGAGAAGTGTTGGACCACATCCTGCGAAGTGATCCTTACTAACACATCAAACTCTACCCTAGTCTAAGCAGTTGTCTATGATCACCTCAGGATTGAGATTAATCCATATATGATCATCTTGTGATTCGATAAGACTTCTCGATCACGGAATTATATCGAGAACTCAAATCAAATCGGTCCTGCCCTATATGATATTATCATACATAAATGCCCCACTAGGTACCCTATTACCGACAGTCCGGATAAGACTCTCACACCTAAAGTGTTCTGGGCGCATTACTAGCAAATTAATCTTGAGACCCATACTCAGATTAATAAACGCTACGGACTAAGTTAATTTTAAGTACATCTCACTAACTCAATCCTCTTGTGTATAGCCATACACTGTGTTATGTGATTACATAAACGAGCTAGGTACTTAGGGTTTTCAGTAGTGTCTTAATTATAAACATACATGCATATAATAAGATGAATTATTAATTCTGTCATAAAACAATTAGATAATTGTCTTTCGGGCACTACACCTAACACAAACTTCTCAGAACCAAAAACAGGTGAACCTTACCTTCTCCAACCGGTTAATTGTTGGTATCAAAACGATCCTCTCCTTCCGTAGAATATTTTCCTCATGATGCGTCTGTTAAAAAGAGTAAGGATTAGCCTCGAAATTCGAAAGTCTCTTCTCTTTCTTTTTTTCCAAACTTGCGGCATAAATTATACGTAGAACTAATTAGGTTAATTTAGGATTAGTTTTCCTTTTATAATCCCAATTAATTAATTAAATCCTTAAATACAATAAATCCTTGTTAAACCTTTTTTTTTCTTTTCCTTAAATCCTTTAATTTCCTTTCTTTTCTTTAATTCCATTAATTAAAATAAATACAATATTCTAATTTTTGTTAAAAGACTAAAATGTCCTTTTTCGAAAATCGGGATACACTACTAAAAATTCTACTTTTTGCCGCGGCTGGAAAGTGCCACTAAAGCCTAAATAAGTGACACAATAGACCTATTGTGATGCCTATTGTTTTTGTGTCACCCGTGGCAAGCAACTATGTGGCAAAAGGTTCTTGCCACGCCTTTGGCCAAAGTGCGACAAAAAGTAAAAATCTATTGCCACGACTATACACCGCGGCAAAAAAATAAAATCTATTGTCATGGTGGCACACCGCGGCAAAAAGTTAAAATCTATTGCCACGCATACCACACCGCGGCAAAAAAGTAAAATCTCTTGTCATGGTGCCACACCGCGGCAAAAAGTTAAAATCTATTGCCATGGTGCCACACCGCGGCAAAAACAAATAAAATTAAAAAAAAAATCAGAAAATTTCCCCACCCCCCCACCCCCCACCCAGCCCGACCCCACCCCGCCCCACCCTACCCCACCCCATACCCCTACACTCACCCCACCCCCACCCCCCACCCCCACCCCACCCACCCACCCCAAAGTTTACGCCACCTACATTACTACTAGATATAGAATTGTACATCATACACAACAAGTAATCACCTTTAAGCATAATACAAAATACAAACATGTTGGCAATACAAAATACCTTTAATCACTTTATTAGAAAATCAAACAACATAAAGTAACTTTTGATCACACCAAAAGACCAAACTAGATAAAGAAATACACAACATACATAATGTCTTTTATAATTGTTCCAACTTAACTAGTCCACATTGAGCTCAAGTCCATATTCGGGTCAAGTTCCCGCAAAGACATATTCGGGTAAAATATTCAAGAATCAAAATGCAAAGACATGGCAAACTTGAAAGCCAAAACTTCTTTGATACATAAACAGAGCAAAGACATGGACAGACTGAACCAAACACGAACAGGTTGTGCAAAACATAACTAAAGGACAGAGCAAAAAAGATCAGATTTTAAAGCTCATACAAGACCTAACATAACTGACCTGAAAAAAGAACTTAACCCACCTTAGTTTCATTAAGCTCGAGTAATCACAAGTACTCTCAAGTAATCTTTAATTATACACTTACATCAATCTCAAGCAATCATTTTAGCATTAATCTCAAGCCCACAACATTTCTTTCTTTTCACTTAAAACACATAAAAGAAACACATTTTGAAAACGTACCAATTAGCAACTTTATCAAACCATTTCTTTCTTATCATACCAATTAGCAGCTTTATCAAACCAGTTAGTATATGATGCAAAAACTCCATGTTCGGAAAGTAATATATGATGCAAAAACTCTATGAGAAACAAATTGCTAACTAAGGCTAACCAAGGTTCCAAAATATACTCCAGGCACATACATACTTTAACTCTGTTTTGCACACTAAAATATCAGTAATCAGTCTACAATAGAGAATGTATGAAAACGTACCATTCCATCCAAGTCATCATTTTGGCCAAGGACACCAATCATTCCCTTTAATTTCAAAGCAACATACGCCTCTCGATCGCATCCTCTCGTTCTTTCGCCTTCTCTCCTCATCTTGATCTCGTTCTTCCAGTTTTCTTTTCAAATTAGATATCTCTGTAGTCATGTTAGATAATTGCGCCTCCACTCCTTCCATACGTGCAGTATTTTCACCATTAGACGAGCGAGAGCCAAACACTTTAGTTTTTGTACCTAATGGACCCATCATCCTCACGAGTCCATTTCTTTCTGGAGGCATCACTTTCCTATAAATTTCATCTGGGATAGGCTGCTGCTTCCCATTTTCATCAAAGCCTGCTTCATGTTGCATTTGGGCCTGTATTAAGATCTAATTAGTATGTTTTTGTCATTTAATGTAACCTGATGCTTAACTATTTTTGCAACATATTTAAATTAACGGAAAAACTTACTATATATTCTCGCGAAACATCATCAAGAGCGTCATTTGTGGCTTTACTTATGTGGGTCTCGATGAAGAGATCTCCTAGAGATGGTGGGCCAGTTTCCTCAGTGGTCTATACAAACAATTTATAAGTTAAAGATAATTTTCAACACCAAGATGAAATTAGACGAATAATTAAAAAAAAAACTGCATTGGATTTACATACCATTTCCGCTCTACATCTTGGAAAACTTTTACGACCTGTTGTATGTTTAACCACTTGTTTGCTTCTGTTCAAGGCATTCAAGTCAGCAATTTCCTATATGTAATAAGAGACAATGCATCACTCTTCACCCACACAAATGATAAATAAACAAAACAGGCTCGTTATTTGACTACTAAAGCAATTTCAACTTACTTGTACACGTGGTTTGCCCCAATGCTTTACCAGTTCGGCCCACTCTTCATAAGATATATCATCCGGCCCATTTTCAAGACGCTTCTCGTCTGTTTTATAAGGTTTATAATTTTCTTTTTTCCAATGAGTTTTTCTACTCCTAAATACATTAGAAGCTATCTTCAGGACATCTTCATTACGAAAGTCTTCCGAAACCCACACATCCTGAAAAGAGCATGAGACTGATGTAACAAAACGTGAAGGCAGACTATAAGCATCATGATTGACAGAATGAAACTTCATCTTTTAATACTTCATCACAGCAGATTTGTGGTATAGTAGTATTGATACTACTTCATACACAATACAAAGTAAATGTAGAATTGCAGGGCTCCATAACTTTGGACCACAAAAGTTAAGGATGTTACCTGAAGACGAATCCATAAGTTGTCCTTAGCCGTTTTATCCACATCTGTCCAAGTTGCTGTCCATTTGAATTGTCTTGAAGCTCTCATCAATGCAGAAATGCAATCTGAAAATCTTGTTTGGTATTTCCCGATTGGGTTACCTAATTCATCCCAGTCCATTTCTTCCTTTGGACCACCAACAGGTCTACCTATCAACCATGCAAGTCTAGTAACACCTCTAACCTTTGCACCTTTCTCGTTGTTACCCACATTAGCCATCCTACCTATCATGTAAAATAAACAAAAAGTCACCAAAGGCGCCATAGAGCAAAAGTATAATACCAAAACATAACTAGAAAAGAGAAAATAGCAACAAGAACGGTTCATTGACATAGAAAACCAGGATTTTTAAGATACAAAAAGAGCAAGGTTCACCTCATGAGCACATTAGAACACCATTGAGCACCTCAGAAACTCCAATCAACAGAAATATAAAATATCAAACATATCAAGCATACACCAGTCATCAAACACATATGCTAGAGTGCAACCATTAGTAAACTCAAACACTTAAAGACTGGAAAAGCTTTCAATGCAATTTGCCAGCTGAAATCAATGGAAAAGCTTGAATGTAAGTTCAACATTTGACTTGTTATATATAGTTGAATAGCTTGAGTTGTCCCAGAATCATATATATGGGGAATCCCGGTATTAGATCTTCATGCATCTTCATCATCATTTTCCTCGATTAGATCTTCATCATAATCACCATCACTAATGAATTCTTCTTCTGCGAGATCAGTATTACTAGAATCTCTCTCAATGTTATTATTCAAAACTTCATCCCCATCGATTTCATCCCTACTCCAATTCTCAATAGCTTGGGTTGTATCCAGTGTTTCAGTTGCAGCTTCATGTGTGTGGAGATAATCTTCTTGTATAGGCTGTTAAGGGTCAATTTGTAGTGTTTTTAAGGATATATTTTATATCAATTTCCCCTATATATGGATTATTTTCATAGATATCGAGCTTGTAAGTGATTAATTGAGTAAATGAGGTTTTTAATAGTTATATATGAAAACGTATCAATTTATGCGCTTAAATGATGATTTTATGTTATTTTGGAATTGTGTTATGTTTTGGTATATTTTCCTTGTCTTGTAGATACTTAATTGTGTTGGAAAAGGTGATCCTAAAGAGCTAATCTCGAGATTGAAGAGGATCAATCACATTTATGGAAGATTGGAAGAGATAAGGAAAGAAATAAATCAAGATAAAGATGGAAGAATCAAGATAAATATCAAGGAATTGAAGTCCAGCAAGGCTGGACGAGCGTCCATGCAGCGTCCATTAAGGACGGGCGTTTGAAGATGCGAACGAGCGTCCAGGGAGTCGAAACTAATACAGAGAGTTCAGACGCTAGGTGAACTGGCGTCCATCCTCCGTCCAAGCATTCTGGACGGGCGTCCATAAAAGAGGACGGGCGTCCACCGCCGACTCAGCTTCAGCCGACTTAAAACTCTATATAAACAGCCATCGCCCCAACCCTAAAGATATCCATATTTTTTCTTCACATCAAAAAGAGAGCTCAGCCGCATCTTGGAGAGTTGAAGGCCGGTCACCCGAGCCTTGTGCTCGGGTGAACCGAGGTTAGATTAGGAGTAGATTAGTTTCGTTTTTCTTTTCCGTTTCATGGATCAATCCTTGTCCAATACTATGTGAGTTTGTTTTCAATTTATTCAATTCCAGTTTTTCTTCATGATTGTGATTTATTTTGTATCTTTCCTTGCGTTTTGTATGCCGTGAGAATAGAATCGAAAGATTTAGTTTTCTATCGATGTTTATAATACGAAAGTTGCATAAACCATAGATCACCATAGAAAGATAGGGTCTTTAACCGTTGATTAAGTGACAAGTTAATGAGTTATTGATCTAGGTTGTTAGGTTCTTTAAAAACGAGAGTTAATTGAATCTACACCCGAGTTTTGTTTGGTAAATCAGTCTCAACACTCGAAAGATGAGAGATAGATAATTGAATTCACTACGAAAGTAGGCTTTCATAGCTTGAGAGATAAGTTCACTAAGAGATTAGGAATTTGTGTCTTGCGAAAAGGGTGAAACCACAAATCGAATTAGAATCATGAGATAACTAGAATTGAAATCACTTAGGTTTGTACTTTGGTTGTTCCCATGTTTCTTAGGTTAGATTTATTTGACTTGTTATTTGATTTCTATGTTTTGTTTTTTTTTGTTTTTATGTTTACGAGTAACAATTGGTAGGATTTAATTAGATTAGATTTAACATACCTTTTCCCTGAGGATCGACCCCTTACTCATTACGCTTTACTAGCAACAACCCGATGTTTTGGTCGGTTAGGAGTTAGTTTTGCATGATAGTTAGGGTTTATAAATTTCTTTTGTTTTTAATGATGCAAAATCTCCCCAACAAAAGTGGCGCCGTTGCCGGGGATTAGGTGTCATGTTGAATCTGATCTTGTTATTTCTCGATTTTGTTATGTTTTTTTTATTATTTTTCGTTTTCAATAAAAGTAGCGATAAACAATTCGAGAGTTTTTATTTTGCCGTGTTTCGATGACCATGAGGTTAAGAATGTGCAAAAGTTTTTTTACTCGATTTGTTTGAACGTGAAGTATGTGTTTATGTGTTTTCTGATCTAACCTTTCTGAGCTTTAATTGGAAGTGGTCGCTTGTGATATTTGATGTGTGTTTTAAGTTTTTAGGGTTTATTTAGGGTTTGCTGTGTTTCCCTACGTTTTCTGTGCATATTCGTTTAGGTTAAGAATGTGCATATTCGTCTTCTGGACGAGCGTTCGGTCTTTTGAACGCCCGTCCAGCCCCTAACTTACAGGTGAACGAACGGCTAGGTGTATGGGACGTTCGTCCGTTCCAGAATTTTCAATCCTGCTCTGATTTGAAGAATCAGACGGGCGTCTGTAATTCTAAACGCCCGTCCGGTCGGTTTTCAAGGCGGACGAGCGTCCGCAAGGTGGAACGCCCGTCCGGTCGAGATTTCCTTTGAACGTTCGTCCGGAATGCGCCCGGTTTCGTTTTTCTTGATTTCATTTTCAATGCTTTTATTTGATGTGGATTTTTCATTCGAGCTTCTGTGGCTAATTGATGTTTACATAGATGTCCTGAAATTATATGTTTTTACCTTTCCATCTATGAATCCATGTTAGATAATTGATCTATATATTTTTTTATATATATGATTCATCTAGGCATGTTATAGTTACTGTCGGTTCTCGTAAGCTATAACTTGTCTTGTTTTCATAGTTTAAGTAGCTAATGTCGGTTTCCGTATGCTACATACCGCTGTGATGAATCTTTTAAGCTTTGAGACTTATGTGCTTCCTTGTTGTTTTTGTAACTCATATGGGTAGCTACTGTCGGTTTTCCGTATGCTACGTCCAGTCCATATGAGTTATATTTGTTTAGTATAGCTAACTGTTGGTTTTCCATAATGCTATCACTTTTGATGAGTCTTAAAGCGCGTCTACACTGCATGTAATGGACAGCACTGTCGTTTATCGTAACCTGTCATTATTTGGTAGACGTTTATTTTATACATGCCATGTTGCTAATTAGTGGGCTAGTTTTCTTTCTTTTATTTTCTTTTATTTTTGCATATCATATAGATTGCATTGTACTTTATTTTCATGTAGTTGCACCTAGCCTACGAGTTTGTGATATTTTCATGTATATGTGACCATCTTTATATGAGCTTAAATTTGAATATCTCTATAAATTCTTTTCCTTATGTGCTTTATTTGTATAAGTCTAATCTTTTCCCCGTAGACTCTTTTTGCACTAATCAAGTCTGCAGGATACTTTCTATAGCGATTGTGCACTTTCACGATGTATTCAGTTGTCCCGTGATGCTCCACGCCTACCGAGCTATGCGCGCTTTGGGTTTCTAAGGGTTTTTCCGGAATTGCAAGCATCCAATCGCTAAGTTCTCTAATTTATTATTTCGGTATAACTTGAGGACAAGTTGCAATCTAAGTGTGGGGAGAGGGAATAGATGGTTTGTGTATCTACTTTCGTTTGCTCAAATTTTTGTTATTTCTATGAAAAGTGCGTAATTTTAAAATTTTTGTTTTGTCCCGAGTAGACAAATGCATATCTTTGCTTGAGTTTATATCATTTTTGCTATATTCTGTATATTTAGTAATTTTAGTTGTTTCACCCGACACTCTTTTTCACATGCCATAGTAAATGATGAGCTAAATGTTGAAAGCCTACCCCATTTTAGTTGGAGATTTTTGATGATTATAACATGTTTCTTTGCTTATGTACGATTCTTGAAAAGTTTCGTAGTTTGTATCTAGAATTAAAGTATGACATACTGTGAATATCTAGAAGTTTGAATGTGATAAGTGAAACGTGATTAAGTCTTTGCAAAGAGTAATAAATTGTTTACTTGAGGTGTTATGCTCAGTGGTCTGTGTTACTAGAAAATAATCTTTACCACCCCAACGTAAATCTCTAAGTAAACATAATTTTAATTGTGTGTGTCGGAAGTCGGTCTATGATTTGGGTGAGGTAGGGTGTACCACGTATGTCCTATTCCACTATGATGACCAAAAGCTCACGACAGGCAGTTTGTAGCTGCCTTATGATTGGAGTAAGGTAGGGTATTATCTCGAAATGTCCTATTCTACTATGAGGGCAAAAGCTTATTCTGATGTGTGTTAGGAAAGTGTGAAAAAGTGAAAATATTGAAATATATTATTATGAATAAGTAAGGACTTAGTTATCGTAAGCCTTATCCCCAGTATAAACTGAAGGATATGTTGTAGGGATTATCCTTCGAGTTTGTCGAAATGTTTTAGATATTCTCTACTATTTCTTTTTGGGATATGTATGTTTTGTAAAGTGCCTCGTTATAGTTTTTTTGAATATTTCTAACTTAGATGGGAAACCGGGCTAGTTTTGGTTTGAATAACTTTCAAATTGTGGAACTTAGTGGAAGTTTATTATGGCTATGCACACACTACACGGGTGAACTCCTAAGCTATTGAATATACTTTATATGTGTATAGATGTTTATTTATCTCGAGCTTGACTTTGTTTTGTTTTGCTCGAGGACGAGCAAAAAGATAAGTGTGGGGGTGTTGTTAAGGGTCAATTTGTAGTGTTTTTAAGGATATATTTTATATCAATTTCCCCTATATATGGATTATTTTCATAGATATCGAGCTTGTAAGTGATTAATTGAGTAAATGAGGTTTTTAATAGTTATATATGAAAACGTATCAATTTATGCGCTTAAATGATGATTTTATGTTATTTTGGAATTGTGTTATGTTTTGGTATATTTTCCTTGTCTTGTAGATACTTAATTGTGTTGGAAAAGGTGATCCTAAAGAGCTAATCTCGAGATTGAAGAGGATCAATCACATTTATGGAAGATTGGAAGAGATAAGGAAAGAAATAAATCAAGATAAAGATGGAAGAATCAAGATAATTATCAAGGAATTGAAGTCTAGCAAGGCTGGACGAGCGTCCATGCAGCGTCCATTAAGGACGGGCGTTTGAAGATGCAAACGAGCGTCCAGGGAGTCGAAAATAATACAGAGAGTTCAGACGCTAGGTGAACTGGCGTCCATCCTCCGTCCAAGCATTCTGGACGGGCGTCCATAAAAGAGGACGGGCGTCCACCGCCGACTCGGCTTCAAACCGACTTAAAACTCTATATAAACAAACCATCGCCCCAACCCTAAAGATATCCATATTTTTTCTTCACATCAAAAAGAGAGCTCAGCCGCATCTTGGAGAGTTGAAGGCCGGTCACCCGAGCCTTGTGCTCGGGTGAACCGAGGTTAGATTAGGAGTAGATTAGTTTCGTTTTTCTTTTCCGTTTCATGGATCAATCCTTGTCCAATACTATGTGAGTTTGTTTTCAATTTATTCAATTCCAGTTTTTCTTCATGATTGTGATTTATTTTGTATCTTTCCTTGCGTTTTGTATGCCGTGAGAATAGAATCGAAAGATTTAGTTTTCTATCGATGTTTATAATACGAAAGTTGCATAAACCATAGATCACCATAGAAAGATAGGGTCTTTAACCGTTGATTAAGTGACAAGTTAATGAGTTATTGATCTAGGTTGTTAGGTTCTTTAAAAACGAGAGTTAATTGAATCTACACCCGAGTTTTGTTTGGTAAATCGCCTCAACACTCGAAAGATGAGAGATAGATAATTGAATTCACTACGAAAGTAGGCTTTCATAGCTTGAGAGATAAGTTCACTAAGAGATTAGGAATTTGTGTCTCGCGAAAAGGGTGAAACCACAAATCGAATTAGAATCATGAGATAACTAGAATTGAAATCACTTAGGTTTGTACTTTGGTTGTTCCCATGTTTCTTAGGTTAGATTTATTTGACTTGTTATTTGATTTCTATGTTTTGTTTTTTTTTGTTTTTATGTTTACGAGTAACAATTGGTAGGATTTAATTAGATTAGATTTAACATACCTTTTCCCTGAGGATCGACCCCTTACTCATTACGCTTTACTAGCAACAACCCGATGTTTTGGTCGGTTAGGAGTTAGTTTTGCATGATAGTTAGGGTTTATAAATTTCTTTTGTTTTTAATGATGCAAAATCTCCCCAACAAAAGTGGCGCCGTTGCCGGGGATTAGGTGTCATGTTGAATCTGATCTTGTTATTTCTCGATTTTGTTATGTTTTTTTTATTATTTTTCGTTTTCAATAAAAGTAGCGATAAACAATTCGAGAGTTTTTATTTTGCCGTGTTTCGATGACCATGAGGTTAAGAATGTGCAAAAGTTTTTTTACTCGATTTGTTTGAACGTGAAGTATGTGTTTATGTGTTTTCTGATCTAACCTTTCTGAGCTTTAATTGGAAGTGGCTGCTGTGATATTTGATGTGTGTTTTAAGTTTTTAGGGTTTATTTAGGGTTTGCTGTGTTTCCCTACGTTTTCTGTGCATATTCGTTTAGGTTAAGAATGTGCATATTCGTCTTCTGGACGAGCGTTCGGTCTTTTGAACGCCCGTCCAGCCCCTAACTTACAGGTGAACGAACGGCTAGGTGTATGGGACGTTCGTCCGTTCCAGAATTTTCAATCCTGCTCTGATTTGAAGAATCAGACGGGCGTCTGTAATTCTAAACGCCCGTCCGGTCGGTTTTCAAGGCAGACGAGCGTCTGCAAGGTGGAACGCCCGTCCAGTCCTGAGATTTCCTTTGAACGTTCGTCCGGAATGCAGTCCAGGTTCTGTTTTTCTTGATTTCATTTTCAATGCTTTTATTTGATGTGGATTTTTCATTCGAGCTTCTGTGGCTAATTGATGTTTACATAGATGTCCTGAAATTATATGTTTTTACCTTTCCATCTATGAATCCATGTTAGATAATTGATCTATATATTTTTTTATATATATGATTCATCTAGGCATGTTATAGTTACTGTCGGTTCTCGTAAGCTATAACTTGTCTTGTTTTCATAGTTTAAGTAGCTAATGTCGGTTTCCGTATGCTACATACCGCTGTGATGAATCTTTTAAGCTTTGAGACTTATGTGCTTCCTTGTTGTTTTTGTAACTCATATGGGTAGCTACTGTCGGTTTTCCGTATGCTACGTCCAAATCCATATGAGTTATATTTGTTTAGTATAGCTAACTCGTTGGTTTTCCATAATGCTATCACTTTTGATGAGTCTTAAAGCGCGTCTACACTGCATGTAATGGACAGCACTGTCGTTTATCGTAACCTGTCATTATTTGGTAGACGTTTATTTTATACATGCCATGTTGCTAATTAGTGGGCTAGTTTTCTTTCTTTTATTTTCTTTTATTTTTGCATATCATATAGATTGCATTGTACTTTATTTTCATGTAGTTGCACCTAGCCTACGAGTTTGTGATATTTTCATGTATATGTGACCATCTTTATATGAGCTTAAATTTGAATATCTCTATAAATTCTTTTCCTTATGTGCTTTATTTGTATAAGTCTAATCTTTTCCCCGTAGACTCTTTTTGCACTAATCAAGTCTGCAGGATACTTTCTATAGCGATTGTGCACTTTCACGATGTATTCAGTTGTCCTGTGATGCTCCACAGTCTACTGAGCTATGCAGCAGTTTTGGGTTTCTAAGGGTTTTTCCGGAATTGCAAGCATCCAATCAGCTAAGTTCTCTAATTTATTATTTCAGTATAACTTGAGGACAAGTTGCAATCTAAGTGTGGGGGAGGGAATAGATGGTTTGTGTATCTACTTTCGTTTGCTCAAATTTTTGTTATTTCTATGAAAAGTGCGTAATTTTAAAATTTTTGTTTTGTCCCGAGTAGACAAATGCATATCTTTGCTTGAGTTTATATCATTTTTGCTATATTCTGTATATTTAGTAATTTTAGTTGTTTCACCCGACACTCTTTTTCACATGCCATAGTAAATGATGAGCTAAATGTTGAAAGCCTACCCCATTTTAGTTGGAGATTTTTGATGATTATAACATGTTTCTTTGCTTATGTACGATTCTTGAAAAGTTTCGTAGTTTGTATCTAGAATTAAAGTATGACATACTGTGAATATCTAGAAGTTTGAATGTGATAAGTGAAACGTGATTAAGTCTTTGCAAAGAGTAATAAATTGTTTACTTGAGGTGTTATGCTCAGTGGTCTGTGTTACTAGAAAATAATCTTTACCACTGCCAGCCAGAAATCTCTAAGTAAACATAATTTTAATTGTGTGTGTCGGAAGCTGGTCTATGATTTGGGTGAGGTAGGGTGTACCACGTATGTCCTATTCCACTATGATGACCAAAAGCTCACGACAGGCAGTTTGTAGCTGCCTTATGATTGGAGTAAGGTAGGGTATTATCTCGAAATGTCCTATTCTACTATGAGGGCAAAAGCTTATTCTGATGTGTGTTAGGAAAGTGTGAAAAAGTGAAAATATTGAAATATATTATTATGAATAAGTAAGGACTTAGTTATCGTAAGCCTTATCCCCAGTATAAACTGAAGGATATGTTGTAGGGATTATCCTCTGAGTTTGTCAGAAATGTTTTAGATATTCTCTACTATTTCTTTTTGGGATATGTATGTTTTGTAAAGTGCCTGTTATAGTTTTTTTGAATATTTCTAACTTAGATGGGAAACCGGGCTAGTTTTGGTTTGAATAACTTTCAAATTGTGGAACTTAGTGGAAGTTTATTATGGCTATGCACACACTACACGGGTGAACTCCTAAGCTATTGAATATACTTTATATGTGTATAGATGTTTATTTATCTCGAGCTTGACTTTGTTTTGTTTTGCTCGAGGACGAGCAAAAAGATAAGTGTGGGGGTGTTGTTAAGGGTCAATTTGTAGTGTTTTTAAGGATATATTTTATATCAATTTCCCCTATATATGGATTATTTTCATAGATATCGAGCTTGTAAGTGATTAATTGAGTAAATGAGGTTTTTAATAGTTATATATGAAAACGTATCAATTTATGCGCTTAAATGATGATTTTATGTTATTTTGGAATTGTGTTATGTTTTGGTATATTTTCCTTGTCTTGTAGATACTTAATTGTGTTGGAAAAGGTGATCCTAAAGAGCTAATCTCGAGATTGAAGAGGATCAATCACATTTATGGAAGATTGGAAGAGATAAGGAAAGAAATAAATCAAGATAAAGATGGAAGAATCAAGATAATTATCAAGGAATTGAAGTCTAGCAAGGCTGGACGAGCGTCCATGCAGCGTCCATTAAGGACGGGCGTTTGAAGATGCGAACGAGCGTCCAGGGAGTCGAAACTAATACAGAGAGTTCAGACGCTAGGTGAACTGGCGTCCATCCTCCGTCCAAGCATTCTGGACGGGCGTCCATAAAAGAGGACGGGCGTCCACCGCCGACTCAGCTTCAGCCGACTTAAAACTCTATATAAACAGCCATCGCCCCAACCCTAAAGATATCCATATTTTTTCTTCACATCAAAAAGAGAGCTCAGCCGCATCTTGGAGAGTTGAAGGCCGGTCACCCGAGCCTTGTGCTCGGGTGAACCGAGGTTAGATTAGGAGTAGATTAGTTTCGTTTTTCTTTTCCGTTTCATGGATCAATCCTTGTCCAATACTATGTGAGTTTGTTTTCAATTTATTCAATTCCAGTTTTTCTTCATGATTGTGATTTATTTTGTATCTTTCCTTGCGTTTTGTATGCCGTGAGAATAGAATCGAAAGATTTAGTTTTCTATCGATGTTTATAATACGAAAGTTGCATAAACCATAGATCACCATAGAAAGATAGGGTCTTTAACCGTTGATTAAGTGACAAGTTAATGAGTTATTGATCTAGGTTGTTAGGTTCTTTAAAAACGAGAGTTAATTGAATCTACACCCGAGTTTTGTTTGGTAAATCAGTCTCAACACTCGAAAGATGAGAGATAGATAATTGAATTCACTACGAAAGTAGGCTTTCATAGCTTGAGAGATAAGTTCACTAAGAGATTAGGAATTTGTGTCTCGCGAAAAGGGTGAAACCACAAATCGAATTAGAATCATGAGATAACTAGAATTGAAATCACTTAGGTTTGTACTTTGGTTGTTCCCATGTTTCTTAGGTTAGATTTATTTGACTTGTTATTTGATTTCTATGTTTTGTTTTTTTTGTTTTTATGTTTACGAGTAACAATTGGTAGGATTTAATTAGATTAGATTTAACATACCTTTTCCCTGAGGATCGACCCCTTACTCATTACGCTTTACTAGCAACAACCCGATGTTTTGGTCGGTTAGGAGTTAGTTTTGCATGATAGTTAGGGTTTATAAATTTCTTTTGTTTTTAATGATGCAAAATCCTCCCAACAAAGGCTGAACTTCACAACCCATATCATATAAATCTCTTGGTGGTGCTCTTAGAACAACACGCCATTTATCGTTTAGATTGTCTTGTACATAGAATACTTGTTCAACTTGAGTCGCAAGCACAAACGGTTCATTAGTGCGTAGGGTTCTTTTAAAGTTTAAAGAGGTAAAACCATACTCATCTTGTTTTATCCCTGCACGACTCATCACATCCCACCAATGGCATTTGAATAAAACTACCCGATTCCCATGAAGATACTTCAACTCCACTACATCACACAATACACCGTAGTAACCAACACTTTCTATCACGAGTTAGTGTCTCTTGCACTTGCGAAGCTACGAGTGTGTGCATTTACAAATACTCCACTGTTTTGAGTTTTCCGCATTCTCTCACGATCCCTTGTGTGAAATCTGAACCCATTCACGATGTACCCCGTGTAAAAACAAACTGAACGACTGGGACCCATTGATAGGATATCAAGTTGATCATTAACAACTTGACCCTCCTCTTTCATTTTCCGAACCTATATATTGAGACATGTTAAAGAATAAGTATTATAGCATATCAAAACAGGATGGAAAAGTACAAATTTTTCTATCAAAACGTATTCTTATGGCATGTAATGATCTTAATTAGAAAATTTTCCAACATGCTATGCGGTTAAAATCATACATTAGGAAAAGTGATAAATTTCACTTACATGAAGTTCAAACCACCCAAAAACGTTTCATTGTGGGAACGTTCCAAATCAATTTCCTTATCCGCCCTACGTGACCATCCCTAATACTTTGTTTATGCTTCCTGCACACACCATCAAGTAACATAAATAATAAAACAGTATTTCACCGTACAGTTTCTTAGTACTTCATATATTTACACGTATATAAATTGGTCTTACTCAACAAATGGGAGTACTTCATCACAGTTTCTTAGTACATACAAACATGCTTGATCCCAATCTTCATCGTTTAAGTTTCGAAAGCTTGGCGCGCCCAATGCACGACCAGTATCCGCAAAAATAGGTAGCTTCGCTTGTGTTGCAATACTAAAACCATCGCTATTTCTCGTTGTTCGATTAAACTTTGTCTCAACTTCACTATCTAAATACCTAGAGCGAATGTCAAACATTCACTCGACAAGATACCCCTCTCGCAATTGAACCTTCCGGACGACTTCGGTTGCGCACATATTTCTTTAGCGTACATAAGTACCTGCATACACAACGAAAATATATAGAACGAAATTATATACAAACTATAAGAATACTTATGAAATAATTTCATTTTTATTACTAACCTCTGTTGGTCCCTTGGAAAGGCTTGGATAAGTTTAGAGGGGGGGGGGGTGAATAAACTTATCACTAAAAACTCGGAGTTAAAACAAACTCAGCAAGTTTCGAAGAGTTACCGATGTCTCGGTAGATCTAGCGATGGTTCGCAGGTGTGCGATGTCTCGCAGCCTACTGACTCAAGTTTACTGAATATGTTGCAGCGGAAATATAAGAGTATAAGCCTTTTAAATATGTTGTGCTTGTGTTAAACCAAGTATTGGATACTCAGTAGTGACTTGTGTGAATGTGTATCAGTATGCTAGAGTGAATATGATAAAGATTAAAATGCACTAAGTAAATAAGACACAGAATTTTTATAGTGGTTCCAGGTGGTGTAATCCTGTACTCCACTCTTCTCCTGTGGTGTAGGAGGTATCACTAAGAACTTTGAGGTCACAGTTACAAAGGTCCTAGTTTATCTCGTCCTTGACCAAATCCTATGGCTTCACAGATTACAAGAAACTTGAACAAGGTGGTATTGCTCCTCCAAGCTTCTCCACTGGTCCTTCAAGGGTAGAATTGCCTCTTCACCAGCTCCACCACAAACACAGTCCTTCACACTCCAAAGTGCTTCACTGCTCTAGCAGCAGATTGTAAAAATAAGGTTTGAATCAACTAAGTGATTCTGTCTTCAGCAGCTTGATCAGCAGGGTTGATCGGTAGCCTCAGGAACTTCAAGTGATTGACTTGATGTAACTTGATAGCTTATATCTTGTTACACTTGAAGTTAATTCTAGATCTTGCAATTCAGCTTCAGCAGAGTATTGTTCTTGATTTAAGTTCAGCAGGGTATGCAACACTCTGTAAATTTCTTGATCT
The DNA here is from genome assembly GCA_036785695.1 of Gentiana straminea. NCBI lineage: Eukaryota > Viridiplantae > Streptophyta > Magnoliopsida > Gentianales > Gentianaceae > Gentiana > Gentiana straminea. The sequence goes on along the minus strand of JAVUPR010000413.1, from coordinate 1,028,528 downwards.
TTCTGTTGAAGAGCTTTCTTTTTAATTTGATCTTTAAGGATTTTCCTTTTTGTATTTTTCACACTTAATCTTCTGTATTATATCTTGTTCTTCTCTCTCTCTTTTTAATCTGATCAGGAGTCTTCTATTTATAGGCTCCAATCCTTGAAAATAGCCGTTGCCTTTGTCCTTTTTGGCTTCTGATGGATGACAACTGAATCCGGTACCGACACCGACGATCGCTTTTGTCGCCTTTCCAGGCTGTTCCATTTGACTTCTGAATCACTCCAACGTCTCTTTAATCTCAGCCATTCATCTTAAAAAGTAGTCAAATGTCTCTTTCCATCGAATCTTGATCAGATAATGTATCGGTACTATCAGCAGAGTGTTTTACAAGGTCTGCTGAGGTCAGATTAATTCATCTCCATTAATATATGATAAATCACATATTAATCTTTTATATCTAACTTTATTTTATTAAGTTAGATAACACCATTTTATCTTATAACTAAGTTCCAGTCCTTCAATCAACTTTTAGGAACTCAGACCTTCATCCATTGGTATATATGATCAATTTAGGTCACCACAGACTTTCCAAAATTTAAATCACATATCCTTATCTTTAGTTACTAAGTTTGGATCCTTAGCCTTCAATTAACTATGTTTGAACCCTTAGCCTTCAATTTCCAAGCAAATGGTCCCTAAGAAGTCTACCGACCTCTAAGTAGTCTGTTTGGTTAAGTCCGCCGACCCGGACATCTCTAATCGACCTATGAAGTCTACGACTCTACTCAGTGGACTTCCAGTACAGTGCTTGTTTGATCAAACCTATACAAGGATCAAACTCTAGTAAATCCTATACATCATATCTAGACTTCTTTTTGCCTTTGCATACTATAACAGCTAGTAAGACACTCATCACCAAAACCTGAGGAGTGTTAAAAAGGATGTACAACAATTCTCCATATGATTCTTTTTATTAAACATTTGTCCAACAATTTCCCCCTTTTTGGTGGTGATGTCAATACCCTCACTTACAGCAAAGCAAAAAGATTAAAAGCAAAAACAGAACAAACTAGGTCAATTCTTATTATAATCAATTGTTCAATTATTACAGTCTAGATGCAGGAGGGGTAGATTTTCTCATTTTCTAAATCTTCTTCATCATCTCTTCATATAATTTGTCTCCCATTGTTTCTTTGCAAAGATCCTAGCTGCCTCATTTGCTTCTGCTGTATTGCCTTCTTCCCCCTTATTGACATAATCAACAAAATGGGACAGCAGACCGTAAGCACTCTCCTGTGTTATTACCTTCTTCCCCCTTTGATACTATCCTTGTATCAACTGTAGTAATTCTTGATTACAAAGTCTGCTCCAGTAGGTTGATCTTCTCAGTGACTTTAGGATCTAATACAGCAGGTTGTAGTGCGGCGAAAGAGCTCGGCGGTTCAGGGATTTCGACGCAAGCTTGTCAAGTTTTTGATGAATGGAAGTCAATTGATCTTTCAAAAACTTATCTTTCAAAGTATTTCCCTGCTTGATTCCCCTCATATCTAGTATCAAATCATTTACAGCATTTTGAGTAGATATGAAATTTGAAGCAACTGTATCATCAGATTGTCTGTTTTCATTCACCAGTTTCATCAGTTCTTCAAATCTTTGTTCTTGTCTATCCAATTGAGTTCTTAGCTGTTGCATGTCATGCCTCACAGTCCTTAACTCATTTAATTCATCTACTGGTACCTTGACAGTTATTCTTTTACCGAGCCTCATCAGCAGGCTCCACTACGAGCTGGTCTTCTAGTTCCAACCTTTGTTCAGGTTCTGTTTGAGACTCAGATACCTGAACCATCACTTCACCTTTATGATATATCACAGTTTGGTCCTCTGTGATAATGTCAGCAGCTTCAACAACTTGATCAACCACTTTTTGAACTTCAGTGACTTGATCAGTAAAAACACCACCAACAGATACTGGAGTCTCATCATCTTCATTTTCTTCTCCAAATATCCTGTCCAACATTTGTCCTATAATAACTTGAGGGACAACTTCATCTCCAGCAGTATTAGTAACAATTTGTGTAAGTTCTTCTCCTGTAAGTCCATCTTGCTGAACTCTGGTATCAGCAGGTTCTTTGTCAGCATCCTTACCTTGCTGACCTAGCTGATCTACAGTAGACTTCTCAACTTCTTTCAATGATCCTCCAACATGAATATTTGTTTCTCCAACAGGAACTCCACTTCCTTCTCCTGGAAAAACTGATCCATCATCATTATCATCAGGTCCAGATGGATCTTTGATGTAAATGTTGCTGTTCTTTCTCTTTTCATCCAAGAGATCCATCAGTCTGGTTTGTAGAAGGGTAGTGTCCAACAATTCATTTAGATTTTCTATACCCAACTGACCAAAAGCCCAATGTTCAAAATCTGTCATAGACTCAGCAGCTGGTTTTTGCTTCTGGTACAAACCAAGTTTCCAAGCAAAGTAATCAGTGATTAACTGTATGTCTGGATTGACCCTTTCCTTTTTCTTCTTTACCTTTTCTACCTTCTCATAAGGCATCCATAACCCTGTTTTCTTCGAAGTAGGTTGATCAAAATGGTGATCCAATAGCTCTTCAGCCAGATATTTAGTGAATTCCATTGCTGCGTCTATCTCAAGGGAATCTTCCCGCAGCAATTCATGAATTCTCATCTCATCTTCTTCAATAAAATTTTCTTCCTGGATTGCATGATTGTCAGCAGGGATATCAGCAGACTGGTATTCCCCCTGAAATCTTGCTTCTTCTTCTCCAGGTGTTTCAGCATCCACAGCTGTCTCTTCCATTAACACAGCTGTTTCATCTACAACTTCTCTTTCAGTTTCAGAGAACTATTCAAGTTCTCTTTGTTTTATAAGAGTTCTCAATTCTTTTCCCTTTCCATGTTTGCTCTTTCTTAATACTTCTTTCATCCTTTTGGACAAGGTTTGCTCATCTTCATCAATTTCAGAGCTTTTTCTCTTCTTGGACTTAGTAAACTTTGCTTCCCCCTCAGTAGGAGATTCAGTAACCTTTTTCTGTTTCTTCTCTTTCACTGGTGCAGCCTTAGTAGTTAAGGATTCACTTTCTTTAACAACTTTCTTCTTCTTCCTTTTCTTTCTTACACTTTCTTCTTCTTTAAAAACAATATCTTTTCTCTTCTTCTTTTTCTCCTTTTCTTTTGGTTCAGCAGACTTCTCTTTCTGTACAGTCTGCTGACCTAGCCCATTACTACCATCACCAAAATCATCACTATCTGAATCTTCAGACTCTTCCAACTCTGGAATAACTGTTGTAATATCTGCCTTGTACCTTGACTTGTTGATATCTTTTGGTGTAACATCAGGTACAACAAGGTGATTCAAGATGGATTGCACCAACAATCCCAAAGGCTTTGTCTTGGTTCTTCTTACTCCATTCTTGTCTTCTGAAAAGACTTTTCTTAAATAATAGATGAGATAACCAAAATTCAATGCCAAACCTTCGCCTTTGCAAATGATTGTCATCAAATCTATTTTGGATCCACTCAGTGTATCCAAATTACCACTGAATCCCAAAATGTTCTTTGCAAGAATCTTGCTTAAAAGTTTATATTCCAACCTTATGTGTCTGACATTTATGCTTGGAGAGGAGGGGATGGTTTTGTTTATTTTTATTTGATCCACAAATTCCACTCTTTCGGTTCCTGCATTTTCTGGATACTTGTGAGCATTATTGGCTGGTCCAAAACCATAAATCTCTCTTAAAGTATTTGAATCAACCCTGAAGGTGTTGTTGTTGACAGTTGTCTCAAAACTATCATCATCTTCTTCATCTATCTTCATGTTCTTCCAAAACTCAAGAACATTTACAAAAGATATCGTTTTCAGACGATTGTTGAGTACCTTTTCTAAACCAGGTATTCTCTTGATTCTTCGTCCTATATTGATGGACAACTTTGTCAATTCACAATCTGAAACATAACTGGCAACGCTTTGACAGGTTCCAAGTTGAACTTGGTCCGCCATTGATTTACTCTCAGAAAGATATGTTGAGATTAACACTTTAAGACGAAAGGATCAGGAGATTTCGTTCACACAGTGATAAGACTTAGATAAGATATTGATCTGATGAATCTTTGTGTATTAGTGTAAACAAGTTAGTTGAGTGTCAGAAAAAACCATCGCTTCTCATTACTGTGCATTAAACCACGATTTGAATTGGGTTTTGTGAGATTTCGACACGTGGCCCTCTATCTAACTTCATGACGTTTGTAACCGTCCGATCCATCAACTATGGTCATAAAGATCATTTAGGCGCGAATTATGATTAACCATTTTAAAATGATTTGACCAGTTGACTTTCTTCAGTAGACTGATATGCTCTTTAGTAGATTGATATCTCAGTAGGGTACTGATAAGTGAACAACTTCGTAGATCGCGACAAGGAGATCCTCGCGGGTTCAGTTGCCGATATGAGCTTAAGCGCATCGCGATTCTCGACGAACCTTCCAATTAGGACAAAGATTAATTTCCATGGCAACTTCATTTGTTCAATTGTCCAAATTTTGTCCTTAACTTGACTTTTGATTGGAACAGTCACTGTTGAGCATCAAATAATCTGCAAAACAAAATCAATGATTTTTGGGTACCCATATCTGTTTGGGTCCTTGATTGTTAGTGGCAAGTATGACTCTTGGAAGGTTTCCATAAGGTCTCCTTCTGAATGTATCATACTTGGATTCATATGTGTACTCTACACTTCCATAGGATTTGTTGATAGGTTGTGTAGTAGTTACATGTGTTCTCTGGCTTTTTGGTCTGTAAATCTTCTTTGAATGATTTCGCTTGATAGAAGTAAATGCATAATCATTATAGTGCTGTTGGTTTGACACAGCTCTATACCGAGGAGTCTGCTGAGGTCTCTGCTGAGGATTTGTATTAGTCCTCTGCTGAGTCCTCTGCTGAGTCCTAGCATTATGATTATACTTCTTATTTCTAGCAAATGGAGCAGGAATATTCCAGTCTTCATCAGAAGGAAATAATCTACCTTTCCCCCTATGATAAGTATCCCTAGAATGATCATCATTTATGGATTTTGGATACTTGTTCTTGGAATATTTCTGATCATTCTTTTGTGGTCCAGCAGACTTGGTAGTAGGTCTGCTATCAGCAAGTCTAGAAGGTACAACATTTTTCTTTTTGGATTTATTTTCCTTTCTGGATGCTGTATTCTTCTTTGACTTGTGATTGGGCTTTTTTGAAATCTTCTCAGTGGACTTCACTGCTTCAGCAACCCTTTTTGGAATTGGATTTTGTGCAGGTACAAACTTAGGACCAATCCTGGTACTAGGTTCAGTACTCTTACTGGATCCATCCCTCTTGGATTGTTGAGTTTCAAATCCTAGGCCTGTTCTATCTCCATATGGCTTACCAGATTTGAATGCAATGAAAGAAGAGGATGGTTTAGTAGATTCAGCTGCTACTGATGGTTTAGTAGACTTGTGCTGATTCTCTTCAAACATCTTTTCTTTTCCTTTGAGATTATTTAATTCAGCTTTCAACCTTTCATTTTCTGTTTGTAAAGCTTCCTTGCTTGCCTTCACAATCTCATATTCTGATTGTATTTTTCTTAGTTCATTAAGAATGGCATCCAAGGTTTCTTCATTATCAGAAATTCTAGGAGTTGAACCACTGGAGGATTCAAAATCATTCTCAGTGGCTGTATTGACAGAAGTAGAATTAGATACCTTTTCTGTTTCATCAATATTTGCTGAGAGAGTATGATTTTCCATTTCAGCAGCACCATTCTCTCTGCTTCATCTGAGAGATCACTTAGTGAAGGAAATCCTTTGGATTGATCATCATATGTGTTGAGGTTGATTTGCACATCATCACTAAATTGAGGTTCTGGGTTTGTATGTGAACTTGTAGTACTGAACCTCTCATATACTTGATCCTGAAAGTCAGATGCAATGTTTTGAAGATATTCAGTCAGTGGATAATTAAGCCAACTTCTAATTCTAGATGTATCCATGATGCAAATTCTTGAAAATTAGTGACTTGAAAATCAGAAGTTTGAAAAAGTTTTCAAAGAGTTTTCACAAACACAACAACTAGGATTACTTCAGAACAGAAGCTCTGCTCCGATACCAATTGTTGGGATCAAGCGCTTATCGTTGTACTAAAACCAATTGGTGGAAGTAAAGGCGCAACTTTATTTCCTTAAATCACACCATTACAGCGCCATGGGTTGAACTAACATGGGAGGGCAGAGTGCTGTACACCCAACAATCCCCCCCAGCACTGCTACCCACATTCGACCGGGACACCCGTAGTATGCCCTGGGCCGAAATGGTTTACCACAGAAATGCTATTGCCAGGATTCGAACCCATGACCTGCTCTGATACCAATTGTTGGTCCCTTGGAAAGGCTTGGATAAGTTTAGAGGGGGGGGGGGGTGAATAAACTTATCACTAAAAACTCGGAGTTAAAACAAACTCAAGAAGTTTCGAAGGTTACCGATGTCTCGCAGATCGCGATGGTTCGCAGGTGCCGATGTCTCGCAGCCTACCGACTCAAGTTTACCGAATATGTTGCAAATGCCGAAATATAAGAGTATAAGCCTTTTAAATATGTTGTGCTTGTGTTAAACCAAGTATTGGATACTCGCAGTGACTTGTGTGAATGTGTATCGGTATGCTAGAGTGAATATGATAAAGATTAAAATGCACTAAGTAAATAAGACACAGAATTTTTATAGTGGTTCCAGGTGGTGTAATCCTGTACTCCACTCTTCTCCTGTGGTGTAGGAGGTATCACTAAGAACTTTGAGGTCACAGTTACAAAGGTCCTAGCTCTCTGTCCTTGACCAAATCCTATGGCTTCACAGATTATAAGAAACTTGAACAAGGTGGTATTGCTCCTCCAAGCTTCTCCACTGGTCCTTCAAGGGTAGAATTGCCTCTTCACCAGCTCCACCACAAACACAGTCCTTCACACTCCAAAGTGCTTCATCGCTCTAGCAACAGATTGTAAAAATAAGGTTTGAATCAACTAAGTGATTCGTTTTTCGACAGCCTTGATCGGCAGGTTGATCGGCGGCCTCGTGAACTTCAAGTGATTGACTTGATGTAACTTGATAGCTTATGTCTTGTTACACTTGAAGTTAATTCTAGATCTTGCAATTCAAATTCAAGCAGAGTATTGTTCTTGATTTAAGTTCAAATAGGTATGCAACACTCGTAAATTTCTTGATCTTTCTGTTGAAGAGCTTTCTTTTTAATTTGATCTTTAAGGATTTTCCTCTCTGTATTTTTCACACTTAATCTTCTGTATTATATCTTGTTCTTCTCTCTCTCTTTTTAATCTGATCAGGAGTCTTCTATTTATAGGCTCCAATCCTTGAAAATAGCCGTTGCTTTTGTCCTTTTTGGCTTCTGATGGATGACAACTGAATCCTGGTACTGACACTGACAGTCTGCTTTTTGTCAGCTTTCCAGGCTGTTCCATTTGACTTCTGAATCACTCCAACGTCTCTTTAATCTCAGCCATTCATCTTAAAAAGTAGTCAAATGTCTCTTTCCATCGAATCTTGATCAGATAATGTATCTGTACTATCAGTAGAGTGTTTTACAAGGTCTGCTGAGGTCAGATTAATTCATCTCCATTAATATATGATAAATCACATATTAATCTTTTATATCTAACTTTATTTGATTAAGTTAGATAACACCATTTTATCTTATAACTAAGTTCCAGTCCTTCAATCAACTTTTAGGAACTCAGACCTTCATCCATAGGTATATATGATCAATTTAGGTCACCACAGACTTGCCTAAATTTAAATCACATATCCTTATCTTTAGTTACTAAGTTTGGATCCTTAGCCTTCAATTAACTATGTTTGAACCCTTAGCCTTCAATTTCCAAGCAACTGCTGGTCCCTAAGAAGTCTACTGACCTCTAAGTAGTCTGCTGGTTAAGTCCGCCGACCCGCATAGCTCATCGACCTATGAAGTCTACTGACTCTACTCAGTGAACTTCCAGTATAGTGCTTGTTTGATCAAACCTATACAAGGATCAAACTCTAGTAAATCCTATACATCATATCTAGACTTCTTTTTGCCTTTGCATACTATAACAGCTAGTAAGACACTCATCACCAAAACCTGAGGAGTGTTAAAAAGGATGTACAACAATTCTCCATATGATTCTTTTTATTAAACATTTGTCCAACAACCTCTCAATTGGATACATCCACCGATAATGCACCGGTCCAGCCACCAAAGCTTCACCGGCAAGATGAATAGGCAAATGCACCATAATATCAAAAAATGATGGAGGAAAGATCATTTCCATTTTACACAATGTTAGAGCAATTTGTGATTGTAGTTGCTCCAACTCCCTAACCACCAATGTCTTAGAACACAACTTCTTATAGAAATTTGAGAATTCCACCAAAACTGCCATGACCTCCTTACGCAAGATCCCGCGTGCTGCGACTGGGAGAAGTTGTTGGACAAGAACATGCCAATCATGACTCTTTAACCCAAGAATCTTACACTGTTTAACTTGAACACAACGTGAAATGTTTGATGAGTAGCTATCGGGAACCTTTACGTCATGTAAAAATTGACAAATCTTCTTTTTCTCTTGCAAAGACAATGTGTAGCATGCTGGAGGTATGTAGAATTTATTGCCTTCTCTAGGTATTGCATGAAGTGAGCCACGTATACCCATAATCTCCATATCTTGACGAGCTTTCAAACCGTCCTTTGTTTTACCCTCTATGTTAAATAAGGTACCAAACCAACTCTCACCATTATTTTTTTCAATGTGCATAACATCCAAGTTGTTAGGCAACAGGTTGTCTTTCCAATACGGAAGATCGGTTAAAAAATACTGATTTTCTTCCAATTGTAAGGCAATTCATTATCACCTCGTTTTCTTTTCCGCCCAAACTTATCATGCTCAGCCTTTCCAAAAGTAACTTGATCATGACCTCTAAGCTCCTTAAGTACATCAGTTCCGGTTAATGGAATTGGTGCATGCCCTGTTTCAATTTTTCCATTAAAGGAAGTAGTATTTTTTCGGAACTTATGGCCATGCGGTAAGAATCTACGATGCCCCATGTAGCAAAATTTGTTCCTATGATGCAGTCTTTCTGAACAAGTATATTTATGGCATCTAGGACACGCAAGAGAGCCTTTGGTACTCCATCCCGACAAATTGGCGAATGCAGGGAAGTCATTAATAGTCCATAAGACAGCAGCATGCATTTGAAAATTTTGTTTTCAAGTGGGCATCATATGTCTCAATTCCATTGAACCACAACTCCTTTAACTCTTCAATCAATGGTTGAAGATAGACATCAATGTTATTTCCGGGGCTACTAGGACCAGGAATAAGAGTTGACATAATGAAATGCGTCTGTTTCATGCATAACCAAGGGGGTAAGTTATAGGGAATAAGAACGATAGGCCATGTACTATGAGTAGTGGATAAAGTACCAAACGGATTAAATCCATCACTTGCCAAACCAAGTCTAACATTACGTGGATCCGCAGCAAACCACGGGTACTTCATATCTAAAGCTTCCCAAGCCTTTGTGTCTGCAGGATGCCTCAATTTACCATCCTTCGTACGACCCTCATCATGCCATCTCATGTCCTTGGATGTTTTAGAGCACATATATAACCTCTGAAGTCTCGGTTTCAATGGAAAATATCGCAAAACCTTTGATGCCTTCTTCTTTGTTTTTTTTTCTGTAGAACAACTTCATTTTCATTGGATTGGCATGTCTCTGGCTTCCACCTAGACTCCCCACATATGTCACATTCTTCCTTATCTATGTCATCCTTCCAGTACAACATACAATCATTTGGGCATGCATCTATCTTAATGCATTCCATACCAAGATCTTTAAGTAGTTTTTTGGCTTCATAGTAATTCTTGGGCATATTAAGATCATCGTGAAGTGAGTCGATCAAAGTCTTGAGCAACATATCAAATGATTTGTTACTCCATCCATTAATGCATTTATCAAGCAACAATCGCACAAGAAATGACAACTTAGTACTTTTAGTACGCCAGAAATAATGGTGTCTCACCTCTTTTAAATACTTGAAAAATGTTTGTGCATCCTTATTCGGCTCATCGTAGATGCAAATGTTTGAATGGTATTCATCTACATTGGGTTCATCCAACTCTACCATCCTCTTCCACCGAACTATGAGTCAGTAAACGCATCTCTCAACATTCCATGCATATCGTCCCCATCATTTGCTATTAAATTTACCACTTCCGACTCACCATGTTTTGTCCAACAAGAGTAGTTTCGTAATATTCCCACTCTTCTTATGTGATCTAGCACTTCATCTTTTCTCTTGAATAATTGATTGTTGCATCGGACACATGGACAATAAATCTTAGTACCATATTCAGCAGGTTTATTTGCCCATGCAAATTCCACAAAATCTTTGCACCCTTGAAAGTACTCACGAGTTGCTTTACCCTTCATCATCCAACTTTTATCCAACAAGGAGACCATGTTTGAAAAAAACTTGAACCTCAAAAGAAACATGACAAGAAAAGTATTTTACAGTAATTTTCCAAAAAGAATCAAGACAAGAAAAGAATTCAAACTAGCAGCAAGGCAAAAAGATATAAAAGCTAAACAGCTTAAAATGTAATCAAGTAGATCATATAGCAAAAAGAACAGAAGATCACCTTAATTAAAACATAACAAACATGTCAAAGTTGCTTCTGCATGGAGATTGCAAGTCATGAAAGAAGGTTCATGTTATATATACAACATGTTGAAGTATATGACACTGATTATAGGAAGCAACAAACCTTGCAAAGAAATGAAAATTTTAATCTTCATAAAATCAATATAAAAAACAGAGGTTTTTGTCGCGTTACTTAGTAGCCGTAACAAGTCTACTTTAAAAAAGAAAAAGGCCTAAGCAAGACTTTTCTTCAAAGACAAGTAGGAAAATCTGTTCATCAACAACCAAAGGGACTCGAAACAAGACAATAAATACATCTTCATAGAGCATTGCGCCTCAAAAACAGCGTGTCATTCTCAACAGAGAAAACATTCAAGAAGATTCATATACTAAACACCCTAACTCAAATTATATTCAATCCAATTTTTAGATGATATAATCAAGTATACGACACCGATTCTACAAAGAAGAAACACTCAAATTGAACAGTATCATGTAAGAATTCTAATTCAAATCTCAAGTAAAAGGTTTTTTTTACACGTACTAGATCAATTAACATGTTAATATTCAATAAAGAAGCGTACAATCAATATCTACACAAAAGAAACACAATTGCAATTAACTATCATCAACTCACTCGCATGCACAATCTTAGGCATCATAATTCCATCATCTTCCCCAATTGTCTATCGAACTAGGTCTCTATAGATTTAGATTCAACAAATGATCAAAGAATTAGACAATTAACTATCTCACGGCAAAATTTCACGTATACAATTATGCGAAAGTAGCAAGTGTATGTGCTCCACACAAAATTAATGGCGTATCCGGAAATCGAAACAAAAAGTGTATGTGCTCAAGCATCGTACCTTCAAGCGACAGGAGAGATCAATCGAAAAATTGATGAATGCTGAAGCTAATCTAGATGAACACTGAAGCTAATCGAGATGAACACTGATGAAAACCCTTTGGTGCTGTGATGAATTGAGATGAAAACCTCTTTTCCGAATGAATGTTTTTTGGTCGAATGAGTGTTTGGTTCGAATGCTGGGGTTCCGATATTTTACTTTTTGGATGTGATGAGTGCTTTTTTGGAAGGTATGCAATAATGCTTATGTGGCACCCTAAAAGAATCGAGACAATATTAAAAAAATTATTATCAGAAATAATAATAATATTTTATTTAAATACCATTCCATGCTCTTAACCCTTCAGGACCTACGGGATTTAGAATAAAAAAATTATTAATGTTCTTGTGACGGAGCATTTCAAAGTGCCACAAAAATTGCGCTTGTGATATTACGGTGGGTGGATCCCCACTTATATATGACTTTCCTCTTATGAGTTTTCGTAACAAATCGTCTAAATAATCAAGCTAAAAAGTTTTAATAAAAACGTTGTTGAAATACTCGACACGTGTATAACTCATAAAAATTATGACATATTAACATTTTGTAATAGTCATATCATAAAAATACTAGATACGGAAAATAAACTCGAAATAAGTCTGAGGCTCTGAGCATGCTCACAACGTACTCGTGCAACCACTGTTGTAGGGATGAACCCTATCAATGTGGTGATGAATTTAATTAATCTAACATTATCAGTTTATAAAGAAGACTACAATTACTTAAGCAAATGTTGAGAGTCATTACTAATAAAGGAAAAGATAGAGGTGGTTCAAATGGAAGATAGCGATGATGATGTTCAAAAGAAAAATATGATAGATTTAATTGATATAAAATATATTTATCTTTATTTTTTATTTAAATAATTATTTATTTTTACGATTATTTATTTTGAATAAATGTTATCAAAATTCTCTCTTATATATTGGAGAAGTATTGTATCAAACATCAGTTCAAAATCTTTTACGTTTCCGTTCATATTCTGATTTTCTTCAATTACCTCATTTATACCAAAGTTTGTTACAGAACAATGAACAAGATAATGGCAAGTGTCTAGTTTTGTGGCATATTATTTATTATCTCTCCCGGTCATTGACATAAAATCTAAGTTAGATTCTAAGCAAATATAACGGTTACCATAACATCCCTTCTCAAACTCAATATAATGTGGTATACACATTACATTGAATTTGGTTCTAAACAAGGTGAACTTCTTGTTGGAAAGAGGTTTAGTGAAGCCATCTACAATTTAATCACAAGAGAGATTAATGTGTTGAACTTATATATAATTGCTCATTTAACACAAGATCTCGCACAAAATGGACATCAATGATCGACAACATGTTTTGTCCTAGAATGAAAAACTGATTATGACAACACTTTGATTGTCACACCAGATGACTAGTGTCTTGTGTATTGTGCAGCTTGATATGAAGCTCGGTGAGGATTGACCTGGTGGAGAGTGGGAGAGTGGATCTCCCTGATGAATGTCCTTGCTTGGTCTATTAACAGTATATGCCGGTAACACTCGGGCAACACCGACTTCTTAGAATGTAAAATCTCAAAGGCCATGATAATCCATCGTAAGTAATTCTATAATCGTAAAATGATTTAAAGTGTGAGTTTAAGACCGACTTTATTGAAGTGAACCCCAAAAATGGCTATTCCCGTATATTTTATTATAATTTTTTACGTGATATCCCCGTATCATTTATAACAATGCCAATTCCTTTCCAAGAAAAAAAAACACAATGCCAATTCTGAAATTTAGCAATTTTTTGAGAAATTTATAGTTAATTAATTTGTTATTTTTTTCTGTTATAACGGCTTTATTATTTACATGGGCTGAATGTGGGCTATAAGAATGTGTTATTGATTTGCTTGGTTGTTTTGCCTTCAAAAGCCCATAATCATAGAATAAGGAGATGATTTTGAGTTATGATATATATATGCGATATCTATTGACGTTCATAAATACTTCCACACTACATTTACATACATATTTATAATCATAAATGTGGCGCTGGAAATATTTTTTGGGTGCCAATAGAACGCATCTATATAATTTGGTCCTATAAGTATAATGTATCAAAAAAAAAAATGAGTCTCCAAAATTAGCAATTTTTAGTGTAGTCTAGCCTAGGCACGGCGTATCCAGAAATTTTATCCAATAGGGTTATCAAAGTTTAAAACTACACCCTAAAAAAAAAAGGTTTAAAACTACATGTTTTATTCAGAAACTTGTTTCAGTGGTTTCACTGGAGCCTAAAACTATATTTTTAAACTACAAAACATTTTTTAACAACAAAACTACTTTTCAAAAAATAAAAAACTACATTGTTTTAGTGCAAAAAAAAATTCTCGGATCTCAGTGGAGTCACGTGAACCCACTCTCCTCAACATATATCCACCCCTGAGCCTGGGGCATGGCTTAATGAGACTACCAGATAATTCAATAATTTAAGATGTATCATGTATATAAATAGATAAGTTACAATAATTTATTTGTCTGTACACACGCTACCAATCTATAATATGGTTGAGATATACAAAAATATCTCTCAAGACATATACTACATATATATCTTGAATTTCACAAAATCTCCTATACGATAAGACTTGAACCTAAAATATATAGGAATAATGTGGATGCGGCGCTCTCTGTGGACACTTGTGCTTACGGGGCCGTGATTCGAGGGTCGGATGGCCAATTATTGCGTGCTTGCTCGGGTTGGGCAGAATTAGTGCTATTTTTTTTGTTTTTGAAAGGGAATTAGTGCTATTTAGAGGGGCCTCCTTGTGGCCCGTGAGTGGGGGTATCTTTCGGTATGTCTGGAGTCCGACTCCCTTTCGTGCATACAACGTCTTCAGTCGGCAACTGACGACTTAACTTCTCTAGGTTGTTTGGTTCATGATTGCTTGCATTTAGCTAGTTTTTTTTGATTCTCTCTCGTTTTCCTTTGTCAAGAGATCTGGCAATCGGCCGGCTCATCTCTTAGCCCAAGCGGGCTTAGCTTATTTAGGCTATGTGGATTGGGGCATTTCGGCCCCTGAACGCGTTCTTGCTCCTTATACTTTTGATTCATCTTAATAATAATGTTGATGGTTCCGTTCAAAAAAAAATTATTCAGGAATAATGGTATGTTTGTTATGGAAAGAGTGTCTCATCGACAGATTTGAATTACTTCCGACACAATACTAAGAGTAAAGAAAGCATAAAATTCTGTTGAAGTTTTTAAAAACATTAAGCTTTTGAATGAAATGATAATTCTACACAGCCAAACAATATTGTTAGGGCACTCGTAGTAGATGTTCTATTAGGTGTCCTATATCTAAAATAGAAATAAAAAACAAAAAACTACTACAAATCGATCTACATCGATGCTTATACAAAAATATTTAAATTTCAAATGAATAAATGTTGTTTGCATATTTGGGACGGCAAGTCGTTCTATATTTAGCCTAAAAATATTTAGCCCAAATGGATAGAAATGCTGCTGTGGAGTGTTTTGAATTGAGATGTTGTAAAATAGATATACGTATTTTTTAATATTATTTTAGGGATGTAATTTAGCACATCTAGTGCAAGTGCCCTTACAAGCTCAATAACAAAACTATAAAAAGTCTTTGATCATTCATTACACCTCTTATAGATAAATAAAACTCAAAAATAAATTACGTTTTTAATTTACTTGATAGTGGTATATTTTGAAACCTCAAATTATAAATTATTCCTACTCGATAAGCAGTGGCGAACATAAAATCTCGGGCAAAAAGGGAAAATAAATATTTTAAAGGGCAAATACATAGACTAAGGGGGCAAACAAAATATATACTACACATATTAGCATTTTTTTTCGGACTAAAAGAACGCAATTACCCCTTAATTGTATATAGGTCCGACACTGTTGATAAGTCATCATCAACGTACAAGTCACATGTCCAAAGTCCCAAATGCTTCAAACAATGTGGTAATGCCAGATAGGGGTGGGGATCCCCTCTGAGTGTCTAATTTTTGGACAATATAGGCCAACTCGTCCTTTTTGGCTTTGTTAAAAAACTAGGTATTGGATGAGAAAGGTCCACAGTACTCCATTCATGAGGCTTTTTTTTTTTGTTGTTGTTTGTTTACACAAGTACTAAATTAGGCATCAGAGGATCTAGATCTACCGAGGTTTATAGCAAAAATTATATATATATAAATATATATATATATATATATATATATATATATATATATATATATATATATATATATATATTAAAAATATGGAAGTGATTTTGATGAATATTGAGTGTGAGATTTCAGAAAGTGTAATTGTGTTGTATATTACGTAATCGGTGATACATCAGAGTATTTATAGGTACAAGTAGGATAACCTAAAATACGGTAAATAAAGTAAATTACACAAAATAATATTCAACTAATTATATTCTCGACACGCCCCCGCAATCCCGTGGGAAGAGGCTGAACACGGAGATTGGTCTTCATGGTGTGAAAGAGAGGAGACCCCAAAGGTTTCGTCAGAACATCCGCAAGTTGCTCCTTAGAGGTAATAAAGGAGATAATAAGGCGACGAGCTGCAACAAGTTCACTAATAGATATGTTTGGAAAATTATGTTATTGATGTATTCACAACTGAGTCTATTACACAGTATATATAATCTATCACTAGGGCTATTACAGTAAATACAAAGGAAAAATATCTATGACCTAATGATAATATTAACTAATAACAAATATACATGCTGAATCAAATATACACGCTAATACCACCCCTCAAGTAGGGCGAGGGAGGAGACCCAACTTGCTACGCTGATGAAGAAAGGCTAAGCGTGGAAGAGACTTGGTGAGACAATCAGCAAGTTGATCCTGAGCGCTAACATGAGCAACACGCAGAGCACCCCGTTGCACCTGGTCCCGAATAAAATGATAGTCAATGGCAACGTGCTTCACCCGAGAATGGAAAACCGGATTATGACAAAACTGCATGGTACCAAGATTGTCATAGTAGACAACAGGAGGCTGAGCTATGGGAAAACCAAGATCACGGAGGAGAAACGTAACCCATTGGAGCTCAGCTGTAGTAGCGGCCACAGAGCGATATTCAGCCTCAGTGGATGAACGAGCAACAGTGGACTGCTTCTTGGAGCTCCAAGAGATGGCATTTCTGCCAATATAAACAACATAAGCTCCTGTAGAAGCATAATCATCCTTACAGCCACCCCAGTCTGCATCAGAAAAGGCATGAAGAACTAGTGGGGAGTCACGATATAGCTGTAAACCGAGGTCCACTGTCCCAACGAAGTAACGAAGCATGCGTTTGGCATGATTCCAGTGAAGATCAGTGGGAGCGTGCATGAACTGAGACAGTTTGTTGACTGCAAAGGCAAGATCCGGTCTAGTAAATAAGAGATACTGAAGGCTGCCAATGACCATACGATACTAAGAAGCATCATCAAGAGGAGAGCCAGACGTGGCCATGAGACTAGAGAGATCAGCTGGTAAGGGTGTAGCAACAGAGTTAGCTTGATCCATATGTAGGCGAGCAAGAAGCTCAGTGGCATACCGTCGCTGAGATAAAAGACAACTGTGCTTATTGTAAATAATCTCAACACCCAGAAAGTACGAGAGAACACCAAGATCCTTGAGTGCAACTGGTAAAGCAATTTTTGCGTTCTCTCAAAGAAGGGGAAGGAGGAGGTGGGGGCGGTGGAGGTGGTGAAGGAGGAGGTGAAGGCAGTGGAGGTGGGGACGGCGGTGAAGGAGGAGGTGAAGGCGGTGGAGGTGGGGGAGGAGGTGAAGGAGGAGGTGGAGGCGGTAGAAGAGGTGGTGGGGTGAGCGGTTGGTGAAGAGGTGGGTTAAGGGGAAGCCAGTCAGATAGAGATGACAGAGAGTCAGAGGAGTTCGAGGTGGACTGGGAAGAGAATGGAAAAATAGACTCCACAAAGTTAACATGACGAGAGACATAGAGGCGAGATGTAACATTGTCATAGCAATAGTACGCATGTTGGTTAAGAACATAACCCAAAAACACACAAGGTTGGGAGCGGGGTTGAAGTTTATGAGAAGTGTAGGGACGGAGCCAGGGATAACACAGACATCCAAAAACACGAAGTTTGTGGTAATTTGGCGGTTTGTGAAAGATGGATTCATAAGGGGAGGTCATATTGAGAGTGGGAGTGGGCATACGATTGATGAGGTAAACAGCAGTGGCAAACGCATAGGGCCAGAAGGAGGTGGGAACGGACGCATGAGAGAGTAAGGCAAGACCAGTTTCGACAATGTGGAGATTGCGACGTTCAGAAATGCCATTATGTTCAGGGGTATGAGGAGGAGTAGTGAAAAAGGAAATGCCATTTACCGAGAAATACTCACGAAGAGAAATAAATTCACCCCCATTATCAGAGTAGAGGACATTGATAGTGTGTTCAAAATATTTTTCCACTATGGCATGAAAGCGAATAAACGTAGGATGAACCTCAGATTTACGTTTCAACGGGTAAAACCAAATATAACGCGTGAAATGATCAACAAATATAACAAAATATTTATAACCATCAATAGAAGAAACTGGGGATGTCCAAACATCACTAAAAATGATCTCAAGGGGACGGGAGGAATTTAAAGTTGAAATGCCAAAATGATGTTTGTGGCTTTTATTCTGCAGACACGCATTACAATGCGAAAAAGTAGAACTAGAGGACTGTAAATTATAATTGCGCAAAATGCTAGATAAAATTGGACGAGCTGGATGACCCAAGCGATGGTGCCAATCTTGAAAGGAGGCTTTATTTGAGGCAAATGCAACGATAGGCGGATTGGGCCACTCGTACAGACCATTCTTAACTGGACCACGGAGGATAGGCTGGTTCGTCCGAATTTCCTTCACAACAAATTCAGAGGGTAAGAACTCAATAGAAAGATTATGGGATTTGCAAAGTTGAGATATGGATATTAAATAACGAGACATGCTGGGAACACAGAGGACATGTTTGAGAGATAAGGATTTTTCGGGGGAAATAGGAATAGACGAGCTACCAGTATGAGTAATAGATAAGGCCTTACCATCACCAACCAACATGTCATCAGTGCCAGTGTAAGGAGCATGCAGAGACAAATTCTGAAGATCCCGAGTCACATGGTGAGAAGCCCCACTATCAAGAAGCCAATTTGGTGCATTCGAATCGAGCTAAGCCGAGTCAGGATTGGGAACTGCAATGTGAGCCTGAGGCCGAGGGCCTTGAGGGCGTATTTGACTAAAAATCTGACGAACCGGTGCCCCATACTGAGGACAATCTCGAGCAACATGACCCTGTATATAACACATTTGACACTTGCCCAAAAAAAGGCGCCTAGTACGATTCGAAGCAGACTGATTCGGATTTTGATTATACAGCCTTTGATCACGATAATTACTAAAATTAGGGTTACCATAATTACCATGGTTGGGAGAAGAATTGTTACCATAATTGGGCTGCTGCTGGGGACGAAAAAACTGCTGCGGCTGCTGCTGGTTGCGCTGCTGCGGCTTGAAGGCGGCGTGGGCTGTAGCCGGCGCAAATGAGGGAGTTACAGCCAGAGTAGACGGCTGAAAGTGTAAGAGTTTCTCATGAAGCTCTTCAAAGGAAATCATGGTGTCTCGGACTTGAATTGCACGAGCCAATTCAGCATATTCAGGGCCAATATTGTCGAGAACAATATCCAGAAAATCTTCGGCATCCATGAGAGACCTGAGAAGAGCAAGTTCGTCAGCCTTGTGCTTGAGGGTGTACAGATATTCATGGATGGATTGGGAGCCACGAGTGTAATCCTTCATACTTTGACGAATTTGTTTGAGCCGAGCACGAGACGGAGTGGCATAAACATCGGAGAGTGTCTTCCATGCTTGGGCCGAGGTGTGTTTTCCGTAGAGGAGGGTGGCCACGGCTGGGGTGAGGGACGCAATGATGAGATTTCGGATGAGATTGTCCTGACGAAGCCAATGCTGATGAGCAGGGTTCGGTGTGGTTTTGTTGTCGACGATGATGGTGGCCGGCGGGGCTGGTGTCGAACCATTGACATAGCCGATGAGGCCATTACCGATGAGGAGAGATTCTATTTGCATATGCCAAACGTAGTAGTTCGTAGCATCAAGTTTAATGGTGGCTTGATTGGCGGAGTTGAAAGTGATAAGCTTTTCTTCTGCCATGGATTCCGGCAAGGTTGGCCGAGTTATGCTGAGAAAGAGAAAAAAAAGGGAAGAAGCCGAGTTTGGAGTGGCGGCTGGGAGAAAAAAAAAAAGGTTTAGGGATCAAAAAGCTCTGATACCATAATAGATATGTTTGGAAAATTATGTTATTGATGTATTCACAACCGAGTCTATTACACAGTATATATAATCTATCACTAGGGCTATTACAGTAAATACAATGGAAAAATATCTATGACCTAATGATAATATTAACTAATAACAAATATACATGCTGAATCAAATATACACGCTAATATTCACGAACGTGATGAAAGTCGATCTCGATGTGCTTGGTGCGGGCATGAAACACCGGATTATGAGCAAGGTAGGTGACACCGATGTTGTCACACCAAAGAGTCGGCGTAGTAGATAGGGGAACCTCCATTTCGGTCAATAAACTGCAGAGCCATTGAATCTCAGCAGCGGTGTTCGAAAAGGTTTTATATTCCGCCTCAGTACTACTTTTAGAAACAGTCAAGTGTTGTTTAGTACGCCAGCTGATAGGATTCAAACCCAGAAAGATACAGTAGGCACCAACTGAGTGACAGTTATCGGAGTCAGCCGCCCGGTCAGAGTCAGAATAAGCCTGTATAGCAACCGGAGACGTGCGGGAGAAGAACAATCCCTCAGAAATCGTGTGTTTAAGATACCGCAAGATACGATTGACCGCAGTCCAATGTGCATCAGTGGGAGCGTGCATGTACTTACTAACCTTTTGAACAGCAAAGGCGATGTCGGGGCGGGTGAAGCCGAGATACTGGAGACCCCCAACAATAGTACGGTAGAGCACAGGATCAGTGCAGGGAGGACCGTCATCCCAAACTAACCGAGTGGAGGCACTCATAGGTGATTGACAAGGCTTAGCCTTATCCCTGGATGCACGCTGAAATAGCTGTAATATATACTTACGCTGAGTGAGGAAAAGACCCTCTTCGGTGGGAAGAACTTCAATGCCAAGAAAGTAGGACAAGGCACCAAGATCTTTCACCGGAAACTGCGTAGCTAGAAACTGGATAACCTGCTCAATAAGGGAGGGAGAGGAGCCAGTAACAATAATATCATCAACATAAATAAGTATGTAAATCCGAGCACCATCACGGGAGTAAATATACAGGGAGGGATCGGCCTTGGAGCCAGTAAAACCAAACTGAGTGAGAGCCTTGGTAAAATGGGCGAACCAAGCTCGGGGAGACTGTCGAAGACCATAGAGACTACGCTTTAAGCGGCAGACATAGTCTGGAAAGTCAGGATGAACAAAACCCTATGGTTGTTGCATGTAAACAGGCTCAGAAAGGTGACCATGTAAGAAGGCCTTCTGTATGTCAACCTGTCGAAGCAACCAACCCTGCGAAACGGTAAGAGACAAAAGGAGACGTATCGTGACCGGCTTAACAACCGGACTAAAAGTCTCATGATAATCAACACCCTCGGTCTGGTGAAACCCCTTAGCGACCAAACGAGCCTTATGACGCTCAAGACGACCCTCCGCAAGATGTTTGGTACGGTACACCCACTTATTTCCAACAATGTTCATATGGGACTGGCGAGGCACAAGGTCCCACGTTTGATTTTTCAACAACGCATCAATCTCATCCCGCATCGCATGACGCCAGATTTGGTGTTTAGAGGCATCATTATAGGAGGAAGGCTCCGTAGTGGAAGTGGTGGCGATAAGGGCTCGAGAGATAGGATAGCGAATATAATCAGGCATGTGTTTTGGTTTTAACTTGTTGGTTTGGGTGCGGGTGACCATACGAAATGGATTCGGAGCTGGAGGAGACAGGGCCACAGAGAGACCAGGAGAGGGAGGCTCGGGTAGAGTATGAGGCGAGGAGTGAGGAGGTGAGCCGGGTGGTGGATCGGGTTGTGGGGTAGATGGTTGGGCAGCCGGAGTTGGGGAAGTGTGAGAGAAGGTAGGCAGAGACACCGTGGTTAAATCAGGGGTGATAGAATCAGAGGTGATAGGAGTAGTGGAGGGAGTATAAGGAAAAAGAGATTCATCGAAGACCACGTGACGATCGATATACATGCGGCCAGTGGCGAGATCAAGGCATTTATAGCCATGATGGGAGGGAGAGTAACCTAAGAAAATACACGTAGCGGAGCGGTAGTCAGTTTTGTGGTGATTATACGAACGCAGGTAAGGCCAACAAGCACAGCCAAAGACACGAAGAAATGAATAGTCAGGTGGATGGTGATAGACCATTTCGTAAGGGGATTTGTAGTTAAGAGGTCTAGCAGGAAGGCGATTGATAAGGTAGGTAGCGGTGACGAAGGCGTCTTCCCAGTAGGGGAGGGGAAGATTGGACTGGGCTAGTAAGGAAAGACCAACCTCGACAATTTGGCGATGACGGCGTTCAATAGCTCCAACTTGTTCATGGGTATGGGGACACGAGCGTCTATGTTGGATGCCTAAAGTAGTAAGGGTGTGAGAGAGGCGACGATATTCACCTCCCCAATCGGATTGTAGGGCTTTAAGTTTGGTTGAAAATTGACGTTCAATTAAGTTTAAGAAGGCAGGAAATATCGTTTCAACGTCAGATTTGAATTTAAGCGGAAAAAGCCACAAATATTTGGTAAAGTCATCGAGAAAGCTAACATAATAACGAGAACCAGAAGTAGAAGCCTCAGTACAAGGACCCCAAACATCACTAGAAATTAAATCCAAATGTGCACTAGAAGTGAAATCTGAAATATATAAAGTTTGACGGTGGATCTTGGCCAATTGACACGGGGCACAAACACTAGTAGGTGCCTTATTGGAAACAGTAAAAGGAAGACGCTTAAAGACTTGTTAGAGCACTGGGAAGGAGCAATGCCCAAGACGCTGATGCCAGGTTGTGGAGGAGCTGAGAGTGGTGGAGAGAGCTTGGACAGGAGATCGGCTGGGCTGAGGAGCAAAGTGATAGAGTCCATCTCTGACGACGCCTCTAAGAAGAATGTTGTCCGAGTAGTCCTTCACAACAAAAAAGGAGTCATGAAACTCGAATAAGACAGAGTTATCAGAGGCAAATTTTTGAATGGAAAGGAGATTTTTTGTGAGGGACGGGGATACAAGAATATGTGATAAAAAGTAAGTACGGGAGGGGGAGGAAAAAGACGAAGAACCAGAGTGAGAAATGTGTAAACCTGAACCATCGCCTATGTGGATTTGATCAGTGCCGCCATACGGTTCGGAATTGAGATTGAGATTGCGTAAATCATTCGTGAGATGATGCGAAGCCCCAGTATCAGGAATCCAGTCAGTCGGTGTAGTGGGGTATGATTGTGGATACGTCTGCGGGTAGGGATACGTAGCGTAGGCCTGTGGTGGTCGTGGAGCGGGGGGCCGTGGGTTGGAACCCCGAGATTCCTGATATCTACAATAACAAACCTGAGCTGTGTAACCTATTTTAGCACATATCTGACATTTAGGCAATGACTCATCCGAGGTAGAGGGTGCGGGTTGCGGAGGACGTGGCTGTCCACCACCACGACCACCACGCCCCCGGCCTCGATTAGTTTCATTGCCATTATCTCGACCACGGTTAGAATTACCATAATTCCCAGAATTATTAAAAGCAGCAGGTGCACCATAATTATTATTACCATAATTATTATTATTAAAAGTGGGAGCATTCGGACGGGTATAAGAGCCTGCAAAATTGGCTGCGACATTACCTGCCGGCGGCGAAGGAACAACAATAGGGTGATGGTGGAGTTGACGAGCTTCGACTGTAACAAGGTGAGAGTAGACTTCATCCAGGGAGAGAGCGGGCTGAACCGAGAGCATCGTAACAAGAGTATCGAACTCCGGCCCGAGACCTGACAGAAGGTAAGCAATCTGATCCTCTTCCGACAGCGGGTGGCCGGCAAGGGAGAGTTGGTCGGCGATCTGCTTGATTTTTAAAAAGTATTCAGAGGCTTTGCTTTCTCCTTTATGAGTCGATGCCAGAGCGGAGCGAAGCTGAACCATCTTTGAACGACTCTGGGATGCGAAAGACGTTTGAAGCGCCGTCCAAATTTCCGATGAGGTCGATGCGGTGTAGACTTGCATCAAGACATCATCCGTGAGAGAAGACGTAATCGTAGAGAGGATAAGGTTATCGTTTCGTGTCCACGTTGTGAAGTTGGGATTCACTGAGGTGGTGGCGGCTGCTCCTTCTCCGGTGGTTATAGTGGCTGGCGGCGGTGGGAGACTGCCATCAACATAGCCAAAAACACCCTGTCCTCGCAGGTAAGGTAAAATTTGTGCTCGCCAGAGATTATAATTCAGGCGTGTGAGTCTTGTAATTTGTATAGCGGAGGAGGAGTGAAGGATGGGTAGGTGGTGGTGGTGGCTGCGGCATTGGTGTTGATGGCAGAGTTGTCTTCCCCGTCAGACATGGTGGTAAAATTTGTGCTCGCCAGAGATTATAATTCAGGCGTGTGAGTCGTGTAATTCGTATAGCGGAGGAGGGAGTGAAGGATGGGTAGGTGGTGATGGTGGCTGCAGCATTGGTGTTGATGGCAGAGTTGTCTTCCCCGTCAGACATGGCGGTAAAATTTGTGCTCGCCAGAGATTATAATTCAGGCGTGTGAGTCGTGTAATTCGTATAGCGGAGGAGGGAGTGAAGGATGGGTAGGTGTTTAGGGTGATTTTACATGATTTATAACGTTATATTTTATAACGATTTCCTCCATATTCGTATAATTTGCATAGAAATTAAGGGTTTAATAGAATTATTGAGCAAATGAGTTTTAAAAGTGGTTAAGTGCAAATTTGTGTTAATTATGTGATTTTATTGGATAAATATCTTTAGATATGAGATGTTACATTTTGCACGATGTTATCATGAATGTAGGTACGCTTGCATGTTAAATTAGGAGCTTAAACGAAGATCGGATGAAGATTAAGAAGAAAGCTCGATTCGAATAAAGAAAGCTCGATTCGATTCGGCCCAAACTTGGTGATCAAGGCTTTCAAAATATGCCACGTAACATTATATTTTGAGGCCTAAAAGATGGATTTTGAGGAAAAGAAGAAGATGCCACGAGTTTACGAGATCAACGGATCAATATTTTCCAACGCACTTCTACCGTAACCTGTTTTTCGATGGAAATTTGACCCGACTTAGAGGCATTTTCAGGGGAAGAGTTCTTCATGAAAGTTGTAGATCTTCAAATGAGTTTTCCAACGCATTTTGAATCACATCAATCGGAGGTCTACAACTCAAGTTATGATTTTTTTACCGAACTGCTTGGAATTTCGGGACGACCCGGAGATATTTTTGGCTCAATTGATGCATGTGGGGTGTAATGATGAGTAGTAACATGCTTGTAACTAACTCTTGCATGACTCATCACCTTCACATGTTTAACTAATCATCACCTCTCACATGCATCTTGGCTAGCAAAAATATCTTGGATATTTTCTACAACTTCCTAGCATATTCCTTGCATGTTACTTGCATGTGGCATGTAATGATTTCTCCTAACAACCTTCACATGCTCCTACATGACTCACCACCTCCATGTGAAGACTAATTATGGCAAATATTCTCCAAGATCACCTTCACATGCTAACTCATCATTACCTCCATAACAAACTTCCAACCTCCCCCAAATACTACCTCCCTTTTAACTAACTTCTTACCTCCCCAAATGAATCTATCCTTATACAATCTCTCCTATATAAACTCTTCCATATCCATCCATCTTCGTTGCCCCTCCTTGGTCACTTTTGGCCAAGCTTTTACTTTTCCCGTCTTTTATGTAAATACTCTGTAGGCGTTACGCCGAGAATAAATTAGAATAGTAGTACCGTTGTAATGCTTTGAGCTACGGCCCTGATTCTGAAATCATAATCGAGGATGATTGGCTAAGTTCTCTAAGCTAGAACCACCTTTGTGAAGCCACCATCACCGGAATAAACAAAGATTTCGTTTTCATTTGTTCTAGTGAGTTTCTTGTTCTTCCTTCATGTTTGAATTGTTTATGTGCAATTTGTATGATCTATACTTATGTTGCATGCTAATCGAATTTAGATACGATAGTTGATAAATTCGTAGATTACCGTGAAGGAGAATGATAATATTCTTCCAACATACGTAAGTTGAGGGTGAATGTTATTAGATTAGGATTTGTATCCATATCTTTGATCCGTAAATGCTTTAGTTGTACCGAGAGTGGTGAACTAATTAAAAGGCGATGAACCGAAAGGGAAAATGCCTCTTTAGCAGATAATAATCCAAGAACTTACGAATGAATATGTGTCTTTCTTGTTATTTTCGGTGGGGTGGTGGATCATCGGTGCGTTCTAGTTGTTTTAAATTATAAATTTTTATTATCGTAGTTTTATTTATTTTCACGTTTGCTACCTTAGTTTGTTAATTGAAAATCCGAGATCATAATCATCAACTTTATAAAAGAAATCGAAGTCAAAAAAAAAAAAAAAACTCTTTTTCGTACAAGTCCCTGCGGATACGATCCGGTTTCACCACTATAGCTGCGAGCCTTCGCACTTGGGGCTGACATCGGTTTTATTTTATTACTTGTTATCTTTTGCTTTGCATAAAACCGCGAACAAGTTTTTGGCGCCGTTGCCGGGGACTTGGCACGGAAAATTTTCGTTTTCGGTTTTGTTCTCAACTAAGTTATCTGTTTTCGTTTTAAAAAATAAAAAAAATAAAAAAAATAAAAAAAAATAAAAAAAAATCTTTCGGTAATTACCGAGAGAGAGAAAAAAATATATTTTCTTTTCGTTCTGTTTCTGTTCTGTATTAGTTTTATAGTATTCTGTTTCTGTTACGCTGTTTAGACCTGTTTCGAGCCTGTTTTAGTATAGTTTTTTTTTTAATTCTAAAAAAAAATTAACGATAAATACCGAGTGGATTCGGTAATTACCGAAAAAAAAAAAGAGAAAAGAACCAAGGAACACTTTTCAATCAACGAGGTTGGGTGATGGATTCTCGGTGAATCCCACTCTGAGGAAGCATAAGGATAAAATCCCGAAACCTCGTGATTTCGGTGTTGGTGCCCAAACGTAGTTTATGCAAACTCGAACTCACGAGGGACCACTTTTGTATAATCCGGAGATAGAGCGAACCATCGCTCGACCAAACAGACGTTGGGCTCGGATCACTAGACCGATAGACGAGGGAACCACGGAAGAAAACAATCCTGAAGGATTCGTTGAGGGAGAAGCTCAAGGAGGAGCCCAGGTTGAGGAAATGGCAGATCAACGGACATTGCGACTTTGCCATGCCATCTATTGTGAAAGTTAATCCTGCGGTCGTGATTCCTGAAATCACGGCTGATAATTTCGAACTCAAAACTTCTTTAATCAATCCGGTGAGAGGTTCCACATTCCATGGATTTTCCACGAGGACCCGCACGATCACATTCACTCATTTCTAGAATCGTGCGGGACTATTTTAATCAAAGGGGTCACCGAGGACGCCCGTAAAATGAAACTCTTTCCTTTCTCGCCGAAGGGAGAAGCAAAAGAATGGTATAAATCCTTACCGCCGAATCCATTACTTCGTGGGAGGAGTTGGAGAAAGAATTCCCGAGCCGTACTTTCCACCTCGCAAAGACGGCTCATCTTCTCGAATCGATATTCACTTTTGTGCAATCCGAGAAGGAATCATTTTACGATGCATGGAAACGATTTAAGACTCTCTTGAGAAAGTGCCCCCACCATGGGCGGACAAACAAAGATTGATCAACACTTTCTACAAGTGGTTTGACCGAATTGACTAAGGGAATGGTGAATAGTTCGCTTTGGAGGTGCATTTCGAGAAAGACACCCGATGAGGGATGGATGTTGTTTGAAGATATTGCAAAGTATAATTATGCCCCTACCTAAGCAAAAGGTGCGTCCAATCGAAAAGCTCGACTCGGGGAAGTATGAGGTAGATGAGACCACGTCTCTAAAAGCTCGCTTGGCCGCACTACGTAAGCAAGTGACGGCAATGAATGTTCAAAGTCTTGTGTGTGACAATTGCCATGGCCAAGGCCATCGTAGTAATCAATGCCGCCTTGACCCGATCTCACAGTCAAAGTCGTTCAAAACAATGTCGTTTGCCAAAATTGCGATACCGTTGGTCACGCATTCCATCGTTGTCATCTATTGTTGCATTCGTAAGAAGTGAATACATTCACTTCTCAAAATTATCGACCTTCGGGTCGAATCAAAACACTCAAGGATTCAATTATAACCGGAACCACCCCGGTTTCCGATGGAGTGACCCTTCCTGGGCAGCAAACCCCCATCATTTTCAGGCCCCTAGGCCTAATCAAAGCAATTTTCAATCCAACTATCGACCAAAGCATGGAACACCAATCCACCGCAAAGTCAAAATCAATCATTTCGCATCTTAGAACAAAAGTTGAGCGAGCAAATCACGGCCAACACTCAATTGGCAAATGCTTTAAGTACTCGACCAAGACAAAGTGAGAAATTTGGAGGTGCAAATAGGACAAATTTCGGGGCAAAGAAGCAAGTCGACCTCAAGGTCACCGCCGAGTTTTACGAGAAGAACCCCCGAGGGGTTAATCTGGTCCAAAATGACCAGAATTCTTGCACCGATCTCGCTGCACCATGGAACTATGGTCAAGATGAGCTGAATGCTATAAATTTGAGGAGTGGGAAAGTGGTTGGCGAAATCGTGCCAACCAGGGAAACGAGTAGCCCCTCCCGTGAGCGAGAGACGCAGGGAGGGAAGATCTTTGTTCTCCTCGAAGGATGTTGGGACTACTATTGATCCAAGTGAAAGAGAAAATTCGAAGAAAAGGTGAAAGTTGAGAATTCTGATGATGAAGAGAATACTGCTGAGAAGAAGTCAGATTCTAAGTTAAGTTCTGGGAAGCATGTGAGGTGGAAGGATAGGGAAGACAAAGCTATCAATGATAAGACGGCAAAGAAGCACTTTACTGAGGAAGACTTTGCTGATCTCCCTTACCCACCTAGCAAAAACAAGTTGTCATTAACAGTCGATAAAGAGTATAAGAAGATAATCGACTTGCTCAAGAATACTGAGGCAAACATTCCATTAGTTGATCTTTTGGTAGGAATGCCAAAGTATACAAAGTTTATAAAGGACGCAAGAAGTTCAAAAAAGAAGCTCCAAGAGCTCGAGCACATAGTATTGAATGGAGAATGCTCAAGAATCAGCCGTACTAAACTTCCCGTGAAGTGCCCCGACCCCGGTAGATTTACGATTTCGTGTACTATTGGGAACAGGGACTTCCACAATGTTTTGTGTGATTCGGGAGCATCAATCAATCTGATGTCTACGTCAATCTTCCAATCTCTTGGATTGGATCAATCTATTACGCTTAAACCTATTTCTCTTCAACTTGCGTATAGAAGTGTGAAATATGCAAGGGGAATTGTAGAAGATGTGTTGGTCAAGGTTAAAAACTTCATATACCCACCGATTGGGTAATCATGGATATGACCAATGATGAGAAAACCCCTTGATCCTTGGAAGACCTTTTCTTGCAACCGCCCGTGCCTTACTAGATTCTTACAAGTGGCGAAGTAACCCTACATTTGGAGGATGAGAGCATAAAGTTCAATGTGGGCAATGCAAAGTGAAGCACCCGTCCGACACTTGTTTAGCTA
The DNA here is from genome assembly GCA_036785695.1 of Gentiana straminea. Lineage (NCBI taxonomy): Eukaryota > Viridiplantae > Streptophyta > Magnoliopsida > Gentianales > Gentianaceae > Gentiana > Gentiana straminea. Next base: position 999,086 of record JAVUPR010000413.1, on the reverse strand, counting down.
TTGAGGACGATTTCACCGACGAGTATGATAAACAAGTGTTCATGGGTAGTTGGGATGAGGAAGAATTCAATAAACTATCCGCAACTTCGACTAATGAGGAGTGGATAAAATTTTTAGAAGAGATTGACAAGGAAAGTTCTGATTACCACGAGGTGGTAGGAAAGAAGATGAGGGAGAGGCATGGTGATATGCCCGGATTTGCAAAAGGAGATGAGGCCCCTATCTGCTGGGAGGCCATGATGCTTCAGAGCCCTTATAATAAGCTTGGAGATCTAGAGCTTAAGGGCGATAAATTAAGACCAAGTGTGGAGGAGCCACCGTCAGACTTAGTGTTGAAACCCTTGCCTCAACACTTGAAATACATTTTTCTGAGGGACGGTGATAAGCTCCCTTTGATCATTTCGTCTAAGTTAGAACCGAAGGAGGAAGAAAAGCTTATTAAAGTGCTGCAAGATAATATCCTCGCCTTTGGTTGGCAAGTGGGAGATATTAAGGGGATAAGCCCTGATATCTGTATGCACAAGATCAGGACTGTTGAGGGATCGAAGAAGGTGCGACACCTCGCAGAAGGCTAAACCCTCACATGCATGAAATCGTTAAGAAGGAAATCATCAAATTGCTTGACATGGGTATCATCTACCCAATAGCCGATAGTGAATGGGTGAGCCCCACTCGGGTGGTGCCAAAGAAAGGAGGGATTACTATTGAAAAGAATGAAAAGGGGGAAGAGATTGCCTTACGACAAGTCACCGGTTATAGAGTTTGCATCGACTACGTAAGACTAAATGAGGTAACTCTAAAAGACCACTTTCCCTTGCCATTCATTGACCAGCTCCTTGAGAGGCTTAGTGGCAAGCAATTTTATTGTTTTTTGGATGGCTATTCTCGGATACTTTCGGATAGCTATCGACCCCACCGATCAAGAAAAGACTACCTTCACCTGTCCCTCCGGTACCTTCGCTTACCGAAGGATGCCATTTGGTCTCTCATGTAACGCACCGCCTACATTTCAAAGATGTATGTCGGCTATCTTCAATGGTTTAGTGGAGAAGGTGATGGAAATTTTTATGGATGACTTCTCTCGTATTCGGGGACAAGCTTTCGACCACTTGTTTACACAATCTTGATAAAGTTCGTCCCGGTGCATGAGAAGGACTTAGTCTTAAATTGGGAGAAGTGCCACCTAATGGTGGAAGAAGGAATTGTTCTTGGACACAAGGTGTCCAAGGAAGGTATAGAGGTTGACAAAGCGAAGGTAAAAGCTATTGAAAAAATGACATACCCTAAAAATGTAAGAAAAGTAAGAGGATTTTTGGGTCATGTTGGCTTCTATCGGCGGTTCATCAAAGACTTTTCTAAGATAGCCAAGCCTTTGTCAACTCTCTTAAGAGAGGATGTGAAATTTGTTTTTACCTATGAGTGTGAAAAAGCGTTTAAAGAATTAAAGGACGAGTTGGTTTCCTCGCCAATTCTTATAGCACCCGACTGGAAAGCTCCCTTCGAGCTTATGTGTGATGCTTCTAATTATGCGCAATGGAGCGGTGCTAGGTCGAGAGAGTGGACGGCGTGTTCCAACCTATCTACTACGCTAGTCACACTTTAAACCCAAAGACAAGTAAATTATGCAACAACCGAGAAGGAGTTGTTGGCGTAGTTTTTGCCATGGATAAATTTAGAAGCTATTTGCTTGGGTCGGAAGTTACGATGCCGGGACGTACCATTCGCATTGAAGTATCCGTTGAGCAAGGCCGATGCCAAGCCTCGTTTGATGAGATGGATCTTGATTTTACAAGAGTTTGATGTTCATATCCGGGACAAGAAGGGTAGCAAGAATGTGGTAGCCGATCACATGTCTCGGGCCGACCGATGATCATCAAATAGAGTCGGATGAGATTGGAATTGATTTTCCAACCGAGCAACTCATGACTATTGATGTGTGCGAGGTTACTCCCCGGCCGTACCGGAAAAGGTTCTCCTTGGTTTGCACCTTTTGCAAACTTCTTGAGCGGCGTATATCCGGACCCCGACTCGACATATCGAAAAGAAGAAATTCTTTTCGGATTTGAACTATTATGTGTGGGACGACCCTATTCTCTTCAAGCGTTGTAAGGATGGATTACTCCGTAGGTGTGTCCCTGAGTTCGAGCAGAGGGACATTATAGAGCAATGCCATGACGGACCTGTGGGAGGTCATTATGGAGCCGGGAAGACCGCGCGAAGATTTTTCAGTCCGGTTTCTACTGGCCGACAATTTTTAAGGATACAGAGAGTTTTGTAAAAGGGTGTGACCGGTGCCAGCGCACCGGTAAACTTTCTCGGCGAATGGACATGCCTCTCCACCCCATTCAACAATGTGAGGTTTTTGACGTATGGGGTATTGACTTCATGGGACCGTTTCCATCCTCGTATGGGAACAAGTACATTCTGGTCTGCGTCGACTACGTGTCAAAATGGGTAGAGGCAATAGCAACACCGCGGAACGACCACAAGGTGGTCAAGAGCTTCCTGAGGAAAAACATTTTTACACGGTTTGTTTGTCCACGAGCTCTCATCAGTGACGAGGGAACTCACTTCGCAATACTCCATTAGAAAAGATTTTAGAACGATATGGGGTGAAACACAAAACTCGCTACCCCCTATCACCCTCGACGAGTGGACAAGTTGAAGTAAGTAACCGAAGCCCGAAAAGCATTCTTGAGAAGACGGTGAATTCTCATAGGACGGACCGGAGCCGAAACCGGATGATGTACTCGGGCCTACAGACGCCTTTCAAAACTCCTATTGGCACGTCTCCGTTTCGGATGGTTTATGGTAAGGCCCGCCACCCGCCAATCGAGCTTGAGCACGAGCATTCTCGGGCTATTAAATTCTTAAACTTCGACGCCGCTATGCAGAGAAAAGCGATTGTTGCGGTTGCGGGAGCTTGATGAGTTCGGACCCGTGCCTACGAGAGCTCAAGAATCGCAAGTAAGGAAAGGACTAAACTTCTTCACGACAAGAAAATCAAGCATAGAGAATTCAAAGAGGGCGAATGGGTTTTACTATATAATACCAGGTTACATCTCGTTTCCGGTAAGCTACGCACCCGTTGGTCCGGCCCCTTTGAAATTTCTCGGTTTTCCCTAGTGGAGCCGTCGAATTGAAAAATAAGCAGGAGAGTTGTTCGTAGTGAATGGTCATCGGTTGAAACACTATATTGGTCAACAAAAGGAACGACCAAAGGTTTTCCATCTAAACGACGTCCCTAGTCAAGACAGCTCCGATCTTTTGGAACCCGATGATTTACGTCTCGTGAATTCTTTGATGATATTGTGATTACTGATGATACACCTCAGCTTGTGGAACTGAAATCTAAAAAGAAGAAGAGAAGAATCATAGGAACTAAGTGGATACAGAAGTTTACTGATATGGCCAATACATTGGCGAGACTTTGTTTTTGTGGGATCCATACTATTGACCCCAAGGAAATCAAGAATGATTCCGGAAAGAGGCCTCACTGGCCTGACCCGGGTTGAAAATTTTTGGGTTGTCGAGCAAACGACATTAACCAAAAGCGCTACCGGGAGGCAACCCGTAAAAATAAAAAAATATAAAAAAAAAAAAACAAAAAGTCTACATTTTGCATTATACTTTACTCATACTTTGGATAATGGTTTTCTAATACTTCGGATTGATTTTCATTTTGTTTCACCAAGTCTCAGGATGAATGTTTGAATGTCATTTAAAGGGAACGATTAGGAGGTTATCCGAAAATCCCGAGGGAGTACAAAGAAAAAATTCAAATGCATCATTTCTTAGATTTAGGTTTTAGAACAATTTGAAATAACCCTTGAGGATCTGGGTATAAAAGACTCATAGTTAATACTTTGTCACATATTTCATATCATGACCTAGTCTGTTTTAAATTTTCAAATAATGTGTGACATGTATTAATTCAACTACTATGCAACTAAGGGAATAGGACATTCAAAGCTGACCCGAGTTGAAATTTTATTGTCTAGTCGAGCTCCTGACTATAATTAAGCCCTACTAGGACGGTAACCTAGATATCTTTTCCTTTTTGTCTGTAGTTTATTTCTGTCTTTATTCCATGATGTTGCCTTGTCTATCATCTTTTGTGCCCCTATCCCCGAGGTACGTCTTGTTTTCCCATGATGTGCGGATATTTGCGATAGCAATTGTGAGTTTCAGATGATGCCAGTTTTCCGGTGGATGGTCCACAGTCTACTGCTTTCATCGAGCATTTCTGGAGCTGATTCTAGGCCACTTCCGGAATTGCCACTTTCGAACCACAATTAGCTAAGTGTTCTTTTTCTTTTTACATTCTGCACAACCTGAGGACATGTTGTGATTTAAGTGTGGGGGAGGGATCGGTTTATGTGTATCTACCATTTGCTTAAATTATTTTGATTCTATGCTAAATGGGCTAAATTTTAAAATTTTTGTTTAGTCCCGAGTAAACAATGCATATCTTTGTTCGGTTTTTATAGTCATTAATGCTATATTCCGTATGTTCGATAAGTTAGTTGTTTCACCCAATATATTTTTCACGAGCCATAGTGAATGATGAGCTAAATTATAAAGCTATACCCCTTTTTGATTAGTGATTTTTGATTATCTTATAAGTCATGTGCTTAGTGCTAACGTACGTATCGTGAGAATTATGATAGTTTGTGTTTATAGCCAGAGTATGATATATTGTGAATATCTGAACGTTTGAATGTGATAAGTGAAACATAACTAATGTTCTTGCACAATAATTAACAAATAAATCATTGCTTGAGGTGTTATGCTCGTAGGTTTGAATTGCTTTTAGCATGTTAACCACCGCCCGCCGTAAATCTCGAAAAAAGTAATCAATTGTGTGTGTCGAAAGTCGGTCGATGATTTGAGTGCGGTAGGGCATTATCTCAAAATGTCCTATACCACTATGATGACCAAAAGCTCACGACAAATCGAGAAAAAGCTGCCTTATGATTTGAGTAGATAGGGGATTATCTCGAAATGTCCTATTCTAGTATGACGGGCAAAAGCTCATTCTGATGTGTGTTGAAAAAAAAAAAAAAAAAAAAAAGTGAAATAAAAATCGAAAAAATTTATTATTATGAATAAGTTAAGGACTTAGTTATCGTATACCTTATCCGCAGTATAATGTGATAGATATGTTGTAGGGATTATCCTCTCGAGTATATCGAAAGGCCCTGATATATTCTATCATTCTTTTCAGATATGTCACGTTTTGTAGGTACACTTATAAGTATCATTTGTTACTAATTTGAAGGGGGTATTTGCTAGTTGCTTGGAAATTTCGAGTTTGGACTTAGTGGAAGTTTTCTATGGCTATGCACACACATCAGGGTGAACCTCTGATTTATTGAATATATGTTGTATTTGCTGAGGTGTCTATCTTTTCCGAGCCTTGATTCTTGTTTTGTTTTGCTCGGGACGAGCAAAAGCTAAGTGTGGGGGAGTTGTTTAGGGTGATTTTACATGATTTATAACGTTATATTTTATAACGATTTCCTCCATATTCGTATAATTTGCATAGAAATTAAGGGTTTAATAGAATTATTGAGCAAATGAGTTTTAAAAGTGGTTAAGTGCAAATTTGTGTTAATTATGTGATTTTATTGGATAAATATCTTTAGATATGAGATGTTACATTTTGCACGATGTTATCATGAATGTAGGTACGCTTGCATGTTAAATTAGGAGCTTAAACGAAGATCGGATGAAGATTAAGAAGAAAGCTCGATTCGAATAAAGAAAGCTCGATTCGATTCGGCCCAAACTTGGTGATCAAGGCTTTCAAAATATGCCACGTAACATTATATTTTGAGGCCTAAAAGATGGATTTTGAGGAAAAGAAGAAGATGCCACGAGTTTACGAGATCAACGGATCAATATTTTCCAACGCACTTCTACCGTAACCTGTTTTTCGATGGAAATTTGACCCGACTTAGAGGCATTTTCAGGGGAAGAGTTCTTCATGAAAGTTGTAGATCTTCAAATGAGCTTTCCAACGCATTTTGAATCACATCAATCGGAGGTCTACAACTCAAGTTATGATTTTTTTACCGAACTGCCGGAATTTCGGACGACCCGGAGATATTTTTGGCTCAATTGATGCATGTGGGGTGTAATGATGAGTAGTAACATGCTTGTAACTAACTCTTGCATGACTCATCACCTTCACATGTTTAACTAATCATCACCTCTCACATGCATCTTGGCTAGCAAAAATATCTTGGATATTTTCTACAACTTCCTAGCATATTCCTTGCATGTTACTTGCATGTGGCATGTAATGATTTCTCCTAACAACCTTCACATGCTCCTACATGACTCACCACCTCCATGTGAAGACTAATTATGGCAAATATTCTCCAAGATCACCTTCACATGCTAACTCATCATTACCTCCATAACAAACTTCCAACCTCCCCCAAATACTACCTCCCTTTTAACTAACTTCTTACCTCCCCAAATGAATCTATCCTTATACAATCTCTCCTATATAAACTCTTCCATATCCATCCATCTTCGTTGCCCCTCCTTGGTCACTTTTGGCCAAGCTTTTACTTTTCCCGTCTTTTATGTAAATACTCTGTAGGCGTTACGCCGAGAATAAATTAGAATAGTAGTACTGTTGTAATGCTGGAGCTACGGCCCTGATTCTGAAATCATAATCGAGGATGATTGGCTAAGGTCTCTAAGCTAGAACCACCTTTGTGAAGCCACCATCACCGGAATAAACAAAGATTTCGTTTTCATTTGTTCTAGTGAGTTTCTTGTTCTTCCTTCATGTTTGAATTGTTTATGTGCAATTTGTATGATCTATACTTATGTTGCATGCTAATCGAATTTAGATACGATAGTTGATAAATTCGTAGATTACCGTGAAGGAGAATGATAATATTCTTCCAACATACGTAAGTTGAGGGTGAATGTTATTAGATTAGGATTTGTATCCATATCTTTGATCCGTAAATGCTTTAGTTGTACCGAGAGTGGTGAACTAATTAAAAGGCGATGAACCGAAAGGGAAAATGCCTCTTTAGCAGATAATAATCCAAGAACTTACGAATGAATATGTGTCTTTCTTGTTATTTTCGGTGGGGTGGTGGATCATCGGTGCGTTCTAGTTGTTTTAAATTATAAATTTTTATTATCGTAGTTTTATTTATTTTCACGTTTGCTACCTTAGTTTGTTAATTGAAAATCCGAGATCATAATCATCAACTTTATAAAAGAAATCGAAGTCAAAAAAAAAAAAAAACTCTTTTTCGTACAAGTCCCTGCGGATACGATCCGGTTTCACCACTATAGCTGCGAGCCTTCGCACTTGGGGCTGACATCGGTTAAACCGCGAACAGTAGGTGGTGGTGGTGGCTGCAGCATTGGTGTTGATGGCAGAGTTGTCTTCCCCGTCAGACATGGCGGCTAGGTTTTTTTATTTTTATTTTTTTTTATCTCAGAGTGGCTCTGATACCATGTGAGATTTCAGAAAGTGTAATTGTGTTGTATATTACGTAATCGGTGATACATCAGAGTATTATAGGTACAAGTAGGATAACCTTAAATACGGTAAATAAAGTAAATTACACAAAATAATATTCAACTAATTATATTCTCGACATTGAGAATGTTCTTAAGGTGTTAAGAATGAGTTCATGGTTTATTAAAACCTAGAACTCGATAAACGTAGATGTACATATATATGCTAACCCTGAGTCTTAGGAAGACAATGAGAGTTGCGATATGTGTTTGTAATCACTTTAATTAGTGATGTGCATTGAGCTGAAAATGATCTCAGCAAGAAATCATTGTAGATTCTGTAACTAAGCTTTAACAAATGGTTGCCTCTGTGTCGCTACAGTAGCAATGCGTAGATCTAGGAGGTTCATCAATGAACTTTGTGTGGTTCTTCCACGTATCTATATGTTGGTATGATAGTGGATTCATTGCTTGTGCAGGACCATGGTCTCGTCAAGGATCCATGTATGTGTCAAGTCGTTGACATTTGATTAGATCATTTGGAGAAAAAGATAGACCGAGTCCATATAGATGTTGATTTGTTTGCATTTACGGCTGCAAGTATTGCTTGAGATTCTTTTGTTTTAACTTGGTCTTTTGTGTGCGAGAGATTGTCTTTAGGACAAGTGAAAATTTGTTAGTGTGGTGTCCTAAATCTAATCGGGTTGGACAGGATTCGACCAGGTCGGATTGTTATTACTATGCTTTTGTATTTGGACATATAATACATAGCACTTATTATTGTTATTATTAATTTCTTTATTCGATTAAAAAAACAATATTGTATAAAATAACGACCTTAGAATTAAACCATGATAGAAAAATTATAATGTTGATTATGATTGATGAAATCTCGATTCACAATAAATTATTTTATTCTTAAATATATCTAGTCGTATGTATTAATACATAGGAAATTATTAATATAGTTAAACTAACCCGTATCAGATGTCTTTCATCTTGTGAAGATAATGATAGATCTCACATATCAAATCGTGCAACACTTAGACTTGTATTTGGACGTGTATTGATGAATACGTACGATAGATGACATACTTACTCTATATGAGTATCATATATATGTGGCGGTTGTATAATTATTCTTAGACAGTGTTCGGCATAATATCGGGGGACATTTTTCGAGGTTTCCTCTCGACAAGACGATCATGTGGTAGTGATTAGACATGATACTGAAGCATACGTATGATTTATGACATTTGTCCATAATTCGCGTTTCCTAATGATAAAAATGATTATTCGAAATGGTCTTCTTATAAGGAATATTTTGTTCTCAAAAGTTTTTGCAAAGCGGAAGTGAGTTTTATTTCGAGAGAATATAATATTCAGATACAAAATATAGTTGTTGATGTTTTAACACTCAAGTAACGATTGTATGTATATTGCGTATGCGAAAGGATTATAATTACACGCTAACCGCTCTTCACGTGAAATGTTGTAGTCAGTAGTACTTTAATATTCTGACTATTAAGGGTCGTGACGCATTGCTAGATATCAATCACGATCGTTAATATGAAAGGGAATTTTGGGAAATACACTTCATATTTATAGCTACCATATTCGAAAGTCTGTCGAGTCACACACATAAGAAAGACCGTTCGGAGTTAAATTTTTATTATTGGATAATCAAATAAGAATTAATTATTGTGGTACTACAATGTCTTGTAGTGCAATGAATATTGATGTTATTATGCAAAAAAATATATATTGATGTTGTTATTTATTATGAATAAATAATATTAAATAAAAGTAAAATTTAAATTAAAGGATTTTTTTTTAATTAAAATCATAAGTTTTATTTTTTTAAAACTGTTTTCTTGTTCCTATTCTAAATAGAAGAAGCAAAAAAACCTCACATTGGCTGGAGAGAGGTGAGAGACGCCTGCTTCCCTAATAAAAGAGAATGAGGGCGTAACTTCTCAACACACCAATTTTACAACAGAGTTCTTTTTTTCTTTTTTTTTTTTTTTTTTTTGAGGGGCAATAGAGTTCTAATTCATTAGAGTATAGAGAAAACAAAGAAAATAATAGTGGATAGAGTAAACCTGAGAAAAGAAAAAAAAAATTGATTAAAAAAATTTAAGAAAATATGGATTTTTTTATTGAAAAGAGGGAAAAAAATTTTTTTTTTCTCAAACAACTTTTCTCGATGATGGAGTGAGAATAGAAATCTAAGAAAAGAATGCAAAAAAATTGAGAAGTTGATAATAGAAATGTTTCTTTTCTCGGGGTAACCAAACATGACACAGTTGAAAAATAATACAATTTTTTTCTTTTCTCAAGTCTTTTTTCTCAGTACCAAACATGTAGTATAAGTTTCATAGAGAGAGTGGGAAAAGAAAAGTCAACCTAACAGCCGAACTTTCTAGATAACAGTCCTTTAGAGAATTCCGGTGGTTGTTCATGTTTCCACGCTTGGACGACTTGGAGCTCGGATCAACAACCGAAGATAAAGCATCAATCCTTGTGATCATTTTGGTAATTGTCTTTGACTTCTTCAATATCTTGTTTTATTGTTTCTACGAAGTTAGTTTTCTGGTCAAAAGAATCAAATTTTGAAATTTGTTGCTCAATCCGGTTTGATTTTCTTACAATGTCTTGAGGTCAACAAAGGGATTAGGCATTGATCTCATATTCAAAGTTTTTCCTTGCTTTAGAACTTTGAATAAGGATAAGGATCTTTCATTAGACCAAGATAAGAATCTACTAAGTTCAGCCATGCATCCATTCAACCCTTAGACTTGTTTCACATTTCTAGGTGGGGTTGTCTCGTAGGGTCTACCTTGGCAAGGATGACTCGAATTTGCTCATCTAAGATCATGTATCTTTGGAACTCGATTGACTGACCATCAAAGGTACATTTTTTTGCGTTCAGCCTTATAATTGAAGTTTACATGACGATGAACACCTTTCGAAGTTTTTTGTTGTATAAGTCAACTATATTCTTTATAAACATGTCGTCAATGTATGCTTTCATGATATGCCCGACGTGCTTCTCAAATAAAGTGTTTAAAAGCTTTTGATAGATCATCCAATGTTCTTTAGACCAAAAGGCATGGTTGTTAAACAATATGAGGATGTTTCAATGATAAATGAGGTGCATTGCAAATCCTTCAGTGCCATGTCGATTTGATGGCACCTCTTTAAGGCATCCAATGTATTTGGACAAACTTTGTTGGGGTCGGTGAAGTCCACACACATTCTTGAGCTATTGTCTAGCTTCCCCGTAAGGTTGGTGAGCCATATTAGGTAAAACCTCGAGCTTGTTCAAAGAAGGTTTACCTATTATCATGTTATAGGGATTTGCTCCTTTAACTATTTTCATACTAGCGTTGATAGTTTTGCCTTAAGGGTGTACACTAAAAGTGGTTGCCATTTTCATGGGATCACCGCGGGCTTGCAAACCCATATATTAGGAGGGTCCTCACCGAAGCGAAGGATGCCTCAAGTAGTTCTAGCTCTTTGAAGATACAATTGTGTTAGGAAATCTACGGAGGAACGTAGCGGAATTCAAAATTTTATTTCCTTTGACCAGGATCGACTTCGTTTAAGCAATAAACAAATAAACTAGTAGACAGTGGTTAATTTGGTTGATCTAAAAGATCGACGCTTTGACCATCTAATGAGAGTAGTGGTGCTCGGAGCCGCCCAAGCGTTCGGCATCTACCGCCAGTCCACACGAACAACCCGCCGAAATCCACCATTGGATTGCTACTAGAAAAATCCGGTTGCTTAGACCGGCCTTTTCTCTCTCTCTCTCTAAGCAGTTCTTTATTTTTCACTAGAAATATTGGCTCTTGGAATTGTGATATACAAAAGAGCTAGCCAAGCCTCCTTTAAATAGGATGACATGTGCCCCATGCACTTCCCAATCTGATTGGGATTAGCTTTCTAGTAGATTGATGAGAAAGAAAATATTTTCCTAATAAAATAAGGAAAATACATTTGATTGATTTATCTCATTTAATATCTAATATCTTATATTAAATATTTCCAAGATATATATTGCCAATATCCAATATTGAATATATCCTCTTTCATATTACCAAAAATCTATTTTTCCCAAAATCAATTAATATCCAATATTAATATTATGGTAATCTTATTAATTAAATTGCACAATCCAAGTGTATCTTGTACACTACTATTGGCGCCACCTTTAGCCATAAATTGGCATCCGAATATTCTTTAATTAATATAATGCTTATGATTAATTAATTTGCAAAATACATGTGTATCATATACACATAATAATTTCGACATATACATATACATTATATGTATATTTAATTAATCAACATAATTAATATCTTGTATTATATTTATTTATAATAAATACCACCATATTAATTTACCACTATAACACTTTATAGTCGAGATAAAACTTTCCTTATTTGGTTATCGCTATAACCGCATTTTAATCCGGCTAGATGTTCTTATGTGTGTGACCCGATAGGCTTCCGAATATGTTGGCCGTAGACACAAAGTGCAAATTACGAAAATGCCCTTCATGCCTAACGATCATGGGATAGCGTCTAGCAACACACCGTGACCCCCAATCATCGGAAGAGTCAAATGCAATGACTACTACCTTTCATGTGAAACGGTTACCGTGTAAATATATTCTATCGCTGTAATAATATCCATACGGTCGTACGTCGAGTGTCAAACATCAACGACCGTATCTTATAATCTGGATATCATGCTCTCTCAAAGTAACTCACTTACTTCCACTTTGCAAAGATTCACGAGAGTAAGACATTCCTTATAAGAAGGCCCTTTCGGATATTCACCCCTACTGATGGGGTACGCGATTCCCGGATGACCAAACATGTATACTCCGCATGCTTCACTATCACACCCAATCACTACTGCATGATCGCCCCATGGCTAGGGGAAACCTCAATAGTGTCAAAGCATGACAATCCAAACCGTGATGCCATGTAGACTCCGGTCCTAAGGATAATTACACAACCGCCACATAGTATGACACTTAACAGTGTAAGTGGGTCAGTCTAACGTACTCATTCTCTAATACACGTCTACGTCCAGTCCAAGCACCTCTACACTTCGATAGATGAAATATATACATGCCCTTAAAGACAAAAGACATCTAATAAGTGCTAGCCTGTTTGTACTATCAATGCCCTGTTTAATAGTACATAAGCCTAGAGACATTTAAGTATCAAACATATTAAAATGATTAGAAATCTCATCAACCATAATCACCTATCATGGTTTCTCTATCACAGTTTAATACTAAGCACGTTATCATATAACAATTCATAATTGGTTCTTTAAAAGAACAAATATATGACAACATAAAAGTCATTTAATTTATGTATAAACATAAAGAAATAGTAGAAATGATCCGACCCGGTCGGATCCGGTCCAACCCGATTGGTTTAGGACACTATTTCAACAAATTGTATATCACGCTCATTGTGCTACTAATGTGAAAGAACACCTTCTTGATGATGAATTCGTTGGACATTCTATGACCAACCCATCGTTGTTTTCCTTCATAGGGTTCGATTCATTTGGGTTGAATGAGATCTCGAGGGTGATCTTTTGTCGTTTGTAGATGTTGGACCGTTATGAAGATTCATGCTCTTTAGGTTCGTGATATGTTGCATCCCCCGGATACAGTCACTGGTAACGGTGTCTATACCATAGAAGTTTATGATAAACTTTACATATGGAAAGTTTATGAGTAATGCTAGGGCTGCAACTGCTCAAACATAAAAAGTAACATAACACACGTTTGCACCCGTAATTATGATGGGTCTAATGTTGATCAAAATGTCTCACATCTTGATTAATAGTACACAAATACATTATATATGTAACGCCCCATTCCCGGACACCGAATCCTTAACCGGAAAATGAACGTTCGGCACGTATAAAATAAAATAAATTTCACTTTATATGTAAGCCTCTACCGCGTCGTATCGAGTTAATCAAAATGGAAGCAAAAAACTCGGGTATAATTTTTTTCAAATAACCAAGAATAGAAACTCAACATCTGAAGAGAGAAATGTAACATTTATTACATTGGAAAACTAAACAAAACAAAACGTACGAAAACCTCCAAATGTATACAAAAAGGAAATTACAAAGTTTCCCAATCAAACTCCCAATCAATCATATAAATAAAACATGAATAATTAAACTCTTCAACTTCAGTGTCCTCAAACGTCGTCATCAAAGTCCTCGTCGATCTCTGGATCAACCTGTTCATCTTCTCTCCCCCAAACACATAAATAAACATGCATTTGAGGTAAGTACATTATACATAGTAAGAAGTAGAAGCTACAAATTAACTAAGGCTCTTTAACAAATTTTATTATAATAATTATCTTTAAGAGACCGATTCGATCCGAGGTTCATTTCATGCCCATCGACACGTCATAACTATACGTTTCTAGCTTAGCTTATCTTAGTTACATCATTACTCGGGGCACTATGCGTGATGCATATCCACCACGAGATATACTTGCCAACTACGGTGAATAGCACCGACAGTCACGGGATCTCCCCGGTATGCATATACGTTCGATGAATTTCCTCCACTATCCTTCAGCCTTTTGAGCCAGTAGCGTTGTTCACCTTTTATGAACGTATCACATCACCGATATGAATTAGTGTCTAACCGAGAATAAGTAACGTTTTATCTTTTACTACACTTATATAATTATTGTTGTGTATTAACTAGTCACCTAAGTGTTTTCAAAGTGAACCTCACATTAACAACTATACCCTCACTTAGACAGCTAGACATCACATCCTATCAAGTACACAGACATTGATGAACTCTAGCTCATCAAAGAACAAGCCCTTTCATGCCCTTCTTAGAGTTTGATCTTTGTATAAGTTTGATCAAACAAGCATCGTAAAGGTCACCGACTTATATCGCGTACTAGTCTAGGTCAGTAGGGTAGTTAGGCCAGTAGACTTATCAGGAACCTGCTGAAGACTGAAAACTGAGGGGTCAAACTCAGTTAATGAAGGCTAAGGGATCAAACTTAGTAATTAAAGTCAAGGATATGGAATCAGAATTTAGGGAAGTCTGTGATGACCTAAGCTGATTACATATACCTTGTGTACAAGGTCTAAGTTCCTTAAGTTGGATGGTGATTGGAACTTTGTTATGATCAAAAAGGTGTAATCTAACTTCACAAATCAAAGTTAGATAAAAGAAGTCAGCTGCATTGTGTTTTAAACACAGCAAATTATAGTTCAGCAGACTGATAGGTATTTCAACAGACTGATGAACCTGCTAATATATATACCTCGATTAATTCAAGATTACATTGGAAGATTACATGGATAAGGACAGCTAACAACCTCTGATTTATCAAACAAATCAATGGTTGAGATTAAAATAACGTTGGGATGATTCAGGATATTATCCAATGGTTACAAGTCAAAGGGTGGACAGACTGCATTCTGTCAAAAAGCAGTCAGACTGTGTCAGTCCTATGAATAGTGACAGAAAGCAAGTCAAATGGGACAAAACATGAAATGGCTATATTTGAATTTCAAATACAAGTCACAAGGACTCCTACCTATAAATAGAGGACTTCTAACTCAGAAAAAGATGATGAACATAAAGAAAAAAATATAGATTACCCTGAGCTGAAAATTCTGAGTCAAGAAAAACACCCTGCTGAACTTACTGAGCTTAAGGCTACAGATCCAGAGAAAATCTTCAAGTGTATTCTGTATTCAAGCTACATCAAGTTTACACACTTGAAGACTGCAAGTTGCTGATTATATCATCCTAATCAAGCTGCTGCAACTGAATCATTTACTTGATTCATTCTTTATTTTACAAAGAACCCGCTCGAAGACAAGAAACACTTTGTGTGAAAAACTCGTTGTTTGTGGTGGAGCCGGTGAAGAGGCAATCCTTCCCTTCAAGGACCGGTGGAAAACTTTGGAGCAAAGAATCCTACATGTTCCTAGTTTTCGCCTTTGTGAAGCCATAGTTATTGGTGAAGGACAAGCTACCTTAGGAATCTTTGTAACAAATACATCAAAGATCTCTAGTGAATTACCTCCAAAGATCACAGGGGAGAAGAGTGGACCGACAGATTACACCACCGGAACCACTATAAAATCTGCCTACTTACTTTCTGCACTTACATTCTGTATTTAGTTTATTATACACATCAACCTACTAAATCTAGCAACTGAACTCACACACATACACTACTGAGTATCTAATACTTAGTATCATATTTAACAACAAGTATTAAGGCTTAATTTTTGATATAATTCCGCTGCACAAATTCAGTAAACTCAACTCGTCGCAGACTATCGTGTACGCGCCAGCTACGAGGTGTCGCAGACTATCGAGGTATCGCGGTGCCGCCGATGTTGCTGAGTTTGTTAACTCCAAAAGTTTTAAGTGTTAAGTTTATTCACCCCCTCTAAACTTAACCAAAGCCTTTTCAAGGGACCAACAATTGGTATCGGAGAAGTGCTTCTGTTCTGAAGTAATCCTACTTGTTGTGCTTGTGAAAATACTTTGAAAACATTTTCAAATCACTTATTTTCAAAGACTTGCATCATGGATAACAACCAGTATGCTAGAACTATGCTGATGTGTTCTCTAGACAGATTTGATTAATATAAACGTCGAATGCAGGCTTACCTTGCCGCAACTCATGATGAAATGATGGATGTGTCGATGATGGACCACCTGAGATTACCAAGTCGGAATAACGGGGGTGATGTGACAGAGTACATTCCAAAACCATAAAGAGAATGGAATGCTGAAGATAGAAAGAGAGCAAACCTCAACAATATTGCTATTGATATCATTTATAGAACCTTGTATAGCAATATGTACATGAAGGTTAAAGATTGCAAAACAGCAAAAGAACTTTGGGACAAGATACAGTTGATCTATGAAGGCACTGATGCAATCAAGAAGAATAAAATCAGTGTGGCCAAAAAGAGGTTTCAAAAGTTCAAAATGCTACCAAATGAAACCATTGAGCAAATGGAGTCAAGATTTAATGCTATCCTAGATGAACTTACCCTACTGAGTGTAAGTTATTCAAAAAAAGAAATAAACTCAAAAATCTTGGAGGCATTACCTGACAAAGAAGTTTGGGAGATGAAAGTCACTGCAATAGAAGAAATGAGAAAGCTACATGAAGAGGATACCTTCAAATTATTCTCAGATCTTAAAGCTTATGAATTCAACAAGAGATTGGTTCCTACCACTGAAAAAGAGGAACCAAAGACAACTGCATTGGCTGCTAAACATCAAGAATAGACATCAGGAGCTCAAGATGATCTGCTGGATGAAATGCAAGAGCAGATTTCCCTACTGAGCAAGAAAATCAGGATGATGAAAGGTGGAAAGGGTTCTCCAAGGAATTTCAATAAGAAATTCAGTGAAAAGAAGAAGGATGATTCAAGGAAAGACAATGATTACTTGTGTTTCCAATGCAAGAAACCAAGACACTTCAAACCTGACTGTCCTGAGTTAAAACAAAGTAAGGAACCTGATTATCTTTGCTTCAACTGCAAAAATCCTGGACATTTTAGACCTGATTGTCCAGACCTACTGAAGACCAAGAGCCAACAGAGAAGACATGGAAAGAAGGCTATGCTTGCTGAAGATGAATCAGGGTATGAAGTTGAGTCAGAAAAGGGAAATGAATCTGATGACACAGCACTGGTTGCTGATATGGAAGACTATGCATTAATGGATAATATGGATGAAACAGAGGAGGTATACAATACTGTGTCAATTAACACTCCAGCTGGAAGTGATTATGAATCAACTTGTGGTTCAAATCCTAGAAACTCTTACAATGAAGAAGCTTTAGATGCCATCCTCAATCAACTGAGGAAAATACAATCTGGTTATGAGATTGTGAATGCTGAAAAAGAAGCTCTTCAAGTAGAAGTTGAAAGATTGAATGCTGAATTAAGGGTTCTCAAAGGTAAGGAAAAAGATGTTGGACGAATCGCATAAGCCCGTCGAACATCCAAGAGCTTCGAATCCGCCGAACCATCTTGTTCCTCTACCGGATACAAATCGGAAAGCCTTATGGTGATAGAACATGGCTTGGATTTGGAACTCAACAATCCAAAAAGAGTGGATCCAGTAAGGTTACTGAACCTAGTACTAGAATTGGTCCTGAGTTTGTACCTGCACAAGATCCAACTCCCAGTAATGTTGCTGAGGCAGTAAAACCTACTGAGAATGCTTCAAGAAAGCAAAATCAGAAGTCAAAGAAGTCAACAGCTCCTAATAAAAGGAATAAATCCAAAAGCAGGACTGCTGTGCCTTCTAGACATGCTGATAGCAGACCATCTACCAAGTCTGCTGGCCACAAAAAGGAAAGAACCAGAAATATTCCAAGGATAAGAATCCTAAACCCAAAAATGTTAATCATTCTAGGGATACTTATCTCAGGGGGAAAGGTAGATTGTTCCCTACTGATGTTGATTGGAATATTCCTGCATCTAATGCTAGAAACAACAAGTATAACCATGCTTCTAGGGTAAAACCTAAGCAATGGAATCAGCAGAGGGCTTATACAAGACCTCAGCAGGGACCTCAGCAGACTCCATACCATAGGGCTGTTCCTAACAGACAACAAACTAATGGTTATGCTAATGCTTCTAACAACAAAAATCACTTCAAACAGCATTATAAACCAAAAGGCCAGAAAACATATGTGAATCCTACTCAACCAACTCGTTAGAACTTATGGATGTGTGGAATACATGTATGAACCAAAGTATGACACTTTTCAAAGAAGACCTTATGGAAATTTGCCAAGGGTCATGCTTACCACCGACCATTATGGACCCAAACAGTTTGGGTACCTAAAGTGTATTAACTTTGTTTTGTAGGGTGTCCGGTACTTTGACAAAGGATGTTCCGTACATATGACAAAGAATAAGCACCGTTTGTCAAATTTTGTGACAAAAGATGGTCCAAGGGTGAATTTTGGCAACAAAAATACACCCGGTTACACAAGAGGATATGGCACACTTGTGAGGAATGGACTTACAATCAAGAATGTTGCATATGTGGAAGGACCGGACTACTTGCCGAGCACCGGACAATTCTGTGACATGGGATACAAGGTCACTTTTGACAAAAACACATGTACTGTCATTAGTGAAAGAGGTGATCAAGTTGTATTGGCTGGTAGAAGACAACAAAACATGTATGTTGTGGATTGGTCTACTGCAGTTCCAGAAACATGCCTGATTGTGCATACCAAATCAGAACTTAATTGGCTATGCACAAGAAGCTGAATCATCTAAATTTTGATGACATCAATCAGTTGGTGAAGAAGAAACTGGTGATTGGTTTACCTGAGATGACATTCAAAAAGGATACTATATGTGATGCATGTAAGCAAGGTAAACAGACAAAGTCAAGCTTCAAATCAAAGACTAAGCATTCAACTAATAGAGTCTTGGAGCTAATGCACATGGATCTATTTGGACCAGTTACACCAACAAGTGTTACAGGAAAGAAATACACCTTAGTGGTTGTGGATGATTATTCAAGGTACACTTGGGTGGTATTTATGAACAAGAAAAGTGAAACACTTCAAAAGATGCCTGAACTTTTGAAGAGATTGCAAAATGAGAAAAGTTTAACAGTAGTAAAAATCAGATCAGACAAGGGTACTGAGTTTCTAAATAAAGTTATAAGAGAATATTGTGAACGTAATGATGTACTACATCAACTTGCCGTCGTCGGTACACCTCAAAGAAAATAGGGTTGTTGCCGAAAGAAGAAACAGACTCTAAAAGAAGCAGGAAGAACTATGATTTGTGAAGCATTGCTACCCGAAAGATAATGGGTCAAGCAGCTTAATACACATGCTATACACAAAACAAACCTCGGTGAACAAGAAGATGTCAAGACACCTTATGAGATTTGGAATGGAAGAAAACCTAACATATCCTATTTCCATCCATTTGGAAGCAAGTGTTTTATCTTGAATCATAAGGAACATTTGAAGACATTCCAGCCAAAATCAGATGAAGGAATTTTCTTGGGATATTCTTCAGTCAGCAAGGCATTCAGGGTACTGAACTAGAGGTCATTAAAACATGAAAAAACAATCCATGTTGTGTTTGATGAACCTAAGTTCACTGGTATGGAAGATGAAGCTTGTGACCCTGCTGAGAATCTACAAGTCACTGATCCAGATTGTGTTGAAGTTTTGGAAAGATTTAATGACTTAAAGATTTCTGATTCTGCCCCTGCTGAACACCCTGCTGATAATACTACTGATGCAACAACTGAGGCAGTTCAAGGATCTGCTGAACCCCCTGTTGAAGAAACAGCAGACCCTACTAAAGATGAGGTTCCTGAGAACCAATCTAACCAGAATCCACAATGGTTAAGGGATCACCCTGCTGAACAAGTTATTGGCAACATACAGCAAGGTGTGAGGACTAAAAGACAATTAGAAGCAATGTTTACTTGTTTTCTATCTCAAGTTGAACCTAAAGTTGTTGAAGAATCAATTTCAGATCCAGATTGGATAATTGCTATGCAAGAAGAGTTAAGTGAATTTGAAAGAAATCAAGTTTGGACACTAGTTGAAAGGCCTAGTCATGCAAATATCATTGGTACTAAATGGGTATACAGAAACAAACTTGATGAATCTGGTACCATTGTGAGGAATAAGGCCAGGCTAGTTGCAAAAGGCTATTCTCAAGTCAAGGAATAGATTTTGATGAAACATATGCACCCGTTGCAAGATTGGAAGCTATCAGATTATTCTTGGCACATGCTGCATATAAAAACTTCAAGGTATATCAAATGGATGTCAAGAGTGCATTTTTGAATGGCATTCTAGAGGAGGAAGTGTATGTTCATCAACCTCCTGGATTTGAAGTTAAAGATCAAGAAGATAAAGTGTATAGACTCAATAAAGCACTTTATGGCTTGAAACAAGCACCAAGAGCATGGAATGAGACTCTATCTCAATTCTTGGTGGACAATGGTTTTACAAAAGGCACCATTGATAAGACTCTTTTTAGAATCAATGAGAAGGACAACACCCTGCTGGTACAGATTTATGTTGATGACATAATCTTTGGTTCTGAAAATGAACTGCTATGTGAAAAGTTTGCAAATCTAATGAAGAGCAAATTCCAAATGAGTATGATGGGAGAAATGAACTACTTTTTATGATTGCAAGTTAAACAGATGAAAGATGGAATCTTCATTCATCAAACCAAGTACACCAAGGAGCTGCTGAAGAAATTTGGTATGGAAAATAGCACCAAGATATCAACTCCGATGAGTACAAATATCAGATTGGATGAAGATAAATGTTGGGGAGATTTTGCATCATTAAAAACAAAAGAAATTTATAAACCCTAACTATCATGCAAAACTAACTCCTAACCGACCAAAACATCGGGTTGTTGCTAGTAAAGCGTAATGAGTAAGGGGTCGATCCTCAGGGAAAAGGTATGTTCAATCTAATCTATTAATCCTACCAATTTCTACTCAAGAAAACAAATAAAAACGAAAAACAAAACATAGAAATCAAATAACAATTCAAATAAATCTAACCTAAGAAACATGGGAACAACCAAAGTACAAACCTAAGTGATTTCAATTCTAGTTAATCTCATGATTCTAATTCGATTTGTGGTTTCACCCTTTCACGAGACACAAATCCCTAATCTCTTAGTGAACTTATCTCTCAAGCTATGAAAGCCTACTTTCGTAGTTAATTCAATTATCTATCTCTCATCTTTCGAATGTTGAGACTGATTTACAAAACAAAACTCGGGTGTAGATTCAATTAACTCTCGTTTTTAAAGAACCTAACAACCTAGATCAATAACTCATTAACTTGTCACTTAATCAACGGTTAAAGACCCTATCATTCTATGGTGATCTATGGTTTATGCAACTTTCGTATTATAAACATCAATAGAAAACTAAATCTTTCAATTCAAATTCATGGCATCGTAAACATAGAAAAGATACAAAAAGAACCAAGATCATGAAATAAAACTGGAATTAAATAAATTGAAAACAAACTCACATAGTATTGGACAAGGATTGATCCATGAAACGGGAAAGAAAAACGAAACTAATCTACTCCTAATCTAACCTCGGTTCACCCGAGCACAAGGCTCGGGTGACCGGCCTTCAACTCCTCAAAGTGCGGCTGCTCTTGAGTAATTTTATGTGTGAGAAATTATGGTATGATTAGGGTTTGGGGCGCAGCTCTTTAAATAGAGTTTTAAGTCGGCTGGCCTTAGGTCGGTGTTGGACGCCCGTCCGCTTATGTGGACGCCCGTCCAAGATGCCTTAGACGCTAGCAAGACGCTCGTCCAGATGCCGTCCAAACTCTCTGTTCAACTTTTCTTCCCTGGACGCTCGTCCACTTTCGATTACATTGATAATTCCATCTTTATCTCATTGATTTCTTTCCTTATCTCTTCCAATCTTCCATAACTTTGATTGATCCTTTCCAATCTCGAATTTAGCCTTTTAGGATCACCTTTTCCACCATAAATAAGTGTCTACAATAATAGGAAAACATACCAAAACATAACACAATTCCAAAATAACATAAAATCATCATTTAAGCGCATAAATTGATACGTTTTCATATTTAACCATTAAAAACCTCATTTACTCACTTAATCAATTACAAGCTCGATATCTATGAAAATAATCCATATATAGGGGAAATTGATATAAAATATATCCTTAAAAACACTACAAATTGACCCTTAACAACACCCCCACACTTATCTTTTTGCTCGTCCTCGAGCAAAACAAAACAAAGTCAAGCTCGAGACAAATAAACATCTATACACATATAAAGTATATTCAATAGCTTAGGAGTTCACCCAAGTGAGTGTGTGCATAGCCATAATAAACTTCCACTAAGTTCCACAATTTTAAAGTTATTCAAACCAAAACTAGCCCGGTTTCCCATCTAAGTTAGAAATAATCAAAAAACTATAACAGGCACTTTACAAAACATACATATCCCAAAAAGAAATAGTAGAGAATATCTAAAACATTTCTGACAAACTCAGAGGATAATCCCTACAACATATCTTTCAGTTTATACTGGGGATAAGGTTAACGATAACTACTCCTTACTTATTCATAATAATATATTTCAATATTTTCACTTTTTCACACTTTCCTAACACACATCAGAATAAGCTTTTGCCCTCATAGTAGAATAGGACATTTCGAGATAGTACCCTACCTTACTCCAATCATAAGGCAGCTACAAACTGACTGTCGTGAGCTTTTGGTCATCATAGTGGAATAGGACATACGTGGTACACCCTACCTCACCCAAATCATAAACCAGCTTCCGACACACCCAATTAAAATTATGTTTACTTAGAGATTTCTGGCTGGCAGTGGTAAAGATTATTTTCTAGTAACACAGACCACTGAGCATAACACCTCAAGTAAACAATTTATTACTATTGCAAAGACTTAATCACGTTTCACTTATCACATTCAAACCTTCAGATATTCACAGTATGTCATACTTTAACTCTAAATACAAACTACTAAACTTTTCAAGAATTGTACATAAGCAAAGAAACATGCTATAATCATCAAAAATCTCCAACTAAAATGGGGTAGGCTTTCATCATTTAGCTCATCATTTACTATGGCATGTGAAAAAGAGTGTCGGGTGAAACAACTAAAATTACTAAATATACAGAATATAGCAAAAATGATATAAACTCAAGCAAAGATATGCCTTTGTCTACTCGGGACTTAACAAAAAAATTTGAAAATTAAGCACTTTTCATAGAAATACTAAAAATATGAGCAAACGAAAGTAGATACACAAACCATCTATTCCCTCCCCCACACTTAGATTGCAACTTGTCCTCAAGTTGTACAGAAATAAAACAAATAGAGAACTTAGCTGATTGGATGCCGGCAATTCGGAGGAACCAACAAGAACCAGGATTGCTTGCATAGCTCGCAGACCGTGGAGCATCACAGACAACCGAATACATCGTGAAAGTGCACAATCGCTATAGAAAGTATCCTGCAGACTTGATCAGTGCAAAAAGAGTCTACGGGGAAAAGATTAGACTTATACAAATAAAGCACATAAGGAAAAGAATTTATAGAGATATTCAAACTATACTCACATAAAGATGGACACATATACATGAAAATATCACAAACTCGTAGGCTAGGTGCAACTACATGAATAAAATACAATGCAAACTACATGATAAATCCTAGAAATAAAATAAAAAAATGAGGTAGTATTACGGAAACCGACAGTTAACTACGCTCAAGAAAGATAAAAGAAAAATAGAAAAACAATGCAACTAAATGACATGCAACTAAATGATATGCAAAAATAAAAGAAAATAAAAGAAAGAAAACTAGCCCACTAATTAGCAACATGACATGTATAAAATAAACGTCTACCAAATAATGACAGGTTACGATAAACGACAGTCCTGTCCATTACATGCAGTGTAGACGCGCTTTAAGACTCGTCGAAAGTGATAGCATTATGGAAAACCAACAGTTAGCTATACTAAACAGATATAACTCATAAGATTTCCGATGGTAGCATACGGAAAACCGACAGTAGCTACCCAAATGAGTTATAAAAACAACAAGGAAGCACATAAGTCTCAAAGCTTAAAAGATTCATCATAACGATAGGTAGCATACGGAAACCGACATTAGCTACTAAATAACAATAAAACCAGTTATAGCTTACGAGAGCCGACAGTCACTATAACATGCCTAGATGAATCATGTATATTAAAATTAATCAGTTATTTAACATGGATTCGTAGATGGAAAAATAAAATCACATAAGTTCAGGACATCTACGTAAAAAAATCAAGTAGCCACAGAAGCTCGAATGAAAAATCCACATCAAATAAAAGCATTGAAAATAAAATCAAGAAAAACAGAACCTGGACTGCATTCCGGACGAACGTTCAAGGGAAATCTCAGCACTGGACGGGCGTTCAGAAAGTATAGACGCTCGTCTGGTCCTTCAAACCAGAACAGAGTTGAAACTTTCTGGACGAACGAACGTCCATCCAACCAGACGCTCGGTTACCTGCATGTTAGGGTACTGGACGGGCGTTCACTTACGTGAACGCTCGTTCAGTCATCGAATTTGCACAGAAAACAACAGGAAAAACAGAGAAACCCTAATTATCCTAAACAAAATCATCACAGCAGCCTTATCACATTAAAGCACGAGGGTCAGATTAGATAACACAAACATGTAATTCACGTGTCATAAATCGAGTAAAAAAAACTTTTGCACATTCTTAACCCAACGGTTATCGAAACACGGCAAAATAAAAAAAACCTCAATTTATTCAACGCTACTTTTATTGAAAAACAAAAACAAAAAACACGTAACAAAATAGAAAAATTAATTCAATTAGATTCAACAAAACTCCGATTCCCCGGCAACGGCGCCACTTTTGTTGGGGAGATTTTGCATCATTAAAAACAAAAGAAATTTATAAACCCTAACTATCATGCAAAACTAACTCCTAACCGACCAAAACATCGGGTTGTTGCTAGTAAAGCGTAATGAGTAAGGGGTCGATCCTCAGGGAAAAGGTATGTTCAATCTAATCTATTAATCCTACCAATTGCTACTCAAGAAAAGAAATAAAAACGAAAAACAAAACATAGAAATCAAATAACAATTCAAATAAATCTAACCTAAGAAACATGGGAACAACCAAAGTACAAACCTAAGTGATTTCAATTCTAGTTAATCTCATGATTCTAATTCAGTTTGTGGTTTCACCCTTTCACGAGACACAAATCCCTAATCTCTTAGTGAACTTATCTCTCAAGCTATGAAAGCCTACTTTCGTAGTTAATTCAATTATCTATCTCTCATCTTTCGAATGTTGAGACTGATTTACAAAACAAAACTCGGGTGTAGATTCAATTAACTCTCGTTTTTAAAGAACCTAACAACCTAGATCAATAACTCATTAACTTGTCACTTAATCAACGGTTAAAGACCCTATCTTTCTATGGTGATCTATGGTTTATGCAACTTTCGTATTATAAACATCAATAGAAAACTAAATCTTTCAATTCAAATTCATGGCATCGTAAACATAGAAAAGATACAAAAAGAACCAAGATCATGAAATAAAACTGGAATTAAATAAATTGAAAACAAACTCACATAGTATTGGACAAGGATTGATCCATGAAACGGGAAAGAAAAACGAAACTAATCTACTCCTAATCTAACCTCGGTTCACCCGAGCACAAGGCTCGGGTGACCGGCCTTCAACTCCTCAAAGTGCGGCTGCTCTTGAGTAATTTTATGTGTGAGAAATTATGGTATGATTAGGGTTTGGGGCGCAGCTCTTTAAATAGAGTTTTAAGTCGGCTGGCCTTAGGTCGGTGTTGGACGCCCGTCCGCTTATGTGGACGCCCGTCCAAGATGCCTTAGACGCTAGCAAGACGCTCGTCCGTATGCCGTCCAAACTCTCTCGTTCAACTTTTCTTCCCCGGACGCTCGTCCACTTTCGATTACATTGATAATTCCATCTTTATCTCATTGATTTCTTTCCTTATCTCTTCCAATCTTCCATAACTTTGATTGATCCTTTCCAATCTCGAATTTAGCCTTTTAGGATCACCTTTTCCACCATAAATAAGTGTCTACAATAATAGGAAAACATACCAAAACATAACACAATTCCAAAATAACATAAAATCATCATTTAAGCGCATAAATTGATACGTTTTCATATTTAACCATTAAAAACCTCATTTACTCACTTAATCAATTACAAGCTCGATATCTATGAAAATAATCCATATATAGGGGAAATTGATATAAAATATATCCTTAAAAACACTACAAATTGACCCTTAACAATAAAGAAGGCAAAGATGTTGATCAGACTTTATACAAAAGGATGATAGGCAGTCTACTGTACCTTACTGCTAGCAGACCTGATATATCCTTTGCTGTAGGTGTTTGGCAAGATTTCAATCCAAACCTAAAGAAAGTCACTTAGGTGCAGTCAAAAGAGTTCTCAAGTATCTAAAAGAGACTTTGGGAGTAGGGATATGGTATTCCAAGGATGGAAGCTTCAAATTTATATCCTACTCAGATTCTGATTATGCTGGATGCAAGATTGATAGAAAAAGCACCACAGGAACCTGTCAGTTAATGGGAAATAGACTGGTTTCCCGGTTTAGCAAGAAACAAAACTCAATATCAACTTCCACTGCTGAAGCTGAATACATTGCTGCTGGAAGTTGCTGTGCACAAGTACATTGGTTAAGACAACAGTTAAGGGATTATGGAATTGAAGAAAGAGAAATTCCAATTATGTGTGACAACACAAGTGCAATTGCAATCACAGAAAATCATGTTTTGCACTCAATGACCAAGCATATTGATGTAAGACATCATTTTATAAGAGATCATGTTGAAAAGAAAGATGTGGTGGTTCTTTACATCCCTACTGAAGATCAACTTGCTGATATTTTCACTAAACCACTGGATAGTGAAAGATTTGCTAAACTAAGAACTGAACTTGGAATTATTAAAGTTGACTGATAACCAGCAATGTACTGGAATTCACCAAGGGGATTAGTCTTCGCTATGTTGGGTGAGCTCACTTAGCAGATTAGTCATTGGTATCAACAATTCCATGTACTTATGTTTGGACAATTGAGCAAATGAGGTTGCCAAGGGGATTGGTCTTTGTCATGTTGGGTGAGCTCACTTGACAGATCAGTCATTGGTATTAAATTTCATCTTGTATTATCAATTGAACAAAACAAGAAGGAATCAAAGATCAGCAGAGTTACTCTGTCAGCAGGCTGCTGAGGCATATTTGTCAGCAGGCTGCTGAGCCAACACTGCTGATGACAAGGCTGCTGAAGAATACTTTATTCAGTCAAAATTACTAAAGTCAAAAAGCAATTGGCGGGATATTTATTCTATCCTTTATAACCGCAGTTACATGATCCAACGGTTACAAACGTTATGGAGAAGTAATAGGCCACGTGTCAAGTTAGCATTCACTCAGATTAATCATGGTTAAATGCACAGTACGTTCTCTGACAGTTTCAACTGCATTTGACTATATATACACAGACTATTACACAAAGGATACTACAAAAATCTCAGATTGATTTTCTCTGTATTTACACTGTGTGAACACAGATTTGAGAAGTTATTTTCTTCATCTTTTTCTTATATCAATGGCGGAAAAGGTTGATGTTCAAATTGGAACAAGCCAAAGTGTAAGAGGCTTTGTTGTTGATGCTAACCAAACTGAACTAGCAATCAACATTGGTCGAAGAATAAGGAGATATGAAGGCTTGGAGAATGTATTTAATTTGAGATTGGGCACAATATATTACACAAATGTTGTTAGCTTCTGGAGAAATATTGTGATAAGAGAAGGAAAAGAAGCATTCACCAC
This sequence comes from Gentiana straminea, assembly GCA_036785695.1. Lineage (NCBI taxonomy): Eukaryota > Viridiplantae > Streptophyta > Magnoliopsida > Gentianales > Gentianaceae > Gentiana > Gentiana straminea. The sequence continues at coordinate 971,048 of JAVUPR010000413.1, read as the reverse complement.
AACTGTAAATGCTCAAGAAATTGAAATTTCATCAAACCTACTGAGGGGAGATTTTGGTTTTGATGAAGTAATAGATGCTCCAGTAAATCCTGAGGAAATGGGATTGTCAAAGATAGATTTTGTTGATAAAATCAAGACTAATGAAGCCATCAAGTGAATACCGGGCATCAATGTAAGACACATTGGGTTTGAGTACAACCTGCTGAGCAAAATCATTGCTAAGAATATCTTAGGCCTCGTTGGAAGTATGGATACTCTATCAGGACCCAAGATAGAGCTGCTGATGATTATTTGCAGAAGTATGAAATTTGATTGGACTGGATACTTTCTCCACTACATGAAGAAAGTTGCAAAAGAAGAAAGAGAAGGGAAAAGGAAATCCAAGGCCTTACCCTTAGGATTAATGGTTCAGGCCCTGCTGAATCATTTGGAAATTACTGATGTTGCACTAGAGAAGATAAACCAATCCAGATACAAGAAAGAAATTGACTATCTTATCCCTGGTCTGGATGATGATGAAGAAGGTGTTAATGAGGCTGCTGAAAGTGATGATGATGGAGATGATGATGATGCTGGTGGTGAGCAGGTTCAACAAACTGTCAAACCTGCTGCACCAAAGAAGGCTACTGAGAAAAGGAAGGCTACTGAAACAAGAAAAATAACAGAAATATTAAAGCCTAAGAGGACAAGGAAGCAAACAACAGAGACTGCTGAGTCCGCTGAGGGACCAGTAGAGATTGAGGTAACTGAACCTGCTGCTGCAAGGAAGAAGACTGTTGCTGAAGTTTTGAAGGAGCAACAGAAAGAAGCAAGTAGAAAGAGGAAAGCTATTGATATTGAAGATGATCCACTTTCCAAAAGAATGAAGAAGATTGCCAAGAAGAAGAAGTACGGAAAGGGTAAACAATTAAAAGTTTTGGAGGCTCAGAGGAAACAACATGAAGTAGAAGAAGAAGAAGAAGAAGAAGAATAAGTAGGAGAGGCTATTGATGCTGAACCTATAACTATTATAAAGCCTACTGAGGATGTGGAGGTTGTTGTTGAGCAATCTTTTGAAGAATCACAAAGAGTCTCGTACACGAGCCTCGCTCGTTGTTGAAGTAACAGAATCCTCACCTGTTAAGGTTCCTGAGCCTACTGAAGTTGCACAAGTTGTTGTTGAGCAACTTGTAGAAGAACCACAGCAAACCACTGAGTCTACACCTGCTGTGGTAACTGAAACATTGGTACAAGACCCTGCAATTCCTGCAATAGTTCAGGGGGAAGAGCAGTCTGCTGCTACCCCTGCTGATGAGCATATAATTCAGGGGGAACCAAGTGTTGTACAGATGGAGGTAGTAGGAACTAATATTCAATCTAAGCAACCTACTGACTTGGAAACATCTGTTGAGGAAACTCTCAACTTGCTGATTGGGACCTTTGGAGGTCAGCAAGGTCTTGAATCTGCCCCCAGAAAGCCAACTATGCCATATGAGACGGCATCAAAAAAGGGCAAAGTAGATCCCAACTTTAGAAAAGTGCAAAAATATTTCCAATGGAAGTTTGGATTCTACAAAAGACAGAAACCAGCTGCTGATCCAATGAGTGGATTTGAAGAATGGGCATTTGATCAGCTGGGTGTGGACAACCTATTGGACTTAATAGATACAACCATGCTGCAATCTAGGCTGATGGATCTATTGGATGAAGGAAAGAAAAGTGGAGCATTTATGTTCAGAGATCCAAAGTACACACCTGACAGTGATTCATCTGATTCTGATGATGACCCCCCCCCATGTTCCCTGGGGAGACCAATACAGTGGCTAGAGGAACAACTGATGAAGCCACTGGTCAAGGATCTACTGATAGTGCAGAAGATGAACCTACTGATGCTAGTAAGTCTGCTGAAGATCAGCAGAATGAAGTTTTGGATTATGAAAAGGTTACTGATCATATTGAGCCAAGTGCCAGTTCAGAGGACTCAATTCAATATCAAGATGGATTTGACATTGAGGACACTCTTACTAAAACTGCAAATTATCTAAGAAGAATTGATGATATTGGGGATTTTCAAAAGGAAAACATGGATATATTCCCTGATCAAGTTGTTGTGGCACAAATTGTACCAGAACAAAGAACTAAAGAGGAGGTACAGGTTGCTGGGCTACAAACAACACCTGGACACAGGTTGGAACAGGAGGTACAGGCTGTTGAGTTACAAACAGCACATGGACAAAGGTTGGAACCAGATTTGGGTTTGGAGGAAACCCCTGCTGTTGTTGAAGAGGCTGCTGTAGTGGAGCCTACTGGAGTCAAGACCACTGTAGGGAAAGATGGTCAGCAGACTGCTGTTATTGATGAAGATGAGTAGCTGCTGGACTATGACTATAGTGATGAGGAGTTTCAAATGCCTGCAGAAGAACATGTTGATCTTGAACCCCTACAGGCATTTGTACCTATTCTTGAAGAACCAGCTCTTGATCCTATCCTGGAGGAATATCAAGGACCTAACCCTGCTGGACTGGATATGAGTTTTGCAATGGTTATCAGCAGACATATGCCACAATACAATGTAGAAGAGCCTGCTGATGAAGCTAATGGAGGAATGGCTGGTGGGGTACCAGCACATGTCATGGAAGAGTTGAGGACAGTTAGAAATGACATTGCAAATCTAAGAACTCAACTTGACAGACAAGAGCAGAGATTTGAAGATCTGATCAATTTGGTAGAAAATAGAGGGAGGACTACAGAAACAGTTGCCTCCAATATTACCTCAAATCAGTATGCTCTTGCAGACCTTACCTTGGAAGTGAGAGGAATTAAGCAAGGAAATACAGTGAAGGAGAAGTTTCTGAAAGATCAATTTGAAGCCATCCACCAGAAACTTGACATACTTGCTGAAGCACCTAAGCCTGCTGAGGCTGCTGGAACATCTCAACCTGCTGGATTGGATCCTAAGCTTACTGAGAGGATCAATCTGCTGGAGGAAACTTTGCAATCAAGAATTACTGCAGTTGATACAAGAACTGAAATTATGGAGGGACAACTGAGTAACCTGATTATCACACAGGAGAGTGTTCATGGCCTGCTGTCCCGGTTTGTTGATGATGTCACTAAGGGGGAAGAGAGCCAAACAGCAGTAGCAAAAGAGGCTGCCAGAATCTTTCACAAGAAAAGATGAGAGGCTGAAACTAATGCATTCAGGGAACCTGCACCTGGCAGACTTCCACTTACTGATGATCTTCTCAAACAATACAAGAATGAGTACCACAACAAAAGGAAACCTTATCATGACAAGGGATTTCATGAAGGTTTAAACTCATTTCTGAGCTTAATGTTTTGGGAAGCAAAGGTTAAAGCCTTGAGGGCAAATTATAGAGGTGGAAGAAGTGGTAGAGGTGAAAGGAGTCTGCCTATCACAAAAGCAAAAGACTCACTTGATGAATTCCAAGAACTTTACATGAGATTAGGATTCAGAGTAAATCAAATTAATCTCATTCTACCTGAAGCATGGAAGTGGTGGAAGGAAGTGAATTACTACATTGATTTCTCTCTGATTGAAAATGAATGGATGAGAGAAATGATTGCAGAGATAAGAGCCTACCAAGAGCAAGTGGAGAAAGCAAGGGAAGAAAGAGAAAGAAGACAGTAGATCAGCAGACTTTATAATTTGAACAAATGTTTATAATGAGATATGACTGGAATTTGTTCTGTTTTTGTTTTTAATCTTTTTGCTTTGCTGTTAGGTGAGGGTAGTGGCATCATCACCAAAAAGAGGGAAATTGTTGGACTTATTCTTAAGTTTTAGTGATGAGTGCCAGACTAACTGTTATAGAGCAAAGGCAAAAAGATGTCAAAATCAAATGTATAGGTTTATTAGAGTTTGATCTTTGTATAGGTTTGATCAAACAAGCACTGTAAAGGTCAGCTGACTTATATCAGCAGACTAGTCTTGGTCAGTAGGGTAGTTAGGCCAGTAGACTTATCAGGAACCTGCTGAAAACTGAAGGCTGAGGGGTCAAACTCAGTTAATGAAGGCTAAGGAATCAAACTTAGTAATTAAAGTCAAGGATATGGAATCAGAATTTAGGGAAGTCTGTGATGACCTAAGCTGATTACATATACCTTGTGTACAAGGTCTAAGTTCCTTAAGTTGGATGGTGATTGGAACTTAGTTATGATCAAAAAGGTGTAATCTAACTTCACAAATCAAAGTTAGATAAAAGAAGTCAGCTGCATTGTGTTTTAAACACAGCAAATTATAGTTCAGCAGACTGATAGGTATTTCAGCAGACTGATGAACCTGCTAATATATATACCTCGATTAATTCAAGATTACATTGGAAGATTACATGGATAAGGACAGCTAACAACCTCTGATTTATCAAACAAATCAATGGTTGAGATTAAAAGAACGTTGGGATGATTCAGGATTTTATCCAATGGTTACAAATCAAAGGGAGGACAGACTGCATTCTGTCAAAAAGCAGTCAGACTGTCTCAGTCCTATGAATAGTGGCAGAAAGCAAGTCAAATGGGACAAAACATGGAATGGCTATATTTGAATTTCAAATACAAGTCACAAGGACTCCTGCCTATAAATAGAGGACTTCTAACTCAGAAAAAGATGATGAACATAAAGAGAAAAATATAGATTATCCTGAGCTGAAAATTCTGAGTCAAGAAAAACACCATGTTGAACTTACTGAGCTTAAGGCTACTGATCCAGAGAAAATCTTCAAGTGTATTCTGTATTTAAGCTACATCAAGTTTACACACTTGAAGACTGCAAGCCGCCGATTATATCATCCTAATCAAGTCGCTCGCAACCGAATCATTTACTTGATTCATTCTTTATTTTACAAAGAACTCCGCCGAAGACAAGTGAAGCACTTTTGTGTGAAAAACTCGTTGTTTGTGGTGGAGCCGGTGAAGAGGCAATCCTACCCTTCAAGGACCAAAGGAAGACTTTGGAGCAAAGAATCCTACATGTTCCTAGTTTTCGCCTTGTGAAGCCATAGTTATTGGTGAAGGACAAGCAACCTTAGGAATCTTTGTAACAAACTACATCAAAGATCTCTAGTGAATTACCTCCAACATCACAGAGAAGAGTGGACTGATAGGATTACACCACCCGGAACCACTATAAAATCTCGCCTACTTACTTTCTGCACTTACATTTTGCATTTAGTTTATTATACACATCAACCTACTGAATCTAGAAACTGAACTCACACACATACATTATTGAGTATCTAATACTTAGTATCATATTTAACAACAAGTATTAAGGCTTAATTTTTGATATAATTCCGCTGCACAAATTCGGTAAACTCAACCGTCGGTAGACTACGTGTATCGAGCGCTACCGAGGTGTCGCGGACTACCGAGGTATCGCAGGGCCGGCCGAAGTTGCTGAGTTTGTTAACTCCAAAAGTTTTAAGTGTTAAGTTTATTCACCCCCCCTCTCTAAACTTAACCAATGCCTTTTCAAGGGACCAACACCTTCCGACGGATCCGAACTTCAACTCCCTTTAAGAGTACATCCGGTGCCGAAACTAAATGAATTGGAAGCTCAATCGAGGCTTGTTCAAGCTTAATTAATGTTATAAGATTCAAGAACAATGTTTAAAACTCATATCAAAGCTAAAATCAACTTATTCATCAAAAGGAGGTCCAGTGCGCCTACACTGGGTTCAGTGCGCACGCACTGAGCCTCTGTATGTAAAATTTCGGTTTCTGCTTGTCCAGTACGCCGGCACTGGTCTGGTGCGCCCGCACTGGGCTCCAGTGCGCTTGCACCGGATCTGGTGTGCCCGTATTGGGCTCCAGTGCGCTTGCACCGCATCTGGTGCGCCCGCACTAACTCTCTGAATGTAAAAATTCACGTTCAGGACCTCCAGTGCGTCCGCACTGGGCTTGGTGCGCCCACACCAAGCGCTGCAACTCCCAAAAACTCAGTTTTTGAACCCTAATCGATCCCTAATCATTCTCAAACTTATTCAACATCAATATACTCAGAAAATAGCAGAAAAACTTGACCTTTACCGGACCATAACATCCTATAATTCTTAAACAACTCGTAGCATGAATTCTAACATCCAAAACATCAACAAAATTACAACTTAAACCCTATAAGCTGTAATTAACGTGTAGGAAGACCCTCATACCTTTTAGCAAGCTAATCCAAGTCCAAACTCTTAGAAAAACTGCAGAAACGAACACCTTTTGCAGAGAAACCTATATGATTAATCCGAATTCACATTAGAATTGATCACAAACTTCTCACATCGAGACTACGAAAGACATGAGTTTTGATCCATCAAACTCATCCAAAACATCAGTTAGGTCGAAAATCATACCTCGAGAAAAGCTCCAACTTTCTTGTGTTGAAACGACGCCCTCTTCACGACGATCCCAACGCTCTACTCGAATCTGAAAACGGTTGAGATTCGACTTAGAAAACGGAAGAAATCTCAACCCTTCTTTTCAAACTTCCACATGCAGGAAAAAGGAGATAGGAGGAGAAATTCTGATTTTCTAATAGGTTTTTTTTTTCTTCGTAATGGGAATTATTTTTCCGTAAATAAACTTTTTTCCCAAAATAACATATTCCCTTAATTACTCTTAAAATCAAATTTTCCTTAATACATATTCACTTTATATATATATATATATATATCATTACTACTTTAGAAGAAGGAAGGGTCTCAGCCCCTTCCTTCCACATGGCTGAGGAAATGGTGCAAAATACTTGGCAAAATTATATATGTAATGACAATTGTTTTTTTTGATTGGGTGTGTTTTTTTACTGTTCATCTTTTCGGCCCAGCCCAACCAAATTCCAATTGCCTTTAGTTCCGCAAAATCTTCACCTGCTCCACCAAACCCACCGTCCCATTCACAACATTATTCTCCTACGTCTCAACTGCTCTTCACCCCTGTTAAAATCTGCAACCCTTTAACGCAGGCGTGGCCATGGAGCTACAACAGAGAAACCAGAAAGCAGTCCATCAGCAACAAGAAGAAATTGATGACATTCAGCATGGCTTGATCTGAAAAATGACAGAGATTATAGTGTTACTCGGTGGATTCAGGCTATTGCCGCTGGTTATCTTCAACATCCATAAGGTAAATAATCAAGGTAAAGTTGTTTGCATTTTCAATGGCTTAAATTCTATTTATATACTTTTAAATGTTGTATCTTGAGGCTAACTCTGCAGAAACCCTAATCAATGGCTTACCGTTGCTGACGCTCGAACTTATCATGGAAATTGGGTGAACTTTGAAGATGGATTTGTCGAGGTACGTATCTGTTAACATTATTGAGTAGCAAAGAACTACAAATGTGATGCTTGTACTTATGCACTAAGAATTTACACGAGGTCGATCTGGATGGATTCATCGGAATCTCTTTGCTTTTTCCTCCTTCCCGGTTCTGTAATTTTTTTTTTTCTATTAATGGCTTTTCTTTTGTTGTCGATTCTGTAATGCTATTAAAATGTATTTTGTATATCATAAAAGGGGGGTAGCTGGTTGATTGGGTTGCAGTTTCATTCGATAGTTTTGAGTATTGGCTTAAGACTTAGGAATTTGCACTGAAGTTGAGCTGAGGGTTTGTTTTTCATGGCGTATTGGGGTTAAAGCATCACTTTCTCATCCATCATCAAGTCACATTATTAGGTCATATGTGAAGGTTGGTGCTGGCGATTTTTGTTTTCCTGCTATTACACGGTGGATCGTCGACAAATTTTGAATTTATACGGGTAAAGCTCTTAGATTTTGAGTTATTTGTGCTTATACACACAACAATTGTTCTCCCACTCAAACTCTCAGTTTTTGTTTTCAGGTATTTTGTTTTAGATGAGTCCTTGCATCATATATTTATGGATGAGATCGATGCTATTGATGGACACCGTCTTAGTGAAGGAATAAGTGATACCGTCTTAGTGAAGGAACAAGTGATGACCGGAAAATCCAAAGAACACTCATGGAGTTCTTGAAGCAGGTAGATGGTTTTGATTAGCATGGAAAGGTTATTATTATTATTATTAATGTATGTTGTTTCAAGTATAATTTTCTTGATATTGATTTTGGGAAGTTTGTTTTTTTATCCTTTTTCTTTTTCTTTTTCTTTGTGGAATGAAAGTGTGGTGTCTTAATGCAAACAGAAATGACATTGATAACTAATGTACCAGATGGTCATAGTTTAGACCCAACTCTTATTTGGCTATGTTTTTTAGACAAGAAAATTGAGATATTATTTCCCAGAACAATCAAGAACGGAAACTGAAACGATTCTCTGCAACTGCTAAACATTGTGAAATTGATTATGAAGATGTGGTCAAGCTTCCTAAGACACTAAGGATGGTCATACAAAGGATGATTCATATATGAGTACAATCAATTAATTTACATGCTTTTTTATGTTCATCATTTGGAGAACGCCCTTATGATATATATGCTTGCAGGGTTTCAATGGAGATGATCTTCAAAACAGCTGTAATGAAGTCAGAACAATGACTATTCGAGACTATTCGAGCTGAGCGTGGTTGTTCCACAAGGACTTCAATGTGTATTGTTGCTTCATTTGCATCTATTGCTTTGTTTTTCCATCGTTTTAATGATTATTATACATATTGATAGTCTTTGAGTTTTTATGCTTCTAACAACATGCTTTTGATAGCTTTCTATTAGGAAATCGCTGCTTCGGTACCCACATAATATGGATGCTCTTAAGGTAAGTATAAGTATAATACAAGTATCATTCTTGGACAATAATGCGGAAGAAGAGGTCTTCGAAAACCGGAAGAAGAGGTCTTCGAAAACCAAATTAAAGGTTGAGCAAAAGAGAAAATAGTTTTGCTTTCACTGTAAATTGAAATGCTTAATTTGATAGTTATGATATTAAGGTAGTTTTTTTTCTTCAGAGATACGTAAAAAGTTATTCTTTTCTTAGTTATGTTTTTTAAATCCTCTTTACATTCCATTTGGCAGAAATGGAGTACTATTGACATGTATAAAATTGTTTTTCCCTTCATTTTTGGGGTTTTATGTGGTTTTTTTTCTTTCTAGCTTTTTCATTGGAATATAGCAGTTCTTGAAGGCTTGTGTAGGTGCAACTCTTGGTTGGTAGCAGGTGGGTAATTTGTGTCAAAGGCACTGCAAACCTCTGTACTTATTAAATACTTTTTATGTGACTTAACTTCTCTTTAGGTTGATTTCTCCATAGCATCTCCGGGTTCACAGCTTCACAGTGCCCAAAAATAAAGGGAGAAGTTTGATGAAGTAAGCATTGAGGTTTTTCAGCACTTGAAAGTAAAGGTCAGAATGAACATCGGTTAGTAACTCATTTCCCTGCTGGTTACCTTTGCTTAATTTGTGCTATTACATGATAAATCAATGGCCATAATAGAATTAGTACAGATAAAGTGTTCCCCTTTTCAATGCCTTAAATTCTATTGATGAGTTCATGTTTTTGGGGCAACATCTCAAATTTGTGACAAGGATTAGAGGCTAAAACTCATTCTTAAAGAGTGTATGAAATACTTGTCATCTGAAAGAGTCTTACTTGTGCAATTAAGGTTAATAGCTTCTAACAAATGGTTTGATATAAATAGTGGAAATATATTTGTGCATAAAACTATTAATCAAGTGATTCTAATACCTGTTTCCCACATCTCATAAAGATAAGAACCTCACATAGGCATAGTCCTGACCTGTCACTTAGGTTGTCAATCTAACAATCAAGACTATGTTTTAGTGATTACCATATCCCACATCTTGCCGCAAAATGCATCTGTAAGCTCGATGTAACAGTGAACAAGGTTGTCAATCTCATTCAAAGCTATTAAAATGTTCAAAACAAGTTTTAGAACATGAGTTCAATATACGAACCTTTAATTAAGCGCTATACAACTCCTGTCTCATCTCCCTTTTTTGGGATTTTCATCCGTTTTCACATAATTCGGCTACGAGAAGGTTTAGCTACAAATCATATATATAATAGTATACATACGATATATAGATATATATAAGTACATAAGCATATATATATAAGTAAATATATATAGATCTATAGATATATAAATATATATATAGATACTAATACAATAAATACATATATATATGAATACGTATAGTTATATATATATATATATATATATATATATATATATATATAAAGTAAAGGAAAACAAAACAAGAAAGTGTAAAATGGAAATGTTATTACAACGATAATTATACGAACTATAATACAACTATATATATATATATATATAGGCCCCAAAATAAAAAGAGAAGAAGGGAAGAAGATGAAGAGAAATGGGCATGGAAGAAGTAGGAGAAAGGGGGAAGAAAGGGGCAAGGAAGAAGAGTGAAGTGTATATATAGGCAATTTTTGGGGGCCGGTTCGAACCGGGAGTGGGCCGGTTCGAACCGGTGTAACTGATTTTGGATATTTTGCACTTTTTTAATTCCGGTTCGAACCGGGATCAGTCCGGTTCGAACCGGACTGTCAGCTGTTCGGTAAAATGCTCATAACTTGAGTTGTAGACCTCCGATTGACGTGATTCAAAATGCGTTGGAAAGCTCATTTTAAGATCTAAAACTTTCATGCAGATGTCTTCCCCAGAAAATGCCTTTAAGTTGGGTCAAATGTCCGTCGAAAACAGGCTACGGTATAAGTATGTAGAACAATTTGATCCGTTTAAACTCGTTAGCTTATGGCACAATCTTCTATCCCTCTAAAAGTCATCTTTTAGGCCCAAAACGTGTCATCACTCGGGATCTTGGTCAACCTATAATTCTGCAATAAACCACCAAAATACCAAGCGTAAATCGGACACGATACTCCGGTTACTAAACCGGTACAAAAACTTATAAAAACACGATATTTTATATAATACTTACTACTTACCTATTTGGATAAAACTTATGAATTAATGACTTGAATTGATACATAAATGCTCAAAATGATATCAGAAGTGGGGTAACATGTTATAATAATAAGTGTGAATTTTTTCCTCATCATACAACCTTGCTGTTATTCTGCGCGTGAAATAGCTGGCTGTTATGGAAAGAATTCATAGTCATAAAGACTCCAATCTTAATATTTAAAGCGTCCATAATTATCTTTAAATAATAAAAATTTACTCGTATATATCATTAGGGAAAATATAATTATTAAAATACTTGCACCACAAGTAATAAGGGTGAGACGCCTATATATATATAACCCTAAGGAACTACGAGGGACTTGATTCCAATTAGACTATTGGATACGTAGGCACCTCTCAGAATTTACTTGAGAGCTCAGTCCAAAATATACACCAACAATACGCCCCTCTTTTGAATAATCTAGGGTTTTTAGGGTTTCATATTATTATCATATAGAAGAATAACCCGATTTGATATTAAGACGGTTTCCAGCATCGTCAGTTGCCTTTTTCAAATTACTAGCATTTTACCAGCTGCTGTATTTTTCATTGTTTTACAGAGCTTCGGTTTGTTTTGAAATTCTGAATTTCCATCATTTTTTCCTCTTGGGGATTTGTATGCATAACTTGATTACATTCCCATCATGCTAATTCAAAACTCGAGTGGGCTAGGGGACTGTATTCGAAATGTCCGGTGTGCTAGATTAAGGCAAATTAACGGTTTGAACTGGATTATATACGTTTTTTTTAACGTACAAGTAAAATATATAGGGTTCGTGGGTGGGCTTAGCCTCTCTAATCTATGTTAGTAGCTGCGTCGTTTCGTATAATCCATTTGCAGTTTTGATTTATTGACGGCCTAGACATGGGAGAGTGCAGGATTTGTGAATTTTTGAAAAATATAATGGGATACTTGGTTGTGAGGACATGTGTAAATATTGAAAATATGAAGTTCAAACTGTACATAATAAACTTCAAGGACCTAATAGTAAATAGTAAAGCAATAAGTACAGGGAATCTTTGTGATTTTCTTTGTTTCTTGTGTTGGTGATTTAAGTATAATCACAAGCCGTTGAGGTAATCGGGGTTTAGTACAAGGATGGATATGCTCATAACACTTTATTATAAGTTTGGAGGTGCGGAGTGCACGCTGATATAAGTGTATATGAGTGTACGGATAGAAAATAAGCAAGTATAGTTCGGGAAAGTCACTTAAAGGACCGGAAAACCAGTTAAAGGACTGAAAATCCGTTTTCGGAAGAATAGAGTGACAGGCGCCCGCCTGTCACTGGTAGGCGCCCGCCTATGGTTTTCCAGTATGCCTAAAAGTTCATCAGAAAGTTGGGTGAATTTCTGGTCTTCACAGGCTGGCCACAAGCGCCCGCCTGTGGTCCGAAAACTGATTTCTTGGTGTCTTTTGGTCTTTTTAAGTGGTTATAACCAAGTGGTACCTTCTCACTTGGGTTGTAACCTTAATATACAAACTTGCAACTGATTTTCTGCAATCCAAGTACCATATAAAGGCTTTTTACTTTGTTGAACATACACACAACAATTGTATGCATCCTTGATCAAGTCATAAACATCTAAACACTTCAAAGTGATCTTTTGATCTATTTGCCCTAGACAAAAGGCAAGTCTCTCAGTTTGTATCTCACTTAAATTATTCGTGATACTCCAGACAAGTTAGGGGTCGAATAAATTTAAGAAGGATAGCGATATACGCGTGACTGCGAGGATCCGATCTTCATAAAATTTGCTGGTTTTTCAAAAGACATTGGTGATCAATCTAGACCCTCAAAGCAACAACAATCTTATTAAATTTATTGTTCTGATCACAATGGTGAATGGAAAGGACATGATGATGAATTTCGGGAAACTAGATAAGTTCAAAGGAGTTGATTTCAGGCGATGGCAAAGGAAGATGCACTTCCTTTTGACTGCACTAAAGGTGGTGTATGTTCTGAGCACGGACATACCTGAGATCGATGATGATGCACCTTTGGATTAAATGCGAAGGAGAAACAAGTGGGAAAACGATGACTACATCTGTCGTGGTCATATCTTGAATGGTATGTGTGATTCATTGTTTGATATTTATCAACATCTTGCATCTGCGAAAGAACTTTGGAATGCACTAGAAACCAAGTATTTGAATGAAGATGCATCTGCTAAAAAGTTTCTGGTCGATAATTTCATGAAGTACATGATGGTAGACTCACGATCTGTAATGGAACAATTTAATGAACTTCTACGCATACTAGGACAATTTGCACAACATAAGATGGAAATGGATGAAGCCATTTCAGTGTCTAGTATCATTGATAAGTTACCACCATCATGGAAAGATTTTAAGAATTTGTTAAAACACAAAAAGGAAGAACTCTCCTTGGTTGAACTTGGTAGCCATCTGCGCATTGAGGAATCCCTCAGGGCGCAAGAAGGGGTTAAAACCAAGGGCAAGGAAATTGATGAATCCACTTCCATTCATGTAATAGAGGTTGGGGAGAGTTCTAAAACTAACAAAGGCAAATGGAATGGCAAGAAAAAGAAACAGTCTAAGTCAAATGACAAGGAATCCGGAAAAAGGCCAAAGGGGGCCTGTTGGATTTGTGGTAAGTGACAGACGTTTTCTAGTCTATTACAATCCTAACCAGCAGTGTACCGAGTCAAATTGTAGTTCTAGTCTGGTGAGTCAAGTGTCGTATCCTCAGGGAACGAAATACAATTCAAAGTGTGGTTAAACACCAAGAAGTTATTATTAACTCAATCTAAGTAGCAGTTTTTACCATATGAATAATCGCTACACTAATAAAACAGTAAATAAATGTATAATATATAAACAATACTAATATAGATATATAGTTATATAATTAATATATATAAATACATAGATATATATAGATACATAAGCATATATATAAATATAGTATAATAAAAACTAATAATTTATAGAAACTAGCCAAGATAATGTTATTTAACTATGATCTCTTTTTAGTTTAATGGATGTGCTCGATCTTCCTTTTTTTAGGTCCAATTGATTATGTGAACCGGTATACTCCTTAGCTCAAGAATTCCCCCTCACACGAGCGTACGAAACTGTCATATGTCTCATCCTCTGTATAATATCATCTTTAAACTTGGTTATTCCAGTTGTCAGGCGGCCAATTTTTAAGATCTCAATTAAAATAGGTGATTCAATGTAATAATCTCTCGAGTACAAATAATCTGCCCCCGGGTAGGAAATAGGATTCCGTTTGTCAGGCGGCCATTTTTACCCTCCGGTTTTTCTACCCATTTTCTCATATCCTAACGTCTCAGGTCAGTTCATGATTAGGTTATGGTTCTGTTCATACTGATTAGCTATGTCAATACGAACGTGTCATTAAGTTCAAGTAGAAAAAGATTCATCAAAATCAATTTTAATCAGATTTTAACATAGTCATCATCCATTTCCCTAAAAAGATCAAAATAGTTCAATTACATATCTTGGCTAGTTATAGATTTAGCCTATTATCATTATAACTAATATATAGATAATTATACAAACAACAAACATAATAGCATTATAATATTACCGGTTACAATTGTCGATTTGGAGCTTTTTCCTCCTGATTACAACAACAGTGATTCAACAACTTTCGATAATAATTCTAAGCATTACAACGATACGATAACTATTTTATTTATGGAAGAATGCCTACTACTATATTTACAGAATTAGACTAGGAGAATATATATATATATATAGAGAAGATATATATATTGGTACACCCCAAAAGTTTTGCAAATGAGAGGTATTTATAGGCATTTTTTCTTGAACCGGTTCGAACCGGGATTGCTCCGGTTCGAACCGGTTTCTTCATGTTTGAACCGGGAAATCGAATCTTATCTTCTCTGACAGCCCATGTGGTATAATCATTGTTTTTGCATTATTTCACTCTCCGGTTCGAACCTGTACTGTTCCGGTTCGAACCGGCCTGTCAAAATATCCAGTTTGTGCTGAGATTTTTCATCCTTCTGATTCCGATTCTTTCACTTTGTATCATATTTTCTTCATATTATTCCTGCACAAGTAAAAAGAAACGAACCACAGGTAAATCTGATAACAAAAACTACAACTTATATTAGATTTTTACCGATTTATATTTATTTATAACGATTTATATTTTATAGGTTTTAGTTATATTTTTTTATAAAATTTATATAAAACTATTGATAATACATTATAAAATATCGTAATTTTTATCATATAATTGTTATATATCAACTACTCCCCACTTAGCTTTTGATCGTCCTCGAGCAAAATAAGCGGTAATATATAAAAATTACAAATGAAAATAATATAATTGCTTAGATTAAAATTTTAATTTAGTAACGTATTCTGTCAACATTATAAACATATTACTTATGTCTTTCTTAGAAATTAAGAAGGCAAAAAGTGTATATAACTTAAATAGATTAAAAATCAAATATTGTTTAGATGAAATTCTACATGATTTACTTAATAAATATAATTAAAACATTAGAATTACTTTTTAATTTCCACTATATGAATTTTTGGAATCAAAGACTAGGTCAAGTAGTTGGCAAAATGACTTGTAACGTTTTAGGTTCAGGGTGTTGGTAAACCGAAAGGATAATTAAAGGAAATTTAAAGAAGAAAGAAACAAGTCGTACGTACTTATACTTTCATATCAAAAACCTCTTGATTAATAACAATCCATTACCATTTATTTGAAATTATATATTTTTTTTTCGAACAACAAACATAATCGAAATTTTTATAGAAATGACCTCCAGATAATAATGTACCAATCTTAACATCTTCCATTTATAATATCGACTCTTAGTTTCGATGTCGTCACCGTTATTCATAAGTACATACAAAACTTACGGGATTCCAAGGAAATGTAGATCAATTTAGGCTAAGGGTCGGTTATTATTAGGTTAATCATGAATGGCTGATTTCGAGTGGGGTCTCGCCACTCTACAAGGCTGAGATGGGGACGAAAATTGGAAATTACGTTCAGGTAGGTCATTTGGCTATAGTTAATTCAAAGTCATGCCAAAAATCGTCATCCCTAATCCGATTCCAAATTCATAATTTGTCTTGAAAAGAAAATCATTCTAAAATTCGATTATAAATATAAGTATACTTGTCTAATTTCATGAAAAGATATTTGATAATAATTATTTAGTTATACATACTTAAAATCTTGTTAAAATCTAAAACAGACATATATAATATAATTATAATATATCGAGTTTACTTTACTTAACTAAAAACTTATTCTTTCCAAAATATATTATTTTTATTGTATTAATTATATATTATCCTGTTTAAAATCCTTGAGAATAGTTAAACTAAGTGTTTAAGTATTTGATATATTAATTTCAATTTATTTACTAACCTAACTCTACTCCCCACTTACGAATTGGCATCGTCCCGATGGTTAGTGAGTATGAAATGTTGGTTAGAAAATAAAATGAAAATTTTAAGTGATTTATAATATTTTTTTTTCCATTTAGTACGCAATCGTTTATAAAAAAAACAAGACAAAATAAGACAAAAAGAAAAACATAGTAATATTAAACATTTTATTACAAACTTAAAAAAAATAAAAACTAAACTTAAGGCTTAAAAAGAAAACAACTTAAACTTGGTTACTAAAAAACATTAAACTAACATCCATAATATCCATCCATACTCATAACAGTCTTCTCTAAACTTATATAGTAGAGGAACCTCCAGGAGTATCCACTGGAAGTAATCCAACATGAGGACCACGAGAGGGACTCATCTGTTCCCAGTTCCTCGACACCGGCTAAGTGAACACAAATTCGTGAAATCAGTCATGCAAAAGGCATCGGCTGCCCACGGTTTCTTCTTCCTATAGCAAAAGTAATAGCTGTCTTGTGAATCAACACCCCCCAATCAATAACCGCACCAACAATCATGGCATATAACAAAAGCATCTCATCATCATCAATTTCAGAGAAATCATTTGTGGGATAAACTCTGGAATTAATGAAATGTTTCCATGTCCTCAGATGGGGAAGTAGAGCAACAGTGGAAACATTACGGTCGTTGTTAAAATTAGGAAATAAAATCTGAAAGGCTTCAGCACATTTGTTGATGATGTTATTGACACTATCCAGTTACCATTCAAATTCAAAATGAGGGTTGGGGGTAACTGAGATTTGTGGTATTTCAAAAATTTGATTGATTATGTACGAAGTAAAAGGTATAATATACCCTCTAACTCGGACAAAATAAGTAGATTCTACCGATCTAGCCTCAGACAAAACAGAATAAAACTCTCTGACAATAGTAATATTTATTCTACCTCTTGGAGTACGAATAAATTGATTCCAACCTCCTCCTACTATTCTATTCAATCCCCACTGATCCAACTTTTGAATATTAAGCCCTTTTTTCGAGTAATATTGGCGATTGATTGAAATTGGATATACGTGGGTAGTCAATGGGATGGAAACACGAAGCATGAGATTCTGGAACAATATAGCATCTGGTGTATGGGGAGGAGAATAACTATTAACCGAGGGAGAATAGTGATTAGACATTTTATACTGAATATTTGTAGAGGGGAGATAGAAGAATTGATGTGTATCTATTTATGGAAGGGGGCTTTGCTATATATAGGAGAAAAAACTTGACCAAATGAGGAAAAGATCTTTTTTGGGCCATAAATAGGCAGGCCGGTTCGAACCTGGATGTTCCGGTTCGAACCGGACTATATTTTTCGGAATGTGTCAGGTCGGCACTCTCTCCCCGGTTCGAACCGGAAGCACTGTTCACGAACAGAGAGTGTTTTTGACATAGAATGGTCCCAAATTTCCTTTTTCCTTCATAGACAAACATGTATGATGATACCAAAACATTTTATAAAATAATATCAAATCATCAAACATGATATGGGGGAAAATAAATGAAAACATGCACTAACCACCGAGTGCATCATTCCAAAAATAAAATAAAAACATCTAAACAAGTTAAAGTTATAAAACTAAAAGTAATATACGTCACACAAAATGAAATAGTTTCTTACAAAACCAACATCAAAAGTTTCCAAATTTCATTATTCTTCATCAAGATCAATATTCATGTCGTAGGATGATCCAGGCATAGATTGAGTCGAAACTGCTTCAAAAGGTGCTGAACTCACGAATTCCGCTCCTTGAAATGTAGTGAAGCCTTGTGTGAATTGAAACGGATCAGAAAATGGAACAGAAGTAGTCGTAGTCATCGTCACAGAACTGTCCAAACCAATCGAACTCATCCCAGCTGTAACATCAGAAACAGAAGTAAACCCTCCCATGCTTGAGACAGCAGCCGAAGTACCTGAAAATATACCACCTAACCCACTAGACTGTCCTATAGATGACTGAGTGTATGATTGAAAGATAGTAGGTGGTGGAATAGGTGGAATCCATTGAGGTAGGGTGTAAGGATCGGCTTGACATGAAGGTAGGATATCAGAATATGCTGCATACTCAGGTGCTAGATTTCTCAGAAAGGCTCTTTGTGCTCTCATACCAACTCTTAAATCATCAGCCCACTGCCTAGCACGTTCAAATCCTAAAGCCATATTGGCGTCAGTCCTAGCCTGACCTTGCAAAAATGCTTGGAACATAGCTTCAGTCTGACTACCTTGATCCTGCTGAGGCTGTCTAGAAGATGAAGAAAACAATGGTGGAGGTTGACTACGGGGAGGAAGAGGTTGTTGCGGCTGGAGGTTAGGTTCATTATAGTCAATGCGACCAGCTGGAAGTGCAGTCAACCTATGGCCTATTAGTGAGGCATCAGAAGGAATGATTTTATCAGCAGGCAAGGTTGGGACTTTAACCATTTGACATAAAGAAGAAATAAGGTTAGGAAAAGGCATATGCCCTCCTGGTTTGCTATTGTGGGCAAAATCCCAAGCCCTTTTATAGATAAGTTTTCCTATATTAATAGGAACATTGTGAACCATTGCCCAGGCTATACAGACATCCTCCTTACCAAAAGACGTAACATGAGAAGATGGATAGATAGTATGCCCCAAAAAACGCTTAATAGCCCTTATGTCCCGAATACAACGTCCATATGGAAATCTATTATCGAACCAAACTGCTGTAGGATCAAAGGCGTTCTGAGCCTCTAAAGCTTTAGCTTGCAGAGCAGCTGGGTCATCTAAGTTCCAAACAGTAGTATAGTCTTCCTCAGCAGGAACTTCAGGTATGCCATACAAAGCATTAATGAGGATTGGGTTTAAAGGCACTTTCACAGTCCTAAGAGAAACATATGTTAAAGGACCATTATCAACTGGATCATAAGCCGACATAACTGAATAAAATTCAGCAACCAAAGTAGAATTAACTGGCTCTTCAAGCAAATGGGCTATGTCTAACCATCCTCTACTGGCAAAAATGGCTTTCACTTCTTTTCCTAGGGCTGTAAAATCCATCCCTCTTTCTAAACCAACTGAACATTTTCCAAAACATTTATTATAGGCTCGTTTAGCTGCGTCACTAGCAGTTCGTTCAAAAGACACAGCTTTTTCTTCCTCAGTCAAAGGGCGGGTTGCAATTACAGGCACTAGGATAGGTGTTTCTTGCTTTCTTTTCTTAGTAGACTTTTTCCTAGAGGATGATGATTCGGCTATCTACGATTGTGGTATTACAATTTTATAGATAACAAA
The DNA here is from genome assembly GCA_036785695.1 of Gentiana straminea. Lineage (NCBI taxonomy): Eukaryota > Viridiplantae > Streptophyta > Magnoliopsida > Gentianales > Gentianaceae > Gentiana > Gentiana straminea. The sequence goes on along the minus strand of JAVUPR010000413.1, from coordinate 951,427 downwards.
AACAACAAAAAAAACAACAAGTAATTAAGATTGGTGTTGAAAATAAAACTATAAAAATTCATAAAAATCAAAATACAATATATAAATACTATATTATTACCTTAATAAGTGATTGAAGAAAGTTGGCCGGAAAAAAATGTCGATTTTTGCCAGAGTGGGTGGTGATGCTTCACTTTTGATAAAAATCCAAAAAAAAATCAAGCTAAAGTGGTAAATTGTGGTTTCTTTTCAAAAGAGTAATGGAAAAGTGGTAATTTTTTATAAGAGAGGGGTGAAATTTTGGTGGAAATTGAGTGGGGTAAGGGGTGGGGGCGGCTGTTGTGTGAAAAAAAAGTTGAGGAAGAAGGAAGAAGGAGAAGAAAACCCGTTTTTTAGGTTTTTCCCTTTCCGGTTCGAACCGGCCTTACTTCGGTTCGAACCGGAAAATCAAAATCCGTTTTTTTTTATTTTTTTTATTTTTTTATATAGTAACAATCCTATGTTATATCATATATATATATTTTATAAAAAATATTTTTTCATAGAAAATCTTTTATAAAATTTCTATATAGGATACTGTGGTGGATTTTTGTAAACGAAACAAAAAGACAAGTAATAAAAATCCGGTTTGTCGCTCCAAGTGCAAAGCTTGTAGTAAAGCGATTATTCCGGGTCGATCCCACGAGGAACGTGAGGTTGAATGTGTATTAAAGTTTAGGCGAAAAAGTGTCACGAGTAACAATTCTAGGTTTATCAAATAATGTGGAGAAAGGCAAACGAACGGGGATCCACAATTCAAGATGGCGGTAAAAGATTCTAACTCCCTACGCATGCAAATTACTAAAGGCCAAGATTAACCTATACCCAAAGCAGATTACTAATTTCTTAGATAATCCGTTTATCAACTTTTATCAAAGATCGATTATTTAAGCACGATAGGCACAAATTCTTTCGAATCTATTATCTAGGTTAACAATTTGATAACTTTCGTTTTTAGACAAATCGATTAAACTGATTACTATTGCGGTGATCTAGAATTCATCCAACTATCGTCAAACAAACATCACAGGCTTTATCTATCGATATGAAGCACGAAATAAACGCAATAAAAATCTAACCTTTATTGATTGCACAACGTAGAAAAATAAGAAAACCAAACGCCTCCTGAATTGCTTCACCCGTTCGTCCAACCCGGGAATTTAGCTACTCATAATAGTCTTGAAATCAACAAATTGGTTTGATTGCATAAGAGAAAAACAAAAAGAAAGAACAAACTCTACTCTTGTTTTTTAAGGTGAATTTTCGACTCTCTCAATGTCTCTACGTATGTTGTGTGTCCGCTGCTAGGTTTGGGCGCCGGTGCTTAAATAGATAAATAAGTCGGCTAGGTCATAAGCTAGGTCGGTTGCGCTTCGCCGTCCGTGGACGCCCGTCCATTCTTCTGAACGCTCGTCCGGTATGTTCTGAACTTTGAGTCGGGCCGAATCTCCTTCAGACGCCCGTCCACCCTAGCGTCCACCCTGCGTCCAAACTTTCTGAATGTAACCTATTCTTCCTGGACGCTCGTCCATTTGATCAAACGCCCGTCCACTGGACGGGACCTGGACGCCAGTCCAATATGACTGAATTTCGATTTCTTGATTTTTATCTCTTTTTCTCCATCTTTATCCTTCTTTTCTCATCTCTATCTTGACTTAGCTCGAATTATATCAACATTGATCATCAATTTAGCCTCCAACATGTATCTACATCACATCAAAAACACCGCAAAGCGTAACAAAATTCCAATAACCATAAAATCATAATTAAAACATATTTATTCACCAACTTTGCGATTAACTCATTAAAAATGTTATTTGCTCAATAATTCATTTAAACACGTGATTTCCATGCGATTAATACGAATGTCGGGGAAAACATTATAAAATATAACGTTATAAAGCACGTAAATTCACCCTTAACAACTCCCCCACACTTAAACTTTGCTCGTCCCGAGCAAAACAAAACAAGATAAAGGCTCGGGAAGAGTATAGACACCTCAACACATATACCACATAGTCAATAAATTAGAAGTTCACCATCGTGTGTGTGCATAGCCATAGAAAACTTCCACTAAATCCAAACTTGAGAAATTCAAAGTAAAACTAGCTAATACCCCCTCGTAGACTAGCAATAAATGACACTCATAAGATGCACCCTACAAACGTGACATATCCCGAAAAGAATGATCGAATGAATCTAGGGCCTTTCTGAAATACTCAGAGGATAATCCCTACAACATATCTATCAGTTTATACTGGGGATAAGATTAACGAAAACTAAGCCTTATATTCAATTTCGTACCAATTCTTCAGTTGATTTAACTTATTCACTTTAAACACACATTAGAATAAGCTATTGCCCTCATAGCAGAATAGGACATTTCGAGATAATCCCCTACCTTACTCCAATCATAAGGCAGCTTTTCTAACTGTCGTGAGCTTTTAGTCATCATGGTGGTATAGGACATACGTGGTACACCCTATCTCACTCAAATCATCGACTAGCTTCCGACACACCCTTATTAACCAACTATTAACTTATCTTTTTAACTGACATTAGCCCCGTGTTACTTATCACATTCAAACTTCTAGATATTCACAGTATCTCATACTACGGAACTAAATACAAACTATCATAAGTCTCAAGATATATACGTAGCACTAAGCACATGACTTATAAGATAATCAAAAACTACTAATCCAAAACGGGGTATAACTTTATAAATTAGCTCATCATTCACTATGGCTCGTGAAAATAAATCTTGGTGAAACAACTAACTCACTAAAACTATGGTATACAGCATCAATGACTATAACAAACCGAACAAAAACGTGTATTGCCTACTCGGGACAAAACAAAATTTTTGAAAATTTAGCTCATTTAGCATAGAAAATAAAATATCATGTAAGCAAATGTGTAGATACATACCGACTAATCCCCTCCCCCACACTTAAAAGTTCAACATGCCCTCATGTTGTGCAGAAAGAGAAATAAAAGCACACTTAGCTGATTGTAGTCGAAAGAGGGCAACACTGGAAGTGGCGTACGTCCAATCCAGAAATGCTCGAAGACATCAGTAGATTGTGGACCATCCACCGGAAAACTGACATCATCTGAAAGCTCACAAGTGCTATAGCAAATATCCTGCATACATGAAAAACAACACAAAACGTACCTCGGGAATAGGGGGATTATATCATATGAAACACAAGAGATAATCGTATTAGATGGAAAAATCATCGTCCAAGGAAAAGCGCAGAACATCTAACCGTCAACTACAAATACAGAGCAGATTCACACAATACCCTAACTAGACTAAAACTAAACGAAGACACACAAAAGAAAAACAAAAGAAAATAAACATTCAATATCATCCCCTATGTGCATTGGTTTATGTCGTTAGCTCGAACGAAAGTACGGGCGCCGTGCCATTTAACCTTTCTTCCGCCCACTCCTCGTGTGAAGCTCCGGTCCGAAGTGTGGTGGAACAATGATAACGTATGTGATGAAATCTTTTATAGCTCTCCAAGCACGTTTAATTTTCCCCATTGTAGACTTCTTCTTCTTCCTCTCTTTAACCGTGCCTCCCTTTTAAGCTCTTCCGGATATCCCACTAATGAGTGGAAACTTCCTCGGGGACCAACTCCGTCGCCCTCGAAATCGGGCGAAAACTCGTCAAAGCAACTTGACTTAGGGCTTAGTACCAACCCGAGGATATCGAGGAAATGAACATACTCTTTGGGTTGACCAATATAATGCTTGCACCTCTCGACCATTCACTCGAACGGCCGGTCATCATAACCTCTTAACTCTAAACACCTCCGGAATGATTTGATATCTCAAAGGGGCCGGACCATCGTGTCCTCAACTTTCCAGGATGTGTAAACGCCACTCACGATGGTGAACTTCTAATTTATTGACTATGTGGTATATGTGTTGAGGTGTCTATACTCTTCCCGAGCCTTTATCTTGTTTTGTTTTGCTCGGGACGAGCAAAGTTTAAGTGTGGGTTGTTAAGGCCAATTTACGTGCTTTATAACGACATTGCCGGTCATCTCAAAGAACGAATTCTTAACAAATTAGGTCTACAAAAACAAGAAGCGGACTCTCGGGATTCGACCCAACCATTTTTCCCGTGTCCGCTTGATCTTCTCGTCCGTCGGGGATCTCTTCCGTACTTTATGCTTCTTCAAATCCACTTCCTTCCAATATTGTTCCATGTCCCGACTTCCGGCAAAAATTTCGGTGGTGATTCGGTACTATCATCGGAGAATAGATCTCGGGGAGAACTCATCGCAGTCATCGACTCCTGAAGTGATACAACTTAACAAATCAAGGAATTTAACTACCTCGGGTGATTCCTTCGGTTGGCCAATGTAGTGTTTGCATCGTTGACCATTGACCTTGAAAGGCCGATCGCCAATCCCCTTAAGTTCCAAACGCCGCTAGGAAAGACAGACAGGATCTCAAATGGACCGGACCACGCGTCCTTAGCTTTCCGGGAAAAGATGCGGCTCTGGTATTGTATAACAGTACTAGCTCCCCTGCATGAAACTCCCTTTTCTTGATCTTTTTATCATGAAGTAATTTCATCCTTTCCTTGCTGATCCGTGAACTCTCATAAGCTTGGAGCCTGAACTCGTCTAATTCGTGTAGCTGCTGGAGCCTATGATCTCCACAAGCTTGGGAATCGAAGTTTAGGAACTTAGTTGCCCAATAAGCTCTATGTTCTAGTTCTACAAGCAAATGACAGGGTTTTCCATAGACCATTTGGTATGGTGATGTACCCATAGGGTTTTTGTATGCGGTCCGGTAAGCCCACAGTACATCATCCAGCTTCAGACTCCAATCCTTCCGATGAGAGTTGACTGTTTTCTCGAGGATTTTCTTGATACTCTGATTACTACGCTCAACTTGCCCACTGGTCATAGGGTGATATGGTGTGCCACTTTTATGCTTAACACCATACTTAGCTAGCAGGCTATCCAGGGGTTTATTAATGAAGTGTGAACCTTCATCGCTGATCAGGGCTCTAGGGCAGCCAAACCTCGTAAAAATGTTTTTCTTCAGAAATTTCATGACCGTTTTATGATCATTCAGTGGAGTCGCGACAGCCTCTACCCATTTAGAAACATAGTCTACACAGACCAAAATTTATTTATTTCCGCATGAAGATGGAAATGGTCCCATAAAGTCTATGCCCCATACGTCAAACACTTCACATTCCAATATGGGTTGAAGTGGCATATCATATCGCCGGGTCAAAGTACCGGTTCTCTGGCACCTATCACAGCCTTTGCAGAAGGCTTCAGTATCTTTAAAAATCTTGGGCCAGTAAAAACCGCATTGAAAGATTTTGGCAACGGTCTTCCATGCATTAAAATGGCCGCCCGTGGGGCCACTATGACATTGCTCAATAATATCCCGTTGCTCGCATTCAGGTACACACCGGCGGAGTAACCCATCCTTGCAGATCTTGAATAGATATGGTTCTTCCCAGACATAGTACTTCAAATCAGAGAAGAACTTCTTCTTCTCTTGGTAAGAAAATTCGGGGTTCAAGTAGCTAGAATGAAGGTAATTGACAATCGAAGCATACCAAGGGGGGTCGGGGTTATGGACATCCATATTCATGACGCTCTCGAAGGGATAGTAAAGATCAATGTCCAAAGGATCTTCCTCAGCTACTGGTAATACTCTCGAAATATGGTCCGCTACGGTGTTCTCACTACCCCTTATATCCTTGATGTGAACATCGAATTCTTGTAATGTAAGAATCCACCTCAGCAGTCTTGGTTTAGCATCCTTCTTGTTCATCAAGTAACGCAATGCTGCATGATCAGTCCATACAATTACCTTGGCACCAAGCAAATAGGCGCGGAACTTATCCATGGAAAACACAACCGCTAAGAGTTCTTTTTCCGTAGTGGTGTAATTTGCTTGGGCTGGATTCAAGGTATGACTCGCGTACGAGATAGGTTGGAATTTACCATTAACCCTTTGTCCTAATACAAAGACCCACGGCGTAGTTGGAGGCATCACACATCGGTTCGAATGGAATGTTCCAATCCGGAGAGATCGGGATAGGGGCGAGAGGTCAAACGCCGTTTAAGCTCTTTGAAGGCAACTTGACAAATCATTATCGAAATTGAAGGTGACGTCGTCCTTCGATAGAGTTGATAAAGGTTTCGATATTTTTGAAAAATCTTTTATAAATCTCCCGTAGTAAACCCACATGACCAAGGAAACTTCTTACTTCCTTCGTGTTTCGGGGTAATTCATCTTTTCAATTGTTTCTACCTTAGCTTTATCAACCTCTATGCCTTTAGCGGAGATCTTGTGACCTAAAACAATCCCTTCGGTCACCATAAGATGGCACTTTTCCCAGTTGAGAATCAAGTTCTTCTCTACACACCTCTGCAGTACTTCATCTAGATTTTTAAGACAGTCCATAAATGATGTGCCAAACACCGAGAAGTCGTCCATGAACACCTCCATGCATTTCTCTACAAGTCCATCAAAGATAGCCAGCATACATCTTTGAAATGTAGCTGGTGCATTACAAAGTCCAAAGGGCATTCGCCTATAGGCGAATGTACCATAAGGGTAGGTGAAGGTTGTTTTCTCTTGATCTTCTGGGTCAATAGGGATTTGGAAATAACCTGAATAACCGTCTAGAAAACAGTAGAATTCATGCCCCGCCAAACGTTCCAACATTTGGTCTATAAACGGGAGGGGGAAATGGTCTTTTAAGGTTACCTCGTTCAGCTTCCTATAGTCTATACAGACTCTGTACCCAGTGACTAATCTGACAGCTACCTCTTCACCTTTGTCATTCTTTTCAATTGTAATACCTCCCTTTTTTGGTACTACCCGAGTGGGGGAGACCCAATCGCTATCAGCTATCGCATAAATAATCCCCATATCCAATAGCTTAATGATCTCTTTCTTTACCACTTCCTGCATGTGTGGGTTTAAACGTCTCTGTGGTTGTCTTATACGCTTTGCACCTTCTTCAGTTCTTATCTTGTGCATACATATGTCTGGTGAGATTCCTCTTATATCTCCTATCTGCCAACCGAAAGCCCTCGCATTTTTCTTCAGAACTTTGATTAATTCAGCTTCTTCATCCGCTGATAGTTTAGATGAGATAATCAGAGGTAGGCGCTCACCTTCTCTCAAGAAGATATACTTCAAATGCTGAGGTAGCGGTTTTAGAACAAGGTCCTCAGGCGGTTCCTCTAAGCTGGTCTTGGCCTCTCCTTGTTTTAGATCTTCCTTAGTGATAGGGTCAAAAACTCTTGCCTCAAGCAAGTCGACTTCTTCTGAGGGTGAAAGAGTTCTTTCAGAGAGCACTGGGTCCTCTTCAGCAAGCTCTTCTCCATAGGCGGCCTCTAGCTCGTCCAGGGTGTAGTCTGTGAAATCATCTGACGTTTCAAGCACAAAACCAGAGGGGTTTTCAGAAGGTGATCTAAGGGTTTTAACTACACTGTAGCGTACTTCCTCATCTCCAACACGTAAGGTGACAAATCCTGCATCGCAATCTATAGTGGCTCTAGCAGTAGATAGGAAAGGTCGTCCTAGGAGGAGGGGAGTATCTTCTTCTTTAGTGTCTAGGACATACCAATCCACAGGAAATGTGAATTTGTCTACTTGGACCAGAAGGTCTCGAAGCACTCCGTCGGCTCTCTTGAAAGATCTATCTGCAAGCTGGATACTTATGGGGGTAGGTTCCAATAGATGGTCAAGGTGCAGCCTCTTGCAGACGGATAAAGACATCAAACTAATGGATGCTCCTAAATCACACAGAGAATTTGGGAAGCTTAAATCCTTGATTTTCAGAGTTAAGACAAATTTTCCGGGATCACTGCGCTTTTCAGGAATTCCTCCGTCGGCAATAGCGGAGCATTCTTCTCCCAATCTTTTCTCCATTTCACCCAATTTCTTCTTCGACGAAACAACATCCTTCACAAACTTGGCGTACTTAGGCATTTCAACCAATACCTCGGATAAAGGCAAATTTACTTGAGTGTTTCTTAGTAGGTTGAGTACTTTGTCATACTTCTTGTCTTCAGATAAGGAAATGTTGTGCTTCCTTGGTGGGAACGGGAGCTTATTCAGTTCGTCTTCGGAGAAGACTTTCCTGGTGGAGGAAGCTCGTATAGCTTTGTCCTCAAGATCTTTCCACCTCACCACTTTTTCAGTCTTTTCACTCGTCAGGGGATCCTCTGGCTGAGTGACTTTCTCAGGTTCATTACTTTGGTTTTCAATCACCCGAGATCCTTCTCCAGCTTCGATCTCATTTTCATCTTTCAGTTCATCCAAGTCAGGGGACTGCGATTCTTCCCCTCCTACCGAATCAGGGGTAGGAGGGTTTACTCGTTTCCCTGGTTCTGTCTATAACTAGGGTGTTGTTGCAATTGTGTACCGGACCTCAAATTCATAGCATTGGACTCCTCTTGTCCATAGGAAGTAATGGGTGCGAGCTCGGAATAGTGGTTTGTTCTTGCTTCAGCTTGGGCTGCATGCCCACTTTTAGGATTTGTTAAGGGTGAAATTTATGGTTTATTCTACGATATTCCCGTAACAATATCCTCGTTATTTAAATGGTTTTTATAGAAAATCATTGGTTTTATCTAGATATTGAGCAAACGTGTTTTCTAAATGTCTAAGTGCAGAACCGAGCTAATTATGTGATTTTATAGGTAAATATCGTTGTATCCGTGATATTACATTTTTGCACATCTTTATCGTGATTGTAGGTACCTAAATATGTCATGAGAATTGATGGGATGAGCTTAAACAATGATGTTTGATTGAAGTGAAAATGGAAAGAAAGAGATACAAGAGGAAGATGGAGATAAAGCTTGGAATGAAGCTTTCAAGCGCCGAACTTCCGACGCAGTTCTTGATATGATATAAAGTGATTTGACTCTCGACCTCAAGAGAAGAGTTGTAGGGCTTGAAGAGAGGATTCTACAGGATTTTGAATCACGTCATTCCGACTTACGAGGCCCGAGATATGAGCGTTACAAGTTTGGATAATGATCTTTGTGGTATTGGAAAATCCCGAAAACGACTCGGGATACGACGGGCTAGTCAAAAAGGCGTTTTACGAAGAAGAGTCCTTAATGAAAGTTGTAGAGTTTTCCGAGGGCTTAATTATGACGTTCGGATCATAATTTTTGGAGGTCTACAACTCAAGATATGAATTTTAGAAGTTTGAGTTCAAAAAAAAATGCAAACCAGCGTCCAAGGGGTTACTGTAGCAACCGACATTGCAGTCTATAAAAGCAACGCAGATTCAACCCTAATTGAGACGCCATAATTCACACAATCATACAGAGCCGCAAATTACACAAGAGAGGGCCGACTTTTTCTTTTTTTTTTTCCTTTATATTTTTCATTCCAAAACACAAAATTAGGGTGTAAATTTCTCAACAATGAGGAGCTAATTTCTTCATCAAGCAAACTAGGGGAAGCGTTTCAAACGGATTTTGGTTTCAGGTTATTGTATTGATTGATTTCTATCAAAAAAAGGTTAGAACTTTTGTATCGTTTTCATATCGTTTTTACATTTCGATCGATAGATTATGTGTATGATTCGACAATCCGTTGATGACGATTAATGGAACCCTAGGTCACTATACAAAAGTTTGAATCTTTTAAACCAAATTATAACGAAAGTTGTGGTTTAAACGGTTTAGATTTTTGGATATTGATAAATATCCCCACCTAAGAACGTTAAAGGATCGATCTTTGATAAAAGATTGTGAATAAAATCATCTAAGCAATTAGAGATTTGGGCATTCGGTTAGGTGTAATAATCGTAACCTTGGGATAGAATCATTTGATTAATAGTTTGAAACCGGTATTTGTTTGATTCGTGGAACCGTGTTTGCTTGCTTTTATATCACTGCATTTGGATAATTGTTCAAGCCTTCACCCTAGTTGTTGATTATTATTTTTCTGAAATTTACTGTTCATCTGCGTTTTTACTGTTCATCGCACTGTTCATCGTCGTTTTTACTGTTCATTACTGCATAATTAGTATAAACTCGTGACATTTGCAACTAAAACTTGAATCGATACAACCCCAATTCCCCGTGATCGACTCCGGTTACACCATTTTGCTACGACCTTGCACTTGAGGCCACGACCGGATTATAAATTCTATAACTTGTTTTGATCCTTTTATTTATATAATCCGTTTTCTACAACAAGTTTTTGGCGCCGTTGCCGGGGAATTGGCAACGGTTGTGTGTTCCTATTTTTGTTTTAGTTGTTAGAATAGCCTTAGATTAATTTGATCACACGTCCCTGTTTTTTTTTTATAACTTAATTTAGTTTTTCTGTTAGTGTAGCTAAAAATAAAAAAATAAAAAAATAAAAAAAAAGGGTCACATTTTGGACGAAAATATCACATCCAGGTGTGAAAATTTTCACACCCGTGAAATTTTTGTAGCTTAAAAAAAAAAATTAAAAAAATAAAAAAAAAACTTTTTAGCCGAAAATATCACACCCAGGTGTGAAATTTTTCACACCCGTGAAATTCTACAGTCATCCAATTTCATTCCTTCTTTAAGTCCTTTTTTTTTTCCAGTCTTTCCTAATCACCTTTAGCAACCTTTCACACCTTGTTCCACTCTTTTTCCATTCCTTGCAACCTATTCTCGGTCTGAACACCTAAGTGTCCCTTCTAGAGAGTCGGTTTTGAGTGCTATTTACTTTTGCTCGCCTTTCTGGTTCATTTGACAAGGGTGCCTTATACGACTTAGTAAAAAAAAAAAAAAAAAAAAAAAAAAAAACCGCTTCCCCTCTTTGCCGCTCCTCGATTTTCACTTCAGTGTATGCTTACACGAAGTAAATCAGGACCTTTAATTTTCAATCCGGAGATCGAACGTACTATTGTTCGTCCAAACCGAAAAAAGAGGCAAATCTCTTTAGGTGGTCACTCGATAGAAAACCTTGAAGAAGCTTGCAAGGAAGAACTTGAAGAAACCGTTATCACAATGGTGACAATAGACGGTCATTAGCAGATTATGCTATGCCGGGAGCCATCACGGTAAACCCCGCCGTAGCCTTGCACGAAATCGCACGGACCACTTCGAGCCGAGACTCTGGTCTTATTCGGATGCTTCGAAGCATGCATCTATCTTTTATGGTCTACCTTCGAAAATCCGCATAATCATGTCCACGCCTTCCCGGAGATCCGTGACACGACCCGCATTCAAGGAGTTTCGAGGATGCTATAAAATTAAAGCTTTTCCTTTCTCTCTCGCGAGGAGAAGCAAAAGAGTGGTATAACTCTTTAACCCTCGCTCTATTACCACTTGGGCGGGACTCGAGAAGGAGTTCCTAAGTCAGTATTTTCCACCCTCAAAGACTGCCCAATGCCTGACTGACATTTTTACCTTCCAACAGAAGATGGATGAGTCATTCTTCGATGCTTGGAAGCGTTTCAAATCTCTTTTGCGTCGCTGCCCCCATCATGGCCTAGATTTACAACGTCAAGTCAACACTTTCTTTAGTGGTTTGACTGAACTAACCAAAGGGATGGTGAATAGTTCATCTGGAGGAGCTTTTCTGAAGAAGACACCCGACGAAGGTTGGGCTTTATTTGAAGATATAGCTAGATATAACTATGCTCCTTCATATCGAACAATTACAAACCCATCCGTTCCAAAGATTGAGGAAGTCAATTCTCGAATCGTGTGATCGCCATGCGCGGCCAGCGGTGGCCGCTCTTACTCGTCCCAAAAACAAATCACACCTACTCCTCCTTATCAACAGAACGCTCAAGTTCTGTACTGCGACAACTGTTGCCAGATTGGTCACGTGATTGATCAATGTCAATTCAATCTCCATGCGAATTACCAAGTCAATGCTGTCCAAAGTATGAGACAGTACACTCCGATTATTTGCCAGACTTGTGGTCTAAAGGGCCACACTTCTCTAGCTTGTCCCCTAAACAGGGAAAATGATGAAGTCAATGCTTTTTCTGGTCAGCAAAACCAACGATTCCCAAATCAATTTTCTGGCCAGAATAACTTTCAGAATCAGGGTTATAACCAAAACCGAAATTTTAATCAAAACTCTGGTTATAATCAAAATCAAAATTCCAACTCGAACTATCAAAATTCCAATCGAAACTACTCTCAAAACCCGAATCAGAGTTCGAATTTTCAACAGAGGTTCAATCAGGCATGGCCTGCCAACACAAATTCTCCTTATCAAAACCGGTCTAATCAACATCCTCCCGGATTTCAAAATCCTCAAGGGCCATCTGGGTCCAATGATGCTCCTACCAGATCTGATTTTGAGGAGCAACAAAAAACTATTAAAAATCTGGAGAGAGGCAGTTGGGACGGTTAGCTCGGCGGCTAGCTTCACGACCTCGGGGTCATCCGCCCGCCCGCACGAAAGAAATCCAAAGGGCGCCAAGTGGCCCAAGCCGATTTGAACCCAAACCGGTGTACGATCGACACCAACCACCCCTTATGGTAGGGAGGAAACTAGTTCCATGAATTTAAGATCCGGCACTCAACTTCAAGGAAACCCTGCATTCAACCAGAACCAGGGAAACGAGTAGACCCTCCTACCACTGATTCGGTGGGAGGGGAAGTTGAGAAGACCCAATCCCCCAATCTGGGTGAAGAAAAAGAGGAAGATGAGATAGAAATCGAAGAAAGAATTCGGGTGGCTGACCAGACGACTGAGAAATCTGAAGAAGTGAGTCAGGAGGAGGATCCCTTGACAAGTAAGAAGACGGTGAGATGGAAGGATTTAGAAGATAAAGCTGTTAGTGCCTCTTCTAAGAAAGTTTTTTCTGAAGAAGAATTGAAGAAACTTCCATTTCCACCAAGGAAGAAAAACATCCCTTTATGCGAGGACAAGAAGTACGAGAAGGTACTCAACCTTCTGAAAAACACTCAAGTTAATCTACCTTTATCTGATGTGTTGGTTGAGATGCCCAAATACACCAAATTCATAAAGGATGTAGTCTCATCTAAAAAGAGGTTGGAGAGTATGGAAAAGGTAACCAGTGAAGATTGTTCAATGATGAGTTATGAAGAGTTACCGATTAAGAAAGATGATCCTGGGCGATTCGTCCTTACTTTGCAAATTGGAGGTCTTATTTTCCCTAATTCTTTATGTGATTTAGGAGCTTCAATTAGTCTTATGCCTTTATATGTGTGTCAACGGCTCCAATTAGACCATCTTTTGGAACCTACCACTATGAGTATTCGGTTCGCGACGATCATCCAAGAAAGCAACAGGGATTTTAAAGGATTTGTTGGTTCGGTCGATCGATTTACCTTTCCCGTGGATTGGTATGTCTTAGACATCCAACAACCCAATACACCCCCGATTCTTGGACGACCTTTTCTCGTCTACTCGCTAGAGCCCTCATTGATTGTGATGACGGTGCTAAAGTAACTTTGCGTGTTGGAAATGAAGAAGTGAGCTATAGTGTATCTAAAGCTATCAAAAGACCTTCGAATGTCCAACCGGCTACTCTATCGAGGAATCATTTGATGATTTCGGTGATTTTCTAGAAGAGCAAGTCCTTGCGGTAGATTCGAATACGAACGCTTGATCGATAATCCGAACCAATATGGTAGGATAGATTTGAATGAGCTTGGAGCCGAGACCGAAGATGAAGTTGTAGTGAGTAAGAACCTTTCGCCTTCGAGGAAGTAGATTTATTAGAAGCTATGTTGCTCTCCTCTAATAATTTGCAAAGTAAAGTTTTAAAGTCTAGTTTGGAAGACCCTCCGATTGACCTCGAGTTAAAACCGTTACCGAAACATTTAAAGTATGTTTTCCTGAGAGAGGGTGATCGGCTTCCGTTAATTGTTTCCGCTAAGCCGACGAGAGGAAGAAGAAGCGAAGTTGTTGGCCGTCTTGAAAAGAAATGAGAAAGCTTTTGGTCGGCGGTAGGAGATATCGAGAGGTATATCTCCCGACGTATGTATGCACAAGATAAAAATCGAAGAAGGAGCCAAGCATATTAGACAACCTCAAAGACGGTTAAATCCCCACATGCGGGAGGTGGTGAAGAAAGAAATTATCAAGTTGCTTGATATGGGGATCATATATGCAATAGGCGACGGTGATTGGGTGTCCCCCACGCGAGTGGTCCCTAAGAAAGGTGGTATCACCGTTGAAAAAAATGACAAGGGAGAAGAAGTCGCGTTGAGATTAGTCACCGGTTACCGTGTGTGTATCGACTATAGGAAATCGAACGAAGTAACCATGAAGGACCATTTCCCTCTCCCCTTCATTGACCAAATGCTCGAGCGTTTGGCGACACCCCTTTTATCGTTTCCCGGACGGATACTCCGGGTACTTCCGGATCCCTATAAACCCCGTTGATCGGGAAAGACGACCTTCACCTGCCCGTATGGTACTTTTGCTTATAGGCGAATGCCGTTCGGCCTCTCGTAATGCTCCCGCCACTTTTCAAAGATGCATGTTAGCAATTTTTGACGGGCTAATTGAGAAATGCATGGAGGTCTTTATGGACGACTTCTCGGTGTTTGGTAACTCGTTCGATGATTGTCTTGCTAATCTGGACAAGGTGCTTAACGTATGTGTGGAGAAGAACCTAATCCTCAATTGGGAAAAATGCCACCTTATGGTGGATGAAGGGATTGTTCTTGGCCATAAAATTTCAGCTAAGGGCATAGAAGTTGATAGGGCCAAAATAGAGGCCATAGAAAAGATGAACTACCCTAAGAACGTGAAAGAAGTGAGGAGTTTTCTTGGTCACGTCGGCTTCTATAGGAGATTCATTCAAGATTTCTCCAAGATCTCAAAACCTCTATCAACTTTACTTAAAGAGGACGTCGTTTTCAACTTCGACAATGATTGCAAGTGTGCCTTCAAAGAGCTTAAACATCGCCTGATCTCCGCTCCGATTCTGATCTCTCCGGATTGGAACTTACCATTCGAATTAATGTGTGATGCTTCCAACTACGCCGTTGGTGCGGTTTTGGGGCAAAGACTTAATGGTAAATTCCAACCTATCTACTACGCCAGCCATACCCTGAATCCGGCACAAGCAAACTACACTACCACGGAAAAGGAACTTTTAGCTGTTGTCTTTTCTATGGACAAGTTCCGAAGTTATTTACTTGGGTGCCAAGGTGATTGTCCGGACCGATCACGCGGCTGCGTTATTTGATGAATAAAAAGGACGCAAAACCGAGACTCGTTGCGTTGGATTCTTACCCTTCGAGTTTGATGTTCATATTAAAGATATCAAGGGTAGTGAAAACACAGTAGCAGACCACATATCAAGAGTGTTGCCCGTAGTAGAGGAAAATCCACAAGACATCGATTTATATTGCCCCTTTGAGAGTGTTATGTCTGTGAATAGTTGCACGTCTGATCCTCCGTGGTATTCTTCAATCGTTAATTACCTCCATTCCCAATATCTGAATCCCAAGTTTTCATATCAGGAGAAGAAGAAATTCTTCTCTGATCTCAAGTATTATGTCTGGGAAGAACCGTATCTTTTTAAACTCTGTAAAGATGGGTTGCTTCGCCGGTGTGTCCCTGAATCTGAGCAACGGGACATAATTGAACAATGTCATAGTGGTCCCACTGGCGGCCACTTTGGTCCCTGGAAGACCGTTGCGAAGATATTCCAATCTGGTTTTTACTGGCCCTCGATTTTTAAGGATACTGAAGCCTTTGGTAAAGGCTGTGATAGGTGCCAAAGAACCGGTGCTTTGACAAGGAGATATGATATGCCGTTAAAACCCATTTTAGAGTGTGAGGTGTTCGATGTCTGGGGGATTGACTTTATGGGTCCCTTCCCGTCCTCACGCGGAATAGATACATCCTAGTCCGTGTAGACTATGTGTCTAAATGGGTGGAGGCTATCGCCACCCCTCACAATGACCATAAAACGGTCATGAAATTTTTGAAGAAAAATATTTTCGTGAGGTTTGGCTGCCCGAGAGCCCTCAGCGACGAGGGGACGCACTTTTGTAATCGACCACTGGACAAAGTATTAGAGAAATATGGTGTTCGGCATAAAACCGGTACACCATACCATCCTATGACAAGTGGTCAGGTAGAGCGTAGTAACCAGAGCCTCAAGAAAATCTTAGAAAAAACGGTTAACAGTCATCGGAAGGATTGGAGTCTGAAATTGGATGATGTACTGTGGGCTTACAGGACAGCTTACAAGACACCTATGGATACATCTCCATATCAAATGGTTTATGGAAAGCCATGTCATTTGCCGGTCGAACTTGAGCATAAAGCTTACTGGGCGACGAAGTTTTTAAATTTTGATTCCAAAGCTTGTGGTGAGCACAGACTTCGACGGATGCATGAGCTAGATGAGTTCGGGCTCCGGCCTACGAGAGCGCCCGAGTGAGTAAGGACGAAATGAAGTCGCTCCATGATAAGAAAATTAAGCAAAGAGAGTTTCATGCGGGAGAGCAAGTCTTGCTATACAATTCCGAGGTTACTTCGTTTCTGGAAAGCTACGGACACGGTGGTCCGGCCCGTTCGAGATTTTGCAAGTCTTTCCAAGTGGAGTGTTGGAGCTAAAAGGAATTGGTGATCGACCGTTTAAGGTAAATGGTCAAAGGTGCAAACATTACATTGGTCTACCAAAGGAGGCACCCTTGATTGTTCGATTCCTCGACATATTTGAGTGTGTGAATCCCGAAGTCGATGACTTTACGAGTTTGCACCGCATTTATTCACCGAGGCCGTTATCGAATCACCACCAAGTCTTCGCCGGAAGTTGGGATATGGAGCAGTATTGGAAGGAAATGCATCTGAAGAGGAAGGGAAGGAGGAGGAAATCAACGGCTAGAAAGATTAAAGGAGCCTGGGAGAGTTTGAAGAGCAGGATGCCCTGCATGCATGGTTGTTTTCGTGGTTACATTGCTGACAAGAGCTCTTTTGATAGAGTGACTGGCCGAAAGATCAAGTGGCCCGATCCGGGTTGAACTTTCACTAATCGTCGAGCCCTCGACGTTACACAAAAGCGCTTGGTGGGAGGCAACCCACCATTTCTTTGTTTCTCTTTTTGTTTTTAAGTTTTTGTGATGTTTTGATGTAAATTTGTATTCACTTTGGGTTTAATCAAGAAATTTCTGTTTGGTTTGCATGCTGTTTAAGTCGAATGCCCGTTTTCTCTGAATAAAGCCGTTGTTCTTTGATTAAACATTAGTTGATTTGGATATTTTCATTTGCGCTTATATAGCACTATCTTATTACATAGATGTTCTGTACGTCCTCGTTTCATCCTTTCATCTATGCATCCTTGTTAATTACATGTTTATACTATGCACTGTGTTCTCCTTTCTCTATATCTATCTCGTGCATGTTTCCCCGATGCCCCCAGATATTTTGTTGTGTCTATCAAGTAATGCAGGTTACTTTAAGCTATTTAGCTGATACAAGCCTTCTACATACGGGGATCGTTGCCTTTTTCATGCTGCAGCCTGCTCAACGATCCGAACTTTATAAATCAGCTAAGTACTTTACTTTCCTTTATCTCTGCACAACTTGAGGACATGTTGTGTTTTAAGTGTGGGGGGGGGGGGGGGGGGAGATAAATTGTGTACCTATATACCTTCGCTCGTATCATGATAAGTTCAATGCAAAATGCACAAAAATTAAAATTTGTTTTATCCCGAGTGAACAACTACATGCCCATGTTCAATGTTTAAACTTAATGGATGCCTTATATTGTGTATGCTAGATGAGTTAGAGGTTCACCTGACCCTTATTTCACGTGCCTTATCAGATGACGAGCTAATTTTTTAAAAAAAAAAGGGTTAGATCCATATAGGTTAAGCATTCCTTGATTAGCTTATACTATGTGCTTAATGCTATATTTCGTAATAGTTTGGATTTAAATTCAAAGTATGACATATTGTGAATATCATAGAGTTTGAATGTGATAAGTAAGTCATTGCCAAAGTCTTGAAGTAGTAATAATAAATAATTCATTACTTGAGGCATTATGCTCAGTAGGTTTGTATAGCCCATGGCTTAGAACCAACTGCCAGCCAGAAATCTCGTATAAGTAATGCTAATTAATAATAAACGTGTGTGTCGGAAGCTGGTTTATGATTTGAGTGAGGTAGGGCGTATCACGAACGTCCTATACCACTATGATGACCAATAGCTCACGACAGTCAGAAAAGCTGCCTTATGATTTGGGTAGTTAGGGCATACCTCAAAATGTCCTATTCTACTATGACGGGCAAGAGCTCATTTTTGATGTGTGTTAAAAAGTGAATTTGAAAAAAATGGCCAATGATGATTTTATACCCAGTATAAACTCTTATGATATGTTGTAGGAATCATCCTCTAAGTATGTCAGAAATGGTTTGATTACTTTCTATTATATTTTCGCATGCACATCTGAGCGTCATCTATGCTTAACTTAAATGTGATACTAGCTAGTTTTGCTTGGATTCAATTCAAGTTGGGATCTAGTGGAAGTTTGATATGGCCCTTGCACACAAACACTTGGGTGAATTTCTACTTAGTTACTATGCACTTTATTTAGTATCCACCTGTTCTTTAATTCTGAGCTAGGTTTTTGTTTTGTTTTGCTCGGGACGAGCAAGAGTTAAGTGTGGGGGAGTTGTTAAGGGTGAAATTTATGGTTTATTCTACGATATTCCCGTAACAATATCCTCGTTATTTAAATGGTTTTTATAGAAAATCATTGGTTTTATCTAGATATTGAGCAAACGTGTTTTCTAAATGTCTAAGTGCAGAACTGAGCTAATTATGTGATTTTATAGGTAAATATCGTTGTATCCGTGATATTACATTTTTGCACATCTTTATCGTGATTGTAGGTACCTAAATATGTCATGAGAATTGATGGGATGAGCTTAAACAATGATGTTTGATTGAAGTGAAAATGGAAAGAAAGAGATACAAGAGGAAGATGGAGATAAAGCTTGGAATGAAGCTTTCAAGCAGCCGAACTTCCGACGCAGTTCTTGATATGATATAAAGTGATTTGACTCTCGACCTCAAGAGAAGAGTTGTAGGTCTTGAAGAGAGGATTCTACAGGATTTTGAATCACGTCATTCCGACTTACGAGGCCCGAGATATGAGCGTTACAAGTTTGGATAATGATGCTGTGGTATTGGAAAATCCCGAAAACGACTCGGGATACGACGGGCTAGTCAAAAAGGCGTTTTCTGAAGAAGAGTCCTTAATGAAAGTTGTAGAGTTTTCCGAGGGCTTAATTATGACGTTTGGATCATAATTTTTGGAGGTCTACAACTCAAGATATGAATTTTAGAAGTTTGAGTTCAAAAAAAAATGCAAACCAGCGTCCAAGGGGTTACTGTAGCAACCGACATTGCAGTCTATAAAAGCAACGCAGATTCAACCCTAATTGAGACGCCATAATTCACACAATCATACAGAGCCGCAAATTACACAAGAGAGGGCCGACTTTTTCTTTTTTTTTTCCTTTATATTTTTCATTCCAAAACACAAAATTAGGGTGTAAATTTCTCAACAATGAGGAGCTAATTTCTTCATCAAGCAAACTAGGGGAAGCGTTTCAAACGGATTTTGGTTTCAGGTTATTGTATTGATTGATTTCTATCAAAAAAAGGTTAGAACTTTTGTATCGTTTTCATATCATTTTTACATTTCGATCGATAGATTATGTGTATGATTCGACAATCCGTTGATGACGATTAATGGAACCCTAGGTCACTATACAAAAGTTTGAATCTTTTAAACCAAATTATAACGAAAGTTGTGGTTTAAACGGTTTAGATTTTTGGATATTGATAAATATCCCCACCTAAGAACGTTAAAGGATCGATCTTTGATAAAAGATTGTGAATAAAATCATCTAAGCAATTAGAGATTTGGGCATTCGGTTAGGTGTAATAATCGTAACCTTGGGATAGAATCATTTGATTAATAGTTTGAAACCGGTATTTGTTTGATTCGTGGAACCGTGTTTGCTTGCTTTTATATCACCGCATTTGGATAATTGTTCAAGCCTTCACCCTAGTTGTTGATTATTATTTTTCCGAAATTTACTTGTTCATCCGCGTTTTTACTTGTTCATCGCACTCGTTCATCGTCGTTTTTACTTGTTCATTACTTGCATAATTAGTATAAACTTGTGACATTTGCAACTAAAACTTGAATCGATACAACCCCAATTCCCCGTGATCGACTCCGGTTACACCATTTTGCTACGACCTTGCACTTGAGGCCACGACCGGATTATAAATTCTATAACTTGTTTTGATCCTTTTATTTATATAATCCGTTTTCTACAACAGGATTCTTTTCTGTAAAACTAGGTAGCTGACCTTGGGGTCTGGCGGCTAACTGTTCAGCTA
This sequence comes from Gentiana straminea, assembly GCA_036785695.1. Lineage (NCBI taxonomy): Eukaryota > Viridiplantae > Streptophyta > Magnoliopsida > Gentianales > Gentianaceae > Gentiana > Gentiana straminea. The sequence goes on along the minus strand of JAVUPR010000413.1, from coordinate 931,030 downwards.
TCTGTCCTAACTGTCTTTCTAAGTTCTTCATCGTCCTCTGTTGCTCTTCATACTCTGCTCTTGTAGGGGTGGTACCATAAGTTGAAGATCCTTGAGGGTTCTGGGAGCCGGAGGAGTCTTGATCAGGGCGGTTCTGCTGTGAGTTTTGATTAGCGGGCCAGGTTGGATTCGTTCTTGGTTGAGAATTTGAACTTTGACTCGAGTTGGGTGCTGGTAGTAGGTATTGCGAGTAGTATTCTGCCCCGAATTTTGATTGTAGCCCGAATTGTGAGTGCGGTTTTGGTCAGAACCTTGATTCTGAACATAATTTCTATTCTGGTTTGAAAATCTCTGGTTTTGCGGGCCAGAAGAATTGTATCTCTCATTTCCAACATTCAAGGGGCATGTTGTAGAAATGTGACCCCTAAGTCCACAGGTATAACAGTTTACAGAATCATACTGCCTTGTTTGTTGAGCAGCATTAGCTTGAAAACCGGGGGTAGGAGTGTACTGACAGTGGTTACTGGTGTGACCAGTCTGATAACAGTTATCGCAAGAGAATACTTGTGCATTCTGTTGGGGAGAGGACTGATTTTTAGTCATGGTCAAAGCAGAAAGTTGAGCTTGCAGGGCTGCAATCATTTGACCATGATTCTGGTTGCTGACTTCTTCGTTTTTGGGTACAGCAGGGACCGTTGGTGATTGATACGTGGGTGCATAATTGTACCTAGCTATATCTTCAAATAACTCCCACCCTTGCTGTGGGGTTTTCTTCAAGAAGACTCCTCCGGATGAGGAGTTGACCATCCCTTTAGTGGACTCATTCGGACCACCATCAAGAAAGTGTGGACCTTCCTCTGCAGATCCATTCCGTGATGGGGGCACTTGTTTAACAGAATTTTGAAACGCTTCCATGCTTCAAAGAAGGACTCATCACTCAGTTGATGAAAGTTTGAGATTTCGTTAAGACATTGAGCTGTCTTAGACGGAGGAAAGTACTGGGCTAAAAATTGACTTTCAAGCTGGGCCCAAGTTTGGATAGATTCAGAAGGGAGAGATTTAAACCATTCCATTGCTTCTCCACGGAGTGGAAATGGAAATAGTTTCAGCTTAATGATGTCTTGGTTGACATCCTTAATGCGAGTAGTATCGCATATACCCAGAAATACATAAAGATGCGTGTAGGGGTTTTCGATTGATACCCATAGAAAGTTGATGCATGTTGCACCATCCGGATGAGGGCCGGCCTTATCTCAAACGGAGCTGTATCGGTAGGGATAACTACAGCCGAACGAATATTAACATCACCGGGAGTGGCATAGTCTGCCAGGGTACGGTTGGCTTGAGCCATTGACACAGTAATTTCTTCCTCAAAGAAGAGGTTGGATAAGAAATTATCTTCAGAAGAGTCTTCACTCGAACTCTCTTCGATTTCCTCTTCGGGGATCGGAATGGGCTCGGGAACTTTCCGTTTACGGTTTACTCGAACTATGTCTCGTTCAAGCTCAGGCTCAAAAATTAACTGTCCTTGTTTACTTCGTGTTTGCATATAACGAAGTCAAACTAAGGAGAGAAAGAGAAAAAAAAAAAGAAAGGAGTCAGGAAGTCAGACGGGCGTCCAAGGTTATGGACGGGCGTCTGGGTGGGTATTGGTCTGGACGGGCGTTTAGTGACACAAACGCTCGTCCGGTCGGCAGAATACCTGAACGGGTGTTCAAATATTATGGACGCTCGTTTGAGTGAATAAAAATAAAATTTGATCGAAAATTTCCAGCGGACGAGCGTCCAAGATCCAGACGCTCGTTTGGTACCGGAAGAACAAGAACAGAAGCAGAATTTGCAGAAAAGAGGCTACTAAGGGGAGAACCTTAAACCCTAACTAAAACAGCAGCGACTGATCTACCTAAATCTTATGCTAAAAACACATAAAACCATGCCAAGTTCCCCGGCAACGGCGCCAAAAACTTGTGGTGGATTTTTGTAAACGAAACAAAAAGACAAGTAATAAAAATCCGGTTTGTCGCTCCAAGTGCAAAGCTTGTAGTAAAGCGATTATTCCGGGTCGATCCCACGAGGAACGTGAGGTTGAATGTGTATTAAAGTTTAGGCAGAAAGTGTCACGAGTAACAATTCTAGGTTTATCAAATAATGTGGAGAAAGGCAAACGAACAGGGATCCACAATTCAAGATGGCGGTAAAAGATTCTAACTCCCTACGCATGCAAATTACTAAAGGCCAAGATTAACCTATACCCCAGGCAGATTACTAATTTCTTAGATAATCCGTTTATCAACTTTTATCAAAGATCGATTATTTAAGCACGATAGGCACAAATTCTTTCGAATCTATTATCTAGGTTAACAATTTGATAACTTTCGTTTTTAGACAAATCGATTAAACTGATTACTATTGCGGTGATCTAGAATTCATCCAACTATCGTCAAACAAACATCACAGGCTTTATCTATCGATATGAAGCACGAAATAAACGCAATAAAAATCTAACCTTTATTGATTGCACAACGTAGAAAAATAAGAAAACCAAACGCCTCCTGAATTGCTTCACCCGTTCGTCCAACCCGGGAATTTAGCTACTCATAATAGTCTTGAAATCAACAAATTGGTTTGATTGCATAAGAGAAAAACAAAAAGGGAAGAACAAACTGCTACTGTGTTTAAGGTGAATTTTCGACTCTCTCAATGTCTCTATGCGTATGTGTGTGTCTGCTAGGTTTGGAGCGCTGGTGCTTAAATAGATAAATAAGTCGGCTAGGTCATAAGCTAGGTCGGTTGCGCTTTAGTCGGCCGTGGACGCCCGTCCATTCTTCTGAACGCTCGTCCGGTATGTTCTGAACTTTGAGTCGGGCCGAATCTCCTTCAGACGCCCGTCCACCCTAGCGTCCACCCTGCGTCCAAACTTTATGAATGTAACCTATTCTTCCTGGACGCTCGTCCATTGGATCAAACGCCCGCCCACTGGACGGGACCTGGACGCCAGTCCAATATGACTGAATTTCGATTTCTTGATTTTTATCTCTTTTTCTCCATCTTTATCCTTCTTTTCTCATCTCTATCTTGACTTAGCTCGAATTATATCAACATTGATCATCAATTTAGCCTCCAACATGTATCTACATCACATCAAAAACACCGCAAAGCGTAACAAAATTCCAATAACCATAAAATCATAATTAAAACATATTTATTCACCAACTTTGCGATTAACTCATTAAAAATGTTATTTGCTCAATAATTCATTTAAACACGTGATTTCCATGCGATTAATACGAATGTCGGGGAAAACATTATAAAATATAACGTTATAAAGCACGTAAATTCACCCTTAACAGATACAAAATTAGGTTAAATTTTTATAAAATTTTATAAATTCTATAAAATCTTAACATAAAACTTAAAATTATAAATTTTTTATAAAAAATTTTAAAATTAATATATTAGCATACTAAACTATAAAAACTTTGAAATTTAAACATTCGATAATTATGTGGATTTTTATTCTCCTATCCTTAAGTCCTCAAGAGTTCTCTCATACCGTTCTATCAACCTTATTCCAAGAAATGATGCGTTTGAATTTTCTCTTTGTTCTCCATCGGGATTTTCGGATAACCACCTAATCGTTCCCATCTTAATAACATTCAAACATTCATCCTTGGATTTGGTTGTGCTTTCTCCACATTTTCCGTTATGTTTACTTTTTCCACAAATTCGACATCTCATTAAGAACTTTGCCCTTCTCTTTATTGCACTCCTTGATTTTCCATTACATAGCTCTTTTGCTCTAGCTTCGATCAACAACTCCTTGTTTGTTTCAAAAACTAAGGATTCTATTTTAAACGCGACATCTTTATCAAGACCTAACTTTAAAAGTAATAGAAAAACTCCTATCCTATCTAAAAAAAGGCATCCAATTCTTTAACGTCTAGCTGGTAAAAGACTAAGCTAATTTTAAAATGCATAAATAAGAAAGATAGTACCCGTAATTGGCTGAGTTTACATTTTCTGCTTTTTAATTCCTCGGAGGATCGATAAGCAACATCACTTCTTTCGTTAGAGGAATCCCTTCCCCTTCCACGAATAACTTTACTCTGTGGCCATTGGCTATAAAAGTTGTATTCCCATCAGTTAGTTCTACAGCTCCATATTTGTAGACCTTTGTTATGTCATATGGACCTGTCCATCTTGATTTAAGCTTACCTAGAAAAAACATACAAGCATACTTGTCTAATTCCATAAAAGCATACTTGTCTAATTCCATAAAAAAAATATTTGACAATAATTATTCAGTTATACATACTTAAAATCTTGATAAAATCTAAAATAGACATAAAAAATATAACTGTAATGTATCTAATTTACTTTACTAAATTAAAAACTTATTCTTCCCAAATTATATCATTTTTATTCATATTAATTATATATTATCTTACTTAAATTATCCAAGAAAAATTAAACTAAGTACTAAGCAATTAAAGTATAAATTTATATGAAAATTTTAATTTATTTACTAACCTAACTCTACTCCCCACTTACGAAGTGGCATCGTCCCGATGATCAGTGAGTACGAAAAAGTAGGTTCGAAAATAAAATTAAAATTTTATATGAGTGTTATTATTTTTGCGACATTACTACCGCATATTATTATGATATTACTAATACATAATTAAAAGACAGAAAAAAAAACATATATAAAAAACATATATATTAAACAAGATTATTAAAACTATTACAATCAAAGAGAAACATAATTAAACAAGATATTATTCTACTAACTTAAAGAACTACTAACTTAAATATTTTACTACCAACAACTGCGAACTAACTTCTAGCAAACTGACAATTAAAAAGAACTTTCTTTCAACTGAAAATATATCAAACCGTTGACGAACATCCGGGAGTATCAACCGGAAGTAATCCAACTTGAGAATCATGAGATGGAAAAATCTCGTCCGTATTAAACTCAGGGACTCTATTCAGATGAACATAAAGTCTAGATATAAGCCAAGCAAACGGCATTGGCTGTCCTCTACTACGTCTCGCAATTGCAAAATTGATCGCCGTCTTGTGAATCAAAATCCCCCAGTCAATATATGCCCCAACAGTGAGTGCATACAACAGAAGCATTTCGTCATCATTAATCCCCGAGAAATCATTTGTGGGATAGACTCGTGAATTAATAAAATGTTTCCACGCCCTCAGGTGAGGGGGTAACGCAAGAGTGTATGCATCATAATTATGATCAAAAAGAGGAAACATATACTGGAAAGCTTCTGCGGTTCTATTGACAATATTATAAGCATTTTCTAGTTCCCATTGGAACTCAAAATGTGGACTGGGAACAAAAGCACAAGGCGGAATTTCATACACCTGATTAATAACGAAGGACGTAAAGGGAACAACAACGCCTCGGACGGTAATGAGTGGAGTTGATTCTATCGCAGTGACTTCAGATAGAGCTGAATAAAAATCTCGAACTATAGAAATATTTATTCTACCCCTTGGATGTCTAACAAATTTCTTCCAACCACAGCCTCTTATCAGATTCCTACCCCATTGGTCAATTTTTTCAGTGTTTAAACCTTTCTCCATCAGAATAGGAGATTGAACAAAATTCAGACGTCTCGGAAAATTGTTATGAAAACAAGAGGCTTGACTCTCGGGAACCACACTATCAGGAGTATGTGGTTCATAGCTATTAACCGAGGGAGATGAGTGGTTAGACATAACTTAAAAGAAGTTTACGCAGATAGAAATGAGAAAGGAATGAGCAATTGGTAAGCTGGCTTGCTATTTCCTTTTCTAGAAACGTATACACTGAGCAAAAGTAGAAAAAATCTGCATTTTGTCATTAATGTGATTTCCGGATCGATCCGAGAAAGGACCGGATCGATCCGGACCATCAGATTTATATCTGTGTCAGGTCGGCAATGTCAGACCGGATCGATCCGGACTCAGGTCGGATCGATCCGGGCAAGTACTGTAGCAATACATAGCCTAAAATGCTTGAAAATGCCCAGATTTTTCTAACTTTTAAACTTATGATATTTTTGTATTTATAAAACGACACAAAATGTTATCAAATACGATACGATGCGTTTTATAAAATCTTACGAGTTCATCAAATAAAAAACGACATAAAATAAAAATGAAAACTACAACGAAAAATGTTTAAATGTCGAAACAAAACACAAAATGCTAAAGTAAATTGTTCAAGTGACAAATTATCATAAAATGCTTAAATCATTCCTCGGTATCATCAATCTCTTCAATGAAACTCGATCCCGGCATGGGTTGTGAAGTAGCAGGATCGTCGGTGTCACGGATTTTTGCAATGAAAATAAACAAGTAATAAATTTATAAATCCGGTATTCCCCAAGTGTAGGGATCGTAGTACAGCGATTAATACCGGAGTCGATCTCAGGGAATCGGGGTATCTAGTTCATATTAATTTTCCTAAGATTGATGCCATTTATTTCTAAACCTAAAATAACAAAACGAAAAGATAAACTGGACAGAGGATTGTCAGTCCAAAGCCAGGAAGGATCATTGCGAAAATAAATAAATAAAACTATAAACGAGAAAAACAATAAAAACACATAAAAACGATGATCATGGTGATTAAACAATTGAACAAGTAATTATCCACCGATCCCGCAACCCTTAATTTCCTCTCTAAAGTTGTCTTGTGATGATTCAACTAAAATTGTAGTTCACCTATCAAAGGTATGAATTTCTACTCTCGTAGATAATTCGCCTATCAATCTCTCATCTCTCGATCTATAAGATTGACGCTACCAAAACAAGGTGTAAGATCTCTCAATCTAGCAACCTAGAATTTTAACCTATCAACTCTCGTTATGTCAAGATTAAAATTCCAATCTTTCCTATGATGATCTAAGGTTTACACCGACTCTCGTCATACGGTAAACATCAACTAGCAATACATCTCTCGATATCGATTGCATAACACATAAGCATAGAAAAAATACAACTTTAATCAAAATCACAAAACAAACTTAGATTGAAAATATAAAAACCTGCTGAAAAGGATTCACATCGTTTGAACAATTGCTCAGCCCCAAGCATTCAGCATCAAAACATCAGCAAAACGAAAATAAAAAGCGGAAAAGAAACACCCTCCGCCGGCTAAGCACCAAGGCTCAGCCGGCCGAGGTGACTTGATCTCGAAATTAGGGTTTTCTAAGTGTAAGATGCGATCTAGTATATGTCCTAGGGTTTAAGGAATACGTATATTTATAGAGATTTAAGGCGGCTGCTGCTAAGTCGGTCTACGGACGCCCGTCCGAAAGCTTGGACGCCCGTCCAGAATACTTCTGAACTCTCTGAATCGATTTCCTTCCTTGGACGCTCGTTCAATATTGCTGGACGCCTGTTCATCAACTTCCTGAAGACTCTGTACTGTTTTTGCCAACCTGGACGCCCGTTTACTTTGATGGACGCCCGTCCAACCTGGACGGGACTTGAACGAACGTTCAGCTGGATCAACAACTTGATTTCTTCATCTTTATCCTCTCCTTCCTTCTCTATCCTTTATCAAATTCCAAGTTTATCTCCTCTCTATCATATGATTCGAACTTGTCTTCATTTGATCATTCTTTGGGTCGAGAATATGCATCTACATGACATCAAAAACATCGCAAAAATGTAATAATATCCAAATAAACATGAAAGCATAAATAAAGCACACAATTTAGCCAATTTTGCAATTAAACCATTAAAAATCTCATTTGCTCAATAAATCAATTAAACGCTCAATTTCTATGCAAATTATCAGAATATGGAGGAAATCATCATAAAATATAACGTAATAAATCGTATAAAATCACCCTTAACAACTCCCCCACACTTAGCTTTTGCTCGTCCCAAGCAAAACAAGACCAAATCAAAGCTCGAGACAAAAAACAGACATCTCAGCAAATATAACATATATTCAATAAATCAGAGGTTCACCCCGGTGTGTGCAAAGCCATAGAAAACTTCCACTAAGTCCAAGCTTGAAACTTTCAAAGCAAAACTAGCTAATACCCCCTTCAAACTAGAGATAAATGATACTTATAAGATGTACCCTACAAAACGTGACATATCCTGAAAAAGATGATAGAAGGTATCTAGGGCCTTTCTGACATACTCAGAGGATAATCCCTACAACATATCTGTCAGTTTATACTGGGAATAGTTAGAAGATAACTAAGTTTTCAGCCAATTTTACTACTTTCCACATTGCCATTTGTTAATTTTTCTTTGAAGTTCACTTAATACCACATGTATAGCATATGACCTCATTCTCAGCAATAGGATGTTTCGTGATAACACCCTAGCTGGACTACTATCATCAGGCAGTCGGGAGCTTTCAAACCTCATAGTGGTATAGGACATTTCGTGATAATGCCCTACCGCACTCAAATCATTGGCAGCTACATCCGACGTATATATATATATAATTTATCTTAGATCAGTATTCAAACTTTAAATTATATCCTTCCTATCACATTCAAACCTTCAGATATTCACAGTATATCATACTTTGGATCTAAATACAACTATCATAAATCTCACGATACGTACGTTAGCACTAAGCACATGACTTATAAGATAATCAACTATCACTAATCAAAAGGGGTACAACTTTATATTTTAGCTCATCATTCACTATGGCTCGTGAAAAATATATCTCGGGTGAAACAACTAACTTACCAAACATACGATATATATCATCAATGACTATATAAAAAAACGAACCAGGATATGCATTGCTTACTCGGGACAAAACAAAAACTCGAAATTTTTTGAAAAATTCAGCTCTTTTGCGTAGAAATAAAATGAATTAAGCAAATGATAATAGATACATCGAACATTCCCCTCCCTCACACTGAAATATCAACATGTCCACATGTTGTGCAGAAAGTAAATAGAGAAAGAACTTAGCTGATTTTACGTAGATAATCGAGACGTTGGTCAGGCTGGTGCATGAAAGGGCCAACGCTCTCGAAAGCGTATATAAGGCATTCAAACTAACTCAAATGATATCTCGACAAAAAACGATATCTACACTACTGGACAATACAGAAAAATCTCGGGGAAAAACGGGGAAATATCATCGCAATAATGAAATAGATAATAATAAAGTGAAATGGAATAGACAAAAAGAGTAATCAGTAAGCGCAAGAAAAATCGAAAACGATAACAATGGCAACCATCAAGATACAAAACAAAGTAGGAGATCGCCTTATGGCCTACATAATTCATATAAAAGAAATACGCCTACGGAAACCGACAGTAGCGTATAAAAAGAAAAGTACAGTGAATCAGTAACAGAAATAATAGGAGCAATATCGAAGTACAACCATATCGAATAAGCACCAAATCAGAAAGTACAAAATCAAAATGACAATAAATCTCAAGGCTGCCTCGGCGTAGACTCATCAGTGGGAGGTACATCAGCCGTAAAAGTAGTCGATGAAGGTCCCGGCTGTGGAGTGGGATCAGTAGCGGTAGCAGTCGGTGTCTCCTCCTCCTCATCCTCAGAATCTTCCTTCTCAACGTGAAGCACATCCTCAATCGCTCGCTCGATCTCATCATGGAAAACATAATCCATCGTGCTAGGCGTGAAGATTCTCTCGTCCCTCGGCGGCCGGTCTTCGCTAATACACTTTAGAATCGTCAAAATGTTGTTCTGTGTATCCCGAATATCACCCATCCATTCCCTTAAACTGTTTTCCATGCTCAACCGCATCCTGACTGCGGGAGATAAAGTAGGAACGAATGAAACCGTGGGTGGTGCAGAAGTAGACCCCGGCTCTTGCGTAGCCTCAGCATGTCCCGAAGTCTTAACTTTCTCTCTCTGAATTGCTCTCGGGTTTTTCGGTTTATGATCCGGCCTATACTCAGGAACACCGGCATCCACACATAGGCTATGTATCAAGTGGGGAACTATCAAACACTGGGCATAGACTTTCTGATTGGTTGCAATCTCATCAAATATAGCTTGACCAATATTGACATTCGACTTGAAATTCAACGCGTATAGCATCCCTAGGTCACCAATGTGGAAATGTGTGAGGTTGTTCTTTGGCAACAACCTACTCTGGACAAAACGACACTGGACCTTCCAGTCCTCTGACCAAGTCGTAGTCACTAACTCCTTACGATCCCCGCCCGGCCTCAGTGTCCACGGCACATCCGGGCACACTTTTAACCGCAACTCCTCTAAGGGATCTCCACCTGCATCCTGTTTAGCCTTGATAGCTTCTTTGTAGTCCAACCTCTCAAACGATGCTAAGCCGTACTTCTCTTTAATAACTTGCGGGGTAAACGGGACCTTGACTCCTCTCAAACGATGCTAAGCCGTACTTCTCTTTAATAACTTGCGGGGTAAACGATGCTAAGCCGTACTTCTCTTTAAGACAATTCTGGATCAAGATATCGGGAATGAAGGTAGTTTACGATGGAAGAGTACCATGGAACATCTGGAGAGCAACCATCGATAAGCATAACGTTTTCTAGAGGAAAGTAAAGATCTATATCATCTGGATCACCCCTTTCCTCACTTAACATTCTCGAAACATGATCCGCCACTACGTTTTCACTGCCTTTTTGTCTTTGATCTGGACATCAAACTCTTGTAGGGTCAGTATCCAACGCAGTAAGCGCGGTTTAGCCTCTTTCTTCGTCATCAGATATCGCAATGCAGCGTGATCAGTCCACACAATCACTTGAGCACCTAACAAGTAACTACGAAACTTGTCCATAGCAAAGACTATGGCCAATAATTCTTTTTCAGTTGTCGTGTAGTTTACTTGAGAAGGGTTCAGTGTGTGACTGGCGTAATAGATTGGCTGGAATTTTCCTTTTATCCTTTGTCCTAAGACTGCACCAACAGCATAGTTTGATGCATCACACATAAGCTCGAAAGGTAGATTCCAGTCAGGCGAAATAAGGATCGGCGCAGAGATTAAACGACTTTTAAGTTCCTCAAACGCTTGCTTGCAATCTTCATCAAAATCAAAGACAACGTCTTCCTTAAGTAAAGTAGACAGGGGCTTGGCTATCTTGGAAATGTCTTGAATGAATCTCCTATAGAAACCGACATGTCCAAGAAAACCTCTGATTTCGCGCACATTTTTAGGATAACTCATCTTCTCGATAGCTTCTACATTGGCCCTATCTACCTCAATACCTTTGGCGGAGATTTTGTGGCCAAGAACTATTCCCTCATCTACCATAAAATGGCATTTTTCCCAATTCAGAACTAAGTTCTTTTCCACACATCTGGATAAGACCTGGTCAAGATTGTCAAGACAATCATCGAAGGATTGACCAAAGGCCGAAAAATCGTCCATAAAAATCTCCATACACTTTTCAACTAGCCCGTCAAAGATAGCCAACATACATCTTTGGAATGTAGCTGGGGCATTGCAGAGACCAAATGGCATTCGCCTGTAAGCGAATGTACCATAGGGGCAAGTGAAAGTGGTCTTTTCTTGGTCAATAGGATCAATAGGTATCTGAAAATATCCTGAATATCCATCCAGGAAGCAGTAGAATGCGTGTCCCGCCAGACGCTCAAGCATCTGGTCAATGAATGGAAGGGGAAAGTGATCTTTCATGGTTACTTCATTGAGCTTTCTATAATCGATACAGACTCTGTATCCAGTAACAAGCCTCAATGCTATTTCCTCTCCCTTTTCGTTCTTCTCAATCGTAATTCCACCTTTCTTGGGAACTACCTGAGTAGGGGATACGTCTTCCAAGAATCAGGGGGACATTTTCATCTTTTTCAATGTCTAGGACGTACCAGTCAACGGGAAAGGTAAATTTATCAATTTGAACTAATACGTCTTTCAGAATCCCTGCAGCTTTCTTAGAAGATCTATCAGCGAATTGCAAATTCATGGTAGTGGGTTCTAGAAGATCATTTAAACCCAGCTGTTTGCAAACAGACAATGGCATGAGGCTTATGGATGCTCCTAGGTCACATAAAGAGTTTGGGAAGACTAGGCCTCCCATCAGCACTGTAAGTACGAATTTCCCAGGATCACCTCTTTTGATTGGTAAGTCTTCATAACTGATCATTGAGAAATCCTCACCAATCAACCTCTCCATGTCTGATAACTTCTTCTTGGAAGAAACAACATCCTTGATGAATTTGGTATACTTAGGCATCTCAACCAAGACCTCGGATAGTGGAAGATTAACCTGAGTATTTTTTAGAAGATTTAGCACTTTTTCATATTTCTTATCTTCACTCAAAGGGATGTTGCTTTTTCTTGGTGGAAATGGAAGCTTTCTCAATTCACTCTCAGAAAAGACTTTCTTCGAGGGTGCACTGACAACTTTGTCTTCCAAGTCTTTCCACCTTACAACTTTCTCATTCTTTTTATTAGTCAGGGGATCAGCCTCCTGACTTTCACTTGATTCATCATTCCTCAGGGGATCAGCCACCTGAGGACTTTGTTCGTTAAAAACGTGTTTTAAATTTATATTATCGGAACACCCCAAGTATATGGCACGTAGTATAGGATGTTGCCGAGTCGTCCTAAGGGAATCGTATAGTTATCAGATTAAGGTATAACTCCTAAGTTGGTTATGTCACGAACTATTACTTAAAACTAAGGTTAATCTAACTATAAACTGAACCTAAGAAATAAACTAAAAACTAAGGAAAAGAAAATAAAACAGCAACTAAAAATAAACAGAAAACAGGAAATAATCAAGAGTGGACGAGCGTCCTCTTAGATAGACGGGCGTCCGGATACGAATAAACTGGAAATATGCAGGAAATAAAACAGCAAAAATTGAGGTTTTAATTAACCAAACTTAATACTAACGTTGAAGCAAACGATTTTGTTTTCAAATTATAAAAGGGAGACAACAGAACACCTAGAATCTATCACTCAACAATCAAACAACCAGTTTATGATTCGAATACAGTTTTATTGGTATGATCAATCGCGAAACCGACTAAATTCCTTTAGATCAATTTCTAGGGTTTGTTTACTTTTCCAAGAAAAACAACTAACATTCATCACAAGATCAACAATTCGTTCCCAAATTGTAATACCCAACTAACGATATATGATTCCTCAAAACATCATCAATTGTATCGATTGAAATTGAAAACTATTGTTGAATTATATTTCCATAAAAATTCAAACAACATAAAGTTTCATTGACATTCCTATCTAATAAAACTCTTAACCAATAAATCAGGATTCAAACGATAAATAAAACAAAGTATTCAAAATCATAACTAAAGATAAACTAACGAATCATGGTTGTGATGATGTTGATGTGATATCCTCCGGTTGTTCCACTGCTATGCGTTTAGCCAACAATCATGTTGGTGATCGTTGGATTGGAAGGACTCATCTTCATGAAGAGAAGATGCGGCTGAACTCTCTAGGGCGCAGTTTTTTCTGTGTATTAGTGCGGCTGTGTAAAAAATATATCCATTAGGGTTGGGGCTGCTGCTGTATTTATAGAGTGCTGAGTCGGTTAGGGTTTAAGTCGGCACCGGACGCCCGTTTGAATATCCGGACGCTCGTCCATCATACCTGGACGGAGCATGAACGTGCGTTTGGCTTCCGTCTGAAGACTCTGTATGTAAAATACGACTCTGGATGCTGCATGGACGCCAGTTCACTTCTGGACGCTCGTTCAGGATCAGTGGACGCCCGTCTGGAATGGATGGGATGCAGACGCTCGTTCGACATGCTGAGGATCGGATCTCTTCATCTTTATCCATTTTCTTCAAGCCAATTCCAACTCTATCTTGAATAATTCGACTTAAGCTTCATTTATCCTCTTTATGCACTCGAAATTAAGCCTCCTAAAGGATAAATAAACATTGCAAAATGTAGTAAAACTCAAATAATAATAATTCCGTCAATTTAACACATAAAATCGCCCAAATTACACTTTTGATACTTTTAAACTCATTATTCAAATTCAAGCCTTAAACACATAATTTTCTCTAAAAATTACTAAAATACGAAAGATATTGTTCTCTAATAATGCGATAAAAACCATAAATTTCACCGAGAACAGACTTCCAGCTCTTTCACCTCTCAGGGGATCAGCCACCTGAGTCTTTTCTTACAACAGAGGGGAGTGTAGGTGCTCAGCTTCCCCTCCTGCCTTATCACTGGCAGGAGGGGTTTGTGGTTTCCCTGGTGAGGGGGACCACTAACTTGAGTACCACTTCTTAAATTCATCGCACTGGCCTCCTCTCTACCATATGGAATTGAAGGTACGAGGTCCGTGCATTGGCCATTGTTCAAATCGGCCTGAGCAACTTGACCGCCCTTTGGATTCTTTTCAGTGAAACTGGGCAGCTGCCCTGGGGGTCTAGAAGCTAACTGTTCAGCCAGTTGCCCGATTTGCCTCTCAAGGTTTTTCATTGACCTGCTTTGCTCCTCCCGAAAGGAGCTCCATTCAGCTTTGAGATCACTTGAGTGCGAGGGGCCTTGAGAGTTTTGGACATTCTGAGAATAAGGCTGGCTGGACCGACTTTGAAAAGCAGGATTAGAATTGGCGGGCCAATTCTGATTGAACCTTTGATTTGTATTGGTGAAATTATTGCTTTGGTTCTAATTAAAACCAGGGTTTCGATTGAAGTTTTGATTTTGATTGAAATTCGAATTTGGATTAAAATTTGGATTCTGGCTGAAACATTGGTTTTGAAGATTATTTTGGCCAGAGAATTGATTGAATCTCTGATTGTACTGGCCAGAGAATGCATTCACTTCGGCATTCTGTCCGTTCATAGGACAGAAACGAGAAGTGTGCCCCACATTGTCACAATTCTGACATGTGACTTGATTATACTGTCCATAATCATGAACAGCATTAACTTGATAAGGAGCAGGGGGATTAAATTGACACTGGCCAATCATATGGCCAGTTTGACAGCAATTATCACAATACAGAACCTGAGAGTTCTGTGGAAAGGAAGAGTTCTGATTGATCGAATTTGGAGAAATTTGAGATGCTGCCATCTGCTTCTGCAGCATGGCGATCAAACTTTGCATATTTACTTCCTCGACCTTGGGAGGAGGAGGAGGTTGGATAGCTTGATAAGAGGGGGCATAATTGTATTTGGCAATGTCCTCGAACAATGCCCATCCCTCTTTAGGTGTTTTCTTTAAAAACGCCCTACCAGAAGAACTATTGACCATGCCCTTCGTGAGCTCGGTCAATCCGCTGAAAAAGGTGTTGACTTGCCTTTGTAACGGCAAGCCATGGTGGGGACACTTTCTAAGAAGAGACTTAAACCTCTTCCAACACTCGAAAAATGATTCATTTTCCTTCTGGCAGAATGTGAAAATATCACTTAAACATTGGGCTGTCTTAGAAGGTGGTAAGTATTGACTCAGGAACTCTTTCTCGAGTTCTGCCTAGGTAGTGATGGTTTTAGAAGGGAGAGAGTGGTACCACTCTTTTGCTTCCCCTCGTAAGGAAAATGGAAACAGTTTAAGTCTTATAGCATCCTCACTTACTCCTTGGATGCGAGTAGTACCGCATATCTCTAAGAATGTATGTAAGTGAGTATGGGGATTCTCTGATTGAAAACCGTGAAAAATGGATGCATACTGCATCATCTGGATAAGTCCCGGCTTTAGCTCGAAGGTCTGTGCATTAATGGTCGGCAAGATGATAGCCGGGTTGACTTTGACTTCGCCGGGCATGGCGTAGTCTGCCAACGTGCGTCTATCTTCAGCAGCCATTATTACGAAGTTTTCGATTTCTTCGGCTAAGCGATCCTCTAAATCTTGATCGGCCCTTTTAGAAGGAACCGCCGAACGGAGTATCCACCTGTTTGGCCGGACTATGGTCCGCTCTAAGCCAGGGGTATATAACAATGGTCCCTTCTGACTTCAAGTTTGCATAAACCGAACCAAAATCAAGTGGTTGAAATCTAAAAACTAAAGATTAAAGCCTACGAAAGAAAAGAAAAAAAAGAAGGAGAAAAAGAAACAAAATTAGTTAAGAAAGGGGAACAAACGGACGTCCAGTGTCTCGGATTTTATCGAACGAAAACAACAAGTAATAAAATTTATAAATCCGATATACCTCAAGTTCAAGGATCGTAGTAAAGAGGTTAATACCGGGTCGATCTTACGGGGAATCGGAGGTTGTTAACTCTAGTTTTTATTCTAACCTAACTATGTCACGATTACTAAACTAAACAGATACGAAAACAGTAAATAATTCACAAGAAAGATAACAATAACGTAAACTGGACAGAAGATCAATGATCTAAAGCCAGGAAAGATAGTTTCGAACCAATTTAAACTAAACTAAACCTAATATGCAATAAAAGACTACTTAACTAAGCAATTCAATTTCAAGTGATTTAAATCAAGTTATAACGAACGAACGAGCAATTGATCCACCTATCCTAACAACTATCAATTTCTATCCAGATTATCGCGTGATTTCTAACCAAGTTGTGATTCACCTCATCAAAGGTATGAACCCTAATTTCTTAGATAAGTTCGCCTATTAATCTATTATCTTTCGATCTAAAGATTAAGGCTTTTCTAACCAAAGGTGTGAAATTTATACCTTTCTAACCTAGAGATCTAACCTAATAACTCTCGTTATTTAGATTAAAAGTCTATTCTTTATCATGGTGATCTAAAGTTTAACATGATTTTCATCAAAATAAACAATCAACAAGCAACGATCTTTCGATATAAATTGCAATAAAACAACATAAACATCATAAAAGAAACAACTTTAATTAGACACTCACAAGATAATCGAAGAACGAAATCAACACGTTGTTGGATAGGCTTCACAATGCTCGTTCAAGAGAGCCTTAGCCTCTTAGCATCACTTTGAAAGCTTGAATAACTTGAGAAAAGTACATAAACTTGTTTGAATCTAACTAGAAATTTGAGAGCATAAAACTGGATAAAATCTAAGTAAAAACGCAGCTGAACCGCCCCTAGGTTTAGGGTTTGAATATTGTGTAATGATATCTCCCCTAGGGTTAAAAATAGCGCTGGTATTTATAGAAAATAAAGTCAGCTATGCTGAGGCGGTGGAAGGACGCCCGTCCATCTATCTGGACGCTCGTTCGGTCTTCAACAAAAAATTCGAGTCGGGCTGAGTCTTCATCAGACGCCCCTCCTTCACTAAATTGGACGCTCGTCCAGCAAATCCATCAACACTCTGAATCAACAATATCATCCTGGACGCTCGTCCATGATTCCAGACGCCAGTCCACTGAAAATCCAAACTTCCTAAATCGAATAGCTCCAGTGGACGCCAGTTCAAGCTTCTGGACGCCCGTCCACTGGACGGGATGATCAAACGCACGTTCAGTGACTTGAAAGTTGATTTCCTCATCTCTATCTCTTTTTCCTCTAGCCAATTCCATCATTATCCCTTTTTCATCACATAATTCGATTGCAATCTTCTTTTGATCATCTTTTGATGCTTAAATATGTATCTATAACACATCAAAACATCTCAAAATGTAATATCATTCAAATAAACATAAATTCATAAATAAAACACCAGATTTAATTTTGTGAATAGCTCGTTAAAAATCTCATTTGCTCGATAAATCGATTAAACACCTAATTTCTATGCAAATTATACAAATATGAGGGAAATCGTTATAAAATATATCCTTATAAACCGTATAAAATCACCCTTAACAACTCCCCCACACTTAGCTTTTGCTCGTCCCGAGCAAATCAAGACAACAATTAAGGCTCGAGACGAAAAACAGACATCTTAGACAATATAACATAGATTCAATAAATTAGATGATCACCACCGTGTGTGTGCATAGCCATAACAAACTTCCACTAATTCCAAGCTTGAAAATTTCAAAGCAAAACTAGCTAATACCCCCTTCAAACTAGAGATAAATGACACTTATAAGATGCACCCTATAAAACGTGACATATCCCGAAAAAGATGATAGAATATATCTAGGGCCTTTCTGAAATACTCAGAGGATAATCCCTACAACATATCTGCCAGTTTATACTGGGGACAAGATATACGAAAACTAAGTCTTATATTCAATTCATACTACTTCCTTGTATAAGTTGATTTAACTATTTCACATCTAAACACACATTAGAATGAGTTGTTGCCCTGTCATAGCAGAATAGGATATTCGAGATATACCCTACCTTACTCAAATCATAAGGCAGCTTCTTCTAACTGTCGTGAGCTTTTGGTCATCATAGTGGTATAGGACATACGTGGTATACCCTACCGCACTCAAATCATAAACCAGCTTTCGACACACCCAATTAGTTCATTATTAACTCAACTTTTTCAGATGACAATAGTTACGCTTTACTTATCACATTCAAACCTCAGATATTCACAGTATGTCATACTTTGGATCTAAATACAACTATCATAAGTCTCACGATACATACATTAGCACTAAGCACACGACTTATAAGATAATCAAAAATCACTAATCCAAAAAGGGTATAGCTTTATAAATTAGCTCATCATTCACTATGGCTCGTGAAAATAAATCTCGGGTGAAACAACTAACTTACCGAACATATGATATATATCATCAATGACTATAAAAAAAACGAACCAAGATATGCATTGCTTACTCGGGACAAACAAAAACTCGAAATTTTTTGAAATATTTTGCTCTTTTGCGTAGAAATAAAACGAGTTAAGCAAATGATAATGGATACATCGAACATTCCCCTCCCCCACACTTAAACATCAACATGTCCTCATGTTGTGCAGAAAGTAAATAGAGAAAGAACTTAGCTGATTTTCCGTAGATAATCGAGACGTTGGTCAGGCTGGTGCATGAAAGGGCCAACGCTCCCGAAAGCGTATATAAGGCATTCAGACTAACTCAAACGATATCTCGACCAAAACGATATCTGCACTACTGGAAAATACAGAAAAATCTCGGGGAAAAACGGGGAAATATCATCGCAATAATGAAAAAGATAATAATAAGTTGAAATGGAATAGACGAAAAGAGTAATCAGTAAGCACAAGAAAAATCGAAAACGATAACAATGGCAACCATCAAGGTACAAAACAAAGTAGGAGATCGCCTTATGGCTTACATCATTCATATAAAAGAAATACGCCTACGGAAACCGACAGTAGCGTATAAAAAGAAAAGTACAGTGAATCAGTATCAGAAGTAATAGGAGCAATATCGAAGTACAACCATATCGAATACGTACCAAATCAGAAATTACAAAATCAAAATATCAATAAATCTCAAGGCTGCCTCGGCGTAGACTCATCAGTAGGAGGTACATCAGCCGTAGAAGTAGTCGATGAAGGTCCCGGCTGTGGAGTCATCGACCCGGCTGTGGAGTGGGAACAGTAGTAGCAGCAGTAGCAGTCGGTGCCTCCTCCTCCTCATCCTCAGAATCTTCCTTCTCAACTTGAAGCACATCCTCAATCGCTCGCTCGATCTCATCGTGGAAAACATAATCCATCGTGCTAGGCGTGAAGATTCTCTCGTCCCTCGGCGGCCGGTCTTCGCTAATACACTTCAGAATCGTCAAAATGTTGTTCTGTGTATCCCGAATATCACCCATCCATTCCCGTAAACTATTTGCCATGCTCAACCGCATCCTGACTGCGGGAGATAAAGTAGGAACGAATGAAACCGCGGGTGGTGCAGAAGTAGACCCCGGCTCTTGCGTAGCCTCAGCATGTCCTGAAGTCTTAACTTTCTCTCTCTGAATTGCTCTCGGGTTCTTTGGTTTATGATCCGGCCTATACTCAGGAACACCGGCATCCACACATAGGCTATGTATCAAGTGGGGGACTATCAAACACCGGGCATAGACTTTCTGATTGGTCGCAATCTCATCAAACAAGGCTTGTCCCACATTGACGTTCAATCCAAAAGTCAAGGCATACAACATACCCAAATCCCCAATATGGAAGTGCGTAAGGTTGTTCTTTGTTAACAACCAACTCTGAATGAACCGACACTGGACCTTCCAGTCCTCTGTACATGTCGTCGTCACTAGCTCCTTCCGGTCACCTCCCGGCCGTAGTGTCCACGGAACATCCGGGCACACTTTCAAACGCAACTCCTCTAACGGATCCTGGCCGGCATCCTGTATTCTCTTAATCTCCTCCTTGTAATCCGCCCCCTCGAAAGACGCCAAATTGTATTTCGTATTGATCACCTCCGGCGTAAACGGTACTTTCACCCCTCTCACCATAACCACTCCGGTTTCTAAGTTCGTCTCTGAACAGTTGCTATAAAACTCACGAACTAGTGTATCATTCACCGGAGTAATTGGGATTCTCATCAATGCATCCCATTTTCTATCCTTCAAAAGCTTCACAAACGCCGCATCAACCTTCGTTTCCATAACCGCCCTCTCTATCAACATCGTCCTCGACTGATAATGCTTGGTATAAACCTCGTAAGCCTTAGGGTTAATAAATCTACGAGCCAAAGGGATAGGAGGAGCAGGTCTAATATGTGTCCTAACCGGTTCAGCTTGGGTACTTGCTTCCTCCTGTCTAGGTACATCCTCTGTTTGTTCAACCCTAGACGATGCTCCACCTCTCTGAACCCTAGGCAGCCTTACTAGAGGGACATCTTCCTCAGTATCCGACCCTGACGTAGACTCGTCTCTTAGTTGTGCCCTAGCTTGACTTTGTACCGCCCTAGGGGGTTGGTCTCGTATATTAACACTTCGGTTTGGATCAACTACGGGAGGATCTACTGCCTTCCGCTTCTTACCGGCTTCCCTAGCAACACCCTTTCCGTGTCGTTTCACAACTTCCTTACGCACCATCTCAAAGCTTAGGCTAAACCAACACAAATCAAGGCTAAACCAATCCAAATCCCAAAGCAAACAAACCACCGGTTTAACAACCAAACGGGATATCAAACACAAACCAACACCAACCAACAATGCAATACAAAACAACCCAATCATCAACCCACCACCATCTCCACAGCAACATCACAGCAGAAGGAAACAAAAAAATGAGAAAGAAAACCAAAATAAGGTAGTAGTCAAGTGAACGAGTCGACTCGAAGATCGAACTCTAAAAAAACGTGAATAAACTCAAGAAAGTTGTTAAAAACTTACCAAGAATGATGAATAGATGATGATGATACTGATTTGCAGTCCAAACAATGCAAAATGAAGCCCAAAATCGAATTTTTTCCCTTGAAAAGTCAGACTAAAGAGGTTGCTGATTCTCAAGATTGGTTGTTTGTTGGAGGATTTGAGTTAGAAAATCGAAAAGAAGGGATTGAGAGGAGTCTATAGCACTTTAAATCGCCCCAAATGGTTTAGAAACGAAGATTCTAGGGCAAAAAGGCAAGGAAAGTCGGGTTTTTGGATTTGAAAATCAAGGTGAGAATGAAGTTCATCAGTCGGAGGTTTATATAGACGAAGGATCGAACGGGCGTCCAAATATGTGGACGGGCATTCACTGGCTTAGCAAGAACTGGACGGGCGTCCAATACAGGTAGACGCTCGTCCAAGTTTCAAATTCAGAACAGGATTGGAGGGAATATCTCCAGACGGGCGTCCATGCATAGTGGACGGACGTTCGAGAAATATAAAGGCCAGACGGGCGTCCATCTCTCTGGACGGACGTCCAATGCAAGTTTCCAACAAAAACATCCAATTTGCATAAAATTTAAATTCAAACGCGCATTTTCTCATTAAATTAAATAAAACTTCAATAATACAATAATGAAAACATAAAATAACTGGAAAACAAAGAAAAACACTAGAAAATAGTGGGTTGCCTCCCACCGAGTGCTTTTGTTTTACGTCGTTTGCCCGACGAAACAACCTAATAACTCTAGTCCTCGTAAATCTCCGACCAATCCACAATTTGGATAAGACGGCGGAGCATATCAATCGCCGGAGGGAAGTCATACTCGTCCTGCAAACCCCAGTCCTCACCAGCTACATCAACACCCCGAAAATGTTCAGCTTGCAGCACTAGCGCTAAATCTGTCAGCATCGGATCGTTCAGGATCGAATATGGTCGTCCTAGAGCTGCCTGTAACTCCTCGGTAGTAAAATCTCCACCTCCCGAACATCGGGGAACAATAAGAACATAGGTGATAGTCCTGATGCGGGTACTAACATCGAAATCTACGTGCAAAACAATAGTCCTTCCCGGTCCATCATCTACAGTAATGAGTGGGATCTTCTTAAGGAAAGGTAACTCCTCTGGTAGAACACCGAAATCCATATCTAGAAAGCACAACTAACTGACAGATACAAATAAAAACTTAGTAAAACTAAATCTTAAACAACTAAATCAATAAAAAGCATAAAACAAACGTAAATAATATAACGATATCTAGGATGCCCCCTAGTGGCGCTATTGGTTAATGTCGTTAGCTCGACACGTTTAAAGCTTAGCCTGGATCAGGCCATTTGAATTTTCTACCAGCCACTACCTCATCTAAACTTTGGTCAGTAGTTCGGCTGCAGAAACAGCACCTAACACATGGGGTTAATTCTTTAACAGCTTTCCATACACGTTTAAACTTCCCCATGGTTGACTTCTTTCTTTTCTGATTCTTCTGATGACGTTTCAGCTTTTTCTTGAGCTGCTGCTCCCGTTCAAACTCTTCCATATCCCAACTACCAACTAGAACTTCTTCAGAAGGACCACTACCGTCGTCCTCAGAAAACAAGTCAGCGAAAACTCATCAAATTCATTGACTTCTGAAGCACCACACCCGAGAATATCGAGGAATCGAACAATCAAAGGTTTTTCCTTAGGTTGACCAATGTAATGCTTGCACCTTTGACCATTTGCTCGAAACGGCTGGTCACCATAACCTCGTAGTTCTAGAACACCTCCAGGAATGATTTGGAGAATCTCAAAGGGACCGGACCATCGTGTCCTCAACTTTCCAGGGAACAAATGTAACCTGGAATTGTACAGAAGAACTTGGTCCCCGACTTGAAATTCTCTCTTCTTGATTTTAGCGTCGTGAAGGAGTTTTGTCTTTTACTTACTTATCCTGGCACTTTCATAAGCCTGAAGTCTAAATTCGTCTAACTCATGCAACTGTTGCAGTCGGTGTTTTCCATATGATTGGGAGTCAAAGTTCAAAAACTTGGTAGTGTTAGGTGTAGTGCCCGAAAGACAATTTGTGTAATTGTTTTTTAATGATAGAATTTATCTCACCTTATTACTTGCTTTGTGCTTGTAAGTAATACACTGCTGCAAACCCTAAGTATATCAGTATGTAACCACTTAACTCAGTGCATGGCATGCACGTGAGGATTGAGTTAGTGGTGATATACTTAAACTATTAGTCCGTGGTGAACTTAATCAGAGTTTAGGGTCTCTTGATTAAAACACCAATAATGCGCCCAGAACACCTTAGGGTGTGATAGTCTTATCCGGACTATCGGTAGAGGGTACCTACGTGGGGCATTTATATATGATGGCATTCATATAGGGCTGGACCGATTTAATCTGAATTTCTCGATATAATTCCGTAATCGAGGAATCTTGTTAAATCATTAGATGATCATATATGGATCAACCTTAATTCTGAGGTGATCACAGGGTGCTGCTTTTCCCGGGGTAGTGTTTGATGTGTTAGTTACGGTTCACTTTAATATGTGTTCCAAGCCACTTCTCATTGGCACTATCTCCAGATGAGTGAGTAGTTCTGATTTTCATAGACATGGAATCCATTCCTTCCTGCGGGAAGTAGAGAGACAGTCCCCTTATTTGTTAGCCCTAAGAAAGTGATCGATCGGCCGAGTTCACATTTGACTAATTAGCTACTAGTCAGATATGTGCACTAATTGATCATTATGGGGTTAATGGTAAATAAGGATAAGATATTCTGAGTCTGGTTCACGGAGACTTCCTACTCAGAATGGACAGTCTATGGAGGGTTAATCCGTATGTAGTGATTATATCGATGGACACTTATTCGCTCTACGGGTTGAGTATAAGTATACATGTATAATCGGTAGAGTTCAGTTTCGAGTTTATGGTGGCGTAATCCCGGAATTAATAATTAATGTGCTTATTCTGTTCGATGAATAATTAAGTATTGTAGCTACTGGTTATAGGTCCATGGTCCCCGATGTGGCTTCTGTAATTCGGACAAATAATCTTGTTGTTTGGGCCTCAGAAATAATTAATTGGCTGGGCTAATTAATTGATATGCATGGATATTATTTAGATGGACTAAATAATATTATACACATAAAAGACATTTTATGTGGGCTTTTATAACCCTAAAGTGGCGCCTCATGTCCTATTATTGTCACAAGAATTAATTTTTTGTGATGTGGAAAATAAAAGATATTCTTGTTATATGATTGGTTGGATGACTTGTTATTTGATTTCCTATTGGTCAATGCATGTCACAATTAGTCATTAAGGAAAATATCTTTTTATTTTGTTTTATTAATTATTTATTTAATTAATTAAAACTTGGAGGCCAAGGATTTACTCTCCTATAAAAGGAGGGTTATTGATGACGGTCAAATTATACCCGTAAAAGTCATCAACGTTGACCTTAAATCGGGATTAATAATATGTATTTTATATTAAATCACATGTTTATATGTATTATTTAATGTTTTGTGATTTATAAAATATAATTTGGTATTTATCCATTTTATAAGATATAATTCGGTGATTATCCGTTTTTATTATATAAATCGGTATTTATCCGTTTTTATTATATTTATCCGTTTTATTTAAATATGATTTATTTTGGGATAAATATCTATTTTGCAGATTTGGATAATTATGGAGGATAAATACAAATGGAAGAATTAAATCTCAAGATAAATCAAAGAAAATTCAAGACAGAGATCGGATAAGCACAAAAAGAGGAGTAAGGCATGACAAGAGCAAGCAAGCCAATCCGAAACTTGGATGGATAAATGCGGCGGCTCTCCAATGTGCTTGGGGCGCATTTTTCATCTTATTTTGGAGATCGGCCGAGAGTTATCTCTTATTTGTTTCGACATTTTAATGTATATCTCTTAATTAGCTTGAACCCCTATAAATAAAGGCATGTTATACACGCCTTTTACACACTTCTTTGCACAATACATTTTTTTACACTTCTCGCTTTATAATAAAATCTTCGCCGCTTAGAGCGCTTTTTATGCAAGATCCGCAATAATGTAAGTTCTTGTATTTATTTGTTCTTTGTTCTTTGTAATTAAGCCCCCAATTATTGTTTATCGTTTGAGGTTGTTCGTTCTTCACCGGACGATGTAGATCTAAGGATACGATATGAGGCGGTGGGGATTCCTTGTCTATAAGGATCCAAACGCCCGGATCTGTTATCCGGTGACCTATATATGACTTCGGTATGATCGGCAACCGTGTTTTTAGTAGATCTATATAATTGCTTTATGAGTCTCTATTTTATCCGTTACGTATGTAGAAACGCTAAGATTTAGGTTTTCGCCGCGTCAATCTAGCCAAGTCTTTATGGTGTGATTGTCCACCTAGAATTTCTTATCTTAGTAGGTATGGCTACGACTACGTCGGTTCTCTCGCTTTGTAATTTAAACGAGTAATTAAACTTGATCAACTTAATTATTTGTCATCGTAATTTAACATGAGACCTAAAAAGTGATTGTTATTTAGGACGAGATTGAATCGGTGTCTAAGAAGTACGCCTAATCATAGGAATGTTGCTTAGATGAGGTTACGGTTTATACCGGCATCCCTAGTTTCGTAAATGTGTCAGAAGTTATATGAGATGGAGACTAAAAATGTGAAGTCACGTAATGGAGACACGATGATCTAGATGGCCTAACCGGAGCTAGATCTATTTTAGGGGATGACTCCCGTAGTCGATATAAAAGAAATACGAATCGGATTTATAGTCGTCGAGTATCGCTTAATTATATAGAATCTCTGAGCCAAACGATAACATAATAATTGGGGAGGTTAATTACGTTGTTTATGTGTTGTGTCGGGTCGTGTCCTTTACTTTTTCTTGTACTTCGTTGGTCGTAGACCGCCTTTGTGTCCTTGATATGAATAATTAATTGTTTGTATATAAAATGATCCACAATTTGGTTCCCCGTGGGATCGACCTTGATTCGCTATAGCTATACTACGATGGACCTAGTCCTCTTGCTAGTATTGGTTTATGGTGGTCAAGTACTTTTAATTATTACTTGATCTACGTGCATCAAGTTTTTGGCGCCGTTGCCGGGGAACCAACGGTCAATTTTATATAAATAATTTTTTATTCATGTTAAGTTTTCTCGTTTTAGGGTCCGTTTTTTTTTTTTTTATTTTTTTGAGTCCCTCTCGGTTGTCCGTAAGTTGTAAAAATTCCGGAATCTGGAACACTCGGTTTCACTCCCGCCGAGCCTAGTTCGTTTTCGGGATTTCGCGTGTCCGTTTATCTCCGTATGTTTAAACCGTAGGTCGATAGCGACATGGGAAACCATGTTAAAGTCGATCTACGGTCCGTTTGTTCTTCTCGTTTGCGTAAACCAGGGAAGCAATAATCCGAGTCGGTAATTTTTCGTGGGCGCCGAGAAAATAACCCGGCGAAAGATGTGGAGCTACGAATCTACGACGGGAAAGCAATGGACGAAACACCTTTAAAACACCGAGATGGCTCCGAGAAAATAAATATTAAGGTTCGAATTATTCGTGGTACAAGGTTGAAGGCAAGGTACTACCTTTTTTGCTTATATTTTACCATCTTTTGATCTTTTGAACATAAGCTAGTCTTTACATGAACCTGAATGAGAATCTTAGCCCGGAGTTGGTTTGTAAGATTTATTTTATTAGTGTTGAAGGTTCTGCCCCAAATCTGTCTCATCTAGAGGGTGTAGGGAAACATGTTGTCGTTAAAGGAAGCAAAGTGAGTAAAGAGTTCCTCGTAGTTCCGTCAAAATCTCATTGTCCTATGCATGAGATTGCTTCTACCGGCCAGGGGAGCAACAATGTGTGTAGTTTAAGAATTCTCAATCTAAAGAAGACGTTGAGTTTTGAGAGAGCATAATGAAGCAAAGATTATAGAGGATGTTATTAAGATAAGTCCCTAGGACTAAATCTTCTTAGAATTCACTCATTCCTAAAACGAGAGCCGAGGTAAGAGCTTTGTATAAATGGTATGGATAAATGTCGTTTTCTAGGTCTCACAACCAAGGGAAGGATATTAATCCGCAAAAAAGCGACGAGCCCACCACATATAGTGCTCAAGGGGTCAACATCTAGCGATCCAAGAAGGATGACTGACAAGGATATTTTTTGGAAAGTCGAGCTGAGGACTTTAAACTCAGAACTACTTCTTTAAAACCCTTAGGATTTCTCTTTAGGATTTTAGGTTTCGTTTTTGTTGAGTCAAATAAGAGTAACGTGACATATGTTGAGGTTTTTTATTTTGCCGTGTTCCGATGGCCATTAGGCTAAGGATGTGCAAAACTTTTTTACTCAATATAGGCCACGTGAAATAGAGTTTCTTAGGAGAGTCGAGAAATTGCTAAAGAAAAGGAAATTTAGCAATCAACCTTAAGATGGAAGCATTAAGAGAGCTTGAGAATTATTGAAAATGTAACAGAGAATGATTGGTGCGAACAAAGAACAATTTTGGTCAACTTCCAAAACTTTTTAGAATGGCGATCCTAGTGAAAATCCAAAATTGTGTGCAATTCGTTCTGCAACTACCCTTATCCTTTCCTTTGTACCTTTTCTCCCTTCAACCTTTCTATTCTCTCACCAATCTGCCTCACAGTTCACATTTCTAACCATTCTTTCATCCCCTCTCTTTCTTCCCATCTATTTCACTCTCCTACCCCACCATCCTTTTATATCTTTTTCTAAACTCATCATACTCTCAACCTCCATCTTGTTTACCAAATGACCTTGTGTTGCGGAATTAGAAATATTGCTAAGTTTTAATGATTATCTTTTATCATTTTGGTTTTCATGATCCTAGCTGGGGTAAGTGTAGCTCGCACCCAAGCTAGATTTTAAAAGTTTTTGGTTTGATCAAAATACAACTTATCTTTCTACCGGAAGTTTTAAATTTCACACTTTTACGCCTATCCCGGCATTTCTGGATGATGAGTTTTGTTCTAAAATATCACACCAATCCGACCTTGTTGATGACGGTGATGACTTTTACGTGATACATTGGGTTATTAGTAATTTCGAGGGGAAGCTACATCTCCCTAAGTTGTTGATATCCAATCCAAACGTGAAGTTTCTGCGCTCAGTATCTGATTTTATCTTTAGCTGATAGGTCACATTCAATCTGTTATACCTTACCAAGTTTCTCTTTTACGCTGGATTAAATATCTTATCAATCCAAAGAAACCTCGTGTTCTCCCATGGGGTAATGCTTTTTGATCTTTGTCTTCTCCACCCGGTTTTAAGCATATTTAAGCGGTGGAGATTATAGATGAAGATTACCATCTTTAGTTGCTTGTTTATCCTTCTTTCTATTTAGTATTTTTCTTTTTGCGTCTGAACAAGTAGTTTTAACTCTTTGGTTTTCCTTGTCATTGGGTGTATGGAATAAAGTGGCTTAATTTGTTTTTGGATATTTATATCTAATTACTGCCACATTATTTTGTAACTTCCATTGACATATTATTAACGATCTCGTGGAGTTTCGTTTGGTTTACTTAAACAGTTTTAACTTGCTTCTCCACGACGTGCTACGATGATCCGCATCTACTTGAGAGCCGTTTCCCGAGCTAAGTCTTTTTCTTAAATTCTCATTTTTATTTGTCATTGGGGACAATGACATGTTTAGGTGGGGGGTAGGAGACTTAGCTATGATATGTTATAATTGAAAATTGAAAGAAACGGTGAAAAAAAAATTTGAAAAAATTGAATAAATGCCAAATTAATTATATCTCGTACCCTTAGAATTGTGAGTTCCTAGCTAAGAATTGATAGGAAAGGAACCAAGTTGCATGAGTACATGATCATTTTATACTTATGTGAAGTAAATTTAAGGATATTCATGCCGATTGTTGCAAGTAGTTATTTATTATTCGATTACTCAATTTGAATCGACGAATACCGCGCAAATTATAATAACTAAGAAGAATTATGTGTACATTGTGTAGATGATTGGTTATGCGGACTTAGAGTCGATATTTATCTCGCGATGTATTCTTATCTTCGGCCATCAAAGCGGAGTAATAAGCTTGAGAATTATCTCGTGTTTTGACAATAAGTTAAACACTCGGGGCTTGTAGTAACATTACCAAAGTAGCCCCGCGCTTGTGGTAATATTCAATGCTATGCATGATCTAAGATAGGGGGATACTCTAAAAAGTTTTCTTCCTTGAGATTGATAGTATTTGAAAAATATGAAGATATGAGAAGAATATTTAACTCTTTAAGAGGCTTTGAGTAGTACTCGGTCTCCAAGTCCAAAAACCCTATAGATACGCTCTTGCTTATTGTTCTAGTGCTTTAACCATTGCGAGGCTTAAGAAGTGGGAATGCTGATGTTGGTAGATTAAGACTGCGAAGTTAGCATAAACTTTAATCTTGCCACGAAAGTATAAAACTGAATGCACATGCACACATCACTTCGGTTCACAGAGAGTAGTGAATAATGGATATCTTATGAGCATGACTGGTATGAGTTGACTCGAGCTTCTCGCATAAGTATGATTTGACCATGACAATTGTTTTCTTGGGGAATGACTTATTGATGCTTTGCTCGGGACGATCAAAGTCTAAGTGGGGGGTAGTTGATGACGGTCAAATTATACCCGTAAAAGTCATCAACGTTGACCTTAAATCGGGATTAATAATATGTATTTTATATTAAATCACATGTTTATATGTATTATTTAATGTTTTGTGATTTATAAAATATAATTTGGTATTTATCCATTTTATAAGATATAATTCGGTGATTATCCGTTTTTATTATATAAATCGGTATTTATCCGTTTTTATTATATTTATCCGTTTTATTTAAATATGATTTATTTTGGGATAAATATCTATTTTGCAGATTTGGATAATTATGGAGGATAAATACAAATGGAAGAATTAAATCTCAAGATAAATCAAAGAAAATTCAAGACAGAGATCGGATAAGCACAAAAAGAGGAGTAAGGCATGACAAGAGCAAGCAAGCCAATCCGAAACTTGGATGGATAAATGCGGCGGCTCTCCAATGTGCTTGGGGCGCATTTTTCATCTTATTTTGGAGATCGGCCGAGAGTTATCTCTTATTTGTTTCGACATTTTAATGTATATCTCTTAATTAGCTTGAACCCCTATAAATAAAGGCATGTTATACACGCCTTTTACACACTTCTTTGCACAATACATTTTTTTACACTTCTCAGTTTATAATAAAATCTTCAGTTTCGCTTAGAGCGAGCTTTTATGCAAGATCCGCAATAATGTAAGTTCTTGTATTTATTTGTTCTTTGTTCTTTGTAATTAAGCCCCCAATTATTGTTTATCGTTTGAGGTTGTTCGTTCTTCACCGGACGATGTAGATCTAAGGATACGATATGAGGCGGTGGGGATTCCTTGTCTATAAGGATCCAAACGCCCAGATCTGTTATCCGGTGACCTATATATGACTTCGGTATGATCGGCAACCGTGTTTTTAGTAGATCTATATAATTGCTTTATGAGTCTCTATTTTATCCGTTACGTATGTAGAAACGCTAAGATTTAGGTTTTCGCCGCGTCAATCTAGCCAAGTCTTTATGGTGTGATTGTCCACCTAGAATTTCTTATCTTAGTAGGTATGGCTACGACTACGTCGGGTTCTCTCGCTTTGTAATTTAAACGAGTAATTAAACTTGATCAACTTAATTATTTGTCATCGTAATTTAACATGAGACCTAAAAAGTGATTGTTATTTAGGACGAGAGATTGAATCGGTGTCTAAGAAGTACGCCTAATCATAGGAATGTTGCTTAGATGAGGTTACGGTTTATACCGGCATCCCTAGTTTCGTAAATGTGTCAGAAGTTATATGAGATGGAGACTAAAAATGTGAAGTCACGTAATGGAGACACGATGATCTAGATGGCCTAACCGGAGCTAGATCTATTTTAGGGGATGACTCCCGTAGTCGATATAAAAGAAATACGAATCGGATTTATAGTCAATCGAGTATCGCTTAATTATATAGAATCTCTAGAGCCAAACGATAACATAATAATTGGGGAGGTTAATTACGTTGTTTATGTGTTGTGTCGGGTCGTGTCCTTTACTTTTTCTTGTACTTCGTTGGTCGTAGACCGCCTTTGTGTCCTTGATATGAATAATTAATTGTTTGTATATAAAATGATCCACAATTTGGTTCCCCGTGGGATCGACCTTGATTCGCTATAGCTATACTACGATGGACCTAGTCCTCTTGCTAGTATTGGTTTATGGTGGTCAAGTACTTTTAATTATTACTTGATCTACGTGCATCAGTTATTCCAAGGGAAATTGCATTGGCAAATTTCGAAATTCACCACAAATAAAGAGAGAAAATTTGTTCTTTCTTGTCTAGGGTCTTGTAGAAGAAAAACTATAAGTTTTTCTTGAGTGTTGCATATCAAGGAGGCTTGAGTATCAAGAAGGGTGTCCACCAACCGCCGTTTGGAGAACACATCGGAAGATCAAGGCGTCTCTTCCTAATATTGGTAACTTGATTTTAACCCCCTTGTAGTTTGTTTAAGTCCTTTAATTATGTATTATGATATGTAAATCGTGATCCATCCGCTGCGTATAGATCTAAATTGGTTAGATCTAAGAACCTGCATCCTTCAGGTAGCCCAATAAGCTCTATGCTCTAACTCAACTGGCAGGTGGCATTCCTTACCATAAACCATTTGATATGGTGATGTACCCATAGGGGTTTTATAGGCGGTCTTGTATGCCCATAGTACATCATCCAACTTCAGACTCCAGTCTTTTCTATGACTATTAACCGTCCTTTCCAGGATCTTCTTTATGCTTTGGTTGCTCCGTTCAACCTGACCACTAGTCATAGGATGATATGGTGTGCCAGTCTTTTGACGAACACCATACTTCTCGAGTACTTTTTCTAAGGGTCGGTTGCAAAAGTGTGTTCCTTCATCACTGATCAAGGCCCGTGGACATCCAAACCTCACGAAGATGTTTTTCTTTAAAAACTTCATGACCGTCTTATGATCATTGTGAGGAGTGTCATGAGCCTCCACCCATTTCGACACGTAATCCACGCAGACTAAGATGTATTTATTGCCACAAGATGATGGGAAGGGTCCCATAAAATCGATGCCCCATACATCAAAGACTTCGCATTCTAATATGGGTTTCAAAGGCATGTCAAAACGCCTTGTCAAAGTTCCGGTTCTTTGGCACCTATCACAAGCTTTACAGAAAGTTTCTGTGTCCTTAAAGATCGTGGGCCAATAGAAACCGGATTGAAAAATCTTAGCAACGGTTTTCCAAGGACCAAAGTGACCACCTGTAGGTCCACTGTGGCACTGCTCAATAATATCACGTTGCTCGGATTCTGGAACACATCTTCTCAGCAAACCATCTTTGCAAATCTTGAAGAGGTAAGGTTCATCCCAAACGAAAGTTTTCATATCAGAGAAGAATTTCTTCTTCTCCTGATAGGACAATTCTGGATCAAGATATCGGGAATGAAGGTAGTTTATGATGGAAGAATACCATGGAACATCTGGAGCGCAACCATCGATAAGCATAACGTTTTCTAGAGGAAAGTAAAGATCTATATCATCTGGATCATCCTTTTCCTCACTTAACATTCTCGAAACATGATCCGCCACTACGTTTTCACTGCCATTTTTGTCTTTGATCTGGACATCAAACTCTTGTAAGGTCAGTATCCAACGCAGTAAGCGCGGTTTAGCTACTTTCTTTGTCATCAGATATCGCAAAGCAGCGTTATCAGTCCACACAATCACTTGAGCACCTAACAAGTAACTACGAAACTTGTCCATAGCAAAGACTATGGCCAATAATTCTTTTTCAGTTGTCGTGTAGTTTACTTGAGAAGGGTTCAGTGTGTGACTGGCGTAATAGATTGGCTGGAATTTTCCTTTTATCCTTTGTCCTAAGACTGCGCCAACAGCATAGTTTGATGCATCACACATAAGCTCGAAAGGTAGATTCCAGTCAGGCGAAATAAGGATCGGCACAGAGATTAAACGACTTTTAAGTTCCTCAAACGCTTTCTTGCAATCTTCATCAAAATCAAAGACAACGTCTTCCTTAAGTAAAGTAGACCGGGGCTTGGCTATCTTGGAAAAGTCTTGAATGAATCTCCTATAGAAACCGACATGTCCAAGAAAACCTCTGATTTCACGCACATTCTTAGGATAACTCATCTTCTCGATAGCTTCTACTTTGGCCCTATCTACCTCAATACCTTTGGCAGAGATTTTGTGGCCAAGAACTATTCCCTCATCTTCCATAAAATGGCATTTTTCCCAATTCAGAACTAAGTTCTTTTCCACACATCTGGATAAGACCTGGTCAAGATTGTCAAGACAATCATCGAAGGATTGACCAAAGACCGAAAAATCGTCCATAAAAATCTCCATACACTTTTCAACTAGCCCGTCAAAGATAGCCAGCATACATCTTTGTAATGTAGCTGGGGCATTGCAGAGACCAAATAGCATTCTCCTGTAAGCGAATGTACCATAGGGGCAAGTGAAAGTGGTCTTCTCTTGGTCAATAGGATCAATAGGTATTTGAAAATATCCTGAATATCCATCCAGGAAGCAGTAGAATGCGTGTCCCACCAGACGCTCAAGCATCTGGTCAATGAATGGAAGGGGAAAGTGATCTTTCATGGTTACTTCTTTGAGCTTTCTATAATCGATACAGACTCTGTATCTAGTAACAAGCCTCAATGCTATTTCCTCTCCCTTTTCATTCTTCTCAATCGTAATTCCACCTTTCTTGGGAACTACCTGAGTAGGGGATACCCATTCACTGTCAGCGATGGCATATATGATACCCATGTCCAGAAGTTTGATGATTTCTTTCTTAACCACTTCTTGCATATGAGGGTTGAGCCACCTCTAGGGCTGTCTAACACATTTCGCACCCTCATTAGTCTTGATCTTATGCATACAAATGTCAGGAGATATCCCTCTGATATCTCCTACTTGCCATCCAAAGGCTTTCTCATTTTTCCTCAAGACGTTTATCAACTTCATTTCTTCTAATCGAGACAGCTTGGCGGATATAATCAATGGAAGCTTGTCACCTTCTCTTAAAAACACATACTTTAGATGTTTAGGCAATGGCTTCAGTACTATATCTGCAGGGGGGTCTTCTAAACTTGACTTAAGATCTCCACTTTTCAACTCAACATCACTGAGCTTACTTAGTGGTCCCACCGCTAAAGCTTCTCCTTTTAACAACTCATCCTCAAATTCAGCCTCTAACTGCTCTAGATTGACCATACCATGATTATTCAAATTATCAACCAATCGCTCATATTCAGTTGCAACAGCCATGACTTTCTTTTCCATGAAATCATTGAAGTCATCAGACATATCCTGAATGAAAAAGCCGGTTGGAGGACCAGAGGGTACTTGAATGGATCTGGAGACATTATAGCTTACCTCTTGGTCACCAACTCGTATCGTCACTTGCCCACCATCACAGTCAATGAGGGCTCTAGCTGTAGACAGAAATGGTCTTCCAAGAATTAGGGGGACATTTTCATCTTTTTCAATGTCTAGGACGTAACAGTCAACGGGAAAGGTAAATTTATCAATTTGAACTAATACGTCTTTCAGAATCCCTACAGCTTTCTTAGAAGATCTATCAGCGAATTGCAAATTCATGGTAGTGGGTTCTAGAAGATCATTTAAACCCAGTTGTTTGCAAACAGACATTGGCATGAGGCTTATGGATGCTCCTAGGTCACATAAAGAGTTCGGGAAGACTAGGCCTCCCATCAGCACTGTAAGTACGAATTTCCCAGGATCACCTCTTTTGATTGGTAAGTCTTCATAACTGATCATTGAGCAATCCTCACCGATCAACCTCTCCATGTCTGATAACTTCTTCTTGGAAGAAACAACATCCTTGATGAATTTGGTATACTTAGGCATCTCAACCAAGACCTCGGATAGTGGAAGATTAACCTGAGTATTTTTTAGAAGATTTAGCACTTTTTCATATTTCTTATCTTCACTCAAAGGGATGTTGCTTTTTCTTGGTGGAAATGGAAGCTTTCTCAATTCACTCTCAGAAAAGAATTTCTTCGAGGGTGCACTGACAGCTTTGTCTTCCAAGTCTTTCCACCTTACAACTTTCTCATTCTTTTTATTAGTCGTGGATCACCTCCGACTTTCACTTGATTCATCATTCCTCGGGGATCACCACCTGAGGACTTCCAGCTCTTTCACCTCTCAGTGGATCAGCCACCTGAGTCTTTTCTTGCAACAGAGGGGAGTGTAGGTGCTCAGATTCCCCTCCTGCCTTATCACTGGCTAGAGGGGTTAGTGGTTTCCCGGGTGAGGGGGACCACTAACTTGAGTACCACTTCTCAAATTCATCGCACTGGCCTCCTCTCTACCATATGGAATTGAAGGTACGAGGTCAGTGCATTGGCCATTGTTTAAATCGGTCTGAGCAACTTGACCGCCCTTTGGATTCTTTTCAGTGAAACTGGGTAGCTGCCCTGGGGGTCTAGAAGCTAACTGTTCAGCCAGTTGCCCGATTTGCCTCTCAAGGTTTTTCATTGACCTGCTTTGCTCCTCCCGAAAGGAGCTCCATTCAGCTTTGAGATCACTTGAGTGCGAGGGTCCTTGAGAGTTTTGCACATTCTGAGAATAAGGTTGGCTGGACCGATTCTGGAAAGCAGAATTAGAATTGGCGGGCCAATTCTGATTGAACCTTTGATTAGAATTGGAAAAATTGGAATTCTGGTTCTGAGGAAAACCAGGGTTTCTATTGAAGGTTTGATTCTGATTGAAATTCGAATTAGGATTGAAACTTGAAGACTGATTGAAACCTTGGTTTTGAAGATTACCTTGGCCAGAAAATTGATTGAATCTCTGATTGGACTGGCCAGAGAATGCATTCACTTCGGCGTTCTGTCCGTTCATAGGACAGAAACGAGAAGTGTGCCCCACATTGTCACAATTCTGACATGTGACTTGATTATACTGTCCATAATCATGAACAACATTAACTTGATAAGGAGCAGGGGGATTAAATTGACACTGGCCAATCATATGGCCAGTTTGACAGCAATTATCACAATACAAAACCTGAGAGTTCTGTGGAAAGGAAGAGTTCTGATTGATCGGATTTGGAGAAATTTGAGATGCTGCCATCTGCTTCTGCAGCATGGCGATCGAACTTTGCATATTTACTTCCTCGACCTTGGGAGGAGGAGGAGGTTGGATAGCTTGATAAGAGGGGGCATAATTGTATTTGGCAATGTCCTCAAACAGTGCCCATCCCTCTTCAGGTGTTTTCTTTAAAAATGCCCCACCAGAAGAACTATTGACCATGCCCTTCGTGAGCTCGGTCAATCCGCTGAAAAAGGTGTTGACTTGCCTTTGTAACGGCAAGCCATGGTGGGGACACTTTCTAAGAAGAGACTTAAACCTCTTCCAACACTCGAAAAATGACTCATTTTCCTTCTGGCAAAATGTGAAAATATCACTTAAACATTGGGCTGTCTTTGAAGGTGGGAAGTATTGACTCAGGAACTCTTTCTCGAGTTCCGCCCAGGTAGTGATGGTTTCAGAGGGGAGAGAGTGGTACCACTCTTTTTCTTCCCCTCGTAAGGAAAATGGAAACAGTTTGAGTCTTATAGCATCCTCACTTACTCTTTGGATGCGAGTAGTACCGCATATCTCTAAGAATGTATGTAAGTGAGTATGGGGATTCTCTGATTGAAACCCGTGAAAAATGGATGCATGCTGCATCATCTGGATAAGTCCCGGCTTTAGCTCGAAGGTCGGTGCATTAATGGCTGGGAGAAAAATATCCGGGTTGACTTTGACTTCGCCAGGCATGGCGTAGTCTGCCAACGTACGTCTATCTTCAGCAGCCATAATTACAAAGTTTTCGATTTCTTCGGCTAAGCGATCCTCTAAATCTTGATCGGCTCTCTCAGAAGGAACCGCAGAACGGAGATTCTGCCTGTTTGGCCGGACTATGGTCCGCTCTAAGTCAGGGGGTATATAACAATGGTCCCTTCTGACTTCGAGTTTGCATAAACCAAACCAAAATCAAGTGGTTGAAATCTAAAAACTAAAGATTAAAGCCTACGAAAGAAAAGAAAAGAAGGAGAAACAGAAACAAAATTAGTTAAGAAAGGAGAACAGACGGACGTCCAGAAAACTGGACGGGCGTCTGCCTAGAAATTGAGCTAGACGGGCGTCTGGAAGTCCAAACGCTCGTCTGATCAGCTGAAGAACTGGACGGGCGTCCAAATTAGATGGACGCTCGTCTGACAAGTTAAAAACGATTCAGAGTTGAAAATTTTAAAACAGACGGGCGTCCACTGGTCTAGACGCCCGTTTGGAAGCAGAAAAACGAAGCAGGAACAGAGAAAAACAGCAGAAAAAAGACAGGAAAAAAAACAGATAGAAAGA
Source organism: Gentiana straminea (assembly GCA_036785695.1). Classification (NCBI taxonomy): domain Eukaryota; kingdom Viridiplantae; phylum Streptophyta; class Magnoliopsida; order Gentianales; family Gentianaceae; genus Gentiana; species Gentiana straminea. The sequence goes on along the minus strand of JAVUPR010000413.1, from coordinate 893,444 downwards.
AAATAGATAGAAAGAAGGACTAATCTTAAGGGAATTGGAAAACTATAAAAGGAAAACTACGAAAAACCCTAATAACCTAAACTATAACTAACTAAAAAGATTAAAAACAAGAAAAATAAAAACTAAAGCAACCGTCCGGTTCCCCGGCAACGGCGCCAAAAACTTGTCTCGGATTTTATCGAACGAAAACAACAAGTAATAAAATTTATAAATCCGATATACCTCAAGTGCAAGGATCGTAGTAAAGAGGTTAATACCGGGTCGATCTTACGGGGAATCGGAGGTTGTTAACTCTAGTTTTTATTCTAAACTAACTATGTCACGATTACTAAACTAAACAGATACGAAAACAGTAAATAATTCACAAGAAAGATAACAATAACGTAAATCGGACGAAAGATCAATGATCTAAAGCCGGAAAGATAGTTTCGAACCAATTTAAACTAAACTAAACCTAATATGCAATAAAAGACTACTTAACTAAGCAATTCAATTTCAAGTGATTTAAATCAAGTTATAACGAACGAACGAGCAATTGATCCACCTATCCTAACAACTATCAATTTCTATCCAGATTATCGCGTGATTTCTAACCAAGTTGTGATTCACCTCATCAAAGGTATGAACCCTAATTTCTTAGATAAGTTCGCCTATTAATCTATTATCTTTCGATCTAAAGATTAACGCTTTTCTAACCAAAGGTGTGAAATTTATACCTTTCTAACCTAGAGATCTAACCTAATAACTCTCGTTATTTAGATTAAAAGTCTATTCTTTATCATGGTGATCTAAAGTTTAACATGATTTTCATCAAAATAAACAATCAACAAGCAACGATCTTTCGATATAAATTGCAATAAAACAACATAAACATGATAAAAGAAACAACTTTAATTAGATACTCACAAGATAATCGAAGAACGAAATCAACACGTTGTTGGATAGCCTTCACAATGCTCGTTCAAGAGAGCCTTAGCCTCTTAGCATCACTTTGAAAGCTTGAATAACTTGAGAAAATTACATAAACTTGTTTGAATCTAACTAGAAATTTGAGAGCATAAAACTGGATAAAATCTAAGTAAAAACACAGCTGAGCCGCCCCTAGGTTTAGGGTTTGAATATTGTGTAATGATATCTCCCCTAGGGTTAAAAATAGCGCTAGTATTTATAGAAAATAAAGTCGGCTGTGCTGAGGCGGTGGAAGGACGCCCGTCCATCTATCTGGACGCTCGTTCGGTCTTCAACAAAAAAATTCGAGTCGGGCTGAGTCTTCATCAGACGCCCGTCCTTCACTAAATTGGACGCTCGTCCAGCAAATCCATCAACACTCTGAATCAACAATATCAGCCTGGACGCTCGTCCATGATTCCAGACGCCAGTCCACTGAAAATCCAAACTTCCTAAATCGAATAGCTCCAGTGGACGCCAGTTCAAGCTTCTGGACGCCCGTCCACTGGACGGGATGATCAAATGCACGTTCAGTGACTTGAAAGTTGATTTCCTCATCTCTATCTCTTTTTCCTCTAGCCAATTCCATCATTATCCCTTTTTCATCACATAATTCGATTGCAATCTTCTTTTGATCATCTTTTGAGCCTCAAATATGTATCTATAACACATCAAAACATCGCAAAATGTAATATCATTCAAATAAACATAAATTCATAAATAAAACACCAGATTTCATCAATTTTACGAATAGCTCGTTAAAAATCTCATTTGCTCGATAAATCGATTAAACACCTAATTTCTATGCAAATTATACAAATATGAGGGAAATCGTTATAAAATATATCCTTATAAACCGTATAAAATCACCCTTAACATCCAGAAAACTGGACGGGCGTCTGCCTAGAAATTGAGCTAGACGGGCGTCTGGAAGTCCAAACGCTCGTCTGATCAGCTGAAGAACTGGACGGGCGTCCAAATTAGATGGACGCTCGTCTGACAAGTTAAAAACGATTCAGAGTTGAAAATTATAAAACAGACGGGCGTCCACTGGTCTAGACGCCCGTTTGGAAGCAGAAAAACGAAGCAGGAATAGAGAAAAACAGCAGAAAAAAACAGATAGAAAGAAAACAGATAGAAAGAAAGACTAATCCTAAGGGAATTGGAAAACTATAAAAGAAAAACTACGAAAAACCCTAATAACCTAAACTACAACTAACTAAAAGATTAAAAACAAGAAAAATAAAAACTAAAGCAACCGTCCGGTTCCCCGGCAACGGCGCCAAAAACTTGTCACGGATTTTTGCAATGAAAATAAACAAGTAATAAATTTATAAATCCGGTATTCCCCAAGTGTAGGGATCGTAGTACAGCGATTAATACCGGAGTCGATCTCAGGGAATCGGGGTATCTAGTTCATATTAATTTTCCTAAGATTGATGCCATTTATTTCTAAACCTAAAATAACAAAACGAAAAGATAAACTGGACAGAGGATTGTCAGTCCAAAGCCTGGAAGGATCGTTGCGAAAATAAATAAATAAAACTATAAACGAGAAAAACAATAAAAACACATAAAAACGATGATCATGGTGATTAAACAATTGAACAAGTAATTATCCACCGATCCCGCAACCCTTAATTTCCTCTCTAAAGTTGTCTTGTGATGATTCAACTAAAATTGTAGTTCACCTATCAAAGGTATGAATTTCTACTCTCGTAGATAATTCGCCTATCAATCTCTCATCTCTCGATCTATAAGATTGACGCTATCAAAACAAGGTGTAAGATCTCTCAATCTAGCAACCTAGAAATTTAACCTATCAACTCTCGTTATGTCAAGATTAAAAATCCAATCTTTCCTATAATGATCTAAGGTTTACACCGACTCTCGTCATACGGTAAACATCAACTAGCAATACATCTCTCGATATCGATTGCTTAACACATAAGCATAGAAAAAATACAACTTTAATCAAAATCACAAAACAAACTTAGATTGAAAATATAAAAACCTGCTGAAAAGGATTCACATCGTTTGAATAATTGCTCAGCCCCAAGCATTCAGCATCAAAACATCAGCAAAACGAAAATAAAAAGCGGAAAAGAAACACCCTCGGCCGGCCAAGCACCAAGGCTCAGCCGGCCGAGGTGACTTGATCTCGAAATTAGGGTTTTCTAAGTGTAAGATGCGATCTAGTATATGTCCTAGGGTTTAAGGAATGCGTATATTTATAGGGATTTAAAGCGGCTGCTGCTAAGTCGGTCTACAGACGCCCGTCCGAAAGCTTGGACTCCCGTCCAGAATACTTCTGAACTCTCTGAATCGATTTCCTTCCTTGGACGCTCGTTCAATATTGCTGGACGCCAGTTCATCAACTTCCTGAAGACTCTATACTGTTTTTGCCAACCTGGACACCCGTTTACTTTGATGGACGCCCGTCCAACCTGGACGGGACTTGAACGAACGTTCAGCTGGATCAACAACTTGATTTCTTCATCTTTATCCTCTCCTTCCTTCTCTATCCTTTATCAAATTCCAACTTTATCTCCTCTCTATCATATGATTCGAACTTGATCTTCATTTGATCATTCTTTGGGTCGAGAATATGCATCTACATGACATCAAAAACATCGCAAAAATGTAATAATATCCAAATAAACATGAAATCATAAATAAAGCACACAATTTAGCCAATTTTGCAATTAAACCATTAAAAATCTCATTTGCTCAATAAATCAATTAAACGCTCAATTTCTATGCAAATTATCAGAATATGGAGGAAATCATCATAAAATATAACGTAATAAATCGTATAAAATCACCCTTAACAGTCGGTTGACTCGAACAATATATCTTGAAATGGCGTCGACATCCTAACCGTGCTGTCTAATCCCATGGAACTAAACCCAGCCGTGATGTTTGCAAATGCTCCAAAACATGCCCAACTAGACGTAACTGCAGCCGTCGTACCTGTATAAAAATCACCTATACCACTAGTTTGACTTCCAAAGGCATGTGACATTGGTTGGAAGTTGGATTGGGGTGGCATCGGTGGAATTGTTTCGGGCAAGGTATAAGGCTCAGATTGACACTGCGGAATATTCATTTCAGCAAATGCGGGGTTTGAAAGCAAGTTCATTTGATGTAGACCCCTCATTCCTTGCCTTAAATCATATGACCACTGTCGATTTCTTTCCGCATAGATAGCCATATTGGCATGAACACAAGTAACGTCATAGGCCAAGGATTGAAACATGTCATATGTAATGTCATTATGGAGCTGAGATTGTTGTTGACTAGACGAGGGTGGACCAGAGGTAGGTTGGGAAACTGGTGGAATAGGCAGAGGTCTACGGCGGTTCGGGTTGTTATAATCAATTTTTCCATTCGGAAGACGCTTCAAATTAGGGCCAATTAAGGCTTCATTAGCCAGGATCAACTTATCATTAGGCAAGGTCGGAACACCTATTCTTTGACACAAGGCAGAAATAAAACACGGAAAAGGCATATGACTTCCCGGCCTAGCTTTCGTAGAAAATTTCAAAGCCCTCTTGTGCATTATCTTTCCCACATTTATAGGAACATCATTTACCATTGCCCAAGCAATACAAACATCCGTTTTACCAAAAGATGTCAAATGACGAGTTGGGTAAACAGTGTAGCCAATAAAACGCTTAAGTGCTCTAATATCTCTAATACAGTTCCCGTAACCAAACCTATTTTCATGGCATTTAGCCGTAGGATCAAACTCTTTTTGGGCTAATAAGGCTCTCTGTTCAAAAGCAGCTTCATTGTTAAGGTTCCATACCGTGTAATAATCCGTATCATCAGGGACATCTTCAACACCATAAATAGCATTGATGATACTAGCATTAAACGGCACTTGTTTAGTTCTAAGGGTAACAAAGGTTAACTCACCATTCTCTGTTGGATTATGTGTTCTTAGCAGAGAATAAAACTCAGAAACTATAGTTGTGCTAACCTCCCCTTCTCTCAATGCTGCCAACTCCAACCATCGTCTTTTCTCAAATATCGCTCGAACTTCATCCCCTAAATCAGTAAAATCTATACCCCTCTCTATCTCAGCTATACACTTTTCAAATATATTCCTGTATGCATTTCTAGCTGCTACAGACGCGGTTTGCTCAAAACTAATGGCCTGTTCTTCAGGTGTTAAAGGCCTTGTTTCTATAACCGGTACTGAGATTTGGATATCTTGTTTTCGTTTCTTAGCTGCTGCTCTAGAGGATTCGGTCATTCTACGATAGTGACACAATAATTCAAAAAAAAAAACCAAGACAAAAACAAAAACAACAAAACAGCACAACACAAGTAAATAACAATACAGTTGAAAATAAATTATAAAATTACTAAAAAAACGAAAAAGAAAAGATAAAGTACTACATTGTTACCTTATAATGCTATAAAAGTTGAAGAGTTGGCCGGAAAAGATGAAAAGTCGCCGGAGTGAAAATTGAAGCTTGTTCTTGAGAATTTTTGAAAATTTAAAGAGAAATTGAAGAAAGGAAGAGAAGGAGGTGATAGAAGAAGAAAATAAAGAGTGGGGTAGTGTGGTTAGTGTTTTTATGTGGTAAAAAATAAAAAACTTCGAGGTGGGGTAATGGGGTGTGGGGCGGCTGAAATTGATTGAGGAAGAAGAAGAAGAAAGAAAAAGAAAAGACCCGTCTTCTAGGTTTTTGTTATGCCGGATCGATCCGAGGTAAAGCCGGATCGATCCGATCTTTTTTTTTTTAAACTTAATAAAATTCTTATAAAACTTTAATAACACTTCTAAAATTTTTTTATGAAATTAAAACCTTTAAATAAAGCTTTTATAAAACCTTTAAATAAAACTTTCAATAATTTTATAAAGATCCAATTTATAAAAATTTTAAAAGTTATGCAAAAATTTTACAAAATCTTTTTAAAATACGAAAAGTAAAATACTCAAGACTTATGGGGGTCCTAATTCCTCTATTTCTAAATCTTCTAGAGTTCTGATATATCGTTCAATCAACCTAACCCTGAGAAACGATGCGTTTGAATTCTCTCTTTGATCTCCATCGGGATTTTCGGAAAACCACCTAATCGTTCCCTTCTTAACAACATTCAAACACTCATCCTGGGATTTGGTTGTGCTCTCTCCACATTTCCCATCATGTTTACTTTTTCCACAGATTCTGCATCTCATTAAAAACTTTGCCCTTCTCTTTATCGAACTTCTCGATTTTCTATTACATACTTCTTTCAATCTAATCTCTCTCAACAAATTCTTGTTCTTTTCAAAAACCAAAACTTCTATAGTAAACGCGACATCTTTATCGAGGCCTGGCTTTAAAATCAAAACAAAAACTCCTAATCTATCTAAAAAAGGCATCCAGTTCTTTTACGTCTATCCGGTAAAAGACGAAACTAGGTTAAACATACAAAAACACAAAAAAGTAAAATAAACTAGAAAGATAGTACCTGGTAATTCAGCTGAACTTAGTTTTCCTGCTTTTTAGTTTTGCAGCGGATCGGTTAGCAACATTACTTCTTTCCACAGAGAGATCCCTTCGCCTTCCAGAAATAGCTTTACCCTGTGGCCATTTGCTATAAATGTTGTATTTCCATCAGTTAGTTCAACAGCTCTAGATTTGTAAACTCGTGTTACTCTAAATGGACCTGTCCATCTTGATTTAAGCTTACCTGGAAATAAATTTAGACGTGAATTGTACAGGAGCACTCGATCACCTACATGAAACTCACGACTATAGATTCTCTTATCATGGAAAGATTTTGTGCGTTCCTTGTAGATTCGAGCGTTTTCATAAGCATCGAGGCGAAACTCTTCTAGTTCTGTTAACTGAAGTAATCTATGATCACCGGCAGCCTTAGGATCAAAATTTAGAAATCTAATAGCCCAAAAGGCTCGGTGTTCTAATTCTACTGGGAGATGACAAGATTTACCAAAAACTAATTTATAGGGAGAACAACCAATCGGTGTTTTAAAGGCTGTTCTGTACGCCCATAACGCATCATCTAGTTTAGCTGCCCAGTTTTTACGATTTGAGTCTACTGTTTTCTCCACGATTCTTTTGATCTCTCTGTTAGAAACTTCTACTTGTCCACTAGTCTGCGGATGATAGGGTGTTCCTAACTTATGCGTTACACCATATTTCTCAATTATCTTTGTAAATGGTCGATTGCAAAAGTGTGACCCTCTATCACTAATGATAGCCCTCGGAATGCCATATCTTGTAAATATATTCTTTTTAAGAAACCTTAGCACCACTTTGGTATATTAGTGGGAAGAGCTTCAGCTTCTACCCATTTTGAAACATAATCTACCATTACAAGAATAAATCTTTTTCCAAAAGATATAGGGAAAGGTCCCATGAAATCTATACCCCAAACATCAAATAATTCACATTCTAAAATTGGTTGAAGAGGCATTTCATGTTTTTTTGATTTTTTTTCCCCATTTTTGACAGGATACGCAAGTTTTTGCATATTTATATGCATCTCTATATAGTGTAGGCCAATAAAATCCACATTGTAAAACTTTAAAAGCAGTTTTCCATCCTCCATGGTGACCTCCTGCCACACGATCATGACAAAATGATAAAACACTTAAAATTTCATTATCAGGCACACATTTTCTGATTATCCCATCCGAACATTTACGGAAAAGGTCTGGTTTCTCCCAGTAATAAAATTTTAAGTCGTAAAAGAATTTCTTTTTCTGTTGCCAAGTCCAATGAGACGGAATATAATCACAGGTAAAGTAATTAACGATATCTCCAAACCAAGGTGACATTTCCTTAGAAGGAATTCTATTTTTTTAATAATTGCATGGCTGAAGGAGTATCGACTCTAAATAGTTGTTCATCAGGAAATGAATCTTGTATTTCATTTCCTATTCCTTCATCATTTTCCATTCTACTTAGATGATCTGCTACTACATTTTCACTTCCTTTTTTATCTTTAATTTCAATATCAAATTCTTGAAGTAAGAGAATCCATCTAAGAAGACGTGGTTTAGCATCTTTTTTACTCAGTAAGTACTTCAACGCTGAATGGTCTGTATAAATAATAACCTTAGAACCAACAATGTAAGATCGAAATTTATCTAAGGCAAAAATTACAGCCAACAGTTCTTTTTCTGTTGTTGCATAATTAAGTTGAGCTGCGTTTAATGTGTGAGATGCATAGTAAATAGATTTGAGTACTTTGTTATATCTTTGACCTAAAACAGCTCCTACAGCTAAATCACTCGCATCACACATAATTTCAAACGGAAAATTCCAATCTGGTGCTACCAACACTGGTGCAATAGTCAATCTCGCTTTTAAGGTCTGAAAGGCTTCCATACATTTACTATCAAAGTTAAAAGGTACTTCCTTTTCAAGCAAATGACTTAGAGGCTTTGCTATTTTTGAGAAATCTGCAATGAATCTTCTATAAAATCCTGCTTGTCCAAGAAATCCTCTTAGAGTTCTTAAATTGATTGGTGGAGGTAATTTTTCAATTACTTCGACTTTAGCTTTATCCACTTCGATACCTACTTCAGAGATTCGATGTCCTAATACAATTCCTTCCGATACCATTAGATGACATTTTTCCCAGTTTAAAACTAAATTGGTATCTTCACAGCGTTGTAACACTCGTCCTAAGTGTAATAAACATTCATCGAAAGAATCTCCGTATACACTAAAGTCATCCATAAAAATTTCTAAGAATTTCTCAACCATATCAGAAAATATTGCCATCATACATCTCTGAAACGTAGCTGGTGCATTACATAAACCAAACGGAATTCTTTTATAAGCGAAAGCTCCATAGGGACAAGTGAAAGTTGTCTTTTCTCTATCTCCTGATGCAATGAATATTTGTAAATATCCTGAATAACCATCTAAGAAACAGTAATACTTATGTCCACTTAAACGTTCCAACATCTGCACTATGAATGGAAGTGGATGATGATCTTTCTTAGTATGATCATTAAGTTTTCGAAAATCAATGCACATTTGATATCCTGTAATTTCTCTTGTCGGAATCCATTAATTTTTATCATTTTCTTTCACTGTGAAACTTCCTTTCTTTGGTACCACTTGAGTTGGACTTACCCATTCACTATCTGATATGGGAAAGATTATCCCCATTTCTAATAGTTTAATAACTTCTTTCTTAACAATTGATTGCAAATTCGGGTTGAGGCAGCGTTGTGGCTGAATGCAAGGTTTAGCGTCCTCTTTTAGAATAATTTTATGAACGCAGATCTCAGGGCTAATTCCTTTAATATCTGCTACTGTCCAACCAAATGCTTTCTTATGCTTTTTCAACATTCTAAGTAATTGATCTTCTTGTAGCTCAGTTAAGGTTGACGAAATAATAACCGGTAATAGATTATTAGTTTCAAGAAAAGCATATTTAAGATTTAAAGGAAGTGGTTTCAACTCTAGATTACTTGGTGGATTTCTACTGAAGGTTTTAAAACTGGACCTTCCAATTCTAATTCCAAATATTGATGCCATGGTGGTTTAGGACTAAAACTTCCTTTATTTAGATAAAGGATTATCTTTTTCATCTCAGTGTCCTTCTTATTTTCTTTATAGATAGACAATGCTAGACATTCTTCTAATCTGTCTTCATAAGCTGGTAATTGAATATCATAGACATTGTGAATATCTTCTATAAAAGAACATGATTCTGGTGATCTGTATGGATGTTTCATAGCTTTGAATATATTGAAAGCAACTTCATCTTCATTGACTCTTAATATTAGTTCACCTTTTTGAACATCGATTAACGTTCTTCCTGTGGCTAGGAATGGACGACCTAGAATAAGTGGCGCTGAATATCCTTCTTCCATTTCCATGACTACAAAATCTACTGGAAAGTAGAACTTGTCTACTTTAACCAACACATCCTCGATAATTCCTTTAGGGTATTTAATCGATCTATCTACCATTTGAAGGGTCATTTCACTATTCGTAAGCTTTCCTATGCCTAGTTTTCTATAATCCTCATAAGACATGAGATTTATACTTGCTCCAAGATCACATAAGACCTTTTTAAACAGAAATCCTCCAATTTCACATGGAATAGTAAAACTACCAGGATCTTTCAGTTTAGGTGGTAACTTATGCTGTAAAATTGCGGAACATTCTTCATTGAGGCAAATATTCTCATATTCCACTAACTTTTTCTTGTTTGACAGAATATCCTTCAGAAATTTTCCATAGGTAGGCATATTAATTAGAGCTTCGATAACAGGGATATTGACATGAAGATGACGAAAAGTATCAAGGAAACGAGCATACTTCTTATCAGTTTTTATCTTTTTAATTTGATCTTTAGGTGGATAAGGTAAAGAGTCTAAATCTATAACTTTTGGTTCCGACGTTATCTTTTCTTTTCCTTTTTCCTTGAATCTTTGAGCATTACTTGGTCGCCATGTATCATGATCTTGAAATTTTTCTTTTAAAACATTCCCTGGATCAATCTCTTCTTCAGGTTTTTCTAAATCTTCCTGTTGTTCATCCTTGTTTTTAGTGCTATTTCCTCTAGCATGTTCCTTAAATAAGGTTCTTAGGTTACTATCCATTGGATCTTTCAGAATTCTAGGAACTTTGACCCAGTCATCCTTACTTTCAGGTTCAACATATTCATTTTGTTCTAGGAAATCTTCAATAATTTGTTCTTCCTCATCAGTGAATTCAAGTTCATCCTTAGTTTCATCATTCTTACCATCTAAATCATCTTCTACTTCATTATTTCCGAAGTTTTCTACTCCATTGCCACAGAGTTTTCTACTCCATTGCCACAGAGTTTTCTACTTCTGGTAACCACAGCATTTACCTCTCTCGGGTTTCTTTCAGTGTTACTCGGTAAACCTCCTGGGGGTCTACTGTTTTTACGTTCACCTTCCCTACTCAAATGATCTTCCATATTTCTTAATGAAGCTTCTATCGTTCTCATTCTGGTATCATGTCCACTCATAGATGTTTTTATCGAACTCATATCTTTAGTGACTGTACCAATAGAAGTCATCATTGTTTCCATATTTTTAGCTTGAGTAGACACCACACCCATCATATTCTCCATTAATTTCTCCCATTTTTCAACTCCTTCTGCAGGTTAAGTTGAACTTTGAGTTACTGGTATACTCTGAGTGGTGTGTTGAGGATAGGATCTTGGTAATGATTGTAAATTTTGATTAGAGGTATCTCCTTGATAAACTTGATTGTTATATGAATTCTTATATTGAACTGGATACGGCGGTTGTCCTTGCTTACTAGGGTTTTCAGACCAACGAAAAGTTGGGTGATCTCTTCTAATAGCATTAAACGAGTTTGAATATGCATTGTTCAAATTCCTATGCTGCTGAAGAAAACTTACCTCCTCTCTCGAATATCCTTTTGATTCTTCCATCCCTAATGACACATTATCATGATTCGAGTATTCATTTGTTATATTATTTTCTGAGTTCACATTTTTACTAGCTTGAAAGCCGTCAAATTTCCTACTCAAATTCTCCAAGTGTGCTAGAACTTCCGTATTAGATGTACATTCTCCTGCAAAAGCTACTTTTCTGGTGCTAGAACCGGTTTCCCACATTCTATTATTTTTGGAAATCTTTTCTGTGGCATCGTAAACTACTTGGGCTTCACTCATCATTAAAGAACCACCACATGCATGATCTACATCTGCACATGAATCTTTCCTTAATTTACGACAGAAAAGTTGGATTTGCATGTCTAAGGAATAACCATGGTCGGGACAAGCTCTTAACAGTTTTTTAAATCTTTCCCAGGCATTCCCAAGCGTTTCTTCAGATCCTTGTCTAAAGTTAGCAACCTCGACTTTTAATTCCAAATTTCTTCCTGGAGTGAAGTATTGTTTCAAAAATTCGGTTTGAATATCCTCCCAACTAGTCAGTGAATGATGTGGAAGTGACATAAACCAGTCTCGTGCTCTCCATTTTAAAGAAAAGGGAAACATAGACATCCTCGTTAATTCTCTATGAGCACCTTGACTTTTGGCTGTATTGCACAATTCTTCGAAAACATAGATATGATGATGTGGATCTTCATCATCCTCTCCTAAAAATTGGGCTCTTGTGTCAATTAAACCAAAAGGATGATATTTAATTTTGAAATTATTCGCTCCTTCATTGGGTAAAAGAATGGGATTATTAGTCTGATTCCTTCTTACGGTTTGATCACAGATAGGTCTTGGGTTTGGTTGGTTAGGATTATTACGATTATTCTGGTTCCGATTCTGATTATTCCTATTATTAGGATTTTGATTATTATTAGTATTAACAGGGTTTTGTCCATGCCCTTGAGCATGATCTAGCCCTTGTTCAAGTGTTTCATCAGTAGTTTCGGCCATTTTCGTAATTCGATTTGAAGATGATTCGTCAGGATTTCCCTGACTAGTATGACCTCGTTTACTCTCTGCTCTTAACTGCCTTTCGTAAGTGTTTATGTCAGGCTTATAAGGAGTGAGTGGGGCCTTACCGCTTCTGGTCATCAACTATCGAAACTAGAAAATAACACGAAAAAGATAAAAGTAAAAATTGGTCACTTACCTAAAAAGGTAGGTACGAACGAAAAGAAAAATAGAAATGTGATAAGAAAAGTTTTGACTTATTCTCGAGACTTTTGAGCTGATACAAGTAGTAACCATAGACACAAAGAAAAATTAGCGACGTTTCCCCGGCAACGGCACCAGAAAGCTGACGGATGATTTCTAGGCTATACAGTCCTTACCGGCAGTGTACCGGGTCAAATCATAGTGCTAGTCTGGTGAGTCAGGTGTCGAATCCTCAGGGAACGTGGTAATTCTATTAAGTGTGGTTAAACACCAAACAGCTATTATTAACTCGATCTAAATCGCAGGTTTATCATACGAGTCTCTACTATAGTAATAAACGAGAAAATAAATGCATAAATTAAAATCTAAACTATAATATATATAGATACATAAATATATATAGTAATACATAGATAGTAAAATATATATATATATATATATATATATATATATATATATATATATATATATATATATGTATGTATATATATATATATAGATACCAATATATTAAATACTAATAATTATTATAGAACTAGCCAAGATATATGTAATTGAATTATTCAATCTTTTTAGTTCAATGGATGTGCTCGTTCTTCCTTTTTTATTAGGTCCAATTGAATATGTGAAACGGTGCACTCCTCGGCTCAACGGTTCCTCTCACACGAGCGTACGAAACTGTCATATGTCTCATCAACTGTCCAATGTCATCCAAAAGATTGGGTACTCCGTTTTGTCATGCGGTCAATGTCAAGGATCTCGATTAGAACAGGTAAATTAACGTAATTAGATCTCGAGTACAGATAATTTCAAGAGTTGTTTCTCTTTTCAAAAGATAAAACAAATCTATCCCCGGGTAGGAAATAGGATTCCGTTGTCACGTTTTCACTCGGCCATTTTTCCCTCCGGTTTTTCTACCTTTTTTCTCATATCCTAACTTCACCGTTTAGTTCGTCATTAGGTTATGGTGCGATTCATATTGGTTAATTACGTCAATACGAATATTTTCAATACGTTCCAAGTAGAAAAAGATTCATCAAATTCAATTTTAATCAATTTTAGTTATAGTCATCATCCATTTTACCAAAAAGATCGAAATATTCCAATTACATATCTTGGCTAGTTATTAGATTTAGCCTACAAACATTATAAAGAAAAATATAAAAACGACAAACATAATAACTTTAGAATATTACCAGATTACAACTGCTGATTCAGAGGTCGTATTCTCCGGAAATAACAACGAATTCAACAACACTGAACTTCCGATAACCATCCAAGCATTACAACGATACTACAGCTTCTACATTATTTATGGCATAATGCCTACTAATATATACATAATTACTACTAAGAAATAGATTTAGAGAGATATATATATATATATAGTATATATATATTGGTACCCACACAGATGCTGCATGTTAAGCCCTATTTATAGGCAAAATTTGTCAAGCCGGATCGATCCGGGATTAAGGTCGGATCGATCCGGGATTAAAAAACATTATCACCCGGCTTATCTTCTCCAGATTCGTATAATTATCATCATTATGCATCCTTATCAGATAATCCGGATCGCCGGGATTAGGCCGGATTGATCCGGGTAGAATTCTTCCAACATTGAGCTGAAACTTGATAAAATCATAACTTGAGTTCTAGATCTCCAAATGACATGATTCAAGAAGCGTTGGAAAACTCTTTGAAAAATATATAAATTTCACGCAGGAGTCTTCTTCAGAAAATGTCTTTTTGATGGGCCATTTGTTCGTCGAAGATATATCTCGATAATAGTATTACGAACCGTTGATCCAATTGAATTTTTAAACTTGTGACAATTCCTTATTTCCTTCAAAAGATATTATTTGAATTCAAAAAGTGTTGTCATTCGGGGTCTTGGTTTACCTGAAAATCTGCAATAAAATACCAAAAATACCCACGTAAATCTGACACGACACTCCGGTTACTGAACCGGTACAAAATTTATAACTTTTTACTATTTTTACTAGATTTCCATACTAATTATACTTTTTCATAAAGACTAATATTCCGTAAGATTTCCGTTATAATTTCACATATTTTACATAGAAAAGGTTGATAATATATATAAAATATCGTAATTCTTATCATATAAATGTTATACATCACTAGACCAAAGAGCATTGCTCCTACAATAGTTGGAGTGGAGAATGTGGATAACCACAATTCTCAAGTGGAGAACAATGTTTCTCAAGTTGAGTCTTCTGAACTTCGAAGAAGTAAGAGAGCTAGAATAGCGAAAACGTTTCCATCAGATTTTGTTACATATTTGGTGGAAGGTGATGAACTCGAAATTTATCCTTCAAAACTATTTATAAAGGACTTGAATCCGTGGGTAAACTAACTCTCTAACCGGCAGTGTGATGAGCTAAAATTTACCCCTCAAAAATACATTTATAAAGACTCGAAAACCGTGGGTAAACTATCTCTCTAACCGGCAGTGGACCGGGTCGAATTGTTAGAATAGCTACAGGAGAACGAGGTCGATCCCAAGAGAAATGTGGTTGTGAGTACCAAAGCGAACGTTGAACTTAGTCTAGGCGATCAAAGTTGTGGTGGAGATATTATACTAATGTAGAAAATAAAAATTATTCTAACGAGTTTATCTAGGTGAATAAAAAGCATAGCCAAACTATGATCCAACAGATTATCCCACAAGAAAGACTTGACAAGGAGTGTGTTTTAACTGATTCAGTTTATATGACATTCACGGGTGTCAACTCTTTATTCTTGCGTTAAGGTCCGAACAACTCTCGCTTAACCCCCATACTAGCTTTATTAACCCTCCCTTTAGAAAGTTAACTCGTCTAATATGGTTGACCAGAATAAAAAGCTGCTGAAAACCTCACAGAAGCATAGTTCTAACGTGTCACTTAGGTTGTCAATCTAACAATTAGAGCTATGTTTTAGTGATTCCGATCAGAACATGAGTTTATCATACGAACTTTTAATTAAGCCCAACACAACTCCCATCTCGTTTCCCAAGGGTTGATTTCACCCGTTTTCACATAATTCGGCTATAAAAAGATTTAGCTACTCATAATAACGGAGATAACAACGAAATATAAATATATATATAGATACATATATATATATATATATAAGTATATAAGTATATATATAAGTATATAAGTATATGGATCTATAGATATATATAGATACATAAATATAGATACTAATATAGATATATAGATATACGTATATATATATATATATATATATATATATATATATATATATATATATATATATATATATATATATATATATATACAAAGATAGATATAGATATAAGTAGATATATAGATATCGTATATATATATTGATACTACAAAGAAATAAAAATAAAACAAGAAAAATGAAAGGAAATTAGATATATATATATATATATATATATATATATATATATATATATATATATATATATATATATATTAGTACTACATAAATAAAACAAGGAAAAATAAAGAAAGGAATGGCCGAAAGACATGGGCAAGGCTTTTGTGATTAGATATGGCCATATTTATAGGCAAACTAGTCAAGGCCGGATCGATCCGAGAATAAGCCGGATCGATCCGGGAATAAAAAATATTATCACCCGGCTTATCCCATGTGCTAATCATCATTATGTTTCCTTATCTGATAATCCGGATCGATCCGGAGTGATGTCGGATCGATCCGTGTAGGATTCTTCCAAACATTGATCTGAAATTTGATAAAACCATATATTGAGTTGTAGATCTCAAAATGACATGATTCAAAAAGAGTTGGAAAGCTTATTGAAAGATATAAAACTTTCATGAAGGACTTTTCTTCAGAAAATGCCTTTTTGATGGGCCATTTGTTCGTCGAAGATATAATTCGATAATGGTACTACGAACCGTTGATCCAATTGAACTTTTAAACTTGTGACACTTCCTTACACCCTTCAAAAGATATGATTTGATTTCAAAAAAAGTGTCGTCACTCGGGGTCTTGGTTTATCTAGAAATCTACAATAAAGCACCAAAAATACCAAGCGTAAATCCGACACGACACTCCGGTTACTAAACCGGTACAAAACTTAGTAAAAACTTATAAAAACACGATATTTTATATAATAGTTACTACTTACATAATTAGATGAAACTTATGAATTAATGACTTAAAATGATACAAAAGTGATCAAAATGATATCAGAAGTGGGATAAAAAGTCATAATAATAAGTGTGAATTTTTCCCTCATCACAACCCCCCACTTAGCTTTTGGTCGTCCTCGAGCAAAACAAGCGATAAAACAAAATGAATGAGGGATAAATTCATGAAGATACAAGGTGTAAGGGACAACCAGATGAAACAACCATTTGAATCATAACCACACGTTAACCGCAATATAAATGTATAACAGAGTGTGTGTGTGTGACAAGCCTTTTCAATTTCCACTATCCTCTCTTGAATAATTCAAGCAAACGCACAAGTATCCATTCGAACAGTCCTAATGACTTTCCTAGGTATAGGCGATATGAGTCCCACACAAAGTCCTCCTGTGTACTTATTAGGATAATCCCTAATGCATATCACTCAGTTTATACTGGGGATAGTCAGAAGATAACTAAGTTTTCAACCAAATTTCACTTAATTTCACATGTGTAGCATATGCCCTCATTCCCAGCAATAGGATGTTTCGTGATAACACCCTAGCTGGACTACTATCATCAGGCAGTCGGGAGCTTTTAAGCCTCATAGTGATATAGGACGTTTCGTGATAACGCCCTACCACACTCAAATCATTGGTAGCTACATCCGGCATATATATAGTTCATCTTAGTTTGGTATTCTTCCTTTCATTCCACTTTTCCAATAAACTTAACTTATATCCTTCCTATCACATTCAAACCTTCAGATATTCACAGTACACGTTCAGAAGTTAGGTATTAAGTTACTGCTATTATTAAGCACAAGTCTCTCTAGGATAAACCACTAGGATACTGAATGGGCACAGTTTAAAATTTTCGCTTCAATATCAAAGGCTTACGTCAAGGAATTCATGTTACACAAATAAATTTGGGGTTAAAATGCACTTACGGATCACATTGGTTATATACATCCAAATTGATCATTACATCTTCAAATCCATGAAATATATACCTTATACAGTTCATTTTAATCAACTCATTAATGCTCGAAAAATCAAAAACTAAGGGATTTAACATTTAATGCCATTTCTAAACCAACCACGACTCTACCCCCCACTTACGAATTTGCAGTGTCCCAAGCGTGTGAATGAGATAGAGAGGAAGACTTAGCTTATAAACCCAGCGAGAGAGGTGCTACCGAATCCCGTAACGACCATGAGAAAGCATGACCCGAATCCCTATATAAAAACAACCAAAACAAAGCAAACACGGGACATGGTCCTCGTGCCAAGACATCGAACGGGGATATGGGAATAATAAGGAAATGACCCCAATCACGTCGAAATTTCGATAGGCAATATATAGCACATCACATAATAGCTTTAGATGGAAAAATCACTATAAGGTTATCGAATCCCGTGTGGGTGATTTTTAGCATCTACTATAAGGCATATATAGCATATCACATAATACCTCTGTGGCCTTATATTGAGGCATACACATCATAGAGAGCATCATACGAGCATATCATAGTCAAGGCATAAATTCATATTGGAAACA
This sequence comes from Gentiana straminea, assembly GCA_036785695.1. Lineage (NCBI taxonomy): Eukaryota > Viridiplantae > Streptophyta > Magnoliopsida > Gentianales > Gentianaceae > Gentiana > Gentiana straminea. The sequence continues at coordinate 875,199 of JAVUPR010000413.1, read as the reverse complement.
AACTAGATCATAAAATGAAATGTGGACAAAGCATTGACTGTGAGTCTTTTATACCCAGATCCTCAAGGGTTCTTTCAAAGCATTCCAACAACCTAAGTCCAAGAAATGATGTATTTGAATTTTTTTCCTTAATCTCCCTCGGGATTTTTGGATAACTACCTAATCGTTCTCTTTTAATGGCATTCAAACATTCATCCTGAGACTTGGTTGTGTTTAGTGTTCATCTTCCATTGTGATCATTCATTCCACAGATTCTATATTTCATTAAGACTAGTCTTATCCAAATTATTATTATTATTATTAACGGGCTGCCTCCCGGTAGCGCTTTTGTTTAACGTCGTTTGCTCGACCAATAAAAACACAGAAACAACTATTTTATTTCACACAGTTTTATTAAGGCGGGGTTGCCTCCCCTCAAGCGCCTTTGTTTTACGTCGTTGGCTCGACTGGCAGAAATAATCAACAAAAATCTGAACTCAAGAAGATCAATAGCTTAAGAAAAGTCAACAATGCGAGAACCATTGAAATTGAATTGTCTAAAAACGTACCTCTTTTGGTCCTCAATGTTGCCTCCTCCCAGCTGGAGAATCTTCCTTTATCAGCCTGTCGAACCTTCTTCGCTATTCCATGAAGTTCATCCATCGGGCAGTACATAAATTGGACCGCAGAAAATTCATCCACAAAGAATGGACGAATGTAGTAATCTGGGACCGATATATCAAACATTACCAACTCTCCCAGTGGCTCTACCAAAGATGGCCGATCAATCTCATCATGTTTTCTCATACACTCCTTAGGGAAATCTCCAATTGGGAGTGACAAAGAAATAGGCGATCCCATATGCTCCTCAAACTCTGTCTCATCAAAGAGTGCACTCAAATCTATCACACACCCCTCCACATCATTATTTTGTGGTTCATCGGGAGGCTGTGTAATAGACAGAAGTTGCACCTCTTCCATCTCTAAATCTTGCACATCATCTTCATCCTAAAACGAGCTATTTTCATCACCAAAGGCTTCTTGCTCAGTCATAACAATGGGCGGCTCCACCATACACTCCACCAAGGGTTCATCAATTTGTATCTCAAGGGGTGAAGGTGTAGTAGGTAGAACGTGAAACCATCCATAATCGAATATCGCAATTGGAGGTGGGACTATGAGCAATCCCAACTCACTCTCTGGCTCAGAAATCTCATCTTGGCAAACTGAATCATCAACCTTACTCTCAACCTGAACTTCTTCAGTGATAACATCTTCATCCCGGACCACCTCTATTGCACATGTCTCGACCTCTTTCTCATGCCTCATTAATTCAATCAATTGCCCCACCCTCTCTTGAAGATTTCTTATGGCGGAGTCAGTACTTTTATCAAACTCTTGCATATCCTTCTTCAGTTGAATCAAATTCTCGTCCAAAAGAGTAATATGCTCCATTTGAATGTCGGTGAAGTCTTCTTGTGGCATGGGGGAAAACTGATCGTATTGACTTTGATTCATTGGAGGTGAGTAGTAGGCTTCTTGCCATTCCAGACCCTGATCAGGAGGCTGAATTTGTGCAAAGTTGTCAACATGCTGAGTATGAACACAGTAATCCTGATAAGCACTAGGGTTCGGAGAACCCTCATAATATTGTGGCTCATAACTTGAATAACCATAATTCTGATCCTGGTATGCACCAGGGCAATTATAGGACCAAGAACCTTGGTTATTCTGCTGTTGATGTTGAGGCTCAGGCATATATTGTTGTTGATAACATGGTTCAGGTGCCTGTGGTTGGTAGGGATACTGTTGTTCAGGTGAGAAGTATTGATTGAAAAATCCATCCATTTAAGCGCAAACTGCAAGATCTCAGAAAACAACAAGAAAAAATAAAATAATTTTTTTTACACACACACACACACACACGATATTTTAGACCTCTCAAGAAAAATCTCGGTAGCCGAAGGCCCTAAGCCCCAGTTTTAGCTGGACTTACAAGATATCAACATAATATAACAACCCCGTAAAGAGATTGGGTTGAGTACCAAAGTCATATTCAAACCGAGTTCAGGACAATATCACTTCAGCATCCATGACTCCTATCAAAATCTAAATAAAACAATAAAATAAAACCTAGGCCCAAGCCTTCGGTTTACTTACAAGATATCACAACATAGCACACATTTCCCCGGCAACGGCACCAAATTTTGAGGAGCTAAAATTTACCCCTCAAAAATACATTTATAAAGACTCGAAAACCGTGGGTAAACTATCTCTCTAACCGGCAGTGGACCGGGTCAAATTGTTAGAATAGCTACAGGAGAACAAGGTCGATCCCAAGAGAAATGTGGTTGTGAGTACCAAAGCGATCGTAGAACTTAGTCTAGGCGATCAAAGTTGTGGTGGAGATATTATACTAATGTAGAAAATAAATATTATTCTAACGAGTTTATCTAGGTGAATAAAAAGCATAGCCAAACTATGATCCAACAGGTTATCCCACAGGAAAGACTTGACAAGGAGTGTGTTTTAACTGATTCAGTTTATATGACATTCACGGGTGTCAACTCTTTATTCTTGCATTAAGGTCTGAACAACTCTCGCTTAACCCACATACTAGCTTTATTAACCCTCCCTTTAGAAAGTTAACTCGTCTAATATGGTTGACCAGAATAAAAAGTTGCTGAAAACCTCACAGAAGCATAGTTCTAACGTGTCACTTAGGTTGTCAATCTAACAATTAGAGCTATGTTTTAGTGATTCCAATCGAACATGAGTTTATCATACGAACTTTTAATTAAGCGCAACACAACTCCCATCTCGTTTTCCAAGGGTTGATTTCACCCGTTTTCACATAATTCGGCTATAAAAAGATTTAGCTACTCATAATAACGTAGATAACAACGAAATATAAATATATATATATAGATACATATATATATATATAAGTATATAAGTATATAGATCTATAGATATATATAGATACATAAATATAGATACTAATATAGATATATAGATATACGTATATATATATATATATAGATATATAAAGATAGATATAGATATAAGTAGATATATAGATATCGTATATATATATTGATACTACAAAGAAATAAAAATAAAACAAGAAAAATGAAAGGAAATTAGATATATATATATATATATATATATATATATATATATATATATATATATATATATATATATATATTAGTACTACATAAATAAAACAAGGAAAAATAAAGAAAGGAATGGCCGAAAGACATGGGCAAGGCTTTTGTGATTAGATATGGCCATATTTATAGGCAAACTAGTCAAGGCCGGATCGATCCGAGATTAAGCCGGATCGATCCGGGAATAAAAATATTATCACCCGGCTTATCCCATGTGCTAATCATCATTATGTTTCCTTATCGATAATCCGGATCGATCCGGAGTGATGTCGGATCGATCCGTGTAGGATTCTTCCAAACATTGATCTGAAAATTGATAAAATCATATCTTGAGTTGTAGATCTCCAAATGACATGATTCAAAAATAGTTGGAAAGCTTATTGAAAGATATAAAACTTTCATGAAGGACTCTTCTTCAGAAAATGCCTTTTTGATGGGCCATTTGTTCGTTGAAGATATAATTCGATAATGGTACTACGAACCGTTGATCCAATTGAACTTTTAAACTTGTGACACTTCCTTACACCCTTCAAAAGATATGATTTGATTTCAAAAAAAAGTGTCATCACTCGGGGTCTTGGTTTATCTAGAAATCTGCAATAAAGCACCAAAAATACCAAGCATAAATCCGACACGACACTCCGGTTACTAAACCGGTACAAAACTTAGTAAAAACTTATAAAAACACGATATTTTATATAATAGTTACTACTTACATAATTAGATGAAACTTATGAATTATTGACTTAAAATGATACAAAAGTGATCAAAATGATATCAGAAGTGGGATAAAAAGTCATAATAATAAGTGTGAATTTTTCCCTCATCACAACCCCCCACTTAGCTTTTGGTCGTCCTCGAACAAAAACAAGCGATAAAACAAAATGAATGAGGGATAAATTCATGAAGATACAAGGTGTAAGGGACAACCAGATGAAACAACCATTTGAATCATAACCACGCGTTAACCGCAATATAAATGTATAACAGAGTGTGTGTGTGTGACAAGCCTTTTCAATTTCCACTATCCTCTCTTGAATAATTCAAGCAAACGCACAAGTATCCATTCAGACAGTCCTAATGACTTTCCTAGGTATAGGCAGTAACAGTCCCACACAAAGTCCTCCTGTGTACTTATTAGGATAATCCCTAATGCATATCATTCAGTTTATACTGGGGATAGTCAGAAGATAACTAAGTTTTCAACCAAATTTCACTTAATTTCACATGTGTAGAATATGCCCTCATTCCCAGGAATAGGATGTTTCGTGATAACACCCTAGCTGGACTACTATCATCAGGCAGTCGGGAGCTTTTAAGCCTCATAGTGATATAGGACGTTTCGTGATAACGCCCTACCGCACTCAAATCATTGGTAGCTACATCCGGCATATATATAGTTCATCTTAGTTTGGTATTCTTCCTTTCATTCCACTTTTCCAATAAACTTAACTTATATCCTTCCTATCACATTCAAACCTTCAGATATTCACAGTACACGTTCAGAAGTTAGGAATTAAGTTACTGCTATTATTAAGCACAAGTCTCTCTAAGATAAACCACTAGGATACCGAAATGCACTTACGGATCACATTGGTTATATACATCCAAATTGATCATTACATCTTCAAATCCATGAAATATATACCTTATACAGTTCATTTTAATCAACTCATTAATGCTCGAAAAATCAAAAACTAAGGGATTTAACATTTAATGCCATTTCTAAACCAACCACGACTCTACCCCCCACTTACGAATTTTCAGTGTCCCAAGCGTGTGAATGAGATAGAGAGGAAGACTTAGCTTATAAACCTGGCAGAGAGGTGCTACCGAATCCCGTAACAGCCATGAGAAAGCATGACCCGAATCCCTATATAAAAACAACCAAAACAAAGCAAACACGGGACATGGTCCTCGTGCCAAGACATCGAACAGGGATATGGGAATAATAAGGAAATGACCCTGTCACGTCAGAAATTTCGATAGGCAATATATAGCACAACACATAATAGCTTTAGATGGAAAAATCACTATAAGGTTATCGAATCCCGTGTGGGTGATTTTTAGCATCTACTATAAGGCATATATAGCATATCACATAATACCTCTGTGGCCTTATATTGAGGCATACACATCATAGAGAGCATCATACGAGCATATCATAGTCAAGGCATAAATTCATATTGGAAATAGACTAGATCATAAAATGAAATGTGGACAAAGCATTGACTGTGAGTCTTTTATACCCAGATCCTCAAGGGTTCTTTCAAAGCATTCCAACAACCTAAGTCCAAGAAATGATGTATTTGAATTTTTTTCCTTAATCTCCCTCGGGATTTTCGGATAACCACCTAATCGTTCTCTTTTAATGACATTCAAACATTCATCCTGAGACTTGGTTGTGTTTAGTGTTCATCTTCCATTGTGATCATTCATTCCACAGATTCTATATTTCATTAAGACTAGTCTCATCCAAATTATTATTATTATTATTATCGGGCTGCCTCCCGGTAGCGCTTTTGTTAAACGTCGTTTGCTCGACCAATAAAAACACAGAGACAACTATTTAATTTCACACAGTTTTATTAAGGCGGGGTTGCCTCCCCTCAAGCGCCTTTGTTTTACGTCGTTGGCTCGACTGGCAGAAATAATCAACCAAAATCTGAACTCAAGAAGATCAATAGCTTAAGAAAAGTCAACAATGCGAGAACCATTGAAATTGAATTGTCTAAAAACGTACCTCTTTTGGTCCTCAATGCTGCCTCCTCCCAGCTGGGGAATCTTCTTTTATCAGCCTGTCGAACCATCTTCTTCGCTATTCCATGAAGTTCATCCATCGGGGAGTACATATATTGGACCGCAGAAAATTCATCCACACAGAATGGACGAATGTAGTAATCTGGGACCGATATATCAAACATTACCAACTCTCCTGGTGGCTCTACCAAAGATGGCCGATCAATCTCATCAGGTTTTCTCATACACTCATTATGGAAATCTCCAATTGGGAGTGACAAAGAAATGGGCGATCCCATATGCTCCTCAAACTCTGTCTCAGCAAAGAGTGCACTCAAATCTATCACACACCCCTCCACATCATTATTTTGTGGTTCATCGGGCGGCTGTGTAATAGACAGAAGTTGCACCTCTTCCATCTCTAAATCTTGCACTTCATCTTCATCCTAAAACGAGCTATTTTCATCACCAAAGGCTTCTTGCTCAGTCATAACAATGGGCGGCTCCACCATACACTCCACCAAGGGTTCATCAATTTGTATCTCAAGGGGTGAAGGTGTAGTAGGTAGAACGTGAAACCATCCATAATCGAATATCGCAATTGGAGGTGGTACTATGAGCAATCCCAACTCACTCTCTGGCTCAGAAATCTCATCTTGGCAAACTGAATCATCAACCTTACTCTCAACCTGAACTTCTTCAGTGATAACATCTTCATCCCGGACCACCTCTATTGCACATGTCTCGACCTCTTTCTCATGCCTCATTAATTCAATCAATTGCCCCACCCTCTCTTGAAGATTTCTTATGGCGGAGTCAGTACTTTTATCAAACTCTTGCATATCCTTCTTCAGTTGAATCAAATTCTCGTCCAAAAGAGTAATCTGCTCCATTTGAATGTCGGTGAAGTCTTCTTGTGGCATAGGGGAAAACTGATCGTATTGACTTTGATTCATTGGAGGTGAGTAGTAGGCCTCTTGCCATTCCAGACCCTGATCAGGAGGCTGAATTTGTGCAAAGTTGTCAACATGCTGAGTATGAACACAGTAATCCTGATAAGCACTAGGGTTCGGAGAACCCTCATAATATTGTGGCTCATAACTTGAATAACCATAATTCTGATCCTGGTATGCACCAGGGCAATTATAGGACCAAGAACCTTGGTTATTCTGCTGTTGATGTTGAGTCTCAGGCATATATTGTTGTTGATAACATGGTTCAGGTGCCTGTGGTTGGTAGGGATATTGTTGTTCAGGTGAGTAGTATTGATTGAAAAATCCATCCATTTAAGCGCAAACTGCAAGATCTCAGAAAACAACAATAAAATAATTTTTTTTTTACACACACACACACATACGATATTTTAGACCTCTCAAGAAAAATCCCGGTAGCCGAAGGCCCTAAGCCCCAGTTTTAGCTGGACTTACAAGATATCAACCTAATATAACAACCCCGTAAAGAGATTGGGTTGAGTATCAAAGTCATATTCAAACCGAGTTCAGGACAATATCACTTCAGCATCCATGACTCCTATCGAAATCTAAATAAAACAATAAAATAAAACCTAGGCCCAAGCCTTCGGTTCACTTACAAGATATCACAACATAGCACACATTTCCCCGGCAACGGCACCAAATTTTGAGGAGCTAAAATTTACCCCTCAAAAATACATTTATAAAGACTCGAAAACCGTGGGTAAACTATCTCTCTAACCGGCAGTGGACCGGGTCGAATTGTTAGAATAGCTACAGGAGAACAAGGTCGATCCCAAGAGAAATGTGGTTGTGAGTACCAAAGCGAACGTAGAACTTAGTCTAGGCGATCAAAGTTGTGGTGGAGATATTATACTAATGTAGAAAATAAATATTATTCTAACGAGTTTATCTGGGTGAATAAAAAGCATAGCCAAACTATGATCCAATAAGTTATCCCACAGGAAAGACTTGACAAGGAGTGTGTTTTAACTGATTCAGTTTATATGACATTCACGGGTGTCAACTCTTTATTCTTGCGTTAAGGTCTGAACAACTCTCGCTTAACCCCCATACTAGCTTTATTAACCCTCCCTTTAGAAAGTTAACTCGTCTAATATGGTTGACCAGAATAAAAAGCTGCTGAAAACCAGACAGAAGCATAGTTCTAACGTGTCACTTAGGTTGTCAATCTAACAATTAGAGCTATGTTTTAGTGATTCCAATCAGAACATGAGTTTATCATACGAACTTTTAATTAAGCGCAACACAACTCCCATCTCGTTTCCCAAGGGTTGATTTCACCCGTTTTCACATAATTCAGCTATAAAAAGATTTAGCTACTCATAATAACGGAGATAACAACGAAATATAAATATATATATAGATACATATATATATATATATATATATATATATATATAAGTATATAAGTATATAGATCTATAGATATATATAGATACATAAATATAGATACTAATATAGATATATAGATAGACGTATATATATATATATATATATATATATATATAGATATATATAGATATATAAAGATAGATATAGATATAAGTAGATATATATATAAGTAGATATATAGATATCTGTATATATATATTGATACTACAAAGAAATAAAAATAAAACAAGAAAAATGAAAGGAAATTAGATATATATATATATATATATATATATATATATATATATATATATATATATATATATATATATATATATATATATATATATTAGTACTACATAAATAAAACAAGGAAAAATAAAGAAAGGAATGGCCGAAAGACATGGGCAAGGCTTTTGTGATTAGATATGGCCATATTTATAGGCAAACTAGTCAAGGCCGGATCGATCCGAGAATAAGCCGGATCGATCCGGGAATAAAAAATATTATCACCCGGCTTATCCCATGTGCTAATCATCATTACGTTTCCTTATCTGATAATCCGGATCGATCCGGAGTGATGTCGGATCGATCCGTGTAGGATTCTTCCAAACATTGATCTGAAATTTGATAAAATCATATCTTGAGTTGTAGATCTCCAAATGACGTGATTCAAAAAGAGTTGGAAAGCTTATTGAAAGATATAAAACTTTCATGAAGGACTCTTCTTCAGAAAATGCCTTTTTGATGGGCCATTTGTTCGTCGAGGATATAATTCGATAATGGTACTACGAACCGTTGATCCAATTGAACTTTTAAACTTGTGACACTTCCTTACACCCTTCAAAAGATATGATTTGATTTCAAAAAAAGTGTCATCACTTGGGGTCTTGGTTTATCTAGAAATCTGCAATAAAGCACCAAAAATACCAAGCGTAAATCCGACACGACACTCCGGTTACTAAACCGGTACAAAACTTAGTAAAAACTTATAAAAACACGATATTTTATATAATAGTTACTACTTACATAATTAGATGAAACTTATGAATTAATGACTTAAAATGATACAAAAGTGATCAAAATGATATCAGAAGTGGGATAAAAAGTCATAATAATAAGTGTGAATTTTTCCCTCATCACAACCCCCCACTTAGCTTTTGGTCGTCCTCGAGCAAAACAAGCGATAAAACAAAATGAATGAGGGATAAATTCATGAAGATACAAGGTGTAAGGGACAACCAGATGAAACAACCATTTGAATCATAACCACACGTTAACCGCAATATAAATGTATAACAGAGTGTGTGTGTGTGTGACAAGCCTTTTCAATTTCCACTATCCTCTCTTGAATAATTCAAGCAAACGCACAAGTATCCATTCAGACAGTCCTAATGACTTTCCTAGGTATAGGCAGTAACAGTCCCACACAAAGTCCTCCTGTGTACTTATTAGGATAATCCCTAATGCATATCACTCAGTTTATACTGGGGATAGTCAGAAGATAACTAAGTTTTCAACCAAATTTCACTTAATTTCACATGTGTAGCATATGCCCTCATTCCCAGCAATAGGATGTTTCGTGATAACACCCTAGCTGGACTACTATCATCAGGCAGTCGGGAGCTTTTAAGCCTCATAGTGATATAGGACGTTTCGTGATAACGCCCTACCGCACTCAAATCATTGGTAGCTACATCCGGCATATATATAGTTCATCTTAGTTTGGTATTCTTCCTTTCATTCCACTTTTCCAATAAACTTAACTTATATCCTTCCTATCACATTCAAACCTTCAGATATTCATAGTACACGTTCAGAAGTTAGGTATTAAGTACTTCAATTATTAAGCACAAGTCTCTCTAGGATAAACCACTAGGATACTGAATGGGCACAGTTTAAAATTTTCGCTTCAATATCAAAGGCTTACGTCAAGGAATTCATGTTACACAAATAAATTTGGGGTTAAAATGCACTTACGGATCACATTGGTTATATACATCCAAATTGATCATTACATCTTCAAATCCATGAAATATATACCTTATACAGTTCATTTTAATCAACTCATTAATGCTCGAAAAATCAAAAACTAAGGGATTTAACATTTAATGCCATTTCTAAACCAACCACGACTCTACCCCCCACTTACGAATTTGCGTGTCCCAAGCGTGTGAATGAGATAGAGAGGAAGACTTAGCTTATAAACCTGGCAGAGAGGTGCTACCGAATCCTGTAACAGCCATGAGAAAGCATGACCCGAATCCCTATATAAAAACAACCAAAACAAAGCAAACACGGGACATGGTCCTCATGCCAAGACATCGAACAGGGATATGGGAATAATAAGGAAATGACCCTGTCACGTCAGAAATTTCGATAGGCAATATATAGCACATCACATAATAGCTTTAGATGGAAAAATCACTATAAGGTTATCGAATCCCGTGTGGGTGATTTTTAGCATCTACTATAAGGCATATATAGCATATCACATAATACCTCTGTGGCCTTATATTGAGGCATACACATCATAGAGAGCATCATACGAGCATATCATAGTCAAGGCATAAATTCATATTGGAAACAGACTATATCATAAAATGAAATGTGGACAAAGCATTGACTGTTAGTCTTTTATACCCAGATCCTCAAGGGTTCTTTCAAAGCATTCCAACAACCTAAGTCCAAGAAATGATGTATTTGAATTTTTTTCCTTAATCTCCCTCGGGATTTTCGGATAACCACCTAATCGTTCTCTTTTAATGACATTCAAACATTCATCCTGAGACTTGGTTGTGTTTAGTGTTCATCTTCCATTGTGATCATTCATTCCACAGATTCTATATTTCATTAAGACTAGTCTCATCCAAATTATTATTATTATTATTAACGGGTTGCCTCCCGGTAGCGCTTTTGTTTAACGTCGTTTGCTCGACCAATAAAAACACAGAAACAACTATTTAATTTCACACAGTTTTATTAAGGCGGGGTTGCCTCCCCTCAAGCGCCTTTGTTTTATGTCGTTTGCTCGACTGGCAGAAATAATCAACCAAAATCTGAACTCAAGAAGATCAATAGCTTAAGAAAAGTCAACAATGCGAGAACCATTGAAATTGAATTGTCTAAAAACGTACCTCTTTTGGTCCTCAATGCTGCCTCCTCCCAGCTGGAGAATCTTCTTTTATCAGCCTGTCGAACCATCTTCTTCGCTATTCCATGAAGTTCATCCATCGGGGAGTACATATATTGGACCGCAGAAAATTCATCCACACAGAATGGACGAATGTAGTAATCTGGGACCGATATATCAAACATTACCAACTCTCCCGGTGGCTCTACCAAAGATGGCCGATCAATCTCATCAGGTTTTCTCATACACTCCTTATGGAAATCTCCAATTGGGAGTGACAAAGAAATGGGCGATCCCATATGCTCCTCAAACTCTGTCTCATCAAAGAGTGCACTCAAATCTATCACACACCCCTCTACATCATTATTTTGTGGTTCATCGGGAGGCTGTGTAATATACAGAAGTTGCACCTCTTCCATCTCTAAATCTTGCACTTCATCTTCATCCCAAAACGAGCTATTTTCATCACCAAAGGCTTCTTGCTCAGTCATAACAATGGGCGGCTCCACCATACACTCCACCAAGGGTTCATCAATTTGTATCTCAAGGGGTGAAGGTGTAGTAGGTAGAACATGAAACCATCCATAATCGAATATCGCAATTGGAGGTGGGACTATGAGCAATCCCAACTCACTCTCTGGCTCAGAAATCTCATCTTGGCAAACTGAATCATCAACCTTACTCTCAACCTGAACTTCTTCAGTGATAACATCTTCATCCCGGACCACCTCTATTGCACATGTCTCGACCTCTTTCTCATGCCTCATTAATTCAATCAATTGCCCCACCCTCTCTTGAAGATTTCTTATGGAGGAATCAGTACTTTTATCAAACTCTTGCATATCCTTCTTCAGTTGAATCAAATTCTCATCCAAAAGAGTAATCCGCTCCATTTGAATGTCGGTGAAGTCTTCTTGTGGCATGGGGGAAAACTGATCGTATTGACTTTGATTCATTGGAGGTGAGTAGTAGGCTTCTTGCCATTCCAGACCCTGATCAGGAGGCTGAATTTTTGCAAAGTTGTCAACATGCTGAGTATGAACACAGTAATCCTGATAAGCACTAGGGTTCGGAGAACCCTCATAATATTGTGGCTCATAACTTTAATAACCATAATTCTGATCCTGGTATGCACCAGGGCAATTATAGGACCAAGAACCTTGGTTATTCTGCTGTTGATATTGAGGCTCAAGCATATATTGTTGTTGATAACATGGTTCAGGTGCCTGTGGTTGGTACGGATATTGTTGTTCAGGTGAGTAGTATTGATTGAAAAATCCATCCATTTAAGCGCAAACTGCAAGATCTCAGAAAACAACAAGAAAACAATAAAATAATTTTTTTTTACACACACACGATATTTTAGACCTCTCAAGAAAAATCCCGGTAGCCGAAGGCCCTAAGCCCCAGTTTTAGCTGGACTTACAAGATATCAACCTAATATAACAACCCCGTAAAGAGATTGGGTTGAGTACCAAAGTCATATTCAAACCGAGTTCAGGACAATATCACTTCAGCATCCATGACTCCTATCGAAATCTAAATAAAACAATAAAATAAAACCTAGGCCCAAGCCTTCTGTTCACTTACAAGATATCACAACATAGCACACATTTCCCCGGCAACGGCACCAAATTTTGATGAGCTAAAATTTACCCCTCAAAAATACATTTATAAAGACTCGAAAACCATGGGTAAACTATCTCTCTAACCGCCAGTGGACCGGGTCGAATTGTTAGAATAGCTACAGGAGAACGAGGTCGATCCCAAGAGAAATGTGGTTGTGACTACCAAAGCGAACGTAGAACTTAGTCTAGGCGATCAAAGTTGTGGTGAAGATATTATACTAATGTAGAAAATAAATATTATTCTAACGAGTTTATCTAGGTGAATAAAAAGCATAGCCAAACTATGATCCAACAGGTTATCCCACAGGAAAGACTTGACAAGGAGTGTGTTTTAACTGATTCAGTTTATATGACATTCACGGGTGTCAACTCTTTATTCTTGCGTTAAGGTCTGAACAACTCTCGCTTAACCCCCATACTAGCTTTATTAACCCTCCCTTTAGAAAGTTAACACGTCTAATATGGTTGACCAGAATAAAAAGCTGCTGAAAACCTCACAGAAGCATAGTTCTAACGTGTCACTTAGGTTGTCAATCTAACAATTAGAGCTATGTTTTAGTGATTCCAATCAGAACATGAGTTTATCATACGAACTTTTAATTAAGCGCAACACAACTCCCATCTCGTTTCCCAAGGGTTGATTTCACCCGTTTTCACATAATTCGGCTATAAAAAGATTTAGCTACTCATAATAACGGAGGTAACAACGAAATATAAATATATATATATATATATATATATATAGATACATATATAAATAAGTATATAAGTATATAGATCTATAGATATATTGTTTGGATGGTTTTGCATCATTAAACAAAAAACAATTTATAAATCCTAACCTATATGCAAAACTAACTCCTAACCGGCCGAATACCGGGTGATTGCTAGTAAAGTGGAATAAGTAAGGGGTCGATCCATAGGGAATTGGGTTGTTGAATCTAGTTTTATTAATTCTTCTCGTTTGTTACTTATGAAAACAAATAAACGAAAGAACAAACATATGAACACATAGAACAAATAAAATAAATCTAGCTATAACAAATAATAGAAAAAACATAAAATAACGATACATGGAATCAAACAATATACAAACCAAGTGATTTCAATCCAAGTTCATCTCATGATTAACCAATTAATTTGTCACGAATTAACGATTAAAGATCCTATCTTTCCATTGTGATCTAGCCTAACAACGATTCTCATCAACATTAGACAACAATTAGCAACCAATCTCTCGATCTAGTCACACAATAACATCATAAATCATAGAAAGATACAAAACAAATCAAAGATCATAAAAATAAACAAGGGATTGAATAAATTAAAAAGATAAACTCACATAGTTTAGTACAATGGATGATCTCCATGAATCAACAAACGAAAATAAAACATCCTAATCTAACCCGAACCACCCGAGCACAAAGCTCGGGTGATCGGCCTTGGAAGCCTCAGAAGTGCGGCTGCTGTTTGTATTTGGTGTATGAAGAATTTTTTGATATATTTTAGGGTTGGGGCGCAGCTGCTTTTATAGAGTTTTAAGTCGGCCAGGGCTAAGTCGGCGGACGGACGCCCGTCTGGTCTTCCTGGACGCCCGTCCAGGAAACGATCTGTCAATCCTGAATCCGAATTACCCCTCTGGACGCCAGTTAAACATTCTGGACGCCCGTTCATCAAATATCTCATGACTCTGAATCCAAATCTTCAGCCTGGACGCCCGTCTGACATAGTGGACGCCCGTCTAATCTGGACGGGACTTGGACGCCAGTTCAGCTGGATCAACACTTGATTTCTTTCCTTATATCCTTTATTCTTCCATAAATCTGATTGATTCCTTTCCACTCGAATTTATCTCTTTAAAAATCATCTTTTCCATCAACAATGTGTATCTACAATGTAGGAAAAACATACCAAAGCGTAACATAATTCCAAACCAATATAAAATCACAATTTAAGCACATAATTCGTTACATTTTGCAATTTAACTATTGAAAACACCATTTGCTTAATTAATCAATTATAAGCGCGATTTCTATACAAATCATAAGAATACGGGAGAAATTGATATAAAATATATATATATATAAATCATACAATTCGACCCTTAACATATATATAGATACATAAATATAGATACTAATATAGATATATAGATATACGTATAGATATAAATATATAGATATATATAGATATATAAAGATAGATATAGATATAAGTAGATATATAGATATCGTATATATATAGGGGTTCTATTTGGACCCCCCCCCCCCTATTTACTACTTGCACCCACTTACTACTCGTACCACAAAAAATTACTTCCGCACCCCATGATTTTTTGAACGTCAGCCACACTGGTGTTGCTTGTGGCACACCAACGTCAGTGACACTGACGTTGGTGTGCCACAAGCAACACCAGTGTGGCTGACGTTCCCTATATAAAAAGTGTTAAAACTTAGAAACGTCGGTCCACGACTTCCCACTGGTGTTGCTTGTGGCACACCAACGTCAGTGACACTGACGTTGGTATGCCACAAGCAACACCAATGTGGCTGACGTTTTTTTCATCCGAAAAAATAATCAAAAAATGGGTGCAAGTAGTAAATAAGGGGGTCCAAATAGAACCCCTATATATATTGATACTACAAAGATATAAAAATAAAACAAGAAAAATGAAAGGAAATTATATATATATATATATATATATATATATATATATATATATATATATATATATATATATATATATATATATATATATACATACATACATACATATATATATATATATATATATATATATATATATATATATATATATATATATATATATATATATATATATATATATATATATATATATATATATAAGTACTACATAAATAAAACAAGAAAAAATGAAGAAAGGAATGGCCGAAAGACATGGGCAAGGCTTTTGTGATGAGATATGGCCATATTTATAGGCAAACTAGTCAAGGCCGGATCGATCCGAGAATAAGCCGGATCAATCCAGGAATAAAAAATATTATCACCCGGCTTATCCCATGTGCTAATCATCATTATGTTTCCTTATCTGATAATCCAGATCGATCCGGAGTGATGTCAGATCGATCCGTGTAGGATTCTTCCAAACATTGATCTAAAATTTGATAAAATCATATCTTGAGTTGTAGATCTCCAAATGACATGATTCAAAAAGTGTTGGAAATCTTATTGAAAGATCTAAAACTTTCATGAAGGACTCTTCTTCAGAAAATGCCTTTTTGATGGTCCATTTGTTCATCGAAGATATAATTCGATAATGGTACTACGAACCGTTGATCCAATTGAACTTTTAAACTTGTGACACTTCCTTACACCCTTCAAAAGATATGATTTGATTTCAAAAAAAGTGTCGTCACTCGGGGTCTTGGTTTATCTAGAAATATGCAATGAAGCACCAAAAATACCAAGCGTAAATCCGACACGACACTCCGGTTACTAAACCGGTACAGAACTTAGTAAAAACTTATAAAAACACGATATTTTATATAATAGTTACTACTTACATACTTAGATGAAACTTATGAATTAATGACTTAAAATGATACAAAAGTGCTCAAAATGATATCAGAAGTGGGATAAAAAGTCATAATAATAAGTGTGAATTTTTCCCTCATCACAGTGTACCGGGTCGATTGTTAGAATAGCTACAGGAGTACGAGGTCGGTCCTAAGAGAAACGTGTTTGTGAGTACCAAAGTGAACGTGTTTCTTAGTCTAGACGATCAAGTTGTGGGAAAGTTTGTTACTACACGACACTAATATAATTTTTATTAACAAGTCTAATTAGAGAAAAGAGAGAAAGAAAGATTAAGCTACTAGGTTTCAAAGATGGATTAAAAGACATAGCCGAACCATGATCCATCTAGCTAGTTTCAACCCTCAGGACAGACAAAATCGAGAGTGTGCAAAATAACAAATGAACTCTCGCATTCAATCTCACGGGTACGAACTCCTAATCTCGGCGTTAAGGTCTGAACAACTCTCTCCTAACACCTTATGCCATGTTAACTACTCTTCCCTAAGGAAGATTCACTAACAAGTCATGTTATGCACTAGAGCCGCTTAAACGTTAAAACGAGTAACCTCACTTTGAGCTCGGCTAAACAACTAACCCGAGTCTACGCCGTGATCCTAGAACCCTTTTTCCACACCCTTCTCTCTGAACAACTCTCAAGAGTGGTGTGTGTGATTTTTGACCTAGGTAGCTAATCTAGTCCAAATCCATTATAACAAGTTCTAAGACGTGAAACATGCAAGATACAACGATAAAAAGCACTACACACTCCCTATTTCATCACCCAAGGGTTGATTTCACCAAATTTCACATGATTCGACTATGAAAAGGAATTAGCTACACATTATGCTAGTTAAAACGTAAATAAAACAGTAAATAAGAGACATAACAAGCAAAAGAAAGAAGATATATACCATTAAATTGCAGAAATTCGAGTTTGGAACCAAAAGTACAAAAATAGAAAGCTAATTAAAAGATGGTGTCTTGATGTTTGAAATGGAAATCTAAGCTAGAAAATGTAAAGATTAAGCTAAGATGTTGTTGATCTAAGCAAAAAGATTGTATTCTAAGCTATTACAAAATTCGAGCTAAGAGAGTGGTAGAGTTTGGCTAAGAAGATAGATAATCTCCAAGAAAGAGTCTAAGAGGGGTATTTATAGGTGGGATGAAATCTGCAGGTTATCCGTACGGATAACATTCTATCCGTATGGATAGTTCTTGATTCTCCAGGTTATCCGTACGGATGGAAAGTTATCCATACGGATAAGTCTCTGATCAATATTTTCTGCATCATCTGAGAGTTATCCGTACGGATAGACTTTTGTCCGTACGGATAGATGCCAGTTTTCTGGCTGCAGTAAAACCATGATATCTTCGTGTGTAAAACTCTGATTTGAGTGATTCAAAATGTGTTGGAAAGCTCTTTCAATTATATACAACTTTCATGAAGAGACCATGACCAGAAAATGCCTCCATCATTGGTCAAATTTCTTTTGAACAGAACGTGGCGTGAGGACACCAACAATTTTTCTTCCTTTTCTTCATCTTTCTTCTTCCTTGGCTCATTCTTGCACATTGATCATACTTCTCATCATAAATATTCGCCTTCCGGGTTCTCGTGACATCTAGACCCTACAATCTCGTGAACGAACAAGACACACAAACGATTCTGGAGGGTAAAAGTGCTCGGAATGAGGTTAATATCAATAAAAAGAGGTAGTAAACCATCGAAGTGATGGAATTACTCCCCGTGATATAAATTCATGATATTACCTGAAAACGGTCTAAAAACACCGAGAATGTGCTAAAAGTGGGATAAACGGGGGTGGAAAATGCACCGGAATCACGTAAAGTTGACTCCCATCAGAAGGTTCAAGAAATGAAGTTGGATTTCAATACTCATATTGTTACAATATTGAGGATGATCCAAGGACTTATTCTGAGGCAAGGGGATCTCAGGATGTATCATTTTGGAAAGAAGCCATCAATGAAGAGATGGATTCCATAATGGGTAATGATACATGGATTCTTACAGATTTACCACGTGGTTGCAAACCATTAGGTTGCAAATGGATTTTCAAAAGGAAAATGAGAGTTGATGGTACAGTTGACCGATATAAAGCCAGGTTAGTAATACAAGGCTTTAGGCAAAAAGAAGGTATCGATTATTTCGATACTTATGCTCCCGTTGCTAGAATCTCCTTAATCAGGTTGTTGATTGCCTTGGCTGCAATTCATAGCTTGGTGATCCATCAAATGGATGTTAAAACAGCATTTTTGAATGGAGATTTGGATGAAGAGATATACATGAAGCAACCGGAAGGGTTTACTATGCCCGGAAAAGAGCATAAAGTGTGTAAACTTGTAAAATCATTGTATGGACTTAAAAAAGCTCCTAAACAATGGCATCAAAAGTTTGATGAAGTTGTCATGGCTAGTGGATTTAAACTAAATCAGTCAGACAAATGTATCTATAGTAGATTTGATGATACCAGAAATGGTGTGATTATCTGTCTATATGTAGATGACTTGTTGATATTTGGTACAAACCAAAATCAAGTAGATAAGTGTAAAAAACTCTTATCTTCAAGATTCTCTATGAAGGACATGGGGGAGGCAGATGTTATTCTTGGTATTAAAATCAAGAAAAATCAAGGAGGATTTTCACTAACACAATCTCATTATATTGAGAAAGTGTTGAAGAAATTTAATTGTGAAAATTGCACTCCGGCAAATTCTCCCATGGAACCTCATAAGAAACTTGGACCTAATACAGGTGAAACCTTGAATCAACTTGAGTATTCATCAGTCATTGGTTGTTTAATGTATGCAATGACTAGTACACGACCGGATATTGCATATGCGGTTGGGAAACTAAGTAGATACACGAGTAATCCAGGTAATTGTCACTGGAGAGCGGTTGTTCGTGTATTGAGGTATCTTAAGTCTACCAAAAACTTTGGTTTGACTTATGTTGCATATCCTTCGGTAATAGAAGGATATTCTGATGCTAGTTGGATATCTAATGTGGAAGATCATTCTTCTACTAGTTGATGGGTGTTTGTTTTAGGTAGAGGTGCCATTTCATGGGCTTCTAAGAAACAAACATGTATATCTAGTTCGACTATGGAGCCAGAGTTCATTGCCTTGGCTGCGGCTGGTAAAGAGGCAGAATGGCTTAGGAATTTAATTCATGAAATTACTTTATGGCCTAAACCAATATCACCAATATCTATTCATTGTGACAGCTCTTCAACACTGTCTAAAGCATATAGTCATGTGTATAATGGCAAGTCACGGCACTTAGGCGTTCAACATAGCGCGGTACGTGAGTTGATCTCTCACGGGGTGATATCGGTTGTATATGTGAGATCTCAAAGAAATTTGGCTGATCATTTGACGAAAGGATTGGCTAAGGACTTATTACAAAAGTCGGTTGTCGGGATGGGACTACAACCTGTATAAGTATCTGAAGATAGGATGCCCAATTTCCCTTTGGTACAATGCCTTAGGCTAAATTCAATGTGGTAAACCTATTTTTGGAAACTTGAGCACGTGTATTAATCCCGAAGGTATGTGCTGCAAACCTGTGAGATTAGGTTGAAGTGTTATCTTCTTAATGAATCTTATAAAAGTGCTAATGCAGGTGCACAGTAAACTAAAGATTCGCCTATATGAGTATAAAGTATGGCCGCTTCAAAGAAAGTTGGGTTGGCTTTCTATATACTCAAGAATGGATATGGACACAAGGCCGGATTACAAAGAATGGTGTCAAGTATAATACTTTGGAGTAGTTTTAATTCATGTGTATTGTTACGTACATGTATTCAAAATGTGTAAAGGGGTTCAATGCTTAGTCACACCCCGATACTCGAATATTTGCGTGTAATAATACTAGATGGAAATTCAATCTTCATGACATTTTCATTGAATCATGAATTGGTTTGTTTTATGACTGTTTTGTTTTTGCTAAACCAAGGATTACACTTAAATGGGGGAGGAATGTTGATGATTTAAGTATAATCACAAGCCGTTGAGGTAATCGGGGTTTAGTACAAGGATGGATATGCTCATAACACTTTATTATAAGTTTGGAGGTGCGGAGTGCATGCTTATATAAGTGTATATGAGTATACGGATAGAAAATAAGCAAGTATAGTTCGGGAAAGTCACTTAAAGGACCGGAAAACCAGTTAAAGGACTGAAAATCCGTTTTCGGAAGAACACAGTGACAGGCGCCCGCCTGTCACTGGTAGGCGCCCACCTATGGTTTTCCAGTATGCCTAAAAGTTCATCAGAAAGTTGGGTGAATTTCTGGTCTTCACAGGCTGGCCACAGGCGCCCACCTGTGGTCCGAAAACTGATTTCTTGGTGTCTTTTGGTCTTTTTAAGTGGTTATAACCAAGTGGTACCTTCTCACTTGGGTTGTAACCTTAATATACGAACTTGCAACTGATTTTCTGCAATCCAAGTACCATATAAAGGCTTTTTACTTTGTTGAACATACACACAACAATTGTATGCATCCTTGATCAAGTCATAAACATCTAAACACTTCAAAGTGATCTTTTGATCTATTTGTCCTAGACAAAAGGCAAGTCTCTCAGTTTGTATCTCACTTAAATTATTCGTGATACTCCGGACAAGTTAGGGGTCGAATAAATTTAAGAAGGATAGCGATATACGCGTGACTGCGAGGATCCGATCTTCATAAAATTTGTAGGTTTTTCAAAAGATATTGGTGATCAATCTAGACCCTCAAAACAACAACATCTTGTAGTTCATTTCAGATTACTTTCATTCATTATGTGACGGTATTTACTCTATTTTCCATGCGATTCATCATTTCAAATGTCCAAGTTATGGATTTGCATATCCGAATCCCGTATCCAACCTTTAAAAATTACGTATATGTGTCGGATATCTGTGCAACCTAATATGACAGCTCTCATAGTTTGCTAAGATATCAAGTTATTTTCATTTGTCATCATGAATAGTATGTTTTGCTGTTGAGGTTTTTTACCCTATTAGTGTTTGAAATATGTACCACACTTTTCCTTCTTCTGTCTCCATTTTGCTCTTAATTTCATTTTCTGTAATCACGGTTTTCTTTCCGAGATGATATAATTCTGGTACTTGTGTTTTTGGAGGAAAGATTACAATGTGATTTTTTGTTGTTGAATTTCTCATCAGATCTTGAGTGTGTCTTCACTGTCATCTGCAACCTTGTCAAGAAACCTGAAAATCTTGATCAAGTGCATAAGATTGCTGATCTTATATCTTCGAAAGTTGCTCAACAAATGATCGATAAGCCCGCCTTGCGGTTAAAGATGTAAACGACTTTAAAACCGTCACTATGCGTTTCTTAAGGGATAAGTCGCTTTTCTTTCACGGATTTTGTTCTTCTATCCCCTATGTTTCATCTTGACACTTTCACCCCTCGTCTATGTGTTTTTTCATCCTTTTAGTTCATTTTGCCACGTGTCATGTTTTTATTGGTTGATGAAGTCTATTGTACCGACGCTGATTGTTTGATACGTGACATTTTAGACTGAAAATGTAAAAAAAATCATAGATGAGTGGCAAAAGTCCGGATGAAACATTTAGGAAACAAAAAGTGACCAAAATTGTCTTTATCTCCGTTTTTAACGACAGTTTGTTGAATCATATTCATAGCTAATGTTTTATCATTCCTTTGTATCCAGCTTATTCAATCTGTTCAACACTCTCGAGAACCCGCAAAGCCGATTTTTCGTCTACATGAAGGCTCTTGATTTAGCAGTTAATGGAAAAGTAACTGATCATGTGTTGCCGTCTTTCAAACACATTGACAGTCTTCTTGGGGAATGGAATCTTGGAGTCGAGGAACGTAGGGAGCTTTTTCTTGCAATTTCACACATTTTGAAAGGGAACAAAAGGTAGGAGCTGCTTATTTCCAGTATTGTCTGTTGATAAAAAGGGGTTTTGATAAGAACAACAATGTCAAAAACGCAGAAAAACTAAAGCGCAGAACTTTTGCTTGCTTGATATGAACGTAGAATCGTGAAACACTTTCCTACAAAAGTTATTTGCCCCTTATCTGATGCCTAGGGTGACACAAATACTTTTGTGAGATAAGACTACGTTTTCCCTTCGATCTTTAGGCTCAAAATATGAAAATACCTTTGGAGAAAGTTTGCAAGTGTTTTATGTATATGAAATCATCAAGGATGCATACATTTGTTGTGTATCTATTCAACAATGTAAGAAGCCTGTAAAAAGCACTTGGAATCTAGAAAATTAGTTGTAAGTTCGAGTTTATAGGTTACAACCCAAGTGGAAAGGTACCATTTGGTCATAACCCCTAAAAAGGCCAAAAGGCACTTAAAGGATTGCTTTTGGGCCACAGGCGCCCGTGGCGCCTGTGGCCAGCCTGTGATCACCAGAAAACCTCCCTGCACTCAGCACGATATTTAGTCATAACCCAAATCCACAGGCGGGCGCCTGTCATCCATAGGCGGGCGCCTGTGGCTCTGAATCACCGAAACTGAGTTTTTAGTCCTTTAACTGGTTTTTTGATCCTTTAAGTGACTTTTCCCGAACATACAAGCTTATTTTCCATCTGTATACTTATATACACTTATATAAGCGTGTACTCCACACCTCCAAACTTATAATAAAGTGTTACAAGTATATTCATCCTTGTACTAAACCCCGATTACCTCAACGGCTCGTGATTAAACTTAAATCACCAACATTCCTCCCCTATTTAAGTGTAATCCTTGGTGTAGTAAAACAAAGCTGTCATAAAACAAATCAACTCATGCTTCAATGAAAATGTCACGAAGATAGAATTTTCATCTAGTATTATTACACATTTCAAATATTCGAGTATTGGGGTGTGTCTAAGCATTGAACCCCTTTACACGTTTTGAATACATGAAGATAACATACACATAAGTCAATATAACTCCAAAAGTTTATTCTTAACACTAATTAATCAGGCCTTGTGTCCATATCCATTCATGAGCATATGGAAAGCCAACTCTCGAACTTCCTTGAAGCGGCCAAACTTCATACTCATATAGGTGAGTCTTTATATAATCGTGCACCTGCAATAGCACTTTGTCAAAGACTCATTAAGAAGAATCACTTCATCCTTAACTTACAGGTCATAGCACATACCTTGGGATAATATCATGCTCTCCAATCTAGATAATAGGCCTTCCACATTGAATTATGCCTCTAACATTGTATTAGAAGGGAATTGGGTATCCTATCACCAAGATTTATATGAGTTGTAAACCCATCCCGATTACAGACTTTTGAACCAAGTCTCTAGCCAATCCTTTGGTTAAGTGATCAGCTAAGTTATGTTGAGATCTCACAAACACAACCGAAATCACCCCATGAGTAATAAACTCACGAACAGCGCTATGTCTAACGCCCAGGTGTCGCGACTTACCATTATACACTTGACTATAAGCTTTAGACAAGGTAGAAGCACTATCACAATGGATAGAAATGGGTGATAATGGTTTTGGCCACAAAGGAATTTCATAGATCAAATTCCTAAGCCACTCAGCCTCTTTTCCGGCTGCAGCTAAGGCAATAAGCTCGGACTCCATAGTTGAGCTAGTAATACATGTTTGCTTTTTGGAAGCCCATGAAATGGCACCTCCTCCAAGTAAAAACACCCAACCACTTGTAGAAGAATAAATCTTCTACATTGGATATCCAACTAGCATCCGAGTATCCTTCTATTACCGAATGGTGTCCAACATAAGTCAAGCCAAAATCCTTGGTAGACTTAAGATACCTTAGCACACAAGTTACAACACGCCAATGATGGCTGCTTGGATTATTCGTAAACCTGCTTAGCTTTCCAACTGCCTAAGTGTTTGGAGTATTTTTGCAATAATCAAAACAAACTAAATTTATAAAACCGATACTTACAATTCAACTAACTCCTAACCGACCGAATATCGGGTAGTTGCTAGTACAGTAGGGTAAGTGAGGGTGTCGATCCACAGGGAGATGGTTTGATGAACATGTCTTATGTTTTAGATTTAAAAGCTAGCAATTGCATAGACAGAGAATCGAAGTTGATTCAAAGCTATGAAAGGATCGTTCGGACTGAATGTTTAAAGTGCAGAGAAATTAAATTAACAAAGCATGGAAGTAAACTAAGGCTTAAATCTATGAAATTAATCAACAAGCAATTTGGGAAAAAGGCGGCAAACATTGGATCAACAATTTACTCAAAAATTAAAGGTTATCTTATAATGATTTACTGCGTTTCTTAATAGAGGCGGGTCCACCTATTTCAAGAGCAAAACGATCTAATCTCTCAAAACGTTCTAATCAATTAACGAGCAAGGTGTAAATTTCTCGATTTAATGACCTAAACAACAACTGAGCAACTCTCGTTTTAGCTAACAGTCAATTGTTCAATCAAATAGCAAGGTGTTCTCAATTCACAGAATTTTCATTCAGGAAACAATCATGCATTCATCATCTCTCGATGTAAATGAAATTAAACCATAAAACAAGCTAAAAGATCTGACCTCAATTGAAGAACACAGTAAATCAGAATAAGAAAACCAGAATTAATAAGAAAATTGCATCCCCAATGCTGCCCAAAGCGGTTTAGCTATCCATGGATCGAATGATTACACAGCTTGAAGAAAAATCCATAAAATCTAAGCTACAAAGTGAATTGGATCTAAGAAACCCAGCCACCAAGAAGGCTTTTGGGACAGTTTTTGCTGAGAGAATTTCGATCTGAAAAAGTTGAATCTGATAATCTATATCATGTGATTACAACTGAGGACTATTTATAGAAAGAACAGCAAATCTGCAGACAGACGCCCGTTCCAGAACTAGAACGCCCGTTCAAGAGTCTTGGACGCTGGTTCAGACGCTCGTCCAATGCGCGTCCAAACTCTCTGAATCAGATTTTTCTCCATGGACGCCCGTCTGATCTTTTAAACGCCCGTTCTGAGCTTCTGAACGCCATTGTGCAATCTAGAACGCCCGTTCACCCTGCTGCAACTGAATTCAGTTGCATGAAACGGTTTTGCAACTGCTTTTTGTCCCACTTGTCGATCTCTCTCCTCTAACTGCCTTAACCGCTTGGATATATCTCATTACACCTCATCATCCTTATCTCTATTATCAAAGAAACATGGCAAACACATAACAAAACCAATATGATATAAATTTATAATAAAAGCCCAAATTTAAGCCCAAATGCCATTTATTTATTTTAGACCCACTTTACTCAATAATTCTATTTTAAGGCCCTATCCCAATGCAGATATTACTAATGTGGGGAAATTTTATAGGAAAAATATCATAAAATTTCATATAAAATAGCCCTTAACAACTCCCCCACACTTAGCTTTTTGTTCGTCCCGAACAAAACAATACATAAGCATTGCTCGAGATAAATATGCATCTTTAGCAAATACAAAACATATTCAGTAGTTTAGAGATTCACCCAAGTGTATGTGTGCACTGCCATAATAAATTTTAACTAAATCCACACTTGAAAGCCATTCAAGCAAAACTAGCCAACATCCTATTCCAATTAGAAATAAAACGATTGTCACAAGCGCTTCACAAAACATACACATTCGAAAATAATAACAAGGAGTATTTAGAGATATTTCCGACATACTTAGAGGATAATCCCTTCAACATATCTTCAGTTTCTACTGGGGATAAAGTACATGGTAACTAAGTCCTTAACTTATTCATAATAACATTTTTCGATTTTTATATCACTTTTTCCATTTTTTTTTTTTTTTTTTTTGAAACACACATCAGAATAAGCTTTTGCCCGTCATAGTAGAATAGGACATTTCGAGATAATCCCCTATCTACTCAAATCATAAGGCAGCTTTTTCTGACTATCGTAAGCTCTTGGTCGTCATGGTGGAATAGGACATACGTGGTATACCCTACCGCTCTCAAATCATAAACCAACTCCGACACACACAATTAAGTTCATTGTTCGAGATTTCTGGCTGGCAGTGGTTAACATGCTAAAAGCAATTCAAACCTACTGAGCATAACACCTCAATCAATGATTTATTTATTGATTAATACGCAAGGACATTAGTCACCATTCACTTATCACTTTCAAACTTACGGATATTCACAGTATGACATACTCTAATTTTAAATACAAACTATTAAAATTTCCAAAACTTGTATGCAAGCAAAGGAACATGTAATAATCATCAAACATTTCTAATCAAATTGGGCATAGCTTAAAAGTATAGCTCTCATTTACTATGGCACGTGATAAAAAATGGGGTGAAACATCTAAATATACTAAATATGTAAAATAATGCTTCAATGATATAAACTCAAAACAAGATATGCATTCGCTTATTTGAGATAAAACAAAAAGTTTCAAAGAAAAGGCCCATTTTGCATGGAACTAAGAAAATATGAGTAAAGGTGATATAGATTATTGCCCTCCCCCACACTTAAATGACAACGTGTCCTCAAGTTGTGCGAAAAGAAAAACGAAGAAGTGTACTTAGCTCGGTGTAATCAATGTCGGATATCGGCGGTCAGGCAAAAGCATGAAAATACCAAGGATGTCCGGTAAGCATAAATGACAAAAGAAAGAGCGTAGAATGCACCTGTAATACTTTGAGAAACACAACAAAAACTCTAGGGGAGAGCGGGGAGAAAGATACAAAAGAAATATAAGATGAGATAGAGGAAGCATGAGAAAAGCAAATCAAACCAGGTAGAAACCTATGCTTGCAAGAGACTTATAGGTGAAATGATGAAACAAAGAAAAACGAATCACCTATGTACGAATTCAGGCATTATAGGCTCAATACAAGCATTCATGTTGACTAATACAAGATAAGATGTGAAATGATAGAAATTTCTGCTCTGACAAGGTGGAACGCCCGTTCTGTATACAGAACGTCCGTTCTAAAGCACAAATTTCGAACAGAGAGCAAAATCATGAAAAAAAATCAGGCAGAACGCCCATTTGAACAACAGAACGTGCGTTCAAAAGGAAAAAAAACAGCAGAAGAGACACAAAAAATCACACCAGAGTATTCCCATTTGCAACACAATCAGCAATCAGAAGCAAAACAGAAGCAAGGGATGTCCAAAACAAGACTAAAATCAGTGCAACAGATAAAACAAAAGTCAAGTACTTGCAAAGTGCTAGAGAGTTAACTGAAACAAGAACAGAATAGTCCACAACATCTTCACGGGAGCAAAAATAAAACAGCAGCACATCATTCTTCAGAGTCACTCCCATCGTCACTTGTAGCTGTCTCGTCATTTTCCTCATCCTTGTCATCGTCAACAGCCCTAGATGCCCCGGGCACGACACAAGCAATGCTTCTCTCCACATCCTCTTCGAAAACAAACTGCTCGGTCCGAGGTGCAAACTTGGATTCATCGGTGATAGGTTTACCACGGTTGAGCTCCTTTTGATTGGCCAAAATGTCATTTTGAGTGCAACAAAGCATGCGCAACCACTTCCGCAAACTATGTGCAATGCTCAGCAGCAGCTTATCAGAAGGGGACAGAGTGGAAAGCGGTGCGGAAGACGATCCGGGTGGAGGAGGAGCAGCGGTGGTACCTTGAGTCTTCTGGGCTTTGTTAGGCTCCCTTTGAAGTCCCCGAGGGTTCTTTGTTCTGTGATCGGCCGTATATTCCGGTACCCCGGCATCTTTGCAAATACGTGAATCAGATGGGGGCAAATGATGCACCGGTTCGTCTTAGTTAAATGCTTAAAAACCTCCTCGTAGATAATGGCCCCAACATTCACATCCATTTCCCATTCCATCGCATATAAGATACCAAGATCTTCATTTCCAAAATGAGTGATGTTGTCCGTTGGACGCACCCTATTCTGAATAAACTTACACTTGACTCTCCAATCTTCTGACCAAGCCGTAGTAGTGATGTCTTTACGTTCATTCCTCTTCCCGGGCTTAAGGGTCCAAGGGATACTTGGATCAACCAAAACCCTCAGATCCTCCAAAGGGTCGCATCCACTATCCACTAACTCCTTTATGTCGGTTCGATGGTCCACACCCTCTAAATCTTCAAACTCGTACTTATCATTAATGATTTGAGGAGAAAACGGGACCTTGACCTTCCTAACCATCACAAAACCGGCCTCTAAGTGTTTGGTATCCAGGTTGGCAAAGAATTCTCTCACTAGAGTGTCATTGACTAAAGTCTCCGGAACAACCATTAAAACATCCCAGCCCCGATCCCTGAGCATCTTCAAAAAGGCGGGGTCTACCTTATCCTCAACTATCTCTAGCTCAATCAGCATTTTCCGGGATACATACTCCTGGGTAAACAAGTTCATAGCCCTCGGACTTATGAAGCGCTGAGAAAACGGGAGAGGGACTGGTTCTCGAGTGGGGCCCCTAGGGCTGCCTATTCTAACCCCGCCTGTAGCCTGTCGGGGACCACCATAGTAATCACTTTTACGCTTCTTCTGCCTATGGGGTTCAACCATGGGCTCCTTACCAGCTCTACGAGACATGTTCGCTACAAACCAGGAGAACAGTGATTCAACCGAATCAGCCCGCCACCAAACAAACACCACAACACCCCCATCCAACACCAAAATGCAAACCGAACCCACCATCCATCAAACGACACACAGAAAAGAAGAAAAAAAACAAACAAATTAGACAAATAAACATGACTAGAGCGTGATTTGTGAAATGTTGAAATCCAATTTATGTGAGTGAATGACAGTAAAAACGATAATTGCTTACCTAATTAAGTGTGGGAAGAGTGGAAACGGTGATTAGAAGGCTTCAAATCCCTGAATGCGTGCAAAAGCGTGGATTTTTGAACCAAAAAAAGTCGCACTGTTGCAGCCCCAATGCTGCTAACCGGTGTAAGGAATAGAGGAAAAGCTTGGAGATTGGAAAAGAGGGGAGTAAGGGCGTTCTTTTGAGCTAAAGATCGCTCAATTTGGTGAAGATTTGAGGAATTTAGGGTAGAATGGGGAGAGAAACCGTTTTTTAGATGAAGGGGCGGATGAAAATGACGAAGGGTTCTGCAATTTTTTCTTTTATAAGCAGGTGGAACGCCCGTTTGGGATTCAGAACGGGCGTTCAAAGCACAAAAATTGATACAGAGAGTGCCAGTGGATTCCGAACGGGCGTTCTACTATTTTAAACGGGCGTTCAGAAGAAAAAAGTGCAAAGCAACAGAAAAAGTTTAAATTTCGAACCAACGTTAATATAAACTTTAACATAAAACGTCACAATACATACAAGAGAAAGAAATACATAGAAACGGTGGGTTGCCTCCCACCAAGCGCTCGTGTTTAACGTCGATGGCTCGACGATTAACTAGAAACAAACACTAACTAAAAACTAGTCATAGAGCGAGGACCAATCGATCAGACGTATGAGACGGCGAAGCAGGTCAATGGCAGGCCAGAGATCAAAGTCATACTGAAGGTTCCAATCTTCTCCAGCTCGCTCAATCCCACGGGCATGCTCCTCCTCAAACACTAAGACGAGATCAGCAAGGAAAGGATCGTTGAGGATTGTGAATGGCCTATCAAGGTCATCCTCGAGCTCCTCGATGGTCCACTCCCCATCCCCGCCAGACAGAAATGGAGGCAAGACGACAACAAAGGTGAAAGTCTGGACGCGGGTGAGGATGTCGATATCTGCATCCAGAACCCTCAAGCCGCCAGGGCCCTCCTCTAGTGAAATGGCATGAATCCTACTGACAAACTCGAACTCAGGCTCGGACATCCCAAAGAACTCATGCGTAGGTATGCCGTAAGGGTATCGCTCATCCTCCTCAGCCATCTCAACCGGTAGACTGAAACAGGCAACGCTCGTCAAAAGCTAGACAAACAGACAAAAACGAAACAGAAAACAAACAACGCAAATAGAAAGAAAAAGATATCTAGGGTGCCTCCTAGTAGCGCTTCAGTTATTGTCGGTAGCTCGACAAACCGTTGAAACTCAACCCGGATCGGGCCATTTCACTTTTCTACTAGCCACGTTATGCAAAGCGTGATTGTCAGGGTGACGGTGGACATAATGCATACCAGGAGTGAGTTTACGAAAAAACAGCCAAAGACGCTGAAGTGTCCTCGTGGTAGACGCCTTCTTCTTTTGTCTCTTCGTTGATATCATTTCTCGACGCAACTCCTCCATATCCCAACTGCCGGCAAGGACCTCCTTCATGGTCTCAGGGATACCTCCTTCGGAGAATAATTCGGGCGAAAATTCCTCAAAGTCTTTAACTTCTGGACTACAACATCCGAAAATATCGAGGAATTTAACAATCAAAGGTGCTTCTTTCGGTTGACCGATGTAGTGCTTACATCTTTGACCATTAACTTTGAAGGGTTGATCGCCGTAGCCGTTAAGCTCTAGAACACCTCCGGGAAAAATGTTGAGAATCTCGAAAGGTCCGGACCATCGTGTCCGTAACTTTCCAGGGAAGAGATGTAGACGAGAGTTATATAATAAAACCAACTCTCCCACATGAAATTCTCTCTTTTTTATCTTTGCATCGTGAAGGAGCTTCATTCTATCCTTGCTTATCCTGGAGCTCTCATAAGCTCGGAGTCTGAACTCATCTAGCTCATGCATCTGCTGAAGTCTGTGCTCACCCCAAGCTTTGGAATCAAAATTCAGGAACTTCGTCGCCCAGTAAGCTTTATGCTCAAGTTCAACCGGCAGATGACATGGCTTTCCATAAACCATTTGATATGGAGATGTACCCATAGGTGTCTTGTAAGCTGTCCTATAAGCCCATAGTACATCGTCCGGTTTCGGACTCCAATCCGTCCGATGACTCGTTAACCGTCTTTTCTAAGATCTTCTTGATGCTCTGGTTACTATGCTCCACCGACCACTGGTCATAGGATGGTATGGTGTACCGGATTTATGCCTAACACCATATTTCTCTAATACTTTATCCAGTGGTCGATTACAAAAGTGCGTCCCCTCGTCGCTGATTAAGGCTCTTGGGCAGCCAAACCTCGCAAAGATGTTTTTCTTTAAGAATTTCATAACCGTTTTATGGTCATTGTGAGGAGTGGCGATAGCCTCAACCCATTTAGACACATAGTCTACACAGACTAGGATGTATCTATTCCCGCATGAGGATGGGAATGGACCCATAAAGTCGATCCCCCAGACATCGAACACCTCACACTCCAAAATGGGTTGTAACGGCATATCATATCTTCTTGTCAAAGCACCGGTTCTCTGGCACCTATCACAGCTTTTACAAAAGGCTTCAGTATCCTTAAAAATTGAGGGCCAGTAAAAACCAGATTGGAATATCTTCGCAACGGTCTTCCAGGGACCGAAGTGGCCTCCAGTGGGACCATTATGACATTGTTCAACTATGTCCCGTTGCTCAGATTCAGGGACACACCGGCGAAGCAACCCATCTTTACAGATCTTAAAAAGATACGGTTCTTCCCAGACATAATACTTGAGATCAGAGAAGAATTTCTTCTTCTCCTGATACGAAAACTCGGGATTCAGATACTGGGAATGGAGATAATTTACGATTGAAGAATACCACGAAATTTCAGAATCTTGACTATCAACAAGCATAACACTTTCAAGTGGAAAGTACAGATCAATATCGTCAGGGCATCCTCTTTCTCACTCAATAATCGCGAAACATGATCCGCTACTGCGTTTTCACTACCCCTTATATCTTTTATTTCCACATCAAACTCCTGTAGGGTAAGAATCCAACGTAGTAAGCGCGTTTTAGCGTCTTGCTTCTTCAACAAATAGCGCGGAAAGCGGCATGATCCGTCCCGTACTATTACTCTAGCTCCTAATAAGTAACTCGTGGAATTTATCCATAGAAAACACAACCGCCAGCTTCTTTTTCCGTTGTAGTGTAGTTAACTTGTGCGGGGTTTAGAGTATGACTCGCATAATAGATCGGTTGGAATTTTCCTTGCACTCGCTGGCCTAAAACTGCACCAACCGCGTAGTTAGATGCATCGCACATGAGTTCAAAAGGAAGATTCCAATCTGGCGAGATCAAGATAGGAGCAGATATTAACTGACACTTAAGCATTTCAAATGCTTGCTTGCACTCGTCATCAAAATGAAATTCAATGTCACTACGAAGCAGGTTGGATAAAGGTTTAGCAATTTTGGAAAAGCCTTTGATAAATCGTCTGTAGAAACCCACATGTCCAAGAAAACCGCGAATCTCGCGCACATTAGTAGGAAAGCTCATTTTTTCAATAGTTTCCACTTTCGCCTTATCCACCTCGATACCTTTGGACGAAATTTTATGGCCAAGAACGATACCCTCCTCAACCATGAAATGACATTTCTCCCAATTGAGGATGAGGTTCTTTTCCACACATCTTTTCAGCACCTGATCAAGGTTCAGAAGACAATCATCGAAAGTTTGTCCGAAAACCGAGAAATCGTCCATAAAAATTTCCATACATTTCTCCACGAGTCCGTCAAATATCGCCAACATACATCTTTGAAATGTAGCTGGGGCATTACAGAGACCGAATGGCATTCGCCTGTAGGCGAAAGTACCATAGGGACACGTGAAGGTGGTCTTCTCTTGGTCTTTCGGGTCAATTGGAATTTGAAAATAACCAGAATAGACATCTAGAAAATAGTAGAAAGCATGGCCGGCCAAACGCTCAAGCATTTGGGCAATGAAAGGAAGAGGAAAATGATCTTTCATTGTGACTTCGTTAAGCTTTCTATAATCAATGAAAACTCGATAACCAGTCACAAGTCTTATAGCAACCTCTTCTCCCTTTTCATTTTTCTCAATTGTAATTCCCCCTTTTTTGGGAACTACTTGAGTTGGCGACACCCAATCACTGTCTGCGATGGCATAAATGATTCCCATATCTAACAACTTGATGATTTCTTTCTTGACAACCTCCTGCATATGAGGATTCAGCCTCCTTTGCGGTTGTCTCACTTTTTTAGCTCCATCTTCTGTCTTGATTTTATGCATACAGATGTCCGGAGATATCCCCTTGATATCCCCGACTTGCCATCCAAAAGCATGCGCATTTTCTTTCAAGACGTTGATTAACTTTAATTCCTCGATCCAGGATAGTTTGGATGAAATGATGAGAGGAAGCTTGTTACCATCTTGTAGGAAGATATACTTTAAATGCTTCGGTAACGGTTTCAACTCAAGGTCAATCGGAGGTTCTTCCAAACTAGACTTTAAAATTTTACTTTGCAGATTATCAGAGGAAAGCAACATAGCTTCTAATAAATCCACTTCCTCTGAAGGCGAAAGATTTTTATGCCTCGCAACTTCATCTTCAGTCTCGACTCCAAGCTCATTCAAATCTATCCTACCATATTGATTTAGATTATCGATCAAGCGTTCGTATTCAGAATCTACTGCAAGGACTTGCTCATCTAGAAAATTACTTAAATCATCAAATGATTCCTCGATAGAGTAGCCGGTTGGACATTCAGAAGGTCTTTTGATAGCTTTAGATACACTATAGCTCACTTCTTCATTTCCAACACGCAAAGTCACTTTAGCCCCATCATCACAATCGATGAGGGCTCTAGCAGTAGACAGAAAAGGTCGTCCAAGAATCAGGGGTGTATTGGGTTGTTGGATGTCTAAGACATACCAATCCACAGGGAAGGTAAATCGATCGACCTGAACCAACAAATCCTTTAAAATCCCTGTTGCTTTCTTGGATGATCTGTCTGGGAACTGAATACTCATAGTGGTAGGTTCCAAAAGATGGTCTAATTGGAGTTGTTGACACACATATAGAGGCATAAGACTAATTGAAGCTCCTAAATCACATAAAGAATTAGGGAAAATAAGACCTCCAATCTGCAAAGTAAGGACAAATCGTCCAGGATCACCTTTCTTAACAGGTACATCTTCATAACTCATCATGGAACATTCTTCACCAACCAACCTTTCATGCCCTCTAACTTCTTCTTAGACGAGACCACATCCTTTATAAATTTAGTATACTTGGGCATCTCAACCAACACGTCAGATAACGGCAAGTTAACTTGGGTGTTTTTCAGGAGGTTGAGTACCTTCTCATATTTCTTGTCTTCACATAAAGGAATACTAGTCTTTCTCGGAGGGAACGGAAGCTTCTTCAACTCGTCTTCTGAAAAGACTTTCTTAAGAGAGGAGCTCACGGCTTGGTCCTCAAGATCTTTCCATCGTACAGATTTTTCAACTCCTGTCCTCACGGGCTCATCCGCTTTCTCAATAGATTTCTCACTGCTCACAGGCGCATCTACTTTAGATCCTTCCGCCTCATCCCTCGGAAGATTAGTCTCCCGAGTGCTCTTTATCGGATTGGGGAAATAGGCCTTCTCAACTCCCCCTCCTGCACTTCCACTGGTAGGAGGGGCTAGTGGTTTCCCTGGTTCTGTGGACCAGAGAGTTGAGTGCCGGATCTCAAGCTGATGGCATTAGTATCTTCTTGACTGTAGGAAGGAGATGGAACAAGAGCAGTACACTGACTCAGATTAGCTTGATTGACTTGACCACTTCCACTGGGGTTTTTCTCAGTAAAACTTGGCAAATGTCCAGGTGGTCTGGAAGCAAGCTGTTCAGCCAACTGTCCCAATTGTCTCTCGAGGTTCTTAATCGTTTTTGTTTGCTCTTCCAACCTCGTAACAATTTCATTTGGGATAGGAAATCCAGGAGGATTTTGAGAACTCTGACTAAAAGATTGACTGGGCCTATTACCAGAAGCAGGAGTAGAATTGTTAGGCCAGTTTTGATTGAATCTTTGAGTAGACGTAGGAAAACCCGAAGATTGATTCTGATAGTTATTTGGGTTCCTATTGACGTTCTGAGAACCTGGGTTATACCCTTGGTTTTGGAAATTGCTTGGACCAGAATATTGATTCGGAAATCTTTGATTGGATTGGCCATAAAATGCATTGACTTCAGGATTTTGCCCATTCCTAGGACAAGCAGGAGACGTATGTCCCTCTACAGCACAAGTCTGGCAAACTATCGGCGTATACTGCCTCGCATGTTGGATAGCATTGACTTGATAGTTAGGTGGAAATTGACATTGACCAAACAGATGGCCAACTTGATTGCAATTATCGCAAAACAGAAATGGGCGTTCTGTTGAAGCTGATTCATAGACTGAGAATTCGATTTCGTGGAAAGATTAGCAACCTGTTGTTGAAGTAAGGAAATCAATTGATTCTCGCATATTTACTTCTTCGATTTTCGGTGCAGGTGCTTGGATAGCTTGGTAAGAAGGAGCATAGTTATACTTTGCTATATCCTCAAACAACGCCCATCCTTCTTGTGGGGTCTTCTTCAGAAATGTCCCACCACTGGAGCTGTTGACCATGCCTTTGGTCATCTCGGTCAAACCACTGTAAAATGTATTAGCTTGCCTTTGCAAGTCCAATCCGTGATGGGGGCATTTTCTGAGTAAAGATTTAAATCTCTTGAAAGCTTCGAAGAAAGATTCATTGGGCTGCTGAGTGAAAGTATAAATATCACTAAGACACTGAGAAGTCTTAGATGGAGGAAAGTATTGACTTAAAAATTCCTTCTCCAATTCTTCCCATGTTGTGATAGACTCAACGGGTAAAGAGTTGTACCATTCCTTGGCTTCACCTTTCAAGGAGAATGGAAACAACTTGAGTTTAATGACATCCTCGCCAACACCTTGTAACTTGTAGTACCACAGATTTCAAGAAATGTATGGATATGGGTGTGAGGATTTTCAGATTGGTACCCATGAAAAATAGATGCATGTTGCATCATTTGAATCAGAGCAGGTTTAAGCTCAAACGTTGGAGCTACAATGGCTGGTATGATAACTCCAGGATTAACTCTGACCATGCCTGGTCTGGCATAATCAGCTAGGGTCCTTGTATCGTCAGCCATCTTGAAGACAAACTCTTCAATTTCTTTCCGGAATTTCTCTTCCAAATTTTCTTCAACAATTTGGATACGAGAACGGATTCTTCGGCGATTGGGACGAACTATAGATCGTTCGAGCTTTGGATCAAAGATAAGAGTGCCTTGTTTGCTCCGAGTTAACATAAACCGGAGTCAAACAAAAGAAACGAAAAAGGAACGAACGAGAAACAGAAACAGAGAGATAACAGGGGGACTGAACGTTCGTTCTGAAATCCGGACGGGCGCTCAACACAGAACGCTGGTTTAGAAAACCAAACGAGCGTTCAGAAATAGAACGGGCGGTTAAAAATTTTAAACGTCCGTTCAATCTGAACAGAGAGCAAAAACAGCAGAAACAGAGCAGAAGAAGCTCAGAAAAACCCACTTCAAAAACACCTAAATGCTTTCTTTATCACCTAAAACAGTAAAAACACATCAAAAACAGCACCTCCCCGGCAACGGCGCCATTTTGTTTGGAGTATTTTTGCAATAATCGGGTAGTTGCTAGTACAGTAGGGTAAGTGAGGGTGTCGATCCACAGGGAGATGGTTTGATGAACACGTCTTATGTTTTAGATTTAAAAGCTAGCAATTGCATAGACAGAGAATCGAAGTTGATTCAAAGCTATGAAAGGATCGTTCGGACTGAAAGTTTAAAGTGCAGAGAAATTAAATTAACAAAGCATGGAAGTAAACTAAGGCTTAAATCTATGAAATTAATCAACAAGCAATTTGGGAAAAAGGCGGCAAACATTATATCAACAATTTACTCAAAAATTAAAGGTTATCTTATAATGATTTACTGCGTTTCTTAATAGAGGCGGGTCCACCTATTTCAAGAGCAAAACGATCTAATCTCTCAAAACGTTCTAATCAATTAACGAGCAAGGTGTAAATCTCTCGATTTAATGACCTAAACAACAACTGAGCAACTCTCGTTTTAGCTAACAGTCAATTGTTCAATCAAATAGCAAGGTGTTCTCAATTCACAGAATTTTCATTCAGGAAACAATCATTCATTCATCATCTCTCGATGTAAATGAAATTAAACCATAAAACAAGCTAAAAGATCTGACCTCTATTGAAGAACACAGTAAATCAGAATAAGAAAACCAGAATTAATAAGAAAATTGCATCCCCTATCACCCGAGAATACTCAAGTTGCAATATCGGATTTCCCGTATTAGGCATGAGTTTCTCATTAGGATCCATGGGAGTATTGGCTGGAGTAGAGTTTTCACAATTGAACTTCTTCAACACTTTCTCAATGTAATGAGATTGTGTCGAAGAAAACCCTTTGTCACTCCTTTTTATCTTGATTCCAAGAATCACATCCGCCTCCCCCATATCTTTCATAGAAAAGCTTGATGACAAAAAGGCTTTGCAAATATCAACTTGATCTTGGTTAGTTCCATAGATCAACATGTCATCAACATATAAGCAAATTATCACACCATTACCGGTATTGTCAAATTTGCTATATATACACTTGTCCGATTGGTTTATCATAAAACCATTAGACAAGATAACTTCATCAAATTTGTGATGCCACTGTTTTGGTGCTTGTTTAAGCCCATACAATGATTTAATGAGCTTACAAACCTTATGCTCATTTCCAGGCAAAACAAAACCTTCCGGTTGTTTCATATAAATTTCTTCTTCCAAATCTCCATTTAAGAATGCCGTCTTAACATTCATTTGATGGATTACCAGATTGTTAATTGCTGCCAATGTAATAAATAATCTTATTGTGGAGATTCTTGCAACCGGTGCATAGGTATCAAAATAATCAACACCTTCCTTTTGCCTAAAGCCTTGGATAACCAATCTGGCTTTATGTCTGTCAAATGTACCGTCAACCTTCATTTTCTTTTTGAAAATCCACTTGCAACGCAAAGGTTTGCAACCACGTGGAGGATCAGTAAGTATCCACGTATTGTTTCCCACAATGGAATCCATCTCATCATTGATGGCTTCTTTCCAAAATGAAACATCTTGAGACTCCATGGCCTCCTTAAAAGTCCTAGGATCCTCATCAATATTGTAACAATATGAATATTGGAATCCTACTTCATCTCTTGTTCCTTCTACCAAATAAGTTTGGAAGTCGGATCCAAAAGACTTTGCTTTCCTAGCCCTTTTGCTTCTACGAAGCTCCAAAGGCTCATCTTGAGAAACAATATCATTATTGTTCTCCACTCCAATATTAATTGGAGTTATATCCTTCGGTCTTTGTATAGACGAAAACCGATTTTCATCAAAGATAGCATCTCTTGATTCAATCACTGAATGAATAGCAACTGAATCATTAGGCTCTATAACATAGAACCTATACGCCTTGGAATGCATGGCATATCCAATGAATATACAATCAATGCCTCGTTCACCCAAGGTTTTAATCTTAGGCATGGTAAGCCTTACAACAGCCCTACAGCCCCAAACTCGTAGATAACTCAAGTTTGGTTTCTTTTTGAACCAAAGTTCATATGGGGTAATAGGATTCCTTTTGTTAGGAACTTTATTCAGCAAATAGCAAGCCGTTAACATGGCTTCTCCCCAAAATCCCTCACTCAAACCTGAGTAAGATAGCATGGAATTAACCATCTCTTTAAGAGTGCGGTTTTTCCTTTCCGCTATTCTATTTTGCTGCGGTGTGAAAGGTGCCGTAACCTCATGTATAATCCCACATGACCTGAAAAAGGTTGTATCAAAGTATTCACCACCTCGATCGGTACGCAACTTTTTAATTTTGGAGGTTAGTTGCAACTCAACTTCACTTTTATAGATTTTAAATTTATCAATTGCCTCATCCTTAGAGTGTAGTAAAAACATGTAACAAAACCGAGTGCAATCGTCTATAAAAGTCACTACATATCTTTTGTTACCAAAAGATGGAGTAGCACAAAAGTCACATAAATCACTATGGACTAAATCCAAAACCGAAGACGACCTTTCAACACTATGGAAAGGATGTCTAACAATTTTGTTCAACATACAAGTATTGCATTTATTAACATTCATATCAAAAGATGGAATTAAATCATGTTTAGACATTTGAAGCATTCGTTTATAATGAACATGTCCCAAACGTGCATGCCATAAAACAGAGATATTTACATCATTATTCATACTAACATTATTAACTACATCATGCTGAATGTTTAGCATGAACATACCATTACAAAGATAGCCAAAACCTATAAATACACCATATTTACTATGAATGTACTTATCAGACTCGAATACTTGTTTATAGCCATCTTTACATAACAAACTACCTGAAACCAAGTTTTTCCAGATCCCCGGAACAAATAATACATGTTTTAAAGTTACAAATTTTCCAGAACTAAAAGTTAAAACAACAGTTCCTTTTCCTCAAATGGCAGCCTTTGACTCGTTTCCCATAAAAAGCATGGATCCATCATTTACAGGTTCATAATCTTTAAACCAATGTTGATCCTTGCAAACATGCTTTGTAGCACCCGAGTCTATCCACCACGCAACATCATCATCCTGCATGTAAAATGCCTCAGAAATTAGTGGCACATAATTCATATCAGAATTAAAACCACAAATATCATTCTGACCTTGATGTTTTGGAGCACCTTGGTCCTTAGACCCTTGCCCCGTGCTGTTGTTTTTCCTTTGATTTTTCCCGAAACGAAAATCAACTTTGAAATGCCCAACTTTTCTGCAAATCCAACAAGCACCTTTCGGTTTCTTGTTGGCATCTTTGCCATTGTTTTTAGATGATTGTCCTTTTCTTTTCTTCTGGTTCTTTTGTGAACTTTCTCCGGTTTCCACCATATGAATGGAAGAAGAATCCATTGGCTCTTTACCCTTGGATTTACCATTCTCTTACGCCCTTAGAGATTCCTCTATGCGCAAGTGACTACCAAGTTGTACAAGAGACAATTCTTCTTTCTTGTGTTTCAGAAAATGTTTAAAATACTTCCAAGATGGTGGCAACTTATCAATCATGCTTGAAATAGAAATGGACTCATCCATTTCCATTTTATGCTGAGAAAATTGACCCAAAATACGAAGAAGTACATTGTACTGTTCCATTACCGAACGTGAATCCACCATGTTATATTTCATGAAGTTTCCAACCAAGAACTTTTTACTGGATGCATCTTCATCCATATACTTTGATTCTAATGAATCCCAAAGTTCTTTGGCGGATTCAACGTTCTGGTAAATATCGAACAAAGAATCAGACCTACCGTTCAAGATGTGGCCACGGCAAATGTAATCGTCATTCTCCCACTTGTTTTTCTTCCTTAACTCTTCCAGGGGACCATCCTCCAACACCTCTGGCATAGGTGTACTTAGCACATACACAACCTTCAAGGTTGTCAACAAGAAATGCATCTTTCTTTGCCATCGTCTGAAGTTCACTCCCTCGAACTTTTCCAACTTACCAAAGTTTGCAGTCATTTCTTTGACACTTGACATTGTAAACTAAATAAATTTTGTAGATTGTTGAGAAAAAGGGGTTTTGATAAGAACAACAATGTCAAAAACGCAGAAAAACTAAAACGCAGGACTTTTGCTTGCTTGATATGAACGTAGAATCGTGAAACACTTTCCTACACAAGTTATTTGCCCCTTATCTGATGCCTAGGGTGACACAAATACTTTTGTGAGATAAGACTACATTTTCCCTTCGATCTTTAGGCTCAAAAGATGAAGAATACCTTTGGAGAAAGTTTGCACGTGTTTTATGTATATGAAATCATCAAGGATGCATACATTTGTTGTGTATCGATTCAACAATGTAAGAAGCCTGTAAAAAGCACTTGGAATCTAGAAAATTAGTTGTAAGTTCGAGTTTATAGGTTACAACCCAAGTGGAAAGGTACCATTTGGTCATAACCCCTTAAAAAGGCTAAAAGGCACTTAAAGGACTGCTTTCGGGCCACAGGCGGGCGCCTGTGGCCAGCCTGTGATCACCAGAAAACCTCCCTGCACTCAGCACGATATTTAGTCATAACCCAAATCCACAGGCGGGCGCCTGTCATCCATAGGCGGGCGTCTGTGGCTCTGAATCACAGAAACTGAGTTTTTAGTCCTTTAACTGGTTTTTTGGTCCTTTAAGTGACTTTTCCCGAACATACAAGCTTATTTTCCATCCGTATACTTATATACACTTATATAAGCGTGTACTCCACACCTCCAAACTTATAATAAAGTGTTACAAGTATATTCATCCTTGTACTAAACCCCGATTACCTCAACGGCTCGTGATTAAACTTAAATCACCAACATTGTCTTCTAGATTTACTACACTGGATGAATTAGGTTGTTACTTAGTCCGTATTACGATTCGGTATTTGTTGAATCTTCAGCTCCTTGAAGGAATCTTTCAAGTTTCTCAACAAGTATTTGGCAACTTTTTCTGACGAAGATGATAATAGCTTGAATGATGCTAAGGAAGAAGCTGTTAACGCGGTTTTCGAATTTATCAAATCTCCTGACATATTTCAGGTAACATTATGTATATGGCTCTTAAGATGTATTTTTTTCCCCAGGCCTTGTTAAATTCATGAAAAGTGGATGGTCCGTTAGTTCAATTTTTCCGTATTGATTTACTACGAGGTTTAACACATTAAGCCCTTTTAGTCTAGTCAAGCTCGAGCCGAGTTTCAAGCCCATCCAATGTGAATTCCATTCTTCATTTGCTTCAACAACAACAACAACATATGTCTCTGCGTCAGTGTCGGCTTACATACCCTGACCTCACCGACCATTCTCAACATGGCTTAAAAGCTCTTAGATTTCCCTTGTTTAAGCTAATAAGAGCCGAAAGACAATATT
This sequence comes from Gentiana straminea, assembly GCA_036785695.1. NCBI lineage: Eukaryota > Viridiplantae > Streptophyta > Magnoliopsida > Gentianales > Gentianaceae > Gentiana > Gentiana straminea. The sequence continues at coordinate 832,890 of JAVUPR010000413.1, read as the reverse complement.
TGTGTCTTAATCTGTCAACTTGAGCTCTTGTCTGATCCCGGCACACGTGTTAGAAAAACATAGTTATTTTAAACCTGTCTTTGTACCTCTTCTTCGAGTTGGCTTTACTTTTAATTGTAGCCGAGTGCTTACTTTAGCATTTACACTTTCATCGTTGGTTGGCCCGTGTTTAATTCCTATGCGATGGTGCAACCGATCTTCAGGCTATTCGATCATTGATCTAATGGTTCTCAAGATTGGCAGCTCGAATAGGGCAACCAGTTTTCTGTTCAAAATTATTCCTGTTATCCATCCTTCGAATTGTTTAACGTTTTTTTTTTTTTTTTAAGACAGGTAACACCATTTCTTCGATTGCATTGTAGATGTCTGTGTCTTTCGTGACACAGGTATTGATTTCTCGTTTTTTTTTGCAGTGCGATTTATTGGATATGCCAGCTGTGACACAACTAGACAAAGACGATAAATATGCACTTGTCTATCAGCTTCTGAAGATATTCTCAACTCAACGGTTGGAAGCATATCTCCAGCTTCTGCAAATTCATTACTTTTTTTTTTTTGCTGATTTTTAATTCATATGCTTATTAATGCTAGGGATGTAAATGAACCGAGCTAGTCACGAGCAGTTTGGTGCTCGGCTCGTTAAGGGTTTGCTCATATAAGAATTTGTCGAACACGAGCAACTTGTTAAAGAAAACAAGTCAAACTCGAGCATCATGAAGCTTGAATCGAATGCTCATGAGTCCTACCAAGCTTTTTAATATTACATTTTCAAAATATATTTAAAATAATTTTATCTTTTTTTCGAGCACAAGGAGCTGTTCGAGTTCAAGTTTGAGCCTGTTTTTTTATCGAGTATAGTTGAATCGAACTCGAGCCGAGTTTGAGCTTTTTGTTTTCTTCTTGAGCGACCTTGAGTCGAGTTTGTCCGTGATAGTAGTAAAAGTATGCTCGGATTGATTCAACTCGGTTCGTTTACACCTTGATTCAAAACAGCGGAGCTTCTAATTCGTTTTTTCTAGTCATTGTCGTTGATTTTGTTCCACAATGATGATGATGTAGGTCTTGTTCATGAAGATTGTGTAACAAAAATGAGGTTGATGTCCTTGATTGATCTTGTGGTCCCTTTTGTTTCATGATTTTCGACACTTTTACCCCTCGTCTATGCTATTTTATTTTATTTATTTATTTACATTTTTGGTCCAAAGTGGCATGTGTCACACAACCAACATTGAAGGTACAACATGCTTCAACTAATAACAAACTTGACACGTGGTAAAAAAAATGGATTGAAAATGTAAAAATATACATAAATAAGGGGTAAAAGTGTCGAGAGGAAATATCAGGGGATAGAAATGCAAAAATCATCAGACAAAAGGGACCAAAAGTCTCTCTCTCATTGTATGCTTGTGTTATAGGTTATAATGTTTGTTCACTGTGGCAGATTGATGATGAAGAAGTGGAATAATGGGATGTGAAAGGAATTATGACAAAGTTGATTGACTTTAGGATTGATCAGATGAATCAAACTGTGATTGTCAGGTAATTAAATTGCCCCTTCTTTATTACTACTTCAACTAGTGTTGTTCACGAACAACTTTGTTCGTTCACGAGCTTTAATTCAGCTCGTATAAAACTGTGTGTGTTTGTTTGTTTGTTCGATCAAAACTAGCTGAATTCTATCACTTTGACAAGCTTTGGATAGTAACGGAACAAACACGAGCTATGATCACAGACGCTCCTATGATTACAAAATGTATATATACACAATATCGTACTGAAGTGAGACAAGCTTGAACAAACGCTCCTATGATTACAAATGCTTGTTTTTGTTTTTTTAATGTAAATGAACCAAGTTCAAGCGGTAGCCTAATCAAACGAGCCAAACTTTAACAAAAATCTCAGTTTGTTTAGTAAATGAACAAGTTTGGGCCTGCTCATATGCTAAACGAGCTTAATTACAGACTTGAGATATTATTCAGGTTGGTTCGATTCGTGTACAAACACTAATCTAAACTTAAATTGATTTTGATTACTTTGCTTGTGCATTTGAAGTAATTGCTTTCATTTGGTTGATTGCAGGCGAAGCACAGAGCGTGTTTTCGGGCCTCGTCAATGGGAATCATTAAGGGGACAACTTCAGAATGTCCTTGAGGTTAAGGGTTTTGATTCATTCCTCCTTGTATAGGTGGAATGTAAAGTCTCACGTCCGTAAAGTAATAGAATGTTCATCCCTAGATAAGTGTGAGGTATAAATGTTTTGTCAACTCGGGTTAGCCTTTTTAGACCAAGCGAGGACGACGGTCTAAGCAGTTAACGGGATCATTTATGACTAATTTAGCGCTATCAGGTCCAGAGTCTGGGGACGTTACATGAAATGACAGATTCATCCTACGTGCTACAACATTTCTACAACAATCGTACCATAATCATCATTATATCTTACATCCCTCGGGCGCGTTTTAAAGTTCTTTCTCGTTGTTAATTTATATTTTTATTTTCTCCAGGTTAGCATCGCTAGTTTGATCAAGACCATAGAAGCTAACAAGGTGACTGAAGAGGCAACACAAGTTTTTTATTTTTACAACAGGGGTTGTCACATTATGAATATGAAATCTTTTTTTTTTCAGCCTTTGGTGTTTGTTATTGCTGTTGTATTAGTGCAAACTCTTCTAATACTCGACTCGATTGGTAATTAATAATTTATATAAAATATTATGTAATAGTAATAAATTATAAATATAATTCATTATCTAATGTAGTTCAATTCTCTTGTCAGCTACTCGAATATGTTTGCAGCTTGAACTAAAAAAAAAAAAACACTGAATCAATTCAAAGGTCAGGAGTAACATAATTCATTTACAGCACTAATTAGAACAAAGAATCACTAATATAACTTGACATTTATTGTGTGTCTTGAAATAAAATTTTATTAAATATTTATTCGAGTCTTTATTATATTTTCCCATAACAAGTAATTCTTGATAAAATGATACATGTGTATTATAATGTCATTCGAGAAGTGTGGACTATATTTTTCTTTTATTTATAGATTGTGATACATCCACTGGTTTTATTATTTGTCTCCTATTTATCTCAAATATTATTGGCTACTATATATCATATCGTATCACAAATATAGAGTTAGCCATGTAACAAAGTCAAGTCAACCCAACCTTTGCCAAGAGCCACTGCCCATGACAAGTACATATGTGGATGAAAATAAACAAACAATCAGAATCACATAGTTTAAAGACATCACACCACTACGTCTATTTTTCGGGAAGTACTTGTGTGGATAGGGATTTTGAGGTGGAGTGACGGGTGAAACGATCAGAATCACATAGTTTAAAGACAAAATGAAACTGTGTAGTGTATGTGTCTCCACACCGTGTGGAGACACCACATAAAAAGCAACCTATTTTTAGGTACCACGGTCAGATTTAACATCTGGAAAGTCGAACATCATATGTGATGTTTGACTTTCTAGATATAGACTGTGACAATCGACTTCTAGAAAATCGATATAACCGGAGGTGATGACACAGTAAGTTGGTTGTGATAACGAGTCCAAGAATAACGAGAGTCTTCAATGGCATCACACTACGCCCACTTTCAAGGCACGAACTTGAGGTTTAACCTCTAGAAAGTCAAACCTCTCACACAATCTTACTGTAGTGTCGTGATAGATTATACGTGGTGCCATTAAAAATGCCCGTAATAATACACACATTCTGAATTCTCAAACAATTTCATAGAAGAAAACCTTTTCTATTTTCAAAGTCATTTATTATGTAAGTTGTTAAAGTATAATCAATTATAAAACATTCTTACGGAGCTCGAGGCCTAGGCTTCGTCTGCCTTTAAAGGTTAAATCCTTATTATTACACTTTCAACAACACTAATCATGTAACTCGTTCATATTTGTCGATCTTCAATGTAAAAAGCGTATAGTCACCGTTTTATCGTGGAATTTCCGTATTAAAATGAATTAATGACACATCAACTCATCATGAATAAGCTCTAGATGTGTGGCCTAGGATTCTCAAATTTGAACCACAGAAAATAATCAAGAAATTCAATTAAATGCACACTTATCATCTGAGAAAATTCAATGTCTCGAGTCTTTACGTGAAAAATTGATCGACAGAATGATAAGTTATTTTTTTCTTCCTTTTTTATAGCTGCTGCTTAGAATTCTAAGTTTTAGATTTTAATCAATGGTGGTAAAAGGTGTACATGGGGGTCCAGATCTTTGTGGAAAATTGATTAAACAGAAGCTATAACACATTATTAAAAGTCTTTTCCACATTATTCTAAGTCTTTGTGGAAAATTGATTAAACAGAAATTAAAGCTCTCTGATTTTTATTTTTTCCAACTGCTATAAGTGGCGGATCATTAGATGCTCAGTTCTTCACCTCAATTTCAGTTTCTTTCACCTTCTTCTTCTTCTTTTTGTAATACAGTTTTATTATTCTCTTTTTACCAATTCAATGGCAAACACAAATAATATGATCAACACTCTATTATGCTCTTTTACTCTCTTTTTTTTCATTGTTGCCTCTACACAATTTCCTACTCTTTCTGCTTTTGCTACTACTACCACTAATGAGACCGACTTTCAATCCTTGTTAGATTTCAAGAATCGTATACAAAGCGACCCTTTTCATGTTCTGGATTCTTGGAACGATTCTCTTCATTTCTGCGGTTGGAAAGGAATTACTTGCGGGAAAAGACACAAACGAGTGACTGTACTCAACGTTTCATCATTCGATTTGGTCGGCACTCTTTCTCCTTCTATTGGAAACCTTACTTTCCTTAGAAAGATCTATCTCTATGAAAATTCCTTCCATGGTGCGATTCCACCAGAAATCGGAAGATTGTTTCGCCTACGGACTCTTGGTTTGGTCAATAACTCATTTGAAGGACAAATTCCAGCTAACCTTGCATCATGCAAAAATCTTCAATTCATCTATTTATATGGAAACCAACTTAGTGGAAGAATCCCTGATCAGCTGAGTGATTTATCCAAATTGCATGTACTTGGATTAGGCGGAAATAATTTCATTGAAAGTATCCCACCGTCTTTAGGTAATATCTCTACTCTTCTAATACTAGATTTAGATGAAAACAATCTAACCGGGAACATCCCACATGAGCTTGGCAAGCTCGTTAATCTTCAGATCCTGGCATTGGGTGCAAACAGCTTATCGGGCTCTATTCCTCTTCCAATCTACAATATCTCATCAATCCAAGTTTTCTCAATAGGACCCAATTATCTAACAGGTCAGTTTCCGGATTCTTTGGGGTTGACACTCCCAAAGATGACAATATTCGAAGCTAATTCAAACTATCTCTCGGGGTCGATTCCATCTACATTAGCCAATGCTTTAGATCTTGAAAAAATAGAGATTGGAGATAATATGCTTACCGGGCCAATCCCACGAAATCTAGGAAGGTTACAACAGCTCTGGTGGTTGGCATTTGACAATAACCCTCTACTAGGTAATGACATTAGCTTCATTACCACCTTGACTAATTGCACCGACCTAGAAGTATTGGAGTTGTCAAGAATTCAAATCGGAGGCATACTACCTCCGGAAATTTCTAATCTATCTAGAAAGCTTACAATTCTTACGCTACATGAAAATCACATATCAGGTAGCCTTCCCGAGGGAATTGGAGAGCTTGTTGGTTTAAATCTTTTTGCTGTAGGCGTGAATAATCTTTTAGGCAGCATTCCTCTTTCCATTGGCAAGCTTATAAACATGAAGAAACTTTATCTTTATGAGAATAAATTTATAGGGGAGATTCCTCCATCCATTGGTGACATGTCGGAGTTATTGATTCTTGCTCTGGAACAAAACATGCTCACCGGTAGCATACCGATTTCCTTGAGCAATCTCACTCAACTGGAAGCATTAGATCTTACTCAAAATCATCTAAATGGATCACTTCCTAAAGAAGTTTTTAGTATGACCTCTCTATCAATTGTGCTACGTTTACGCCAAAACAACTTTACCGGATCGCTACCCTCGGAAGTGGGCAATCTGAAAAATCTGATTTCGCTAGATGTTTCTGAAAATGAAATATCGGGCGAAATTCCAAAATCAATTGTTGGTTGTCTGATGCTGGAATACCTTTACATGGAAGGTAACTTCCTAAACGGAACGATCCCTTCATCACTAGGACAATTGAAAAGCATTGAAATTATGGATCTGTCTCGAAATAAATTGTCGGGAGAAATTCCAGACTCTTTGGAAAAGCTGAAATTCGTTAGCCTTCTCAATCTTTCATTCAATATGTTAGAAGGTGAAGTTCCGAGAAACGGAGTCTTTGCAAATGCAAGTGCCTTATCAATAGTGGGAAACGGAAGGCTATGCGGAGGAATCAGATCACTGAACCTACCTGAGTGTCCCCCAAAAGATTCAAAAAGACATGGAAAGCTATCAACTCATATAATCATATTCCTAGTGATCTGTATCCTCATAGCCTTGGTTTCATTATTCGGATGCGCATATGCAATTTATCAAACAAGAAAATCTAAAAGAGTGCCCTCTTCAACCTCTGCGTACGATAAACAACTCCTTCAGATTTCATATGCTGAAATATTGACTTCCACCGATGGCTTTTCTTCCGAAAACTTAATAGGTGAAGGAAAACACGGATCTGTCTACCGCGGAGTCCTCAAACCAAGTGAGAAAGTAGTTGCCGTCAAAGTGCTTAAACTTCAACTGAAAGGAGCCCACAAGAGCTTCTTGGCAGAATGTGAAGCATTAAGAAACATTCGCCACATAAACCTTGCCAAGATCATTACTTCTTGTTCTAGCATAGACTTCAAAGGCAATGATTTCAAGGCTTTGATTTTAGAATATGTCCCTAATGGAAGTTTAGAAGAATGGTTGCATCAAAATCCATCTATCCATGGGGATGAGAAGAACTTAGGCTTGTTAGAAAGGCTAAACATTGCAATAGACATCGCAACGGCATTGGATTATCTTCACAATCATTCTGGAAATCCAATCGTTCACTGTGACATTAAGCCAAGCAACGTTCTCTTAGGCGATGATTTACGTGGCTTGGTGAGTGATTTTGGGCTTGCAAAATTTCTTCCAACAACTAATGATATAGAAAGCACCTCAATCGGAGTCAGAGGAACAATCGGCTATGTTGCTCCAGGTACCTCTCTAACAAAATGTCTTTTGAAATAAATGTTTACATTAATTCTAACATCTTTAAATTACATCAATTATAACAGTTTATCTGTCCATAACATTCAATTCGTACAGAATATGGCATGGGAGGCAATGTATCACCAAAAGGGGACATATACAAACTTTTTGGAATTCTTTTATTGGAGATGTTCACGGGGAAAAGACCTACAAACACCATGTTCACGGAAGATTTTACTCTTCATAACTATGTGAAAACCGCTCTTCATGATCGTGTGGCTGAAATCATCGATCCACGGCTTTTGACGGTAGAGGATAACGAAGAAAACAGAAGCAACAACACTTCAACAAGGAATATCGAGTCCTCTTGCTTATCGATATTTCGAGTAGGAGTTTCATGTTCTTCAGAAATGCAAAACGAGAGAATGGATATCAAAGATGCACTTATTGAACTACAACATATTAGGAATAAAATGTAGAATGTACTGAATGCTTTCATAAACTTCCATCTTATTATAATAGGAGGAAATAAGGTTGTTCTAATCTTCTTTTCCCTTTTCTTTTTTTTTGTGTGTGTAAATATTAAAGTTTAAAAAATGATCCAATTTTTGTAACTTCTTTGTTGAAGAAGGAAAAAGGGAATTTATATATTCTTTGTTACTATATTCTTAACGATATTTCGAGTAGGAGTTTCATGTTTTTGTCAGAAACTAAAGGAGTTTCAATCAAGAAAATCATCCCGATTACTTATCCGTATTCACCGACGCATATTGCACCATCGAAAGTGTATCAGACAGCAAGATCAATGGCTCCAGACATCGATTCAGACAGGTATTGTTATATAATTTCATAGATTTTCATCACATTTGTTATAGTTAGGGGACTAAAAATGTCAATATGAAAGATAGATAGATGCTGGTTTCAAGAAAATGGAGATAAACAGGGGATCAAAAGTGAAATAATTATCCCTTTTTCTACAGGTATAACCTTACGTGGACGATACCAGTGGATTCCGGGTTTCGGTATCTGGTGAGACTCCGTTTTTATGAGCTAGAATTCAAGATTACACAAATAGGTGAGAGAATGTTCACTATAATGATAAATGATCAAGTTGCAGAAGCTAATGCTAATGTACTACAATAGGGAGGTAAACATGCAGTTGCAGTGTATAAAGACTATATTGCCCTCATGGAAGGAGGTAGAATGGAGAAAAATCATTATTTGAGTATCACTCTACCGCCGAATGAGTGGTTACACGAAAAACGAGCCGATGTGATCTTAAATGGGCTTGAAGTATTCAAGCTAAGTAATCCAGATAACAGTCTTGTTAGCTCAAATCGAGTATCGGTCATACATACGGATACGGTTCGGAAAAGAGGATATTTTGATAGGAAAAATGCAGTTGTAACGGCGATAACGTTTATGATCATCTTGGTGAATATTGTTGTCTATAATGTAATGTATATTACAGAACCGAAAACCGGTCTGAGGAACATGAAACCATCAGCATCAGGGAGTTTGAGCCGTATATTTTCGATTGATGAAATCCGATCATTCACTGATAACTTCAACCCGATGTTCTTGATCGGAAGTGGTGGATATGGTAGAGTGTATAAAGGGAGCATTTATAACGGAGAGACCATTGTTGCGATAAAGCGGTTAAAGTTAGAATCGAGTCAAGGCGATAACGAGTTTTGGATGGAGATAAAGATTCTATCTAAGATTAGACATGAACATCTTGGGAGCAACGGTTGAAGATTTCGGTTGGTGCTGCACGCGGATTGTATGTTCTTCACACCTCGAGACAAACGGTTGTCTATAGGGACGTTAAGAGCTCGAATATTCTACTTGACCAGAATTGGGTGGCCATGATTTCGGATTTTGGATTGTCGAAAATGGGACCCACGAACGATTCAATCACCCATTTCAAAGACCAATGTTAAGGGGACGTTCGGATACTTAGATCCGGAATACTTCTTGACGAAAAAAGCCGACCCGAAAATCCGATGTTTACGCGTTCGGAGTGGTGTTGTTCGAGATTCTTTCGTGTAGGCCGGCGGTGGACATCGTGCTAGAAGTGTTGAAGTTCAAGTAAGAGTATAGTTAACAGGCTGATGGATATCAGACCATGAGCTCAGTCTCTCTTAGTAATTTAGTCGAACACCTATATGTAAATAGCGGTTGAGTTTGTTAGCAATCAATTAGGCGGTTGTAACCAACTAGACTGTTAGTTAGGTAGTCTATATATACTCCCAATTGTAATCCAGAATGTTCAAGTCTTGTTAATTCGATGAAAATCAATGATATCAATTTTCCCGCCTTTTCTGTTTTTCAATTTTCTTCATCTTCTTCGCAAGAGCATTCTTCATAATTTGCAGTTTTTCAACATGGTATCAGAGCAATACTTCAGCTGTGCATTTCTTGTTTGATTACGGTGTGGAATCGTAATTCAATTTCAGAATTCTGAGTTGTAGTGTGGAACTACAATCTTCATCTTTTATCATTTTTTTTTCTTGTGTTCTGTCATTCGTTCTTGGCAATGGCTGATGAAGGAGATGTTGTGGCTGTTAATCCTTACCATATTCATCCTGGGGAGAATCCCTCAGCTGTAATTGTTCAGCCGGTATTAAAGGGAGCAGAAAATTATCACTGCTGGAAGAGAGCAATTTCTATGGTTCTGTCCATGAAAGGGAAATTAAAGTTTGTTGATGGCTCATTACCTAAACCACCAGAAAATCACAGGCATTATGAAATCTGGTGCCAGTGTGATGATATGGTGTCAAATTGGCTTGTCAATTCTGTAGATGTTTCTATTCAGCAAAGTATTTTTTGGCTAGACACAGTAAGGGATATTTGGGTTGATCTTGATCACAGATTTGGAGTTGGTAATGCTTACCGTTTGTCTAATCTCCAAGAAGAGATATATGCTACAAAGCAAGATGCATTATCAGTAGTTCAGTATTTCACCAGATTGAAGAGTTTATGGGATCAACTAATAGTTTTAAGGCCTGCACCACCCTGTACTTGTGCTGCCAAACCAATCTATAAAGAGCAGGATGAAACTGACAAAATCATCAGGTTCTTGAAAGGGTTAAATGATTCATACCGCAATGTAAGGTTACAAGTACTGATGGCAAAACCTATACCAGATCTTTCCACTGTATTCAACATGGCATTGCAACATGAGAGTCAGATCAATTATGCAGATCTAGGAGCTGATAAGGCAATACTGAGTACACAAGCTACTGGATTCAAGCAAGATAATCAAGATTCTATGCCATTGGTTTCTCATGCTAATGCTGCCTATGGCAGAGGTGAAAGAATAGGTCTTGGAAGGGGTTATACTGGAAATAGCAAGAGGCCACAGTGCACATATTGTGGCAAAGAAGGTCACACAATTGAAAAGTGCCACAAGAAATATGGATACCCTATTGGCTCAAAAGGCAGGGGAAGGGGGCAGATACAGGCCAATCATGTCAGTTTAGATCAAGGTTTCTTACCAAATATGGAAGATGCAAATACAGAAGTTTATCAAAATGCAGTTTCACAAAGATCAGAAACAGTGGCATCCAGCTCCAACACAATGACTAGGTCACAGTATGACACTATCATGGAGATGTTGAAAAATGTACAACTCATTGATGGTCCTGGACAAGCTGTGGCTCTTACTGCAAATATTCATACTACTCCAGCCTCATCAGGTACTATCTATGAATGGATAGTAGATTCAGGTGCCACTGATCATGTTATTTACTCACTATCCTTAATGACTAATGCAAAGCCTGTCTTTGGTGTCACTGTAACATTACCTAATGGCACACATACACCAGTTACACATATAGGACAGGTTAAAATAAATAAAAACCTGACACTGGATAATGTCCTTTGTGTACCATATTTCACATATAACTTGATGTCTGTTAGAAGACTAACTAATAATGAGGCTTATTCTTTATCTTTTGGAGCTAATGGTTGTATTATGCAGGACAATGCATTGAAGAGAATGATTGGTTCAGCTGAATTGGTCAAGGATCTATACATATTAAAAGCTGATCCTACTGTTATGCTTTCCACACAGCCAATAACATGTCAATCTATCATGTTACCTGATTCTTTAATATGGCATTATAGACTTGGTCACCCTTCAAAACAGAGATTAAGTGTTTTACATAAGTCTAATTCTGATATTAAGTCCTGTATAGATACTGAATGTCCTGTATGTCCTTTAGCAAAACAAAAGAAACATAGTTTTCCTCATAGTGATTCTGTTTCTGATGACATTTTTGATCTATTGCATGTAGACATATGGGGTCCAAACAGATTTTGTACCTATAATGGAGAATATTACATTTTAACTGTTGTTGATGATCATTCTAGATTTCTTTGGGTTCATTTAATGAAAAACAAATCTGAGACAAGAAATCTATTACAAACCTTTTGTAACACTGTTTTTACACAATTCAGTAAACAAGTAAAGAAAATCAGGTCTGATAATGGTCTAGAATTTAATATGGATGCTTATTATGCACAAAAGGGCATCATACATGAAACATCTTGTGTTCATACACCACAGCAAAATGGTGTGGTAGAAAGAAAACATCAACACCTACTAAATGTGGCTAGGGCACTTAGATTTCAAGCTGGTTTTCCCATGTCCTATTGGGGTCTGTGTGTTAAACATGTAGCAATGCTTATTAATATTACACCTACTCCTTTGTTAAAAGATCAAACACCTTATTTTATCATGTATGGGAAGCAACCTAGCTACAATGATCTAAAAGTGTTTGGTTGTTTAGCATATGCAAGTACAATTACTCAAGGAAGGAGCAAGTTTGATAGTAGGAGCAGAAAGTGTGTTTACATTGGAAATCCTCCACACACCAAGGGTTTCAACCTGCTAGATCTTCAAACCAGGGAGTTTTTTACTTCCAGAGATGTTGTTTTTCATGAGCATTCTTTTCCTCTTCTAATTAACACAATACCTACTAATACTGAGTCTGTATTACCTGTGCCAAATTTCTAAAATATCAATTCTGACATGTTTTATGATGGTCATGTGAATGAAAACATAGGATCTGATAATCAAAATGGTGAGGATTCCAGTGCTGAGGACTTTATACACACAACAGATGCAGGTGATGCAGATTATGATGCCTCATAGCATTTACCACCACCAAACCCCAATGAAAATCTAAGGAGGTCTATGAGGCCAAGGAAATTACCTGCACATTTGCAGGATTATCACACTGTTATAGGAATAACTACCACTACACCTCATACACTTGATAAAGTGCTATCTTTTGACAATCTCTCTAATTCATATAAAGCCTTTTCTTGCAATCTAGATGCTGAACAAGAACCTACAACTTATATAGAAGCTGTCAAGCATGAAAATTGCCAGAAAGCAATGCAGGAAGAATTATCAGCACTGCACAAGACTAACACCTGGAGATTAGTTGATTTACCTCCAGGAAAGAAGCCAATTGGTTGCAAATGGGTATACAAGATCAAAAGAAAAGCAGATGGCAGCATTGATAGATATAAAGCAAGATTGGTAGCCAAAGGATACACACAAACTGAAGGAATAGATTTTTTAGACACTTTTTCTCCAGTTGCAAAGTTATCTACAATCAGACTATTTCTCAGTTTGGCCTCTTTGAACAAATGGCATTTACATCAAATGGATGTCAACACAGCCTTTTTACATGGAGATTTAGATGAGGAGGTCTATATGAGACCACCACCAGGCCTTCCTATTTCAGGCAAGAATCAAGTGTGTAGATTGGTCAAATCTCTATATGGATTGAGGCAAGCAAGTAGGCAATGGAATGCCAAGTTAACTGAAGCTCTTACACAAGCAGGATACACCCAATCCAAGCATGATACTTGTTTATTTACAAGAGGACAAGGACCTACTTTCATTGCTTTTCTTGTCTATGTGGATGATATAATGGTGGCTAGTCCTGATTTGCAACAGATTCAGATTCTTAAAGACTTGCTGCATCAGGCATTCACAATCAAAGATCTGGGACAGCTAAGATACTTTCTAGGCTATGAAATTGCAAGGTCAGAATCTGGCATTTTAATGAATCAGAGGAAATATTGTTTGGATCTCCTTCAAGAATCTGGATATCTGGGAGCTAAGCCTTCAAGTACACCTATGGATTCCAAGATCAAACTAGAAGCATCAGATTCACCACATCTTAAAGACAACACCTATTACAGAATTTTGGTTGGCAAACTTCTGTACCTTAGCAACACCAGGCCTGACATTGCATATTCAGTCCAGCAGTTGAGTCAGTTTTTGGATAAACCTACAGAGAATCATCTAGTTGCTGCTCATAAGCTTTTAAGATTCCTTAAAGCAGCACCAGGGCAAGGTTTGTTCTTTCCTTCCAGTGGTACACCCCTCTTAAGAGCCTATAGTGACTCAGATTGGGCTGGCTGTACAAAGACCAGGAGATCAATTAGTGGTTATACTGTTTTTCTTGGTGAATCCTTGATTTCATGGAAGAGCAAGAAACAGACAACAGTTAGTAGAAGTAGCTCAGAAGCAGAATATAGAGCAATGGCTCTAACAGCATGTGAAATCCAGTGGTTATTGTATCTTCTTTCTGATTTCCAAATTCAACATTCTCAGCCAGTTCCTCTGTTTTGTGACAATCAAAGTGCAACCTATATTGTAGAGAATCCTGTTTTTCATGAAAGGACTAAACACATTGAGATTGATTGTCATTTTGTGAGAGAGAAGTATCAACAGAAAATCCTGATTCCTATGCCAGTTAGAACAGAAGATAATCTAGCTGACATTCTTACTAAGGCTGTTGAAAAGGCAGTTCTTACCCGACTATGGCCCAGATATCCAACTAAAGACATCTATACTCCAACATCAACCCAACAAGTCAAGTAAGAGTATAGTTAACAGGCTGATGGCAAGCTGTATTTATCCTAACTACAGCTTGAGGGGGGGTGTTGAAGTTCAAGTAAGAGTATAGTTAACAGGCTGATGGATATCAGACCATGAGCTCAGTCTCTCTTAGTAATTTAGTCGAACACCTATGTGTAAATAGCGGTTGAGTTTTTTAGCAATCAATTAGGCGGTTGTAACCAACTAGACTGTTAGTTAGATAGTTAGGTAGTCTATATATACTCCCAATTGTAATCCAGAATGTTCAAGTCTTGTTAATTCGATCAAAATCAACGACAGCAATTTTCCCGCCTTTTCTGTTTTTCAATTTTCTTCATCTTCTTCGCAAGAGCATTCTTCATAATTTGTAGTTTTTCAACAAGAAGAAGAACAACATAGTTTAGCTGCTTGGGCTAGATATTGCTTAAGGAGAAAGCAAGTTGATCAGCTTATTGAAAAGGATTTGATAACCCAAATATCACCGGCGTGCTTAAAAGTGTTTGTGGGAATCACGGGCAGATGCATAAATAATCATCCACACGAACGGCCCTCGATGCCCGATGTTATGATGAGCCTCGAGTATGCGTTGATGCTTTGCAACGAGTCCAATCTCTCGAAGAGCGAGGAAGAAGAGTATGTGATGAAAACTGGTAGAAGTTCTCGGTGACCATAGTGATGGAGTTGTCTCGTTTGATGACCTAGCACCACCACCACCACCACGTCCTTCCAACGAAGAAACGAGACCCCGCGTTTCCAAAGAGGGTTCTTCGGCTACAGCTTCTAAGATCACCAAGAACTCGAATAACGGAACATCATCGAGGTGGTGGTGGTGGAACCGATTCGGTTCTGTGCCAAAATCACCGCCTAAAGCAAGAACTTCACTTCCACGATTACAAGACGGAATACTATACGAATTTTCTCGTTCCGAGAGATGAGTTAGGCCACGAATAACTTCCATAACGGTCTAATCATCGGTTTTTCGGGTTCGACACGGTATACAAAGGACATATAAATATCGCTCCAAAGGTAGTAACAATCGAAGATCAAATACTACTTGAATCAAGGCTCAGGATAGACCGTGAATTGAAATCGAAAATGGAAACGAGTCCTACCCTAAAACACCCTCACGCCGTCTCTCTTCTCGGGTACTGTAAGTATGAATCCGATATGATCCTCGTCTATGATTACCAATTAAGCGAACGGAGTACTGCACGATTATCTTTACGATTCTAACAAAGAACGTCTCCCATGGAAACAACGGGTTCAAATCGGTATCAATGCAGCACAAGGACTATGTCATCTTCAATCAACGGTTAAACAAACAGTTCTCCATAGAAATCTGAACTCAAGCAACATATTTTTGGATGAGAATATGATTGCTAAGGTCTCGGATTTTCCGTTAACGAAAAGGATCGGCATAACCGGTGTGCCTACGATTACGAATAGAGGGAATTGGGGATTTATGGACTCGGATTACATACGCGACGATAAACAGATTGAGAAATCCTATGTTTTCTCATACGGTTCGGTACTGTTCGAGCTATTGCTTAAACCAGAAGAGTTAACACGTTGGTTGGATTCGGATCACGTGAGTTTCGCACAATGGATAAAGTCATGCATAGGATATGATAAACTTAAGGATCATATCGATCCAAATCTACAAGATGAAATGTCACCTGATTGCTTCAGGTTGTTTGTTGATACTTGCCGGTAAATGTCCGGTCGATAAGGGCATCGAGCGTCCGTTAATGGCGGACATTATCACGAGTCTTCAAGCCGTACTAAAGCTCGAAGAGAACGCAGAGACAGAAAACGTGGATTTTAAAACTTACATCTTCAGATTTTCCACATCTTTATCTGATTCTGTCACACTACAAGAATGACACTACGAGTGACACAATCTGATGTTGCATTTCATGTGGCAGTGGAACATAATCAATACTCTTGCATATGGTTTCTAGCGGATTTAGGTCTTTATTTTACCGATTTACCTCGTTTTATGGTATCTACTCTAACAAACTCTATTCTCTTCCACTTGTCCTAACAATCTTGTAATTTTTACACCTCCTTGGTCATTCATCACTCTAATGTAGTAAACCAATTCAATATCCATGTGCATGTTGAAATAGTGTCCTAAACCCAATCGGGTTGGACCGGATCCGACCGGGTCGGATCGTTTATACTATTTCTTTATGTTTATACATATATATTAAATGGCTTTTCTGTTGTCATATATATGTTCTTTTAAAGAACCAATTATGAATTGTTATATGATGACGTCCTTAGTATTAAACTGTGATAGAGAAACCATGATAGGTGATTATGGTTGATGAGATCTCTAATCACTTTAATGAGTTTGATACTTAAATGTCTCTAGGCTGACGTACTATCAAACAGGGCATTGATAGTATAAACGGACTAGCACGTATTAGATGTCTTCTCGTCTTTAAGGGCGGGGATAGATCTCGTCTATCGAAGTGTAGAGACACTTGGACTGTACGTGGACGTGTATTAGAGAATGCGTACGTTAGACTGACCCACTTACACAGATAAGTGTCACACTATGTGGCGGTTGTGTAATTATCCTTAAGACCGGAGTCTTCATGGCATCACGGTGTGGATTGTCATGCTTTGACACTATTGAGGTTTCCCCTAGCCATGGGGCGATCATGCGGTAGTGATTGGGTGTGATACTGAAGCATGCGGAGTATACATGATTGGTCGTCCGGGAATCGCGTACCCTATTAGTAGGGGTAAATATCCGAAAGGGCCTTCTTATAAGGAATGTCTTGTTCTCGTGAATCTTTGCAAAGTGGGAGTAAACGTGTTACTTCGAGAGAGCTTGATATCCAGTTTATAAGATACGGTTGTTAATGTTTGACACTCGATGTACGACCGTATGGATATTATTACAGCGATAGGATTGTAAGTTACACGGTAACTGTTTCACATGAAAGGTAGTAGTCATTGCATTTGACTCTTCCGATGATTGGGGGTCACGGTGTGTTGCTAGACGCTATCCCGTGATCGTTAGGCATGAAGGGCATTTTCGTAACTTGCACTTTGTGTCTACGGCCAACATATTCGGAAGCCTATCGGGTCACACACATATGAATATCCAGCCGGATTAAAATGTGGTTATAGATGATAACCAAATAAGGATAGTTTATCTCGAGACTATAAAGGTTATAGTGGTAAATTAATATGGTGGTATTTATTTATTATGAATAAATTAAATACAAGATATTAATTATGATGATTAATTAAATGTGTATATTGATACATATATTTTCGAAATTAATGATATATGATATATATTGATTTTGCAAATTAATTAATCATAACATTATATTAATTAAAGAATTTTCCATAAGTTGATTCATGGACAAAAGTGGCGCCATTCATAGTGTGTACATGACACACTTGGATTGTGCAATTTAATTAATAAGATTACCATAATATTAATATGTGATATTAATTGATTTTGAGAAAAATAGATTTAGGGTAATAATATAATTTACATTCAATTTAAGATATTGGAGAAAAATAAATTATGGATTCATTTAATATAAGATATTAAATTAAATGAGATAAATCAATCACATTAATTATGTTTCCTTATTTTTATTGGAAAGAGGTTTTCTTCTCCTCCTCTCCAAGCAAGCCATGGGCGCCCCTTACACTATATATATGAGGGGTTGCCAAGCTCTTTAGTACACCATAATTCCAAGAGCAATTGTTCTTGTGAAAAAATTGCAAGAACTCATAGTTCTTGTGTAAGAAAGAGGGGGCTTCCTATAGTGAGTTTGTGAGGGAGGAAAAAGTCCGGTCTAGCAACCGGGGTTTTCCGATAGCAATCCATGGTGGGATTCCGGCGGGCTGTTCGTGTGGACTAGCGGTAGAGGCCGAACACTTGGGCTGCTCCATGCTGAACTACTATCCTTAGACGGTCAAAGCGTCGATCTTTTAGATCAACCAAGGTAACCGCCGTCTTTAGTTTATTCGTTTATTGCTTAAACGAAGTCGATCTTGGGAAAAAGGAAATCAAATTTTTGAATTCCGCTGCGTTCCCGCGTTGATTTCCTAACAGTGCAATGGAATATACAGTCTATCACATTAAATCAATCAATGAATCATTGAAAAAAGAAAATTCAGTATGTAAAATGGCGCTTTTAACGGTACCACACAACATCATGTAACGTGGCACCACACCGACTTTTGAAATGTCGAATGCATCATTGTACAATTCACCAAACAAGGAGGAAATTACATTCCACAATTCGATCGGCAATTACAAATTTACACCAGTGTGATAAACCGAGCAAAAACACTTGCAAATGAAAGTAATAAATTAACTATCACCAATTTACCAATTATTTCCTTGCATTGCACGGAGAACATTATATTTAAAAAGTAAACATCGAAGAAAAATAATATGTTATGAAAAAATATCGTGTTTAAACAAACTAACATATAAAAAATGATTTTATCCATAAAAAGCATAGAATAAATTTAATTTGTGCAATAATGAAAAAAAAAAGTCTAAATGATGACAATCACTTTGAACGTTAAAGCTACGAATCATCATCATAAAAGATGTATCACATAAGATAAGATGGATAAGCGAAGCCATAACTCCGCAGCATGTGTCGATACCATTCCAAACTCTGGGGAAGATATCATAAGAAAAGTATTTAAAAACGTTCAAAAAAATCAGATAATGATAATTAAGGGTTCAAAGCAGCTGAGCAAATGTAAACCATACCCATATCGACGCTCGAATGCTGAGATCCTCCGGCACGAAATAGCTCGGAGCAGACGCGATATCAGTATCCTCCATTTCTCAACTTAATGTATAAGAATTCTACCTGGATAACTTCTCCCCCAATTGAAGTGGCTACATATTTATACATCATCATGGTATAATTAGCAGTAGTCCAATCTCCAGCATCACACTAAGCCTTACAAACACTTATCATTCATGAGAATCATATCATAAGGTAGCTAAGCCTGAAATTTACAGATCCTAAAAACAAATGATTCTGAGCAGCAATTCAGAAAAATTCAGGCCATAAATGATTTTTTATCCTGAGCTCATGTAACTGAAAGTCAAAAACTAATTAAACAAAAAGAAAGAACAAAAAAAAATCATAGGCTTACCCTATATTCATCCCCAAACTCCACCTTAAATGCACCCCTAATAGCCTCAGCTGAAGCTCGATGACCTCCACCGGTATCATTCATGAGAATGAACACATTTTTTGTCCTCTCTGCCCCAATCTGCTCCATCTCCATGTTCTCATCTTCATCGTGATAATCACACTTTGCCCTTTTTAAACTGCTTCCTGCAAATCCATACAATGTAGTAAACAAAGGATTAAAAAATGTAAATAGGAAAAAAAGATTAAACAAACAAAAAAGATACAAAATAATAATAAATAAATAAATAAAATCTGTAATTTCATAAGAAAAGCTCGATCGCCATGAAGAAAATGCAATTTCCCTTTTCATTGCTTACAAAGACATTTTAAGAAGAAAAAAAATATTTCATGGAAGACAAGAGGAATGTAACCTAGCCAGCGTCCACCATAAAATCCACCAACCCGTCGCAGCTGCCGTCACGTCAATGAGCCTCACATTGCACATCCAGGTCTGAAATCAAAATCCGTAGATGTGCAGTTCATGAGACGAAGAATGGCAGTTGTTGTTGATGGTTTGTACGATACGTGAATAAGTGTTGCAGTTGCAGTCGTCGTTTTTATTGTTGCTTCATCAATGAAATAACATGTATGTACTACTCTGGTGACGATTGTTAGACCGATTCCTTCCTGTAGGTGTGATTACAAAAATTCATGGAGGTTATCATGTATCATTGCTGCATAATTGTAAAAATAAAAGACTTAACTGAGCATTTTAACCAAAAGTGTTAACTCTTTTCAATTCAGCCTGTATCTGCACCTTGTAAGCAATTCATTTAGAACCATTAAACCAACAAAAATGTCATGGACGCAGAAATTGAGTTAACACTTGTCAGCATGTAGGCTGCTACTTACGTTGCATCCACAATTAGAGAGCACCACAAAAAAGCACAGAGTGAACAACAATCTCGATGCTTGATGATGTTTCTCTATAATTCAGTTGCTCAAACACATTGTAATTAACTCAAAACCTCTTCCGGAAAACACATCATACAAATTTGTAGAAAAATGATGTAAACAATAGATGAAGTGATAGAACCCAAATTTAAGAAAACCTTTTTTACACGAATGGACTACTTCTGAGTAGTAATCTATCTAAGGTTGCATCCAAATCTTTCTTCCAACAAATAAGAATTTCCCCAACCGAATTTCTCATCCATTGATCATCATGATGTTCACAAATCTGAAATCCCTGCAAAATGAACAGAGGAAAAAATATCAGAACTTACTACATCCACCATTGTCGTCGCCGCCTCAAAGTAGATGAGGATCAACATTCATGTCCCCTACATCATCCCTCATCCACCGGCCATCTTGATGTTCAGAAATCTCAAATCCCTGAAAAAGGAATAAAGAAAGACAGAGAAACTCCAAGGGGTAACATTTAGAAAGCTTTGAATTAGGAAAATCAAAACTGAGTTGATGTACCACATTGTCCCGTCTCTAAATCACATTAAGAACCAAATGCCAAAAATTTCAAAATATGTGAAAGAAACAAAACAAAACAAATAAAATTCACATGATACAATATCCATCACGGAAAGCGTCAATAAAACAAAACAAAAAACTTTTTCATACTTCTCTTAATTTCTCTATCCGCAATGACTGCATCTTCTGAACTAAATCAGAACCCACAATGAACCAAAAAAGTTTACAACAATAGTTGTTTAGGGCTAAATTGTAGTGATTTTCACATATATTTTGTATATCAATATTCCCCATATACGTGTTATTTTCATAGAAATCGGGATTATAATTGATTAATTGAGTAAATGAGGTTTTTAATGATTAAATATGAAAACATATCAATTTAAATGTTTATTTGATGATTTTATATTATTTTGGAATCGTGTTACGTTTTGGTATGTTTTCGATGTGTGTAGATACATATTTTCGACTTGGAAAAGGAGTTGGAAGAGTTAAAATCGAAGTTGAAGTTGTTTGAAGTAATCTTGAAGAGATAGAGATGAGGTAAAGAAGATAAAGATGGAAGAAATAAGATAATTATCAAGAAATCGGTTTCAAAGCAAGGCCGGACGTTCGTCCATGTCCCGTCCGGGAATGGACGGGCGTCCACTATATTGAACCGGCGTTCGAAGTTTGAATTGGATCGTAGAGTTCGGACGCATGATGAACGAGCGTCTATCCTCCGTCCGTAGAAGCAAACGAGCGTCCGACCTTGTGGACGAGCGTCCGAGAGGAAGAAAATCAGATTGAAAATCGGGGGTAGCGACGACCTTCCAACGCAGTTCTTGATATGATAACAACCGATTTGACTCTGGACCTCAAGAGAAGAGTTGTAGGTCTTGAAGAGAGGATTCTACAGGATTTTGAATCACTCCATTCCGACTTACGAGGCCCGAGATATGAGCGTTACAAGTTCAGAATCTGTTCCGAGAAACACCGGACGGGCGTCCGACTTCATGGACGGGCGTCCGGCACCGTTACTTGTAGCAACCGCCTTGAGTTTTTCTATTTAAACAGCTGCGATTCCCCCAACCCTAATGACATCGAGAATTTCTCATACACAAAACACCAAGAAGCAGCCGCAACTTGGAGGTTTCAAGGCCGGTCACCCGAGCCTTGTGCTCGGGTGATCCGAGGTTAGATTAGGTTTTAGATTAGATGTTTATTTCTTTTTTCTTTCTTGCTTTGCTGCGTTTTTCGAAGCTCCATGCTTGGAGGCTGAACATGTTCAACGAGTTTGACTCTTTTTTCATTCGGGTTTTATCTATCTTTTATTTAAGTTTATGTTGTGATCTTAATTCAAAGTTGTATCTTTTCTATTCGTTTGTTCGTTTATGCAACTCATATCGGAAGATCGTTGCTTTTGATGTTTGATTTTGATGGAAGTCATGATTAGATTTAGATCACCATAAGAAAGATTAGATTTTTAACCTTGACATAACGGAAGTTGATAGGTTAATTATCTGGGTTGTTAGATTTAAAATCTTGCACCTTGGTTTGTTTGCGTCAATTTTATACATTGGAAGATGTTAGATTGATAGACGGATTATCTTACGGAAGTAGTATTCATACTTTCGAGAGGTGAACCACGATCTTTAGTAAATCGTCATAAGATAACCTTAGATAGAGATTAAGGATTTGTTGGATTGGATGATTTTGTTTGTTCGTTGTTTTGCTTTGGTCATGATCATCTTAATAGTTATTTTTCGTTTTGTCGTTTGTAGTTTAGTCTTTATTGCTTTTTATTTTTCCCGGCTTTGGATAACAATCCTCTGTCCGCTTACTTTCCGTTCTAGATTAGGTTTAGGTTTAGTTAATAAAGAAGAGTTAATAAAATTAGGTTCAATATCCCTTTTCCCTGTGGATCGATACCCGTACTTATCCAACTTTACTAGCAACTACCCGGTATTCGGCCGGTTAGGAGGTAGTTTTGCATGGTAGTATAGGTTTATAAATTTTCTTTTGTTTTAATGATGCAAAATCTCTTCCAACAAAAGTGGCGCCGTTGCCGGGGAATAGGTGTCATGTTGAATCTAGTCTTGATATTTCTCGATTTTGTTACGTTTATTTTTCGTTTTAATAAAAGTAGCGTATACCAAGTTGAGAGTTTTTATTTTGCCGTGTTTCGATGGCCGTTAGGTTAAGAATGTGCAAAAGTTTTTTTACTCAACTTGTTTTACGTGAAGTTTATATGTTTAGTTGTTTCCTCATCTAACTCCCCTCGTGCTTAAATTTGATGTAAGTCGCCTCGTTATTGGTGTTTAGTGTTGGAATATTAGGGTTGCTTTGTGTATTTCCCGCAAATATGTGCATGTTTGTTGTTTTGGACGAGCGTCTTTTCGTTGGACGCCCGTCCGGTATTTCTTCATCGTGCGGGTGAACGAGCGTTGGAATTGTTGGACGCTCGTCCGTTCAAATATTTTCAATCCCGTTCGATTTTGAGGAACCGGACGGGCGTCTATACTTTCGAACGCCCGTCCGGTCGGTTTTCAAGGCAGACGAGCGTTTGTTTTGATGAACGCTCGTCCAGGGCTACAATTTCCATTGAACGCCCGTCTGTTTTGCTAAACGCCGCTCATGGTCCAGGTTCTTCTTGATCTTGTTTTCAATGCTTTTATTTAACTTGGATTGCTTTCATTCGAGCTTCGTGGCTAAGTAATGTTACATAGATGTCCCGAACTTATATGTTTTTACCTTTCCATCTATGAATCCATGTTAGATAATTGATCAATTCCTTATATATGATTCATCTAGGCATGTTATAGTGATTTGTCGGTTCTCGTAAGCTATAAGCGTTCTTATGGTTAATTAGTAGCTAATGTCGGTTCCCGTATGCTACGTACCGCTCCGATGAATCTTTTAAGCTTTTAAGACTTACGTGCTTCCTTTGTTTTTATAGTTCATATGGGTAGCTACTGTCGGTTTTCCGTATGCTACGTCCTTTCTCCATATGAGTTATACTTGTTTAGATAGATGACTGTTGGTTTCCATAAGTCTATCACTTTCGATAAGTCTTAAAGCGCGTCGGCACTAGTGACAGCACTGTCGTTTATCGTAACCTGTCATTATGTGGTAGACGTTTATTTTATATATGTCATGTTGCAAATTAGTGGGCTAGTTTTCTTTCTTTTATTTTATTTTCTTTTTGCATATCATTTAAATGCATTTCATTTAGTTGCATTTCATATAGTTGCATTGTTTTTCTATTTTTCCTTTTATTTTTCTTAAGTGTGGTCACTGTCGGTTTTCGTAATACCACCTAGTTTATTTTTCTTCTTGAGTGTAGTTAACTGTCGGTTTCCGTAATACTACCTCGTTTTTATTTTATTTTTAGGATTTTTCACGTAGATTGCATTGTAATGCATTTTCATATAGTTGCACCTAGCCTACGATTTTGTAATATTTCATGTATATGTTCCATCTTTATTTGAGCTTAATATGACAAGATCTCTATGACTTTTCTTTTCCATGTGTTCCATGTATAATCCCTTTTTCCCGTAGACTCTTTTTGCTCTGATCAAGTGTGCAGGGTATTTGCCTTAGCGTTTGTGAGCCGTAGATGAATTCGGTTTTCCGGTGGATGGTCCACGATCTCTCGCATTCATCGAGCATATCTGGACCATGGCCACTTCCGAAGTGTTTCTTTCGAACGACAATCGGCTAAGTTTTCTTTTTCTATTTTTATTTACGCACAACTTGAGGACAAGTTGCAATTTAAGTGTGGGGGAGGGAATAGATGGTTTATGTGTATCTACAAATATTTGCTTAATCTGTTATATTTCTATGAAAAGTGCTTAATTTTCAAATTTTTTGTTTTGTCCCGAGTAACATTTCATTGGCATGCTAGTTTTATAATTTGACACCGTTAGTTGTTATCGTAGTCATATCATGTTTAAGAGAATAGGTTTAGTAAGTCGATACTCACTTGAACTTCATTTCACGAACCTATTAGATGAAGAGCCAAATATAGAATAGTTTCCGGTTAGTTAAAGGAAAGTTAATTCTCGATGCGAGATAACACTTATTTAGCATTAATGAAAGTTAAGAACTTGTGCTATACTCACAAGCTAGAATCTCGGTACCTTAGTGTTCTTGAGAACTTTGAGAGTCTTGAATGTGTTAGAAATAATATTTGACCGAGAGTTTCCAAAGAGTTTGAAATATAAAAATATATATATCTATAAATAATAAATGAATAGAATTTCTTTGCGGGAATTTTGTTTGTAACTATCACCTCGAGTCCATTTGGATACTGCCCCAATTGGGGAGTGTGGTTTACCTTGGACAGTAAGGGTTTGAGTGATCTCAGGGTGACTGCCTCTAATGTAGGGGAGAGTGTTATACTTTTGAGACGCGACGATAGGAAATATAAAATATAAAATGTACGCTTTTTGGAATTCTAAGTCAAGTTGATCTAAACCCAGTAGAGACCCGAGAGGTATTTTCTTGGCACTAAGTAAAGGAGTTTAATTGTGAGTTGGTTACTATGTTCTTGGTAATTAGTTTTTGTTAGGTAAGTGCTGTAGATAGAATGAAGTTTTCGTTTAGTTGACCGGATAACTGTTAGTGCTTGATGTAATAAGTCAAGAGAGGATCGGTGGAAGTTTAGTAGGTTCGGCACACACATCACCGAGTGAGGTCGATTTGCTGAATACTAGTTTGTCATGATTTTGACTATATCTCGTGCCAGGTTATGTGGATTTTTGAAAGTATGTTCTTGTTTTGCTTTGCTCGGGGACGAGCAAAAAGATAAGTGTGGGGGTGTTGTTTAGGGCTAAATTGTAGTGATTTTCACATATATTTTGTATATCAATATTCCCCATATACGTGTTATTTTCATAGAAATCGGGATTATAATTGATTAATTGAGTAAATGAGGTTTTTAATGATTAAATATGAAAACATATCAATTTAAATGTTTATTTGGTGATTTTATATTATTTTGGAATCATGTTACGTTTTGGTATGTTTTCGATGTGTGTAGATACATATTTTCGACTTGGAAAAGGAGTTGGAAGAGTTAAAATCGAAGTTGAAGTTGTTTGAAATAATCTTGAAGAGATAGAGATGAGGTAAAGAAGATAAAGATGGAAGAAATAAGATAATTATCAAGAAATCGGTTTCCGAAGGGCCGGACGTTCGTCCATGTCCCGTCCAGGAATGGACGGGCGTCCACTATATTGAACCAGCGTTCAGAAGTTTGAATTGGATCAGAGAGTTCAGACGCATGATGAACGAGCGTCTATCCTCCGTCCGTAGAAGCAAACGAGCGTCCGACCTTGTGGACGAGCGTCCAGAGGAAGAAAATCAGGATTGAAAATCAGGATTCCGGGTAGTGACGACCTTCCAACGCAGTTCTTGATATGATAACAACCGATTTGACTCTGGACCTCAAGAGAAGAGTTGTAGGGCTTGAAGAGAGGATTCTACAGGATTTTGAATCACTCCATTCCGACTTACGAGGCCCGAGATATGAGCGTTACAAGTTCAGAATCTGTTCCAGGAGAGCTGGACGGGCGTCCGACATTATGGACGGGCGTCCGGCACCGTTACTGTAGCAACCGCCTTAGTTTTTCTATTTAAACAGCTGCGCCCCCAACCCTAATGACATCAGAATTTCTCATACACAAAACACCAAGAAGCAGCCGCAACTTGGAGGTTTCAAGGCCGGTCACCCGAGCCTTGTGCTCGGGTGATCCGAGGTTAGATTAGGTTTTAGATTAGATGTTTATTTCTTTTTTCTTTCTTGCTGCTGCGTTTTTCTGAAGCTCCATGCTTGGAGGCTGAACATGTTCAACAGTTTGACTCTTTTTCCATTCAGGTTTTATCTATCTTTTATTTAAGTTTATGTTGTGATCTTAATTCAAAGTTGTATCTTTTCTATTCGTTTGTTCGTTTATGCAACTCATATCGGAAGATCGTTGCTTTTGATGTTTGATTTTGATGGAAGTCATGATTAGATTTAGATCACCATAAGAAAGATTAGATTTTTAACCTTGACATAACGGAAGTTGATAGGTTAATTATCTGGGTTGTTAGATTTAAAATCTTGCACCTTGGTTTGTTTGCGTCAATTTTATACATTGGAAGATGTTAGATTGATAGACGGATTATCTACGGAAGTAGTATTCATACTTTCGAGAGGTGAATCACATCTTTAGTTAATCGTCATAAGATAACCTTAGATAGAGATAGTTAGGATTTGTTGGATTGGATGATTTTGTTTGTTCGTTGTTTGCTCTCCATGATCATCTTAATAGTTATTTTTTCGTTTTCGTTTGTAGTTTAGTCTTTATTGCTTTTTATTTTCCCGGCTTTGGACTAACAATCCTCTCATCCAGCTTACTTTCCGTTTAGATTAGGTTTAGGTTTAGTTAATAAAGAAGGATTAATAAAATTAGGTTCAATATCCCTTTTCCCCGTGGATCGATACCCGTACTTATCCAACTTTACTAGCAACTACCCGGTATTCGGCCGGTTAGGTAGTTTTGTAGTTTTGCATGGTAGTATAGGTTTATAAATTTTCTTTTGTTTTAATGATGCAAAATCTCTAAACCGCAATTTTATAACAATTACCTATATAGATACCGGTATATAGTTTATAGAACTAGACTAGACTAGCCAAAGTATATGTAATCGATTTATACGATCTTTTTAATAAATGAAATGCGCTCGATATTTCCTTTTATATTAGGTCTAATTGAGTAAATGAAACGGTGCACTCCTGAGGTTAACAATTCCTCCTCACACGAGCGTATGAAATTGTCATATGTCAAATTGTCATCAGTTCAATCTCCACAACTGCCCCATGCTAATCTCAGTTAGTCTGAACAGGTACCGAGTACAAATCTACCCCGGATAAAAGAGGTTGCTCCGTTTGTCAGAAGGCCGATGTTATTCAAAAGGCTCCGGTTGTCAGGCGGATCGATTTAACTTTCCGGTGATAGTTTCAATTAAACTGTTGATTTTAACATTATTACGATCTTGAGCACAATTTTAATAAGATTCATCTTTCCCAAGATAAATCTGCCCCCGGGTAGGAAACAGGATTCCATTGTCACGCTTTCGCACGGCCAATTTTACCCTCCGGTTTTTCTATCTTTTATCTCATATCCTAACTTCTCTGGTCAGTTCATCGTTAGGTTATATGTTGCGATTCATCTTGGTTAATTACGTCAATCCAAATATTATCAATACGTTGCAAAATAGAAAAAGATTCAATTAACTCAATTTTAGTCAATTTTACTTAGACAGCATTCATTTACCGAAAAGATCGAAATAATACGATTACATAACTTTGGCTAGTTATTAAATTTAGCCTAATAACATTATAACGATTAAAAAGATAAAAATAAAAATAACAAACATAAATACTTTAGAAAATTACCCGATTACAACTGCTGATTCAGAGATCGTATACTTCCGGACATTACAACGACTTCAACAACACCGATCTTCTGATAATTTCTCGAGCATTACAACGATACTACTGTTACTACATTATTTCTGGCATAAAGCCTATATACAAACTACAAAAAGAAAAGAAAATAAGGGAGAGATATATATATATAAGCTATGTATATATATATTGGTACACTCTCGTCGATTGCAAATGAGCTTCCTTATATAGAAGAAAATTCCTGGCCGGACTGGGCCGGGTAGGGGCCGGACTGGGCCGGGTAATGATTACATTCACCCCCCTTGATCAACTCCAAATTCCGGATAAAAATTTTATATTTTGAAATGAAACTTTAAAAATTTATATCTTGAGTTCTAGATCCCCAAATAACATGATTCAAGAGGCGTTGGAAAGCTCTTTGAATGATCTACAACTTCCATGAAGGACTCTTCTTAAGAAAATGTCTTTTTGATGGGTCATTCGTTCGTCGAAGATATTTCTCGATTTCCACTAATACGAATCGATTGTCCACTTGACCACTTAAGTTAGTGACACTTTCTATATCCTTCCAAAGATATGATTATACCTCAAAAATGTCGTCACTCGGGGTCTTGGTTTATCATAAATCTGCAATAAAAATACCACAAATACCCACGTAATATGACACGACACTCCGGTCAATAAAACCGATACAAAATTATAACTTTTTACTATTATTACTAAGTTTTACTACTAACTATACTAAACTATAAAGATTAACATTTCATACAATTTATATCATAATTTCATATATTTTATATAGAATTCGTTGATAAAACATAATAATATAACGTATATTTAATCATATAAAAGTAATACATCAACTATGTAAGTAAATCAAAACCCACAATCGATACGCCGAGTAAATCATGTTTTGACTGCATAATTCACCAGTCAAGGGAAAAAAACATAATAATGGATTGTACACACGGAGTACAATATTTCGACTTTATTTTTGTTGTGGAAGTATTTACGTAATTTAATTCACTTAATTAATTTAATTACGGTCTCATCAAATATATCGATCTCTATAGGCATATATTTTACACAATTATCTACATCATGCCTAGTCATGCATCTATCGTATCATATAAAGTAAATACAACACAAAATGAATAAATGTGTAAAGTAACCGGTATGATCATTGAATTTTCCTAGGTACAGTTTCGAATACAAACTGACGAAACTGCGGGTCACAATCTAAGGTAGTTGCAACCGTCAATAGGATCTTTAATGCGTCATCTCCAATGAGATCTTTATTCTTCTTTCTTTGGTCTCCATCGTTTGCTCCATTCTTGTTACATTTAATTCTATCTAATAAAATAAATACACCCTCCATACACGGGGGAGTGAACGGGAATGGGATAAATGCAGAAAATAAACTAGGTCACGTTCTTCATAACGGCCTAGGACAATTTTTAAACCAACAGAAAATTAAATTATTCACATCTATCCTATTGGTCGAGTCCATGATCAATCGGGGTCCAGATAATCATATTATATCTACTATATCTAATGCATACAATAACATCTTAAGAAAAATATAAAATTAAAATTTAACTACTTGCGTCTTAATTAATCAATTATTGTTTAATCTAGTAAATAATGTTATCCAATCAATTAACTAATTAACATTTAATTAGTTAAATGATTTTAATCGAAATAAAATTAATGGTTAATTTTAAACGATTTTAATTTTAATTTTAATCAATTAGAACTATTCCAAAATAAATTAAAATTATAATTAATTCTATTTTTTTCTTTCCTTTTGATTCATAATCAAAAGGAATGCATAAATCAAAAGACATCTCCCTTGGCCCTTTCCCAAATCAAAATTTTGAAAGGGGTCTAGGCCTAGGCGTTTTACAAATCAAATAATTGAAAAGGGCCTAGGCCTATTCCAAATCTACTATTTGGAAAGGCCAAATATTTGGTTTAGGCCTGGCCACATTCCAAAATCAAATTTTCGAAGTGGCCTAGGCTTACGCCTTTTCCGAAATCAAATATTTGAAAAGGGCCTAGGCCTATTCCAAATCAAAATTTGGAAAAACCAATATTTCAGTTGATATGCCTAGCCATTTTCCAAAATCAAAATTTTTGAAATAGCTTAGGCCTAGGCCTTTTCCCAAATCAAATATTTGGAAAGAGCCTAGGCCTATTCCAAACAAAGTTTAGAAAGACCATTATTACTTAATGTCATGTGGCATCTCAATGGTCCAAACTATTTGAATCATTGGTTAACCATATGACACAACTAAATAAATAAGATATTAATCACAACTATGAACAATATTGAATTTCTAATACACAAAACAAAAACCGGGAACTACCGTATCACACCAGCAGCCGCCGGCAGCCCGGAGGCCGTTGCCACCGCCAGCGATCACGCGGTTGTGGTGCCGCCACCGATCGGCCGAGCACCACCACTGCCGCCCCTCTTTTTTTTCTTTTCATGTATCAATTTTGCAAATAAAAAATCTTTCATCTTTTAATTACGTGATTTAAACGATAAAATTAACTACGCAAAATAACATGCTTATTGCTTAAGGTCGAAGCTCTCTCGCTTAGATACCACTGTAAGGAAATCTACGCGGGAACGCAGCGGAATTTAAAGTTTTATTTCCTTTTTAACCAGGATCGACTTCGCTTAAACAATAAAAAATTAAGCTAGTAGACGGTGGTTACCTTGGTTGATCTAAAATATCGACGCTTTGACCGACTAAGGAGAGTAGTTATGCATAGAGCCACCCAAGTGTTCGGCCTCTACCGCTAGTCCACACAAACAACCCGGCGGAATCCACCATTGGATTGCTACTAGAAAAATTCGGTTGTTAGACCTGCCTTTTCTCTCTCTCAAAATCTCTCCTAGGAAGCTCTCTATTTTCTCAAAAACAATTAGCTCTTGGAATTATGATGTACCAAAGAGCTTCACAACCACTTCCTATTTATAAGGAAAGTGGCGCCCCAGATAGAGTAGAAAGGAAGAAAAAATTTTACATGTAAAATAAGGAAAATATATTTGATTGATTTATGTCATTAATATTCAATATCTTATATTAAATATTTTTAATATTTTGTCAATATCTTATATAACTAATAAATATAACAAATATATATATCACATATATAAATCTATATACAAATATAAATAACTAATAAAGTTGTTCACATGTATATCCTATATATACATGTACAACTCACGCACGTCCATAAATATATAAATATAAATATTAATATCTAATATTAATATATAGTAATATCAATAATTAAATTGAAGTGTATCTTATATACACACAAATTGCGCCATCTTCAGCCATTAATTGGCTTCAGTCAGTGTTGAATAATAGCATTTCCATCTGTCTGATAATCCTTGCCATGCCATAGTCTTGTAGAAATCATTGATTTGATAGCTTGATCGTGTTTTGAGAATTGGGTAAGAAGAGAATTGGATGTTACCGGGAGGATCTCAAGGAGTGGGGAGATTGGGAGGGAGTGCGGGGAAGTTGGAGGATTAGGGAATTAAGGAAGGAGAAAGAAGTGGGAGACGTGGCACGGTATAGTGGATGAGTTTAGGGCTTAAAGTAAGTTAAAACGGGTCCCCGATTCTGTTTTTTTTTTTTGGCTGAACGCGTGTCAAGAGCCGGGTACGGGTCGGGTCAATTGGGGAAAACGGGTAATCTGACGGTTATTTGTTCTAAAATATAAATATAGATAGTCCATAACATGTATATAATATACATATTTAACCGGCGATATAAAATCGATTACCAGTAAATATGGAAGCATGAAAGTGAAATTTTTATTGAATAAAAGGGAATAAGTGTTTATTTCATTACCATTTAAATTCTCTTATATTTAATTATAAAAAAAGAATATATATTTTTTGATCTGAACGTCAAAATATTATAAAAGTCTTTCACCCTATTTTTCTTTTTTTTTTGTTCTCTTTATTTAGACATCTTATTTGATATTTTTTTGATGTCTATTTCAAGGTTATTTTCGTCAGAAACAACAAAACAATAACACAGTAGAATAGTGGATTTTAGGTTAACGGGTCAATTAGTATATATTAGTGTATAAAATTTTCAATTAGTGATAAAAATAATAGACATTAATATCATTCATTGTTGTATATTCTGTATTTATGACAGTATAATTTCCTCCCATATTTTCCTAGTCTAGAATATTTTGATTGATCCTATAATTAATGTAAATCACCTAGATTATTCTATTGTACTCAGTATATATGTAACACCACTGTGAATAATGAAATACAAGCTTTCCAATTATCTATTATGGTATCAGAGCAATAGAGTCCTGGTTACTCTCTTCATTCTCCCTGTTTTTTTTTCCTTTTCCTCGTCCTTCTCAAGCTTCACTCCCAGCCATGGCGTTTGAACTTACAGCAGAAAGTTCCGGCCTTGCTCCGATCAACTCCACCCCCGGTCTCATTCCTCTATCTCCTACTCAAACTCCCATCAAACTTGATAACACGAACTACCTTGCTTGGCTCCTTCAGTTCGAAACCCTTCTGACAGCCTATGATTTATTCGGTTACGTCGACGGCACAAAGCCATGCCCACCGGCCACCATCACCGATGACAAAGGCACTCGCCCAAACCCAGCCCATGGCATCTGGATCAGACAAGACAAGTTCATACTCAATACTATTTTGGGCTCTCTCACACTTCAGGCTGCATCCCTTATATCCCGTACGAAAACATCACAGGCAGCCTGGAAAATCCTTGTAGATACTTTTGCTAAGCCATCCAGAGGAAGAGTTAAACAATTGAGGCATCATTTTCGCACTATGACTAAGGGGTCACAGCCAATTTCCTCATTCATGCAGGCTGTCAAAACCAAATCAGATGAGCTTGCAGCTCTCGGTTCACCCCTTGATCCAGAGGATTTAATTGATCAAATTCTGTACAATTTGGGTGATGAATATACAGAATTGGTCAGGGCCGTCCAAGCACGTGATCAGCTCATACCCTTTGATGAATTGCACGAGAAACTCTTGAATTTCGAGGCTGGCTTAATGGCACAAGTCGTGCCTCCTTCAACTCCTCACTCAGCATTTGCGGCCCAACACAATTTCCAAAATTCTCGGCGACCTACCACTCCAGACCCGTGGCGTCCTCCTCCTCCTAACAACTCGCCGTCCAACCGACCCCCCTCTCAAACTGCTGAACCCAACCGGTCTTCTCATCAACCTCGTCCATACCAGGGTAAATGTCAATTATGCGGTGTATACGGTCATTCTGCTAAGAGATGCCCCACCTACCCATTTTTCCAGCAGCAGCAGCACTCCAATGCACCTCGGCCCAGGCCTCAAACCCTATCATCAGCACAAGCTCGAACCTTCTTCCGTTCCCTGCCTTTTTCTTGGATACTCTCTCACTCAAAGCGCATACCACTGCCTTGATCTTTCCAACAACCGCATGTATGTATCTCGTGATGTCAAATTCGTCGAAGACGTCTTCCCCTTTGCTTCTCGACCCCACACCTCCCCTGAGCCCCCTCCTCATGCATGGTATCCTCCTCCTCCCTCTCTCCCCCCTCCACCCGTCCCCACCACACCTCCCGACCCTTCTCCTCTATGCCCTCCTCCCCTCCCTCCCCCGCACCCGCCTCCCTCGCACCCTCCTCCTCACCTACGCCCACCCCATCCGCCTCTCCGTCCTCTCGTATCTCCACCCCCGTCCCCATCCGTGGCCCCCACTACTCACCCCATGGTCACTCGTGCTAAAAATCACATCTTCAAACCCCGTCAACTCCTTAACCTCCATGCCGGCCTCGACTCTAAATACTCGATACCGAACCTACCATCATCAAACGAGCATTACAAAGCTCCCATTGGCGCAAAGCTATGAATGATGAGTTTGATGCCCTTGTCCGTAATGGCACGTGGGACTTAGTGCCACCGACCCCTCCTTCAACGTTGTTGGTTGCAAGTGGATTTTCAAAATCAAACGCAATCTGATGGCTCTATTGATCGATATAAAGCTCGTCTAGTTGCTAAGGGGTTCACACAACGCCCGGAGTTGATTACTTTGATACTTTCGGTCTGTCGTAAAGCCCACTACAATTTGCCTTGTACTTAGCTTGGCTGTTGCCTCTCAGTGGTCCTTACGACAGCTCGATGTTAATAATGCTTTCTTACAGGGTTCTCTTACTGAGCATGTGTTTATGGCCCAACCTCCGGGCTTTGAAGACAAAGATGTTCCCACTCATGTATGCAAACTTCACAAGGCCATTTATGGCCTCAAACAGGCCCCTAGGGCTTGGTAACAGGAACTTAAATCCTTTATCCTTTCCCTTGGTTTTATTAATTCTACGGCAGACTCATCCCTCTTTATATGTCATTCTGGCAGCACTCTTACCTTATTACTTGTATATGTGGACGACATTATTGTTACCGGCAGTGATTCTCTACACATTCAGCAGGTTATTGACTCGCTCGGCCATAGATTTTCTATTAAGGACTTAGGTCCCTTATCTTATTTTCTCGGCGTTGAAGTCCACCCCAACTCTCAGGGCTTGATTCTTACACAGCACCGTTACACTCTCGATTTATTGCACAAGACTAATATGCAGGATGCTAAACCCGTCGCCACTCCACTCCCTTCGGATGCTATCTCCCTTATGCTTGCCGCGGCTGACCCTCACCCCGACGTGTCCCAGTATCGCCAGGTTCTGGGCAGCCTTCAGTACTTATTGTTCACCCGCCCGGATTTATCCTATGCGGTCAATAAATTGTCACAGTATATGCATGCCCCGACCACTAATCATTGGGCATTGGTTAAACGCCTAATTCGGTATCTGACTGGCACCACCACTGAGGGTCTCCAGTTATTTGCTTCGTCCTCTCCTCATCTCCATGCCTTCTCGGATGCTGATTGGGGTGGTAATAAAGAGGATTACTCTTCCACCAGTGGTTTTCTTGTGTTTCTTGGACGGAACTTGGTCTCGTGGAGCTCTAAAAAGCAGTCTTCCCCTGCTTGCTCTTCCACCGAAGCCGAATATCGTGCAGTCGCTGACACTACTTGCGGAACTCAACTGGCTGACATATCTTCTCCGTGACCTTGGCTTCTCCTCCACACCGGTTCTAGTCATCTTTTGTGACAATGTCGGTGCCACTCAACTCTCTGCGAACCCGGTTTTCCATTCTCGGATGAAACATGTGGCGATTGATTATCACTTTATTCGGGATCAAGTTCAGAAAGGTCTTGTTCGCGTCTCTCATGTCTCCAACCTTGATCAACTTGCGGATGCTCTCACAAAACCCCTCTCCAGGATATCGTTTCAGCGGTTCAAATCCAAGCTTGGCCTCCACTCCGCCCGTCCAGCTTGAGGGGGCGTAATAGACATTAATATCATTCATTGTTGTATATTCTGTATTTATGACAGTATAATTTCCTCCCATATTTTCCTAGTCTAGAATATTTTGATTGATCCTATAATTAATGTAAATCACCTAGATTATTCTATTGTACTCAGTATATATGTAACACCACTGTGAATAATGAAATACAAGCTTTCCAATTATCTATTAAAAAATACATATACAATTTTTGCATTTTTTTTTCCTCTCTGAATTTTGTTGCGTTAACGTGACTTTTTTTATTTATTTATCAAACTATACAAAGTCTTTTTATGTGAATTTTTGTGGCCAAGTGCTTACTTTAGCATTTACACTTTCATAGTTGGTTGGCCCGTGTTTAATTCCTATGCGATGGTGCAACCGATCTTCAGGCTATTCGATCATTGATCTAATGGTTCTCAAGATTGGCAGCTCAAAAAGGGCAACCGGTTTTCTGTTCAAAATTATTCCTGTTATCCATCCTTTGAATTGTTTCTCATTTTTTTTGCAGTGCGATTTATTGGATACGCCAGCTGTGACACAACTAGACAAAGACGATAAATATGCACTTGTCTATCAGCTTCTGAAGATATTCTCAACTCAAAGGTTGGATGCATATCTCCAGTTTCATGCTGCAAATTCTTCCTTTTTAGAGAGCCATGGTGATTACCACACTACTCCATTATTCCGCCTTTTTTTTTTGCTGATTTTTAATTCATATGCTTATTAATGCTAGGGATGTAACTGAACCGAGCTAGTCACGAGCAGTTCGGTGCTCGGCTCGTTAAAGGTTTGCTCATATAAGAATTTGTCGAACTTGAGTCGAACACGAGCAACTTGTTAAAGAAAACAAGTCAAACTCGAGCATCAAGAAGCTTGAATCGAATGCTCATGAGCCCTACCAAGCTTTTTAATATTACATTTACAAAATATATTTAAAATAAATTACTTAAATATAAAATAATTTTATCTTTTTTCGAGCACAAGGAGCTGTTCGAGTTCAAGTTTGAGCTTGTTTTTTTATCGAGTATAGTTGAATCGAACTCGAGCCGAGTTTGAGCTTTCTGTTTTCTTCTTGAGCGACCTTGAGTCGAGTTTGTCCGTGATAGTAGTAAAAGTATGCTCGGCTTAATTCGACTCGGTTCGTTTACACCTTGATTCAAAACAGCGGCGCTTCTAATTCGTTTTTTTTTCTAGTCATTGTCGTTGATTTTGTTCCACAATGATGATGATGTAGGTCTTGTTCATGAAGATTGTGTAACAAAAATGAGGTTGATGTCCTTGATTGATCTTGCTTCTAATGAATCTGGACAAATTCCTTTCTCTGTGATCAAGGATGCTCTGATACCAAAGTGACAGGATGTTAGGGTATTAAAACAGGACTTAACAAACTAAGAACACAATAAGATCCGTCAAGCATCATAGATGGAAGTTTTTTAAAATATCATTCCATCAATAATCTAAATTAAATCCATATGTAGAATGCCAGAAAACCCTTAAAACGCCAATCCTCGGCTAAAGACGGGTATAATAGGCTTACAATAGGATTTACTTCAAGATTATGCCAGTAATCAATTTAAACCAAATTTATCCATGATATTGCCAGAATTCTTATGATTCTTGTTTAACCTTATAATACCATAAAATCCAAAATACAAGACCATTCAAGCATTACATATCTCCTGATTATATTTTAACACAAGAGTGTTTAGCCTATCATTAGCCTAATCATAAACGAAAAATAAAATAAATTACAAAACTAAAAAATAAAGATAACTTACAATTTTGAGTTGTACCAAAGCAAACTTCTTATATTTAAACAAAGAAAATTTATTACAAGAGGGGTGTTCAGTAGAGAAAAGAAGGCGAGACAGATCTCAAGCGTGCCTTCAACATAACAAAGAACTAATCTTTATATAGAAAAACTAGAGTAGAAAGGCCAAAACAAGTGGGCCAAAAATAAAAAAGAAAAGTGAGTGGCGAACATTTGCCAATTATTATTAAAGTAAAAAGCAAAAGAGGACTACTTTTGCTATTCATTAATAGTAAAACTTTATTAAAGTTGGTGTCGGTATAAACGACAAACTTGTAGGACCCATTTTGTCCTTGTGGTGATAATGCACTCAATAATTGTTTTCATTCTTGAAATTCTGATAACTTTTCAATAACTGTTTGAATATCTTCATCGATCTCTTGATTTGGATCTTGTGATTCTCCAGCTAAATTTGCAGAGGACATAGATGTATCTGATTTATCATCCCCAATTTTGTGACCAAAATTCTTCATTAAATCTTTCTTCATTTCAGACATATAATGTTATAAGATTTCTTTTTTGGAAATAATTCCTTTCATTTTAAGCTTCCCTGATATATTCTGAAAGGGACTCTGACTGCAATCTGTATTTAAGATATCATCTTCAAATTCTTCAAATTGTCGAATCTTCTGTTTAATTTCTTGAAATAAATCCTCACCAAATAGTTGGCCTGTTTGTGGATCTTTTTTTGACAATTTTGTCCAGAACTTTGAGAAATATTTTCTCTTGATGCAAGGTAAATTATCTGTAGTTATGTCTACAATTGGAGTCCATTTTAGAATCCATGGAATAGAAAATTCCAAAAAGAAATATAGTGAACCAGAACAATTTATTAAATGTCCTTGATTACTTAATTCTGAGATTTTAGGAGATATATCAACCCATTGAGAATATAAATCTTTAAATTCTTCTGGTAAGATTTTTACCGATGGTCCATGTAATAACCACCATTGTTGGAACCAATTTGGTATGTATTCCAGATGTTTATATACTTCTGGGCATACTTTTATGAACCAAGTATGCTTTTGTTTTCTGTTTTCATATAAAAACACATTTGTAAAAGCTTGAATATAATCCCAATAGTTATATTTTAGAGAAATATTTTTCTCTTGAAAAAGAAATTCTTTTTCTTTGAATAACGATATACCCCACTCATTTGGAAGATATATCCTTTTAATCACAATTTTGGAGAAAGTGTATTCTTTCTGATCATTAGCCATAAAATGTGTTATTTCACATTCAGAGGCTTTTAATAAATTCTCATAATAAGAACGCTGCTTATATGCAGTTACTGGGAATGGATTATTATCCAAATATTTGTCCATCAATGACCATGGGTCATGTTTCTTCTTTAGATCATCACATTCAATTAGGAATATTATTCCTTGTTCTTCATTTTCTTGATAAGAAGTTATATCTTCTTCTTCTTGTATGACAATATTGGCATAAGAAGGTATTTCCTCAACTGCTTTACCTTCCCATTTTTCTTCCTTTTCTATTCAAGGAATTCTTGATATTCTTTATCAGAATTATTTTTCTGATTATTTGAATTGCCAGCTTCAGATATATTATCCGAATATAGAATTCTATTACCATGTTGGACGAGGATATTTCCTCTTCCACCTCTGCCACGGTAAGGAGCAAAAACTCCTCCTCTACCACGAGAAGTCATACCTGTATACATTAAACAAATAATTAATGTAATTTATTGGTAAATGACAAACATTCCCATTTTGGAGGTAATGAAACCTTCAAAGGTTTCCCGGATATTTCCCTTTGAATTAATTCTTTTTGCAATTTGCTTCTTTGGGAAAGATGATTAATATTAATTTCTTTCCACCAATTTTGCCAACAAAAAGTATTTGAATTACAAGACATTATTCCTGCAAAAATTCACGTGTTAAAAAATCAGGGAGACTATTGTCTTCTCCTTTCATATGAAGAATATCAAAATCAAAAAGGGCTAAATGGGCTTTCCACCTTGCAAACATTTGTTTTGAAACATCATGTTTAAAATCTTTATTAAACATAAATTTAGCAGATTTACAATCTGTATATATTAGAAATTTCTTATTATATAAATCGTCTTGAAATTTTAAAACACATTTTACAATAGCTAAGACCTCTTTTGCTACTGCAGAATAATTCTTTTGGCTATTATTCCATTTACCAGAATTAAATCTAACAAGATAAACTTGCTTTGTTTCTGGACAAATTTGTTTTAAAATTCCTCCATAACCAATATCAGAGGCATCAGTTTCAATTATCTTATCCCATAAAGGATTTGCTAACATTAAGCAAGGAAGATTAATGACTTTCTTTTTAATTGTCTTAACAGCCTCAGTATGCTGGTCTGTCCAAGGGCTTGGTGATTTTTTCAATCTATCATATAAAATAGCAGCATCTTTTGCTAAATCTTTATAATAAGCAGAAACATAATTTAAACTGCCTAAAAATCTTTGCAATTGTGTTTTATCCAAAATAATATCTGGAAACTTAGAAGCAAATTCAATACTTCTTTGTATAGGAATTATACTTCATCTTTCTATATTATGACCTAAAAATCTTATTTTAGTCTGGAATAAAGACATTTTAGGTTTGGATATAACTAATCCATTTTGTATTATTAAATTTCTAAATATATCTAAATGTTTAAAATGATTTTCAATAGTCTTTGAAAATACTAAAATATCATCAATATAGACTATCATAAACTCACTATAAGGAGTAAAAATATCATTCATAATTTTTTGGAATTCTGAAGGAGCATTTTTTAAACCAAAAGGCATAACTCTCCATTCATAATGTCCAAACGGAACATTAAAAGCTGTTTTATACTGGTCTTTCTCAGATATTTGAATCAGCCAGTATCCTGATTTTAAATCAAATTTAGAAAATATGATAGAATCATATAATCTATCTAATAAATCTTTTTTATTAGGAATTGGAGATCTAATCCATTTTAGAACTTTATTTAGAGGTTTATAATTAATTACCATTCTAGGAACACCTCTTTCAATTTCACTATATTTATTAACATAAAAAGCTGTGCAAGACCACGAAGATTTAGATGGTTTTATTAAACCTTTTTGTAATAAAGATTCAATCTCTTTCTTACAATATTCTAAATATTCTGAATTCATTTGACAGGGACGAGCCTTTGTCGTTATTTTTCTTTCATCAAAACCATCTTCATAAGAAAGATCAATAATATGACGTTTTCTATCCCAAAAGGCATTGGGATGATCACTACATATTTCAATTGAAAACTTATATAATAAGTTATTTATTTTTTCTTTAAGCTTTGGATTTAAAAGCTTTTCTTCAATTGAGAAAGAATTAATTTCTTGTTTTAAAAAGTTTAAATGTAAATTTTTATGATCTATAAGATTCTTAATTTCATTTAGGAAATTAGGTATAGGTTTGGTAACAAAGTTAAACATTATTTTATTGCCTTCATAAGTACCTATAATACCTTTATTATCGATTTTTATTATTGGGTACATTTTTTCAATGAATGGTGTACCAAGTATAACTTGACTAGTAATATTTTTTACAAGTAGGAAACTTGTAGGAATACAAACATTGTTTTTACAAATATAAGCTTTAGGTAATTTGAACTTTATATCAAGCTTTTCACCACCCGCATGACTTAATGTCATAGTAGTTTTTTCAAAATATTTAGTGGGAATTAATCCTTCCTGAATTACATTCATATCTGTCCCACTATCAATTAAAGCAGTTAATTCTTGTTTATAAGAATTGTTAATTAATAAATTAATTTTCACATACCATTTTTGAGAAAAGATAATACTTAAATTATTTAAAAAATTATCTTGCTCAAATCCTTCTAATACTGAAGGTATATTGGATATATCAGAAATATCAGAAATAGGTTCTTTTCCCTTTCCTTTTTTATTATATTCAAGAAGAGAGATCCTTTCATCCAAGATTTTATTAACATTTTTTAAATTATTTATTTCTTGTTTCAAATATATTATTTCTTTTGAAAGTTCCATTATTGTGGTTGGTTTTACATTTGTTTGTCTATTCTTTAACATTTTTAAAACATTATTCATAGAATAAGGTTCTTGGGAAGTTTTAATATCAAATTCATTATTTGAAGATGATGGAACTTCTGCCATGTTGTCTATTAACTGAGAACGAAGCTCAGGATTCTTAATAAGTTTAAGAAATTCAACTATATTATTGTTAGATAGAACATTTATCTCTAAATCTTTGAATTGAGAAAGGATTTTATAAAATTCTTCTCCTTCTTCTTTATCATGTTTATCGCATGTAATATTTTGTATACAAGATGTACAACAAGCATCTGTATCAGAAGAGTATACAGATTCATTATTTAATTGTGATAAATTATTTTCTTCTATTGAATTTTCAGAATCATCTATCTCCGAAGAAGATTTTCTGATTCAGAATTTAGAAGTATCTTTGAAAGATTTAATTTTAATTCTTCATTTTCAATAGAATTAATTTTCTTTTTCATTTTACATCTATTTGCATAATGACCTATTTGTCCACATTTAAAACATTTTTTATCCGTTTTATATTTTTCTTTATTTATTTTACGTTTTTCACGCTTATATTCTGTTTCTTCTAATTTTTTCTTGGAAAATCTTTTTCTTCTTTTCCCTTTATAAAAAGAATCAGGAGATTTTTCTTTTCTTTTATCTTTAAAAGATTGTTTAGAAGAAGATGGAATATCCATTCCAAATTGATCACAAAATCTATCTAATTGTGATTTTTCAGACAAATTTTGTCTTTTAATTTGTTGGTTTAATTTTATCTCATTACAAAGAGCTAACCCTTCATGAATAATGGTTCCTATTAATTTACCATAAGTGTAATCTTCATAAGGAATATTAAGAAAATCTTTTCTTAAATTCTTTCGAACTTTCTCAGCAAATAAATAGGGCAACCCATCTATAAATTTAGATTTCCAATGAGAGCTATTGCTTTCAGGCAATTCCATAACTCTATTAAGAAAAGTATCCTTATACCATCTAAAATCTGTAATGTTTTACATCTAAGATTTTGTAATAAGGTACGAATATTTTCGCAATTATCGGAAATTCTTCCTGTGAAATGTTCCAAAATAGTAGTAACTAAAGTGTAAACTACGTTTTCAAGAACATTATTATTCTCTTGTTTGATCGTATTCATAATATGATCTTTATCAATTATACTTAGATAATTATCCCACCAACCTTTCAATTGGCCAGTAAATCCTGAAATTATCATTTTAGCAACATTTTTATCAGTATTACCTGAAGATTTACATATAGTACTATACATAAGCATTCTATGTATCATACTATAAATCTGCTTATCAGCATAACCATCAAGATTCCATTCGTAAATACATTTTCCCGAATAACTATTATTAATTACATATTCATGTTCCTCATGGAGAGTATCCATTGGGAAAGGTCTTCTGTAATAATAATTATGCTGAGTAGGACGATCAGCATATCTTTTAAGTCTATTTATTTCAAATTGGACTGTATCATTATGATTACTAGATCCAATAGTATTTGAAATATCTTGATCTAAAGTATTTAATTTTAGATTCTTAAATTTTTCTTCAAGAAATTCTTCTAAATCTCCTCTAGGTTTTAAAATAAAATCCTTAATATCTGGAGGAGGTTGAAGATGTGAAGTTATTACGATATTATCAATATCTTTACTATTATCTTTAATATCTTTATCTTTAGATATATTTTTTATAGCAGATAATATTTTTTCTGTTCTTTCAGAAATTATTGATATCTGTTCCCCTAATATATTTAGGTATACATTTGTATAATTTTGATTTGATAATAATAAATTTAATTCTTTAATAGTAAATTTTAAAGAATCATTTTCAATCAAAATAGAAAATGCATTAAAATTCAATATTTTACCACTTCTTTCAATTGTGAAAGCCTGTTGAGGAGGATATATCCCTTTCATA
The DNA here is from genome assembly GCA_036785695.1 of Gentiana straminea. Classification (NCBI taxonomy): domain Eukaryota; kingdom Viridiplantae; phylum Streptophyta; class Magnoliopsida; order Gentianales; family Gentianaceae; genus Gentiana; species Gentiana straminea. The sequence continues at coordinate 789,560 of JAVUPR010000413.1, read as the reverse complement.
GTTTTTCCTCCTTCTAATTGAAAATCTCTTTCAATTATATACAAATATTGTGGAACATAAGTTGAAATAAACCAAGAAATAAAAGTAATCATTTTATTCTCATTTTTAACATAATTAAAAAATTCTTCTTGATAGTAATCTCTATCTTCTTTGGAAATATGTTCAATGAACCAATCACGGAAAGGTTTCCATTTTGGAAGATTAAATTCATCTTTAATTGTTTTTCTAGCTAGTGAACCTGGACTAAAATCAATTTTAGGTGTAAAATCCATTTAAATATTATAATCCATTTCTGATTCAGTAATATCTGAATCAATAACTCCTTTTCCTCTTACAATATTATTTTTATCTAAGGATAAATTTTTGACATAATTTTCTCTTAATTGAGAAGTAGAAACCCTACTAGGTTCAAGAATATGAATATTATCAAAAGGAGAAATAAAAGATCTCATAGATATAGATCTTGATAATAAATTTCTATTTTCCATACCAGAATTCATACAAATAGAAATATTTCCATCTGTACTTTGGTCTATGTTAGTAACATCTTGACAAATAACAGGAATTCTTGGTACTGCATTAGCAATCGGCCAAGTATCAGGTAAAGGAATTTCTTCCCATTTAATAGATCTTCTAGTCGTAATATTCGACTTACTGAAGTTGGTTTCTATAAGAATAGTTTCATTTAAAGATTTATCTTTTATTTTACACATAGGATTTAAAGTGTGTAAAGGTTTATAGTAAATTCTATAACATATACAAATTATTTCAGATCCAGATGCATAGTTATAACCATGCGTTTTAACATTCATTGTTAAAGAATCAAGAATGTTTATATCTGATAAAGATAATTGTAGATTAGGATAAACATCAAAATATACTGGTCCATGTGTCAGACTAGATTGTATTATACCCATAAGAGATTTTTTCCAATCTAAATTTCTACCATCTCTTAAGGCAGCAATAAAGCTTTCTGGAAGATTTTCCAGTGTCAAAGGTTTAAAAGCAATTTGTACCAAACCAATATGAAGAAATTTATGTGTTTTTCTATAAGGAAAAATATCTTTTTCACTTAGTAATTTAATTATCATTTCTTCATTATTTAAAGAAATAGATTCTTCAGAGGTTTTTACAATTTGTCTTAAACCTAATTTTTCAAAAGTTAATTAAATACACTTATGGTCCCTTTTGTTTCATGATTTTCAACACTTTTACCCCCTCGTCTATGCTATTTTTTATTTTTTTTATTTTTTTTACATTTTTGGTCCAAAGTGGCATGTGTCACACAACCAGCATTGAAGGTACAACATGCTTCAACTAGTAACAAACTTGACACGTGGTAAAAATGGATTGAAAATGTAAAAATATACATAAATAAGGGGGTAAAAGTGTCAGAGATGAAATATCAGGGGATAGAAATGCAAAAATCGTCAGACAAAAGGGACCAAAAGTCTCTCTCTCTCTCATTGTATGCTTGTGTTATAGGTTATAATGTTTTTTCACTGTGGCAGATTGATGATGAAGAAGTGGAAATATGGGTTGTGAAAGGAATTATGACAAAGTTGATCGACTTTAGGATTGATCAGATGAATCAAACTGTGGTTGTCAGGTAGTGTTGTTAACGAACAAATTTGCCCCTTCTTTATTACTACTTCAACTAGTGTTAACGAACAAAAATACTTTGTTCGTTAACAAACTTTAATTCAGCTCGTATAAAATTGTGTTTGTTTCTTTGTTCAATCAAAAACTAGCTGAATTCTAACACTTTGACAAGCTTTGGATAGTAAAGGAACAAACACAAGCTATGATCACAGACGCTTGTTTAAGTTTGTGAACAAAATGTATATATACACAATATCGTACTGAAGTGAGACAAGCTTGAACAAACGCTCAAATGCTTGTTTTTGTGTTTTTTTTTTATATGTAAATGAGCCAAGTTCAAGCAGTAGCCTAATCAAACGAGCCAAACTTGAACAAAAATCTCAGTTTGTTTAGTAAATGAACAAGGGCCTGCTCGTATGCTAAACGAGCTTAAATACAGACTTGAGATATTATTCAGGTTGGTTCGATTCGTGTACAAACACTAATCTAAACATAAATTGATTTTGATTACTTTGCTTGTGCATTTGAAGTAATTGCTTTCATTTGGTTGATTGCAGGTGAAGCACAGAGCGTGTTTTCGGGCCTTGTCAATGGGAATCATTAAGGGGACAACTTGCAAATTGGAAGGTGAATTATATGATAAACATCCTACTATGTGAAAGAAAGTAGAAATAGTCCGTCCGTAAGGGGTCTGAGAATGTCCTTGAGGTTAAGGGGTTTTGATTCATTCCTCCTTGTATAGGTGGAATGTAAAGTCTCACGTCCGTAAAGTAATAGAATGCTCAACCCCATATAAGTGTGAGGTATAAATGTTTTGTCAATTCGGGTTAACCTTTTTAGACCAAGCGAGGACGACGGTCTAAGAAGTTAACCGGATCATTTATGACTAATTTAGCGCTATCAGGCGCAGAGTCTAGGACGTTACATGAATGACAGATTCATCCTACGTGCTACAACATTTCTACAACAATCGTACCATAATCATCATTATATCTATATCCCGCCCGGGCCCAGGGCTGGCCCTGGTTGTTAATTTTTATTTTTATTTTCTCCAGGTTAGCATCGCGAGTTTGATCAAGACCATAGAAGCTAACAAGGTGACTGAAGAGGCAACACAGGGATTGGTTGTTCGTTGAACATTTTGTACCTTTTTTTTTTTTTTTTTTTTTTTGGTTGAAGAAACACTAGTTTGCAATTTTTTACTTTTTCAAGTTTTTATTTTATTTTTACAACAGGGGTTGTCATTTGATTAGTACAAAGATTCAGAGCAAATGCATTTATTTACACATTATGAATATGAAATCTTTTTTTTTTTCAGCCTTCGGTGTTTGTTATTGCTGTTGTATCAAACTCTTCTAATACTCGACTCGATTGGTAATTAATAATTTATATAAAACATTATGTAATAGTAATAAATTATAAATATAATTCATTAAATATTAATTATCTCCTATTTATCTCAAATATTATTGGCTACTATATATCATATCGTATCACAAATATAGAGTTAGACATGTACCAAAGTCAAGTCAACCCAACCTTTGACAAGTACATATGTGGATGAAAAAAAACAAAAGAATAAAGAGACTTTAATGACATCACACCACCACGTCTATTTTTAGGGAAAGTATTTGTGTGGAAAGAGATTTTGAGGTGAAGTGACGGATGAAACGATCAGAACCACATAGTTTAAAAGCAGAATAAAACTGTGTAGTGTATGTGTCTCCACACCGTGTGGAGACACCACATAAGAACCACCCTATTTTTAGTACCACGGTCAAATTTAACATCTGGAAAGTCAAACATCTATAGAATGTGACAATCGACTTCAAGAAAATCGATATAACCGGATGTGATGACACAGTAAGTTGGTTGTGATAACGAGTCCAAGAATAACGAGAGTCTTCAATGGCATCACACTACGCCCACTTTCAAGGCACTAACTTGAGGTTTAACCTCTAGAAAGTCAAACCTCTCACACAACCTTAGCGTAGTGTCGTGATAGATTATACGTGGTGTCATTAAAAATGCCCGTAATAATACACACATTCTGAATTCTCAAACAATTTCTTAGAAACCACCCACCATCCACCACCACACCTTTCTTGGCTAAGTTACAATTTTAGTCCTCTAACCAGACACGTTTTTCGATTTTGGTCCTGGTTTTTTCTCCGGCGACAATTTCTAGTCCCGTAAGTGGTCTTTTTTTTTTTTGAAAATTGTCCCGAACGCCGGAAAGACCACTTACAGGGGCCTAAAATTGTCACCGGAAAAGACCAATTTTAGTCCTATAAGTGGTCTTTCCGACGTTCAGGACTATTTTTGCAAAAAAAGAGACCACTTACAGGACTAAAATTGTCGTCGGAGAAAAACCAGGACCAAAATCGAAAAACGTGTCTAGTTAGAGGACCAAAATTGTAATTTAGCCCACCTTTCTTGCAAAGACTTAAAACCCAAAAGTTGACTAACAAAACTTAACATTATTACATTCTCATTCTACTAAATTCATTCATAAAACTGAAATCCCTTTTTTTTTTACCACAAGTAGTAATCTCTCACTTCAATGAATCATCAAAAAGTCATCATTTTCCTGTGTTTCTCTTCTCTATTATCCATCATTAAACCAGATAACAATCTTCCCAGATTACCCCCCACTGAAAATCTAGCCGTTTCATGCGGCGGCTCCGGCGATATAACCGGGAAAAACGGAAGGTTATGGGTTGGAGATGTCTCTAAATCCAAGTACTTGAAGTTGAGTGGCAAATCTACTATTTCAAGAACTAATGATCCCCTAATGGATTCTGCAATTTACTCGACAGCCCGGATTTCGTTCAACGAATTCGTCTACGAATTCGACGTCAAACCCGGGCAGTTCTTCATTCGTCTCCACTTTGACCCAACTCCTTACAAGAATTTCAAGAAATTCGCTGATTTTTTTACAGTAAAAGCTGGAAACTACATACTTCTTAGCAACTTCAGTGCATCACTTACTGCTAATGCCTTGGGGGTGAAGTATTTAAGCAAGGAGTTTTGCATTAATGTAGAAGAGAACCTTTTCTATTCTCAAAGTCATTTATTATATAAGTTGTTAAAGTATAATCAATTGTAAACATTCTTACGGAGCTCGAAGCCTAGGCTTCGTCTGCCTTTAAAGGTTAAAACCTTATTGTTACACTTTCAACAACACTAATCATGTAACTCGTTCATATATGTCGATCTTCAATGTAAAAAGCGTATAGTCACCGTTTTATCATGGAATTTCTGTTTTAAAATGAATTAATGACACATCAACTCATCATGAATAAGCTCTAGATGTGTGGCCTAGGATTCTCAATTTTGAACCACAGAAAATAATCAAGAAATTCAATTAAATGCACACTTATAATCAGAGAAAATTCAAAGTCTCGAGTCTTTACGTGAAAAATTGATTGACAGAATGATTAAGTTTTTTTAATTTTGTTTTTTTATAGCTGCTGCTTAAAATTCTAAGTTTTAGATTTTAATCAATGGTGGTAAAAGGTGTACATGGGGGGTCCAGATCCTCTAGCTGCTAAGGCCTACTATGATTTCTACGGTGGATGAAAATTGAAAAGTTGACAGAGCCATCGAAATTTCTGATGGTACAGCTGTTTATCATCTACCATTATAAACTGTGTGGCTCTGATAAGTCTAAGTATACTTTAGTGTATATGGATTCGGTCCGTCTAGTTTGATTTGTATGCCACATTATTAAAAGTCTTTTCCACATTATTCTAAGTCTTTGTGGAAAATTGATTAAACAGAAATTAAAGCTCTCTGATTTTTATTTTTTCCAACTGCTATAAGTGGCGGATCATTAGAAGCTCAGTTCTTCACCTCAATTTCAGTTTCTTTCACCTTCTTCTTCTTCTTCTTTTTTTAATACAGTTTTATTATTCTCTTTTTACCAATTCAATGGCAAACACAAATAATATGATCAACACTCTATTATTATGCTCCTATTATACTCTCTTTTTTTCCATTGTTGCCACTGCACAATTTCCTACTCTTTCTGCTTTTGCTACTACTACCACAAATGAGACAGACCTTCATGCCTTGCTAAGTATCAAGAATCATATAAAAAGTGACCCTTCTCATTTTCTGGATTCTTGGAATGAATCAGTTCATTTCTGCGATTGGCAAGGAATTACTTGCGGGAAAAGACACAAACGAGTGACTGTACTCGACGTTTCATCACTCGATTTGGTCGGCACTCTTTCTCCCTCTGTTGGAAACCTTACTTTCCTCAGAGAGATCTATCTCAATGAAAATTCCTTCCACGGCATCATTCCACCAGAAATCGGCAGTTTGTTTCGCCTACAGACTCTTACTTTGGCTAATAACTCGTTTGAAGGACAAATTCCAGCTAGTCTCTCATCGTGCAAAAATCTTCGATTCATCCAATTATCTGGAAACAAACTTAGTGGAATAATCCCTGATGAGCTGAGTGCTTTGTCCAACCTGCTTGATCTTATATTGGAAGAAAACAATTTCATTGGAAGTATCCCGCCATGTTTAGGTAATATCTCTTCTCTTCGACAACTAGATTTATCATATAACAGTCTAACCGGTAGCATACCGCTTTCCTTGAGCAATCTCACTAAATTGGAAGGATTAGATCTATCTGAAAATCATCTAAATGGATCACTCCCTAAAGAAATTTTTAGTATCACCTCTCTATCACTAGGGCTAATTATAATTTTATCCCAAAACAACTTTAGTGGATCACTACCCTCAGAAGTGGGCAATCTGAAAAATCTAGTTGAGTTAATCATATCTAGAAACAAATTATCCGGTGAAATTCCAAAATCAATTGGTGATTGTGAGATGCTAGAATACCTTGAAATGGATGGTAACTTCCTAGAGGGAATGATCCCTTCATCATTAGGACAATTAAAAGGCATTGAAGTCATGGATCTGTCGCAGAATAACTTGTCAGGGGAAATTCCACCTTCTTTGGAAAATCTAAAATTCATTAGCTTTCTCAATCTTTCATTCAATATGCTAGAAGGTGAAGTTCCAAGAAATGGAGTCTTTGCAAAATCTAGTGCATTGTCAATACTGGGAAACGAAAGGCTATGCGGAGGAATCGGATCATTGAACCTACCTGAGTGTCCCCCAAAATATTCAAAAAAACATGGAAAGCCATCAACTCATATAATCATAATCCTAGTGATCTGTATCCTCATACCCTTGGTTTCATTATTCGGATGCACATATGCAATTTATCAAACAAGAAAATCTAAAAGAGTGCCATCTTCAACCTCTGCATACGATAAACAACTCCTTCAGATTTCATATGCTGAAATATTGACTTCCACCGATGGCTTTTCTTCCGAAAACTTAATAGGTGAAGGAAAATACGGATCTGTCTACCGCGGAGTCCTCAAACCAAGTGAGAAAGTAGTTGCCATCAAAGTGCTTAAACTTCAACTGAAAGGAGCCCATAAGAGCTTCTTGACAGAATGTGAAGCATTAAGAAACATTCGCCACATAAACCTTGCCAAGATCATTACTTCTTGTTCTAGCATAGACTTCAAAGGCAATGATTTCAAGGCTTTGATTTTAGAATATGTCCCTAATGGAAGTTTAGATGAATGGTTGCATCAAAATCCCTCTATCCATGGCGATGAGAAGAAGTTAGGCTTGTTAGAAAGGCTAAACATTGCAATAGACATCGCAACGGCATTGGATTATCTACACAATCATTCTGGAAATCCAATCGTTCACTGTGACATTAAGCCAAGCAACGTTCTCTTAGGCGATGATTTACGTGGCTTGGTGAGTGATTTTGGGCTTGCAAAATTTCTTCCAACAACTAATGATATAGAAAGCACCTCAATCGGAATCAGAGGAACAATCGGCTATGTTGCTCCAGGTACCTCTCTAACAAAATGTCTTTTGAAATAAATGTTTACATTAATTCTAACATCTTTAAATTACATCAATTATAACACTTTATCTGTCCATAACATTCAATTCGTACAGAATATGGCATGGGAGGCAATGTATCACCAAAAGGGGACATATACAGCTTTGGAATTCTTTTATTGGAGATGTTCACGGGGAAAAGACCTACAAACACCATGTTCACGGAAGATTTTACTATCCATAACTATGTGAAAACCGCTCTTCATGATCGTGTGGCTGAAATCATCGATCCACGGCTTTTGACAGTAGAGGATAATGAAGAAAACAGAAGCAACAAAACTTCAACAAGGAATATCGAGTCCTCTTGCTTATCGATATTTCGAGTAGGAGTTTCATGTTCTTTAGAAATGCAAAACGAGAGAATGGATATCAAAGATGCACTTATTGAACTACAACATATTAGGAATAAAATGTAGAATGTACTGAATGCTTTCATAAACTTCCATCTTTATAATAGGAGGAAATAAGGTTGTTCTAATCTTCTTTTCCCTTTTCTTTTTTGTGTGTGTGTGTAAATATTAAAGTTTAAAAAATGATCCAATTTTTGTAACTTCTTTGTTGAAGAAGGAAAAAGGGAATTTATATATTCTTTGTTACTATATTCTTAACTCATTGATTTTGGATCTGGTGGGATCACTGAACCTAACTATGCTAAGTTTATCGAGTCAATATTCACATTGAGAAAAGCTGAGGGGTACTTACTATGCAGAAGCATCTCATATCGGTTTCAAACGTTTAATAATTTCAAAGGGCCTCCTCTTGTATATCACAATTCAAGGATTATTTGTGGCCTCATAGGTATCGGGATGAAATGATCGAGAGGCCTCGATCCGGATCTGTCAGCGTGCCTTTATCAAAAGGGATCCGTTGTACTGAGAGAAACCAGATGCATGAACAACATTCATTGCATATATTGTTGTTGGGGATTTTGTGTTGATCAGAACAATAGTATCATAAACAAACTAAAAGGAAACTTGATATAAAAACACAGAGTCGAGTAGAGACTCTTTCCTGCGAAAATTATTCGTTCCCTTAAGATTGCCTCCGGGAATTTACACGAATATCTTCACGGGATAAAACTACGTTCCTTTCTAATCTTGGAAATTTAGATAGAAAGATAGCTTTAGAAGTTTTTGTTCATATGTGTGCTAGAAATGAGGTTTCAAGAGAATATTCAAAAGAAGATGAATATTTCTTTCTTGGTATTGAATTTGTACCTTTAAAAATAGTTGCAAGTGTTTATGTATTTATTCCAATGTTATACTATGGAAAAAACATCAGATATGACTCTTCAAAGTCAGTTAAAAGGTGTAAAACCCGAAGGGATACCAACCAAAACCGACCAACTGCTCAAAAACTGAAAACTCATTGTGCATTCTGTCACTTATCCGTCCGGATAGATCATATCCGTACGGACATTTCATCTAGCCGTACGGACATATTGCCCAAAGACTCAGTTTTCCTTCTACCAGATATCTGATGACGGAAAAATTCACCGTTATTTTTATAACTTTTCAACCCGTTTCTGATATCATTTCGAGTATTTTATATCAGTTCGAGTCATTAATTCCTATGTTTCATCTAAATATGTTAGTAGTAGTTATTATATAAAATATCGTATTTTTAGCGTGTTTTTATAGTTTTTGTACCGGTTTAGTAACCGGTGTGTCGTGTCGGATTTACGTTTGGTATTTTGGTGGTTTATTGCGTAATTATAGGTTAACCAAAATCCCGAGTAACGACACGTTTTGAGGCCTAAAAGAGGTGTTTTTAGGGATATAAGAGTGTGCCACAAGCTTAAAAGGTCAAGTGGATCAGTGGTTCGTAGTGTCACTAACGATTTATATCTTCGACGAACCAATGGCCCATTAAAAAGGCATTTTCTGAAGAAGTGGCCTTAATGAAAGTTGTAGATCTTTGATAGAGCTTTCCAACGCATTTTGAATCACGTCAATTGGAGGTCTACAACTCAAGTTATGACCAAGTGGCTAATCGATTCGTAATAGTAAAAATCCCGAAAACGACACGACATACGAATGGCTCATCAAAACGGCGTTTTCTGAAGAAGAATCCTTCATGAAAGTTGTAGATTATTCAACGAGATTTCCAATGGATTTTGAATCAAGTCAATCGGACTTCGCAACTCAAATGGTGGTCAAGTGGCTAATTGATTTGTATTAGGGAAAATGTCGCAAAACGACACGTAATGGGAATGGCCCATCAAAAAGGCGTTTTCTGAAGAAGTGTCCTTCATGAAAGTTGTAGAGTTTTCCGAGAGCTTTCTAATGACGTTTAAATCATGATTTTTGGAGGTCTACAACTCAAGATATGAAATTTGGAAGTTTTATTACAATAAATATATATTCGAAGGATCCAGAATCAGGTGAGTCATCTTGCAAATTGATCACCACCGGATCGATCCGGCACCAATCCGGATCGATCCGGCCTCAACATTTGCCTATATATAGCGAGCATCGGCGCGAAACGGTTGCCCCTCTTCTCTCCATTCCCTTCTTCATCTGTTCCTTTCTTTTATTTTATGTTTTAGGGGGGCCTATATGTAATATATATGTCGTTATAATGTCGGTGTAATAACCCGACTAGTTATCGTTTTAATATAATTTCATTTCCGTTTTTATTGCTTTCTTTTATTTTTCTTATGCAATTAGTATAAATATATATATATATATACGTATATTATATATATCTATATCTATATATATCTATATATATATCTATACGTATATCTATATATACGTAGTTATCTTTTCCGTTTGTTCTTTTTAGTTTCGTTTCTTTCGTTTTATATATATATATATATATATATATATATATATATATATATATATATATATATATATATATATATATATACATATATTTATATATATGCTTATGTATTTATATATATATATATATATATATATATATATATATATATATATATATATATATATATATATATATATATATATATATATATAGTATATTTTTCTTTCTCCGTTAATATGTATAGCTAATCTAGTTACATAGCCGAATTATGTGAAAACGGGTGAAATTAACCCTCGGGAGACGAGATGGGAGTTGTGTCGTGCTTTAATTAAACGTTCGTATGATAAAATCATGTTCTAAAACTTGTTTTGATCATTTTCATAGTTTTGAATGAGATTGACAACCTTGTTCATTGCTATGAGATGTAGAAACAGGTATTAGAGTCATTAAAACATAGCCTTAATCGTCAGATTGACAACGTGACATGTTAGGACTATGCTTTTGTGAGGTTTTTCAGCGGCTTTTTATTCTGGTCAACCATGTTAGGCGAGTTAGCTCTCTAAAGGGAGGGTTAATAAACCTAGTGTGGGGGTTAAGTAAGAGCATTCGAATCTTAACGCAAGAATAAAGAGTTGACTCCCGTGAATATCATATGAACCGAATCGATAAAACACACTCCTTATCAAGTTTTTCCCGTGGGGAGATAACTTTGTTGGATCATGGCTCGGCTATGCTTTTTAATCACCTAGTTAATCTCGTTAGTTAAAATTTATTTTTCGCATTAGTATAAACACTCCACTTAAAACTTTGATCGCCTAGACTAAGAATCACGTTCGCTTTGGTACTTACGACCACATTTCTCTTGGGACGACCTCGTACTCCTGTAGCTATCCTAGCAATCGACCTGGTACTCTGCCAGTTAGAGAGTTGGTTTACCCACAGTTACGAGTCTTTATAAATTGTATTTTTGAAAGGTAAATTTCCACTCATCAAAAATTGGCGCCGTTGCCGGGGAAATGTGTGATATTGTTGTGATATCTTGTAAGTGAACCGAAGGCTTGGGCCTAGGTTTTTATTTTCTTTGTTTTATTTAGATGTCGATAAGAGCTATGGATGCTGAAGTGATATTGTCCTGAACTCGGTTTGAATACGACTTTGGTACTTAGCCTCTTCGGAGGGTGATATCTTGTAAGTCTGGCTAAAACTGGGGATTAGGGCCTTCGGCTACCATAACTTTTTGAGGGGTCTAAATATCGTGTGTTTAAAAAAAAAAAGAAAAAAAAAGAAAAAGTTTATTGTTTTCTTGTTATTTTCTGAGATCTTGCAGTTTGAGTTTAAATGGATGAATTTTTCAATCAACACTACTCATCTGAACAACAATACCCCTACCAACCTTATCAACAACGGTTCATGTCGAGCCTCGGTATCAACGAGCGAAATAACCGGGTTCTCGGTCCTATAATTGCCCAAATGCATACCAGGACCAGAATTATGGTTATTCGAGTAATGAGCCACCATATTACGAGGGTTGTCCTAACCCTGGTGCTACTCAGAATTATGGTGTTCATACTCCGTACGTTGATAGCTTCAACCATATTCAGCCACCTGATCAGTGTCTGGAATGGCAAGAGGACTACTACTCACCTCCGATGAATCAAAGTCAATATGATCAGTTTTCCCCATGCCACAAGAAGACTTCACCGACAGGTCAAATGGAGCTACTAGAACGATTGAACCGAGCCTGGAAGAGCGATTGTTGGACATGCGGGAGTTCAAGGTAAGTACGACTCCGCTATAAGAAATCTTCAAGACAAGGTGGGGCAATTGATTGAATTAGTGAGGTATGTGAAAGAGGCGAGAGACAAGTGCAATAGAGGTGGTTAGGGATGAAAATGTTATCACCGAAAAAGTTCAGGGTGAGAATGAGGTTGATAATTCAGTTTGCGAAGAAAAAGTGCAAGATTTGGAGATGACAGAGTTAGAGGAGCGAGAGATTGATTGGCCATCTTTAGTAAAGCCACTGGGAGAGTTGGTAATAGTAGATATGTTGGTCCCGGATTACTATCCACTCTGTGAGGATAAATTTTCTGCGGTCCAGCTTGTGTACTACCCGATGGACGAGCTTTATGGTGATTTTCAAAAGAAGATGGTTCGACAGGCTGATAAAAGAAGGTTCGACGGCTGGGAGGAGGTAGCATCAAGAGCCAAACGAGGTACGTTTCTAGACAATTTAATTTCGATGGTTCTCGCTTTGATCACTTTTCTTAAGCTGTTGATCTTCTTAAGTTCGGATTTTGGTTGATTGAGTCTGTATAGAGTCACCCTGTCGAGCAAACGACGTTAAACAAAAGCGCTACCGGGAGGCAGCCCGTTAATAATAATAATTTGGATAAGACTAGTCTTAATGTAGAATATGTGGACAGAGTCAATATAGTAGGAAATATGAACACAAATCACAACCAAGTCTCAGGATGAATGTTTGAATGTCATTTAAAGGGAACGATTAGGTGGTTATCCGAAAATCCCGAGGTAGAATACAAAGAAAACATTCAAATGCTTCATTTCTTGGACTTAGGTTGTTAAACCCTTGAGGATCTGGGTATAAAAGACTCTATACTCTTTCACACATTTCATTTTATGATCTAGTCTGTTTCAAATTTCTTGTTGTTGTAGTATAGTGGTGAGTATTCCCGCCTTAATAAAACTGTGTGTAATAAAAATGAATCTATGAATTGATGTCTTGACTATGATATATGCTCATGTGATACGTATATGCTTAGATGTTTTGTGCTCTACCCGTGTGGGTGATTTTTCCATCTAAAGCTATTATATAGCCTATCGAATTTTCTGACGTGACAATGCCATTATCTTATTATTCCCATATCTCTATTGCATACTTTGGCACGAGGACCATGTCCCGTGTTTGCTTTGTTTTGGTTGTTTTGGTACAGGGATTCGGAACGTGCTTTCTCATGGCTGTTACGGGATTCGATAGCACCTTTCTGCCAGATTTATCAGCTAAGTCTTTCTCTCTATCTCTGGGAATAATGCAAAATCTTAAGTGGGGGGGGTAGAGTCGTGGTTGGTTTAGCAATGGCAGTAAGTGTTTAAACCCTTAGTTTTTGATTCTTTTTCGAGCATTATTTAGTTGATTAAAATAAATTGTATAAGGTATATATTTCATAGATTTGAAGGTGTAATGATCAATTCGGATATGTAAATAACCAATGTGAACCGTAAGTGCATTTTAGCCTAAATTTATTTGTGTAACATGAATTCCTTCACATAAGCCTTTGATATTGAAGCGAAAATTTTAAACTGTATCCATTCAGTATTCTAGTGGTTTATCCTAGAAATAGCAGTAACTTAGTACCTAACTTCTGAACATGTACTGTGAATATCTGAAGGTTTGAATGTGATAGAAAGAATGTCAAAATAAGATAAACTATATATATGTCGGTTGTAGCTACCAATGATTTGAGTGCAGTAGGGCGTTATCACGAAACGTCCTATATCACTATGAGGTTTAGAAGCTCCCGACTGCCTGATGAAAGTAGTCCAGCTAGGGTGTTATCACGAAACATCCTATTGTTGGGAATGAGGGCATATGCTACACATGTGAAAAAAAAAAAGAGTTAGATAGGTATTAATGTATTCGATCGCACCTCATGACGCTTGCAAGATAGTCGATTTTGGCAATGAGTTCGGATATGTTAGTATTCTATGAAAAAAAAAGAGGGAAAAAAAATAGAAAAGAAAAGAAAAAGTTGGTTGAAAACTTAGTTATCTTCGGACTATCCCCAGTATAAACTGAATGATATGCTTTAGGGATTATCCTAATAAGTACACGGGAAGACTTTGAGTGGAACTGTTACTGCCTATACCTAGGAAAGTTATTAGGACTGTCTGAATGGATATTTGTTCGTTTGCTAGAATTATTCAAGAGAGGATAGTGGAAATTGAAAAGGCTTGTCACACACACTCTGTTATACACTTATATTGAGGTTGACACCTGGTTATAATTCTAAAGGTTATATCATTTGGTTGTTCCTTACATCTTATCTTTTCATGAATTTTTCCTTCATTCATTTTTATTTTGTCGCTTGTTTTGCTCGAGGACGACCAAAAGCTAAGTGGGGGGTTGTGATGACGGAAAAATTCACCGTTATTTTTATAACTTTTCAACCCGTTTCTGATATCATTTCGAGTATTTTTATATCAGTTCGAGTCATTAATTCCTATGTTTCATCTAAATATGTTAGTAGTAGTTATTATATAAAATATCGTATTTTTAGCGTGTTTTTATAGTTTTTGTACCGGTTTAGTAACCGGTGTGTCGTGTCGGATTTACGTTTGGTATTTTGGTGGTTTATTGCAGAATTATAGGTTAACCAAAATCCCGAGTAACGACACGTTTTGAGGCCTAAAAGAGGTGTTTTTAGGGATATAAGAGTGTGCCACAAGCTTAAAAGGTCAAGTGGATCAGTGGTTCGTAGTGTCACTAACGATTTATATCTTCGACGAACCAATGGCCCATTAAAACGGCATTTTCTGAAGAAGTGGCCTTAATGAAAGTTGTAGATCTTTGATAGAGCTTTCCAACGCATTTTGAATCATGTCAATTGGAGGTCTACAACTCAAGTTATGACCAAGTGGCTAATCGATTCGTAATAGTAAAAATCCCGAAAACGACACGACATACGAATGGCTCATCAAAACGGCGTTTTCTGAAGAAGAATCCTTCATGAAAGTTGTAGATTATTCAACGAGCTTTCCAATGGATTTTGAATCAAGTCAATCGGACTTCTGCAACTCAAATGGTGGTCAAGTGGCTAATTGATTTGTATTAGGGAAAATGTCGCAAAACGACACGTAATGGTAATGGCCCATCAAAAAGGCGTTTTCTGAAGAAGTGTCCTTCATGAAAGTTGTAGAGTTTTCCGAGAGCTTTCTAATGACGTTTAAATCATGATTTTTGGAGGTCTACAACTCAAGATATGAATTTTGGAAGTTTTATTACAATAAATATATATTCGAAGGATCCAGAATCAGGTGAGTCGTCTTGCAAATTGATCACCACCGGATCTATCCGGCACCAATCCGGATCGATCCGGCCTCAACATTTGCCTATATATAGCAGAGCATCAGCAGCAGCAACGGTTGCCCCTCTTCTCTCCATTCCCTTCTTCATCTGTTCCTTTCTTTTATTTTATGTTTTAGGGGGGCCTATATGTAATATATATGTCGTTATAATGTCGGTGTAATAACCCGACTAGTTATCGTTTTAATATAATTTCATTTCCGTTTTTATTGCTTTCTTTTATTTTTCTTATGCAATTAGTATAAATATATATATATATACGTATATTATATATATCTATATCTATATATATCTATATATATATATCTATACGTATATCTATATATCCGTAGTTATCTTTTCCGTTTGTTCTTTTTAGTTTCGTTTCTTTCGTTTTATATATATATATATATATATATATATATATATATATATATATATATATATATATATATATATGCTTATGTATTTATATATATATATGCTTATGTATTTATATATATATATATATATAGTATATTTTTCTTTCTCCGTTAATATGTATAGCTAATCTAGTTACATAGCCGAATTATGTGAAAACAGGTGAAATTAACCCTCGGGAGACGAGATGGGAGTTGTGTCGTGCTTTAATTAAACGTTCGTATGATAAAATCATGTTATAAAACTTGTTTTGATCATTTTCATAGTTTTGAATGAGATTGACAACCTTGTTCATTGCTATGAGATGTAGAAACAGTATTAGAGTCATTAAAACATAGCCTTAATCGTCGGATTGACAACGTGACATGTTAGGACTATGCTTTTGTGAGGTTTTTCAGCGGCTTTTTATTCTGGTCAACCATGTTAGGCGAGTTAGCTCTCTAAAGGGAGGGTTAATAAACCTAGTGTGGGGGTTAAGTAAGAGTCATTCGGATCTTAATGCAAGAATAAAGAGTTGACTCCCGTGAATATCATATGAACTGAATCAGATAAAACACACTCCTTATCAAGTTTTTCCTGTGGGGAGATAACCTGTTGGATCATGGCTCGGCTATGCTTTTTAATCACCTAGAGTTAATCTCGTTAGTTAAAATTTATTTTTCGCATTAGTATAAACACTCCACTTAAAACTTTGATCGCCTACACTAAGAATCACGTTCGCTTTGGTACTCACGACCACATTTCTCTTGGGACGACCTCGTACTCCTGTAGCTATCCTAGCAATCGACCTGGTACTCTGCCAGTTAGAGAGTTGGTTTACCCACAGTTACGAGTCTTTATAAATTGTATTTTTGAAAGGTAAATTTCCACTCATCAATATCCGTCCGGATACCTTATTTATCCGTACGGATAAGTAATATATCCGTACGGATAAAACACTATATCCGTACGGATATCTGACAGTACTTGATTTCAATTTTAGCAGTGTTCATCCGTACGGATGGTTCAATCTATCCGTACGGATATCTATCAGAATCCGGTTTTTGGTTCAACACTTGATCTAATACTTCCGTAAGCTTGTAAATATCGATTATAAGCATGCACCCCGCATCTCCTAACTCATATCGATTGTTTCAAGCTCACCAAACCTCAAACTAAATCCAATTACACTAAATCACATTGGTGATACAATCACCAACAATCCTCCCCCATTTAGTGTAACCCTTGATTTAGTTAAAACTTATCAACACACAACAGTTCATCTTTCAATGATAATGTCACGCAGATTGAATTACCATCTAGTATATTACACATTCCAAAATATTCGAGTATTGAGGTGTGACTAAGCATTGAACCCCTTTACACATTTGAATACTTCAAAGATAATACACAAATGAACTAAAAGACAACTTCTATAGCTTGCTTGACACTCTTTATCCAGGCCTCGTGTCCATATCAATTCGTCATCATGTAGAAAGCCAACCCTAACTTTCTTGAAGCGGCCAAACTTCATACTCATATAGGTGAGTCTTATTAATCGTGTACCTGCAACAACACTTTTTCATAAGACTCATTAAGAAATATCATCAACCTCACATGCAGGTCAAGCACATACCTTCGGGACAAAACACATGTGCCAAATCTAAGTCATTAGGCCTTCCACATTGAATTCAGCCCCTAACATCGTATTAGGAGGGAATGGGGTATCTTAATGCAAAGATTCAATGGGTTGTAGACCCATCCCGACAACCGACTTGATGAACAAGTGCTTAGCCAATGCTTTGGTCAAATGATCGGCTAAATTCTTTTGAGATCTCACAAAAGCAACTGATATCACCCCGTGAGTGATCAACTCACGAATCGAGCTATGCCTAATGATAGCAAAATATCTAACTGCTAACTTTAACCGACAGAGTATCGGGTCAACAGTAGTATAGTGATAACAAGGTCGAATCCACAGGGAACAGCGTTTAAGTACCAAAGTTGACGTAGAACTTGGTTCAGGTCAAGATTGCGATGGGGAGATATTACACTAGTGCAAAAGTAAAAATTAACTAACGGTTGTAGTTCCAGTTATTAAAAGGTATAGCCGAATTATGATCCAACGAGCTATTTTTACCCCTAAGGAAAGACTTGTGTTGGGGAGATTTTGCATCATTAAAACAAAAGAAAATTTATAAAACCTATACTACCATGCAAAACTACCTCCTAACCGGCCGAATACCGGGTAGTTGCTAGTAAAGTTGGATAAGTACGGGTATCGATCCTCAGGGAAAAGGGATGTCGAATCTAACTTCATTAATTCCTCTTTATTAACTAAACCAAAACCTAAACTAAAACGGAAAAGTAACTGGACAGAGGATTGTTAATCCAAAGCCAGGAAATATAGTTGCGGACAAAATAAATAAAACTACATCTACGAAAACAGTAAAACTAACTATCAACTGACCAACCATAAACAAACCATGATCAACCAATTTCCAACAACCATCACCCCACCGAAGGAAATAAGATTAACACACATTCATTCACAAGTTATCTTGGATTATTATCTTTTCTAATGAAGCGTTTCCTCTTCCGATTTATCACGCCATTAATTAGTTTACCTTCCGGTCTTAACTAATATCGATACAAATCAAAGATATGGATTGAATCCTAACCTAACAACATTATCCCTCAACTTCCGTTTGTTGGAATAATAATTGTCAATCTCCTCACGATAATCTAATGAATCTATTAACTTCCGTTATCTAAATTCGATTAACATGCGGCATAAAAACATGAAAGAGAACAAGAACAACATAATGAATTAAACACATGAAAAATCCTAGCTTTCCGGTAACGGTGATATCCCTCAATTCAAATCTAAGATAATCTTGCATCGAATTAATTAAATTGTGGTTCTCTCGTAAACCTAGATATTTAACCTACGAACTTCCGTTATGTATAGATTAAAAATCCAAACTTTCCTACGGTGATCTAAACTACACCGACTTCCGTCATACGGTAGCATCAACAATCAATCATCTTCCGATATAAATTGAATGATAACTAATAAACATAGGAAAAGAAACAATTCGAATTAAAACTTACAAAACTCATCCAAAGAACTAAATCAAGTTGCAGCTGGAAACAGGAAGCTTCATAGCTCATCCATGGCAGTCAAGCCTTTGTTCGAACGAGAAAGAAGGAAAAACGAAAAAAAAAACGAAAAAGAAACCTAATCTAACCACCACCGGCCGGCCAAGCATGAAGCTCGGCCCGGCCGGCTGCTCTCATGCTCGAATTTAGAGTATCAAGGAGGCTGCTTGTGTATTGTATTATCATTAGGGTTGGGGCTGCTTTGCCGTATTTATAGGAAAAGTAAGGCGGCTGTGAAATAATATGCTGATGTCGGTTGCTACAGTGTCTCCTGGACGTCCGTCCGGATAGCTTGCATGGTGAACGCCCGTTCTGCTTGCTTGGACGCAGACTGAACGCTAGTTTGAGGTGTGTCTGAGCTCTCTGTACTGAAATTCTTGCATGGAACGCTGGTTTACTATTCTGAACGCTGGTTTGAATGCTGGACGCTAGTTTGCAATTTCTGAACTCAAACTTCTAAAATTCATATCTCGAGTTGTAGACCTCCAAAAATTATGATCCGAATGTCATAAAAAAGCTCTCGGAAAACTCTACAACTTTCATTAAGGACTCTTCTTCAGAAAACGCCTTTTTGATTAGCCCGTCGTATTACGAGTATATTTCGGGATTTTCCCAAGATTTATTTCATCTTCATCCTCTTGTATCTCTTTCTTTCCATTTTAATCTTCAATCAAACATCATTTAGACCTCTTCCATTCCACATTTGTGCACCTAAAAGATGACAAAACCGAGCAAAACGTAAAACCATACAAAATAGATAATAAAACCACGATATTTACTCGATTTTGCATTTTAACTTTTCAAAACGTCATTTGCTAAATTAATCGATTATAAGCTCGAATTCTACGAAAAACATCCATATATGGGGAATATTGATATAAAATATATCCTTATAAAACGTATAAAATCACCCTT
Organism: Gentiana straminea; assembly: GCA_036785695.1. Taxonomy (NCBI): domain Eukaryota; kingdom Viridiplantae; phylum Streptophyta; class Magnoliopsida; order Gentianales; family Gentianaceae; genus Gentiana; species Gentiana straminea. The sequence goes on along the minus strand of JAVUPR010000413.1, from coordinate 769,681 downwards.
AACAACTCCCCCACACTTGAACCTTGCTCGTCCCGAGCAAGACAAAACATAATCATCACTCGAGACAAATAAACACTTATGCAAATATAAAGCATATTCAAGTAGTTTAGAGGTTCACCCAAGTGCGTGTGTGCATAGCCATAGTAAACTTCCACTAAATCCACACTTGAAATTGATTCAAACAAAACTAGCCAACATCCCATTTAAATTAGAAATATAAAAATGATTATAACATGCACCTCACAAAAACATACACATTCCGAAAAGATAATAGGGAGCATTTAAAATATTTCCGACATACTTAGAGGATAGTCCCTACAACATATCTTTCAGTTTATACTGGGGATAGTCAGAAGATAACTAAGGTTTTCAACCATCTTTCCACATTGCCATTCACTAATTTTCTTTATAGTTCAATCAATTCCACATATATAGCATATATGCCCTCATTCCCAGCAATAGGATGTTTCGGGATAACACCCTAGCTGGACTACTATCATCAGGCAGTCGGGAGCTATTAACCTCATAGTGGTATAGGACATTTCGTGATAATACCCTACCGCACTCAAATCATCGGCAGCTACTTCCGACACTTATATATATATATATAATTCATATTATTCATCTTAGATTGATATACAAACCTTAAATTATATCCCTCCTATCACATTCAAACCTTCAGATATTCACGGTACGTCATACTTTAATTCTAAATACAAACTATTAAAATTTCCAAAATTAGTATGGAAGGAAAGAATCATGCGATAATCATAAAAAAAATCTCTAATCAAATGGGCATAGCTTTAAAATATAGCTCATTATCTACTATGGCACGTGAAAAATAGTGTCGGGTGAAACAACTAAAATTACTAAATATGCAGAATATAGCATCAATGATTATAAACATCGAACAAAGACATGCAATGCTTACTCGAGACAAAACAAAAATTTGAAAAATTTGAAAAATTTAGCACTTTTCATAGAAATATAATAGTATGGCACACATAAGCCATTCCCCTCCCCCACACTTAAATTACAACATGTCCTCATGTTGTGCAGAAAATAAAGAAAAGATAAAAGCACTTAGCTGATTGTAGGTCTAAAGTGGCAATTCCGGAAATGCTCCAACTCAAATCCAGAAAGGCTTGATGAAAGCAGTAAACTGTGGACCATCCACCGGAAAACTGGCTTCATCTAAAAGCGCACAATTGCTAATGCAAACACCCTGCACACTTGAAAACAAGGAAATATCTCGGGGACAAGGGGGAATAGAACATACAGAGCACAAAATAGAATCGCTTCAGATGGAAAAATCAAACAGGGAAAGTACAGAACATCTAAGCGTCTAAATATGGAAGTTTGATATAAGCACAAAAAGAAATAATAGCTCAGATGGAAAGATCAACACTTAAACTCAGGACATCTAAGAATAAAGCCACAAAAGCTTGTAGAATAATATAGACCACATGTGCAAATAGAAACATCAAACTCCAACTAGTAATGATAGAGGATTATACATGGAAAAGAAGTCAGAAAGATTTTTCAGATTAAGCTCGCTCATATAGAGATGGAACATATACATGGAATATTACAAAATAGTAGGCTAGGTGCACTATATGAAAATATTTTACGATGCAGTCTACATGATATGCAATAATAAAATAATGATGGCATATGGAAAACCAACAGTAACCATCATGGAAAAAAAACGAGGTAGTATTACGGAAACCGACAGTTAACTACACTCAAGAAAAATAAAAGAAAATAGAGAAACAATGCAACTAGATGATATGCAGCTAAATGATATGCATCTATATGATATGCAAAAATAAAAGAAAATAAAAGAAAGAAAATTAGCCCACTCATTTGCAACACGACATATATAATAAACGTCTACCAAATAATGACAGGTTACGATAAACGACAGTGCTGTTCATTACATGCAATGTAGACGCGCCTTAAGACTCATCAAAGGTGATAGCATTATGGAAAACCAACAGTTAGCTATACTAAACAGATATAACTCATATGGAAAAGGACGTAGCATACGGAAACCGACGAGTAGCTACCCATATGAGTTACAAAAATAACAAGAAAGCACATAAGTCTCAAAGCTCACAAGATTCATCACAAATGTATGTAGCATACGGAAACCGACATTAGCTACTAAATAACAATAAGACCAGTTATAGCATACGAGAACCGACAGTCACTATAACTTGCATAGATGAATCATGCATATAAAAATTAATCAGTTATTTAACATGGATTCATAGATGGAAAGGTAAAAACATATAAGTTCAGGACATCTATGTAAACATCAATTAGCCACAGGAGCTCAAATTAAAGTATCCAAGTCAAATAAAGCATTAAAAATCAAAGCAAGAAAAATTCAGAACCTGGACGTGCGTTTAAAATTTCAAACGGGCGTTCCACACTTATGCAGGCCGGACGGGCGTTTAACAAGTCAGACGCCCGTCTGGTTCTTGTCATCAGATCAGAGTTGAACTTTTTGCACAGGACGGCCGTTCCACCCCTCAAACGCTCGGTTACCTGCATTGTTAGGGACTGGACGGGCGTTCACTTACTTGAACGCTCGTTCAGTCATCGAAATACGCACAGGAACGCAGGAACAACACAGCACACCCTAAATATTCTGCATACTTTTCATACACAACCTCATCAAAACAGCCACGGACAAATTTAAGCACAGAGGGTTAGATCAGAAAACACATAAACATGTAATTCACGTTTCATACATTGAGTAAAAAACTTTTTGCACATTCTTAACCTAACGGTCATCGAAACACGGCAAAAATAAAAACTCTCAATGCACTTAACGCTACTTTTATTAAAATAAAGATAATTAAAACGTAACAAAATAGAAAAATTAATTTAATTAGATTCAACAAAGCACCGATTCCCCGGCAACGGCGCCACTTTTGTTGGGGAGATTTTGCATCATTAAAACAAAAGAAAATTTATAAAACCTATACTACCATGCAAAACTACCTCCTAACCGGCCGAATACCGGGTAGTTGCTAGTAAAGTTGGATAAGTACGGGTATCGATCCTCAGGGAAAAGGGATGTCGAATCTAACTTCATTAATTCCTCTTTATTAACTAAACCTAAACCTAAACTAAAACGGAAAAGTAACTGGACAGAGGATTGTTAATCCAAAGCCAGGAAATATAGTTGCGGACAAAATAAATAAAACTACATCTACGAAAACAGTAAAACTAACTATCAACTGACCAACCATAAACAAACCATGATCAACCAATTTCCAACAACCATCACCCCACCGAAGGAAATAAGATTAACACACAATCATTCACAAGTTATCTTGGATTATTATCTTTTCTAATGAAGCGTTTCCTCTTCCGATTTATCACGCCATTAATTAGTTTACCTTCCGGTCTTAACTAATATCGATACAAATCAAAGATATGGATTGAATCCTAACCTAACAACATTATCCCTCAACTTCCGTTTGTTGGAATAATAATTGTCAATCTCCCTCACGATAATCTAATAAATCTATTAACTTCCGTTATCTAAATTCGATTAACATGCGGCATAAAAACATGAAAGAGAACAAGAACAACATAATGAATTAAACACATGAAAAATCCTATCTTTCCGGTAACGGTGATATCCCTCAATTCAAATCTAAGATAATCTTGCATCGAATTAATTAAATTGTGGTTCTCTCGTAAACCTAGATATTTAACCTACGAACTTCCGTTATGTATAGATTAAAAATCCAAACTTTCCTACGGTGATCTAAACTACACCGACTTCCGTCATACGGTAGCATCAACAATCAATCATCTTCCGATATAAATTGAATGATAACTAATAAACATAGGAAAAGAAACAATTCGAATTAAAACTTACAAAACTCATCCAAAGAACTAAGTCAAGTTGCAGCTGGAAACAGGAAGCTTCATAGCTCATCCATGGCTGTCAAGCCTTTGTTCGAACAAGAAAGAAGGAAAAACGAAAAAAAAAACGAAAAAGAAACCTAATCTAACCACCACCGGCCGGCCAAGCATGAAGCTCAGCCGGCCGGCTGCTCTCATGCTCTGAATTTAGAGTATCAAGGAGGCTGCTACGTATTGTATTATCATTAGGGTTGGGGCTGCTGTTGTATTTATAGGAAAAGTAAGGCGGCTGTGAAATAATATGCTGATGTCGGTTGCTACAGTGTCTCCTGGACGTCCGTCCGGATAGCTTGCATGGTGAACGCCCGTTCTGCTTGCTTGGACGCAGACTGAACGCTAGTTTGAGGTGCGTCTGAGCTCTCTGTACTGAAATTCTTGCATGGAACGCTGGTTTACTATTCTGAACGCTGGTTTGAATGCTGGACGCTAGTTTGCAATTTCTGAACTCAAACTTCTAAAATTCATATCTCGAGTTGTAGACCTCCAATAATTATGATCCGAATGTCATAAAAAAGCTCTCGGAAAACTCTACAACTTTCATTAAGGACTCTTCTTCAGAAAACGCCTTTTTGATTAGCCCGTCGTATTACGAGTATATTTCGGGATTTTCCCAAGCTTTATTTCATCTTCATCCTCTTGTATCTCTTTCTTTCCATTTTAATCTTCAATCAAACATCATTTAGACCTCTTCCATTCCACATTTGTGCACCTAAAAGATGACAAAACCGAGCAAAACGTAAAACCATACAAAATAGATAATAAAACCACGATATTTACTCGATTTTGCATTTTAACTATTCAAAACGTCATTTGCTCAATTAATCGATTATAAGCTCGAATTCTACGAAAAACATCGATATATGGGGAATATTGATATAAAATATATCCTTATAAAACGTATAAAATCACCCTTAACAACTTGACAGAGAGCGTGTATTAACCAACCTTCCTTTCCACAATAATTTAACGACATCCACGGGTGCCAACTCCTAATTCTGGTGTTAAGGTCTAAACAACTCTCGCTCAACACCCTATGTGAAGTTAATTAATTTTCCCTTTAGAAAACCGATTAATCTAACATGATTACGCTCTTTGAGTCGCTCGAACAACGATGACAAACCTCTGTATTGGAAACGGTCCTAACAACTAGGCCGAATCAACGCAACGATCCCAAAAACCTTTTTTCCCACATCTCACCGCAAAATACCTCTATAGGTTCGATGTGTGTGACAGTGAACTAGGCGATCAAACTAATTCAAAGACATTTAAAATAAGTTTTAGGACGTGGATTAATCGTTAAAACATAATATTACGCGCTACACAATTCCCTTTTAATCCCCCTTAGGATTTTTACTCGTTTTCACATGATTCGACTATACGAATATTTAGTTACTCATGATTATGTTAATACAATAAAATAGAAATTGAAGCATATATATATATATATATATATATATATATATATATATATATATATATATATATATATATATATATATACTATCGTAATTAATATTTATATATATAAGTACTAGATAATTTACATATATATATAAGTGCGTAAAAGTAAATACGTAAGTAAATGCGTAAGTAAATATATATATCTAAACTTAGAAGTACTAATATATTTAGATAAGTTGGACGTTGATTTTTGTCCTTTTGTGGCTTTTTTATTTCCGTTTTTTTTTTTTTTTTTTTGCCTTCTTTCGTACGGATACGACGTCGTTTTGGCGCATATACGACGTCGTTTTGGCGCCTATAGCAGTTAATCCACTACCGCCTTTTTGACGTTTCTTCTCATGGTTGCCAATTTCCACTACCGCCTTCTTGGTCCAGTGAGGTAGAGCCAAATTTCCACTCATTGTTTTCAGAGAACAGATTTCGTATATAGTGTTTGGACAGCATGCATTCTGATAGCTTCAATTCCATTTCTCTGTTTTCTTCTGTCGGTGTAGCTTCATCGTTTGGGTTGGGTTCTGTTGGTGAAGTTCAGTTCTTCGAAGGACATTGTTTGCTGTGGTAAATTTGGCTGCTCTACCAATTTTAGTTTCTATCACATTCTTCTTCTTCCTTTTGTCTTCCAGCTAACCACTGTTTTGCTTTCTTTTTTAATTTTTGGTTATTGGGTTTCCTCGATGCCAGATTATTTTTGGTTTGATTAACCAAGTGGAAAGTAGATAATGGGCGTGAGATTTGTTTCTGTAAATTCTTTTCTCCAATATTTTGGGTTTTCGATTTTCATCGTCTGTTAATCATATTTTGTATTGCATGTAGTTTTTTGAGTGTTCTCTGTATATGTGGATCATTCTACTTCTTCGTTTAACTTTTTCTCCTGATTGGATTTGTTTCTGTGGTGTCTCTTGTCCAATATTTGGTTTTTTGGTTTTCATCGTGTGTTAACCATTTCTTGTAGTGCATGTTGTTTTTATAGTGTTCTTTGTATGTCTGTATCATTTTCTTAATTTATTTTAAAGTTCTTGCTTTGATCATGGAATATGTATTGTTGCATTCTAAATTTCCTGCTTATATCTTAATCATCATTGCATTGGATGTTATGCAATGTTCGGTTATGGATTTTGTTGCTAGGCCTGTTATTAGTCTTTGTTGTATTTGATAAAACATGAATATTAGTTCCTTTTATCTTTTGGGTTGATAAAAATTGGCCTCTGCACTGTTTTTTGCTGCCTTGCTAATAAGATAGTGGCCATTGGTGTATAGTTTGTGGGTTGGCTGCAATTGGTTTCCACAGTTTCTGTTGTTGAATATGTTCATTCTGGATTTTGGTTTGATGGTTGCCTAATGTTGTGTTCCATGTTCTGTTTCGAGCTTCGAGCGTTTTCTCTGCCTTGCTAATAAGATAGTGGCCATTGGTGTATAGTTTGTGGGTTGGCTGCAATTGGTTTCCACAGTTTCTGTTGTTGAATATGTTCGTTCTGAATTTTGGTTTGATGGTTGCCTTATGTTGTTTTCCATGTTCTGTTTCGAGCTTCGAGCCGTATTTGCATGCTCGACTTTACTTTTTAAAAGGGAAATTTTTAGTTCATCATTATTTGTCTATTGTATGTGTCTGCTGTTATTTGTTCCTCCCTCCCTCCCCTCTCCACAGAATCTAGCAGATGGTTATTCCAATTGTTTTTTTCTGAAATACATTTCATCTATATGTGCTATTGTTTATTATGTTTTATATTGTTTTTATTGCTGTATCTGTTGTTGTGCTTTCGTAATATGAGATACTTGCATTGTTTGTTAGCTGTGATATCTTTCTAAGGTTTAGTACGATTGTTTTTCAGTATTTATTTCCTGCATATCTATCCTTCATTTCAATTAAGTTCTTCAGTTTCTGATGAATGTGTTTCCATTTTGCAGGAATCAAGGATTGCTAATTGGCAGGTTAGTAGTTTTTTTTTGGGGCTTCTACTTAAATCAATAGTTACATTTGGTTCTTCTCTCCCTGTGTACTTTAGATTTCTAAGAATTTCTCTGAAATAGTGTATTCTTTTGTTCTGTTCTTCTGATTGCCCTTCAGTTGCTTCTGATAAATAAAAACCATCCACATTATGTTTCTGTTTCAGTACTACACCATTGTTCATGCTTTGTTTCTAGATTTGGATTTGTTAGGATAGTTATTAGTGTATTCTTGCATAAAGTATGAATTCTTATTCAATGACTTGAAAATAATATTTACTCATGTTTTCATGTAAGTGTTTCTGCCTTAACACTACTCCATTATTCATGCTTTGTTTGTAGATTTGTATTTGTTAGGGTACTTGTTAGTGTATTCTTCGATAAACTATGAATTCTTACTCAATCACTTGAAAATAATGTTGGATTGGTATTCTGTTTTCCAGAATATGTGCTGACTTTGGGTTCAGTTGCTCTGTTTACTCTGTGGTCTGTTCTTTTCGTTTCTTATGGATTTGCTGGTTGTTGCATCCCAGTATGCTGAAAATTAGTTTCACGTGTTTCACTTGGTTCCTATGTCTGTATGCTGTGTACTTTGTAGCTTCATGCAGCATTATTGTTTAGGTGACACTGAATTGATTTAACTTTCAGCATATGCAAAATAAGTGTATTTTTGGTGCTTTGCAAGTGTACTTACTTTGCTGGCCTTCTTGGCAGTTTCGGTGCAAGGTGTCCTGCTTACTCTGCTTTTCGGCAAAAGGGATTTGCTTCAGGTCAGTGTAGTTAGAGGATCTACTGCAAACCTCAATAGTTAGGGGATCTATTGCAAACCCCGTAGTTACGAGATCTATAGAAAATCTCAGTTTCCTTGTATGTATAGATTGCCCCTTTTCTTTTCCACCCCCTACAATATATGCATTCCTTAGGTTTATAGTTCATAGGTTCCTTACGTAGGTGTATATTTATCTGGAAGTAGTATTTTAGAATCCACTGGTACTTTGGTTGATCCTTTTATGGCCTAGAGAATTTTTTGTAATTAGAAGCTATGGACGATGAGAAACGGAATTTGCGAAACCTAAAACGGCGGCAGGCTTATGCAAATATGAATGAAAGTGACAAAGAAACTATGCGGGCACGGCGCCGTTCACAGTATGCTTCCCGAAAGGTAGTTGTAAGTGCCTCTTCGGTCCCCTGTTTAGTAGGCAGCACTTCTGGTGTGTCTGCTTTTGAGGCTGCCAAAGTCTCTGATACTCAGATTTTACCCAATGTAGATAGATTATGCTCTAGGGCATACATAAACCCTAAGTACTATCCTTCGAATGCATTAAGGGATCAGTTACGTGCTGAGTATGTAACTAATCGTACCAGTTCTATTGCTGAAGGTCTCATACACTCAGCATTACCCAGTGCACCCAAATGCCTTCACTGTTTGGCGTTCCGGTTCTTCCGTGAACCGCCATGCTTCTGCTGTTCTGATGGTGAGATCAGCATTGTTATGCCTGCTATGCCAAATGCCTTACGTAATTTGTTTACTGGGACTGACGCAGAGGCTATTGCATTCCAAAAATACTCACGCGCTTACAATAACAACCTCGCGTTTACTACCTTCTCAGCACGGAAGGACAACGAACTCCTTAAAAATACCTTTGGTGTATATACTTTCAAAGTACAGGGCAAGATACACCATTTTCTTAACCCATTAGAATCTGGAGTTGACCAATTGACTGGGATTCAGCTGTATTTTTACGATCCAGATTTAGAGGTTGAAGAGCGTATGAAGCTCTCTGATCGATTCTCACATGAAACCATGTTCAGATTAACTGAGGTCTTAGCTAGGAATCCATATGCAGTTTTTCTGCGGAGTCTTAAGGACCTAGAGGCTCTTAATAGGTATAAGTTCTACATTATCAGTGATCCCAAACTTGATCAAAGATTATACAATGAACCAACCTGCAATGACATTTCGGGAATAATATGCGTTGATGATGAAACTACGTTCAATCCGAAATGCCACATTCGAATATATTCCCACAATACCACACCATATAAAATTTGTCACAATTATGGATGCTATGATCCATTGCGGTATCCACTCATATTTCCTGGAGGACAAATTGGTTGGCATTATGGCATTGAGAAGTTACCACCGAACTTATCTAAGCAAAATTACCATTGTCACATGTCACTCCCGCTGTTAGATCCAAGTATTGTATCTGCAGAACATCTCATATACCAAGAAGAACAAGGCAAGATGTCTTTCTCTTCTTCTTCTATTTAGTAAAAATCCAGATAGTTTGCTTATACCGTGAAATTCGACTCTTTATTTTGCAGCTGTCGAAAAAGCCACTCGTAAACGTAATATTGTCTCTTGCAGACAATATTATTGCTACAAAATGCAAATTCGTTCAGATGACCAATCCATGCTGCTACATACGGGAAGGTTATTTCAACAGTATATTGTAGACATGTTTGTTAAGCTTGAGACCTCACGGTTAGAATACTTTTACAAACAACAGAAAGAGGTGCGGACAGAATCTTTACAAGGACTGATTGACAGTATTGCAACTGGTAACACAAACACTTCCAATGTAGGGAAAAAAAATGATTTTACCACCTTCCTTTGTGGGTGGTCCTAGAGATATGAAAAAAAGATATATGGATGCAATGGCTTTAGTACAATATTTTGGAAAACCTGATTTCATCCTAACCATGACATGTAATCCTTCTTGGTCTGAAATTTCTGACCATTTACTTCCAAATGAAATACCACAAAACCGTCCTGATTTGCTTTCTCGAGTTTTCAAATCAAAACTCGAACTCTTGAAAAAGGATCTTTTACAAGATAAAATATTTGGAAAGCCGGCTGCATCAGTATATTCTATTGAATTCCAGAAACGAGGTCTACCTCATACACACTTACTTCTTATAATGACAAAGGATAGCAAACCTTTGAACTGTGAGGCCTATGATCGCTACATTAGTGCTGAATTACCAGATCCAGATATAAATCCAAACCTGCATAAATTGGTATTAAAGCACATGATTCATGGTCCATGCGGACCATCAAATCCCAAAAGCCCTTGTATGCAAAACAAGAAATGCAAAAATAGGTTTCCAAGACAGTACCAAGAATGCACTGTGCATGGTGCAGAAAGTTACCCTCAATACAGACGCCGCAACAATGGTTTATCCGCTGTGGTGCGACATTGTGTGGTTGATAATCGATTTGTGGTTCCTTATAATCCTTATTTATTAGAAAAATATGACTGCCATATTAATGTCGAAATTTGTTCAACCATCAAATTAGTTAAGTACATATACAAATATATCTACAAAGGACCAGATAAAATTGCCTTCCAAATGTCACTCATAGATTCCGATAATGAGATTGAAGAGTACCAACGTGGTCGTTGGGTTGCCCCCCCAGAGGCTGCTTGGCGTATATTTTCTTTCGACCTGTTTGAAATGCACCCAGCTGTTATTGTGTTACAGTTGCATTTACCAAATAACCACTACATATCTTTCCCAGTTAACAAAGACTTAAATAGTGTCGTATCTAATACTTTCTTATCAAAAACGATGCTTACACAATTCTTCTATATGAACAAAACTAACCAAACTGCAATCTCTCTACAACTTTTATATCGTGATTTTCCAAAGTTCTTTGTCTGGGATTCTGGAAAACGTCTGTGGACTGAACGGAAAAAAGGTAAAGTCGTTGGACGCATTGTGTCTGCTGGTCCAATGGAAGGTGAGCGATATTACCTTCGATTACTGCTGAATCATATTAAAGCCCCTACATCATATGATGATTTGCTGATTTTCAATAACTACCTTTACCCTACTTTTAGGGAATCAGCTCTAGCTCGAAATTTGCTATCAACCGACTCCGACCTAGATAAGTGTTTAGAAGAAGCGTACTTTACCAAATGCCTAGGCAACTACGACATCTTTTTGCATCCATTCTTACTTTCTGCTCCCCCTCAAACCCTCGTGCTCTATGGGACAAATACAAGCACATGCTATCTGAGGATTATAATAAAAATAATGGAAAAAATGAAATGCTTCAGTTACAAGGGATGAGAAAAGCTTTACAAGATATATCTATGTTCCTAGATAACATGGGTCGGAACTTGTTTGATTTTCATCTTGGTGTGGAAGCAAGTTTTCTGCTAAGCGAGAAAGGGCCAGCAAAAGACATATTATGCGAAAGAAATATAAAGGTTTCTCCAAATGACATCCTCGGCATTGATCAACTTAACGACGAACAACAGTATGCATATCAAACAATATTGACCACGGTTTTAGCTGGAGAACCAACATCTTTTTTTATTGATGGCCCTGGTGGAACAGGGAAAACATACCTCTACAAGGCAATTATGGCCAAGCTAAGGTCAGAAGGACATATCGTACTTGCGACAGCTACCTCCGGCGTCGCAGCATGTATGCTTCCTGGAGGTAGAACTGCACATTCACGCTTCAATTTGCCCCTACATAGTGATGAAGAAAAGGTTGCCAATGTAAGTAAGCAATCGGCAACGACAATTGATTAGGGAAGCAAAAGTAATTATCTGGGATGAGGCTCCCATGGCACATCGTGACACAATTGAGGCATTTGCAATAATGCTAGAGACATAACGAGAGGTAGATCTGCCTTTTGGAAATAAAACAGTGATATTTGGTGGTGATTTCAGACAAGTCTTACCTGTAGTAACTAGAGGAACTAAAGAACAACAAATAGATGCTAGCATATTCAATTCGCCCTTATGGCCTTACCTTACAAAGATTCAGCTAACACAGAATATGAGATCCCGTAATGATCCTTCTTTCGCATCATACCTTCTACGTATTGGTAACGGTACAGAACCTGAGGATGATGATAAAAACATTGTCTTGCCCCAGAGAATAACTATACCATTTGTTGATGAAGATAAATCACTGCAACAATTAATTGATTTCGTATATCCAGATATGACAAATTTTAGTGCCAAATATGACTTGGTAATGAACAGGGCATTACTAGCTGCCACAAATACTTGTGTTAATCACATTAACCATGCAATTCTAGATAGGGCTGAAGGTCATATCAAAACATATACGGCTATCGATGCGACTGTAAACCCTCAACACCAAGGAGATTACGAGGACTTCTTACACTCATTAAATCCCAGTAGTTTGCCACCTTATGAACTCATGCTCAAAATCAACTCACCAGTAGTACTTCTAAGAAATATATGCCCTACTGAGGGTTTATGCAATGGTACCCGAATGCTTTGCAAAGAACTTAATACACATACAATAGTAGCTGAGATTGGAACTGGTCCCTACAAAGGTCGTACTACTATACTACATAAAATTCCACTACAACCTACAAACAACGAAAAGTTCGGCATTGCCTTTAAACGATACCAATTTCCAATAAGACTCTGTTACGCAATGACTATTAATAAAGCTCAAGGTCAAACATTAGACAGCGTTGGTATATACCTCCGTGAGCCTGTCTTCTCGCATGGTCAATTATATGTTGCTCTTTCAAGAGTTAGAACGTTTGACGCATTAAAAGTACTCATTGCCCCACCGACTTTAGCAGATGAAATACGACCAAACAAAACACAAAACATTGTATTCCGTGAAATCATTCAAAGAGCACAAAATTACTTATAACCATAATAACTACCTAGATTTAAACATACAAAATCATAAAATTACTCCTATGTATATTCCACGATGTTAACTAAAATAGATAAATACTTGTACAAATCTATTTCTAACTGAATTCCTCTTAAATAGTTTTAAAGAATGGCCAGAAAAGCACAGAACTTAACAATTACTGAAGTTACAACAACCACCACTGAATGGAGGGTGAAGGTAATTATTCTGGAGAAGACCAATATCTATACGGCTAAATATGGCCGTCGTACGCAGAAAATACTCATGCAGGACAGTCAGGTATCTTAAAAAAAAACTGCCTTCATAACCAATTCAACAATCATTGTATTGTCTAAGAGTGTTATATACCCCTATGTGAAACAGAGTAACCGAATTGAGGGCATACTTTGGGACCAAACCATAACTCTCCTACAGAAAAGTTTGTCACCGTTTTCAACCTATATTATTGGAGAGGCAAAGGTGCAACCAATCAAAGAACTATATCGCCATATGTCTCCCGGAATGACATTAGAATGGGTATTCATGGCATCAACCTATATACGTCCAATAACAAATCCAGAAGAATTCATTGTCTATCCGAGATAGAGACAACTTCTTTCCATACCATACCATCTCTCATTGGTACTAGGAATCCAATAGGTACGTACAAATTCTGCAAAATTTCGTTAAACCTTTTTCCAATTAACATTTATAGTGTATATATATATATATATATATATATATATATATATATATATATATATATATATATATATGTGTGTGTGTGTGTGTGTGTGTGTGTGTGTGTGTGTGTGTGTGTGTCTTCATAAATGCTGTAACCTTTGTCTCCCAGACATCATGGCTGCAGTTATTGATATGAAAGCCCCTAGAGAATTGGTTGCACGGGGAAAACTTACACCGTTGCAGGAATTTACTGTGGTTGATCAAAGGTATTTTTATTACCTCCCCAAAAATTGTTTGATATGTGTAACAGTGTTATTAATATGTCAAAAATTGTTTAACGTTTTCCCGATAACCTATTATTGCTCACTGCAATCTTATTCACTGTTAAAATATTTGCTGCATGGTTCATGTATTTTTCCCCTGGTGTTCCTATCCTGTAGTAGATATATTTCGCATATTTGGTCGCTATATCATTTTGCTACGTATATTGTTCTCCTTACATCATTGTAGGTATATTTTGATAATGCATTTCACTCATTGACATAATCGTGCTGCCATAAATTAGGAAAAAACAAAAAAAAGGCATATTCTTTTACTCAACACATTCATAGCATTCCCCACTGTAATCATTACATGCACTTTATTTGTCTTCTTCTTTCCTCAAACCAAAACAGACTCAAACACTTATTCAAACATAAACACCTACTACACTACAGTACACTTACTCCACACATTCATAAAGATTTTACAATTACCACGACATAAACTGTGTTCTAAAAGTGGGAATAACCATCAGTAAACATCCCCGTTTGGCAACTCAGCATGATCTTCTTCTCCAACCTCTTCACTGCCATTCATAGCATTACTCTCTGCCCGTTCAACCTCCAACACAGCACACTTTCCTTTCCACAAATACTGCAGCCTCATTTGCTCCTTCGTAATTAGCTTCTGCTGCTTGAGTTCTTCCTCACAGCCGTACATCCTCTTCCACATAGTTTCTTCATACAGTTTGCTGTCGTACACTTGCTGCCCCTTCCTATCACGTTCCACTACCAAGCTTTTCACAACCTTGTCAGGATAAGTGCCCACCTTCACTACATCTGCTTCTGTGATTGGAATGCCATCTATTGTAGGTGGAATTGGTGGTGCATAAGCATCATACACCCCTTCTTCTCGTCTCATAAACTATGGCCGGGAAGTTGCTTTCAAAAGACATACTATGTGTTTCGAAATCTAAGTAGGATCCGAAATATTTCCAAGGACTAAACAATGAATAGATGTAGTTTAAATAACAGTATTTATCAACCAACTTTAAATAGTAAAACCACTAAGCCTGCAATAAATTTCATGGTGGCATTGTTTGTCATTTAGTGAGTAGCATAGGAACAAAAATTGTAGTACCAAAGCAATGCTATAATGACATTAAATATGACAAATACCCGTGTCCGCAACATTTCGGAAAACGAGACATAAAGACAACGAAAAACAAATTTTCGTAAACATTTAAAACAAAAAAAGACAAAAATATATTCAAGAAAGAAATTAGATCCAAATTTACATATCCATACCACCCACGATCACGGAATACCCTTATTTTCTGTTTAATTTACATTAGTAGATATTATAATACAGAATTCTTTATAAATCTAACATTATCCTTGTTTGCAAAACAGCATGAAGCCCAATTCACTAACAATGTGGGCAGAATTTGTAACAAACCAGGCATCCACCATATTTCACAAGAGAGAAACAATGCCTATAATTATATGTAGGCGTCTAATAGCCACAGAATACTCAGGTAAATAAAGTAAAAAATCATATGCTTAACCTCCCAAAAAAATTTATTGAATAACATAACTGTTTACTCTCTCTAATTATGCAGGTGGCTCACTCTCAACAGTACCATTTTCGTATGTGACAGTAGAACCCGATATACCGCAAGTGAAGCATATGCAAAAATGGTAAAAATCAAATACAAGCTTGCTCTCTATTTACGTAACACATATCATGTCTAACAAACAATCATTTTTTCAACGGGGCAAAGGAGAACGCGAGACGAAATAAAAGCCCTTACAATAACGAAGGCACTAAAACAACACAAATGACCTCTCGGCCTCGTAAAGGAAACACCGCACAACGGACACAGTTTACTACAGCTGATAGCCAAGTAATAAATATTTAAATACATAGGCAGTTGCTATATATATATTGTAACAAATAAAAGCAACAAATCATAATCCATTCTCCAACAATGAGAGACAGTATACCAATGAACAAATTGTGAACTATAACATAACACAAAGAATGCAATTGCAGGACATCGATATGATAGGCAACATGTCGATCCAAGACACCTCACAAACTCATTTACTACTCTACATGTCCAAAATGCCACCAACCAACCAAAGCCCAAGGAAATGAAGAATTCCACTGCAACACTTGCAACGAAGATGAAATTGCAATGCCTAGGTAAGCTTCAAAAGTTATAAATCTTACATACACAGCAAATACGAATAACGAAAACCAAAAATAATAATTTCTTTCAAAACGGATGCAAAATAGTTGTGGAGTTGAGGGATGATACAAGAATCATAGCGACCACAATGTTCGACAAAAACACCGAGAAACTGTTAGAACATACTGCAACACAACTACATGGCATGGAACCTAAGGTAAACATAGATTAACAACACGCTATACCTCGTAGTAGCATAACCTAACCAATCTAACACATCAAAAAAAAGTAGCTAAGACAATAGTAACATACATAGCAAATTCGACATTTTGTTCCACAGAAATCGAAGGATTGATGCACATGGCAAATCGAAACTACTTGGACAACGAGGTAAAGGCACGGATCGAAATCTCGGGCAAGAAATATGTTGACCAAAGACCGAGGTACAACATTCGAATTGGACAAAGACATCGACATCACGGTGACGTAAGATCAACCGAAAAAACGAGTGCATAAAAAACATGGAAGATACACCAGGTAACAATACTTATTTAAAATGTAAACCATTACTTACTAACAACAATGACCAAGTAAACTTTTAAGTGCCACAAAGTAACACATTAGATTACATAAAAAATGATGCTTGATACACTAAATTACATTGACGGTTCAAAATTGCTACAATAATACACTAACTTCGATACATATCAAATAATTGCGAAAAAACAAGAGGTCAAAAGGTCAAGGGAAACAAGCTATTGAAACAAGCCAAGAAGGCAATCGACAAATCAAACAAGGAAAATCCAAAAGAAACCAACAGTCAACACCGAAAAAGTTAAGCTTGAATACCCCACTAAACCATAGAAGCGGCAACTACGGGGAAAAGAATACATCACCATCACATTTTGCAAAACCTATGTAAACCCCTCAAAAACTTGCATGCAGGATTAACATAACCATTTTGTTTAAACATGGGGAGACTAGGCACTTCTGAAAAAAAAATTGTTACCATTTTGCAAAACACGGTACAAAAATATGGGAGGCTTGAAAATGTAATATGCATGACAAACATGAACATCATCAACTCATAAAATATGTATGTTTCTATGTACTTTATGGTATTCTATAAATATTATTATGATAAGTTAACATGCAAATATATACTATTACATAACGACTACACTAAATATATATCTCCCCGTAGATATGATGATGTAAGTTAACGTGCTACCACTTTCATCTTCGTGCACAATATAAAACAAGTAAACCGGACAATTTATCAAAACAAATGCGACCTTACAAAGTACTCGTGCAACGCACGAGTAACATCTAGTATATATATATATATATATATATATATATATATATATATAGATCTAAGTGCGGTGTACTTGTTCAAGGATGCATATGATATGTGATGGTAGAACATAATCACTTTGTTAGATAATTTGCTGGTTGCGTATGTTTGTGTAGTCTGATATATTTAAGCTAAACATCTGTTTTTACATCCTTTTTTTTTATTATGATCATGACTTTGTGGATAGGCTGCTTACATAGCACATCATTTAAAATGCTCATGAGTCTGACAACTAGGGGCGGCTGTAGGATTTTTGTGATACAGGTCAAGGTTTGAAAATAACACATCCTATTATAAGTTTTTAATACATTAGATATAAGATAACATCTCATATTTGTGATAAATAATAATAATAATAGACTTGCATAGAAGGCTGTTGATGACTTGCTTTGTGTGGAGGTAAAGGTGAAGGTCTAGGTCTGCTACTATACATGAAAAGAAAACATGGAATCATGTAAGTAATAAATGTTTTCTCCTTTTGGCGTTGTTTTATGCAACAAACTCTCTGCCTTGAACTTATTTTACGCTGGCCGTAACTTGAGTTTGGATGCAAAACTAATTGTTTAGGCTCAGTTCACAACATCATTGCTAAATACATTGTTTAGGCTCAGTTCACAACATCATTGCTAAATACATTTTTGCTAATTTTACAAGATGTGTCCCCCATATATACTTTTAAACGTTGTATTTGATTCATTGATTTGATTTGTGACCATTTTTGCTGATACAATAAGCTTATGTTTCGGTTTTAATATGTCTGAGCTAACTCCCTGCCAAAACAAAAGGTGTAGGTCTAAAAGCAAAGGTCAGCACACGGACAGGTAAACTTACATGTTGTTCTCTTATTTTTTTCCCCTTGATGAAAAAAGTTAGTTATCAACTCAGCAAATTTTCGTTCCAAAACATGAGCACAAATCCTTTAATATACTTCTCGGCATTGTAGCAGCATAGGTAGCGGCACCAGTACCAGCAGCATCATCTTAGCCGGATCGATAGGCAGATTCCTTCGTGATCCCTTCGCCCAGCTCCATACGTAGATTCACTAGTGACCTTAGCTTGGTTCCACATGTCCCGGTGTAGATTTTCTAGTGACGAAGCATCTTAACCGGTCGAGAGCTTGAAGCGACTCCATAAGCATACCTAGGACCGGTAGATATAGTAGCATATCCGGTTCCATTATCCATTAGACCCGGCTTCCGGTTCCACAAGAACTAAGAGGTAAGGTCCCTTTGCGGGATCGGATAAGCAGTGCGGGGGCCCACTCTCTCTTTCTTTTATATAACTATGAGATACACGCCGTAAGGAGTACTTCTCAAATCGATAGCGAGTAATTTGTCTCACGAAGTGTATCGTAAAAGCGGGATACCGGGGGAGCGTCATAGCACATACAAGTACCGTCACTACTTTCTTATATAATATTATATATGTTATAAGGTAAGCCACGGAGCGATAGCGAGTAAACCTCTGTTGGCACACGTAGGCCCGGCACCTCCGGTATTTATTTAATGCTTGTAAAAGGGCCGTACCACCCGCTCGGTTAAAAGCTATGATGCGGGACCACCTACCACTAGTCTTCGGCCGGAAGGTTGGGGTCGACACCGTCCAAGTACGTTCGGTTACCACAAACCAATATAGGTGTGTTGTGTTGATGAAGCGGGGGAAATCTGCTATTAATTTACCATACTCGCTTGATGACGTAATACTAGAAACCTGCTCCTCAATTTGTAGTTGTAATCTCGTAGTTGTAGTTTCGGAAAGCACGGCTTCCGGAGCGGCCATGTCCGAGTCGAAAAGGAGGGCGATGGCGATTCCGGTGTAGTCGGAGAATCAAAGTTTTCTTGCCGTGGTGATAGCGTGGGGGCATCTTGGAAGAGATTAGTAAGTGCCTCCGTTCCTTCACTATGGGCATGAGAAGCCGATTAGCCTCACTTGAAAGTAAAGGAACACGAATCCGCGACGGAGAAGCGTTGAATAAGCGATAGTTTAAGCCATTTATCCGGTCGTTGAACACAATGCCTTAAGTGTGGGGGGAAGCACTCTCTTTTGTCTTTTTGCCCAAGATCTCCTTCGGGAATGAACGAAGTAGCTTCACTTCAAAGTAGAGATATGTGTAATAGTGGACCGACAAATCGGCTCCAAGGCACGAGTGCCTAGGATGATTGAATCGGTGGGAAGAGTCGCTTTCCGTCCCGACAATGACTACTTACTTTCCATTTTTTGGATTCCACTTAACGAGACTTGACTTCAAGCGACAATGAGAGCGGCGGGAAGCGTAGAAGGAGGGAACTCTTCTTTAAGCCCAAAGGGAGCGAGTGCACTACTAGGAGTGTTTCGAAGGTGACAAGAAAGAGGGAGTGAACCGAGGGTGATAGAATAAGCCACCGCTTGAGGAAGGATTCCCGGTAAGTCACCGATTGCCCTAAGACACGGATATGATCTCGATGCCAAGAAGAAGACAAGGAATTGACATATAAAAAAAGGCATTACTTGTATGGCTAAGAGTTTTCGGGATTCGAGACGGATATTTCATTAAGAAAGAGAATATGGTGGGGCTTAGCTAGCAATTGATCACCTTGGCTCGGACTTTGGAATACATTAGTTCGAGTTCGGGGCTTACCAACAAAGATGGGGGAAGCTGGATTGGGAGGTGAGTGCCTTTGGTTGGTAGGGAGCCGCACGGACTCGATGGATTCTTCCTCATGTACGCTTGGATGGGAAAAGGGATGCCCTTCTTTCGCAATACTTCCCGTCTCCCAAGCCACTAGGTTCAAGATTCCATTTGATTGCTATCAGATCGAGGTTATGAAATAGACTCGAACGTATGTGAGAGGGAAGACCCTTTCCTTTGCCCCTTGCAGCGAGAGGGCTGGCCGGAGAGCAGCTTTTTTCTCCATCGCCACGGAATCGGGTTATGTTTTTGAATCACTTTCTGCTGCTCAGTCAGAAGATGCTTTGGTAACCAATGTAGCTTCATCGGATGATGTTCTAGTAGAGTCCGATACCTTCGAAATAGGTTTGCTGCGGTGGATTCCTATTATAGTAGCTCTTCGGCTTTGCAGGCTTAGAAGCTACACGCAATGCAGGATGCTTCAGATGACATAAGCGCTCAGAATAGCCAACTTTCGAACAATGGCCACAGTAATCTCTGGGCAATTTGAATAACCTGCCTTACCTAGGCTCTGACGCATCCCTGTGTACTTCAAATGTCTTAGGTAAAGGTCCCTTTTTCGCATATCTACTATACAGAATCCTTTTCTGGGCATCAATCCTCTTCGGGGATAGAGGTGAGTGAAACTTCGACTTCAAGCAGTAACTGCGCTCGCATACTCGTGTATAAACTCTCCGAGTCTGGCAACACTACATTCTCGGTAGACCACCATGATGATGCCTCATCAAAGACAACATGCAGCGAGACGTATGCTTTATTGGCTTTAGGGAATGCTTCCGTTTTTGACTAATGATTGTTTTGAACTCTGGGGATTGCTCTGAACCAACTCCAGACTATTACGGGCACCTGTAGTAGACCATCTTCCCGTAATTGTGCTATGGTAGGAAGTTTTGGCTAGCTCACAGGCAGCTAAGCGGACCATCCGACCGAAGATTAAAGCCACAAATGGCCACCTCTGTATCGATACCCACGTAGGTCAACAAGGACCTGCTATTCCTACTTTTTCCACTTCGCATATGGGCTTTATATTCTGACGGGCGTTAACCATAAGTTTGATTACATCGCGTTCAGTTCGAGCTGGGCGATGAAAAGTTTGATAAATAATAGCACGAATTCTTGTTTTTTTACCTTCTTTCATGCGAAAGTTGACCATCACCTGGCAAACCATTTCTTCAAGAGTGAAATTGAGAGACCAGCCGAGCCAAGGAAAGCCGGTCGCTGATTCAACAAGATCCGATTCGTACCATCCCGGGCTTCTTTAAAAAAGCCTAGTAGCGGAGTAAGTAGCCATTCGAAAGCAACCCTTAACTTAACTCTCCTTCTTTTTTAAGAAATCGAATGCCTATGCTTGACCGATTCTTTCTTTCATTTGTTGGATCATTCTACGCTGTCGGGAGGGGGCTTTAGTATGAGTACGAGTAGGAACTCCTGCAGTTGCCTCTGCTAGTGCTTTCGTAACCGGTCTTCTTCTTACAGATTAGGTAGTCACTACTACTCTATTAGCAATTTAATCAGGAATTAACAGAGATATAAGAAGAAATGCCACATCTGCTACAAGAGAGAGCGAAAGCACACAAAGGAGGCATGCCAGCCAAAAGGCTATGGGGCAGGGGAGTTTGAAAGACTTTACATCTGTCTCTTTCCAAGCAGTCTTGGTGGGATAAACCTTCTTCGTAGCTGTCCCCGGATAAAGGAAGAGTCCCAAGAGTTCCTATCTCTTTAAGTTGTTGAAGTGCTCTCGGCACGTAGGTACCCATCTTAGGCAAGCTATCAATTGAGCAAGCAAGTTTCAAAAAGGAGTCTTTCCCCAGGTGTAGGCTAAGCCAGAAAGAGAATTGAAAAGGCTACGCACCTTGGTCCAGAGCGAGGCAAGCAACGGTTGGTTGAACCCCTTCTCTTTTATGTTCAGGTAAGAGAGATAGGGTCTGCTTTCTAGGCTGCCGTTGGACAGCTGTTGGATAGCCCAGACCTACACAAGTGGTTTTACACATTTTGAAAACTTCTGTTAGGTTATTAGTAGCAGTCGACGACCCTTTCTTCTTTTACTTCACTATCGTCTCCTTAGAAATGCATGGGAAAGAGATGTACCAATTCGACTAATTCCAAGGCTCACAGCACTAAAAAAAAGCTTTGTAAAAAAAAAGATAGATAGATAAAAATACAAAGACAGGATGAAAGGTTTGAGAGGAATTCTACCACGATCTGAAAGAAGATAGGCCCGCGATGATAAACGACAGACGAAAGGGAAATACAATCCTAACAAAGATAAGACAGAACAGACAGTCGTCTCACGACGCGCTATGTCGGTCGTCGTTGTTCCATCTTCGGAAAACTCGGCCTTTCAAATGAGAAAAGGCTCGAGATTCGGTTCCCTCTTCGTTAAGATCGTTAAAGAGTTGATAAAGTTTATCTAAAGACTCTTCCCCCGTGGCGGTGCGATGGTTATCGAGAGCGCGAGCTCCCCTTTTCTCCCAATCTCCTTCTGGATCAAGAACCGTCATTCGCCTGATGATATCAACTTTGATCACAAAGAGATCTTCGGCCTTATAGCGTGCCAGGTGGTAGTCGTTCAAAGAGGGGGAAGGATTGTTCGCCAAAAGGCGTCGTTCGATAGAGAGAACCGAATCCCCGCCTATAATATCTTCTTCGCCGGTGGAAGCAGCGGGCCCATCGACTTCTAATCCTGTGCCTTACTTTTACGATTCTCAGGAGCCTTATGATCCGTTATCCATAAGGGAACGGAGTAGTTGTGACTCTATTAAAAAATTTGTGAATTGGCTCCGATTCGTGAGGAATTACATGAAGTCGAACAGAGCTTCCCTGGTATACTAATAGACTAGCACCAAGTAAGGCAATCGACCTTATTATAAAGAACGATATTCTCACCAGCGAGCAAGCTAGGCGCGGAATAGAAGAAGGAGCCACACATAAGGATATCTATTGCTACAAAAAGTGGCTTAGTCGCGTAAAGCGCGGAACAGATCCCGATTATCCGCCTGTTGTACCGCAACCTCATATCAACGACATAGATATTCAAGGAAAACTCGTTGCTTTCTATCGCAAATACAGTAGCAACGGGGGTGGTGGAGGCTGATCCGTCTGGCGCGTTTTATCCGGTTTCTTTTTTATAATCTCATTCGTATTCCGATCGAAGAGGTTTTCCGTTAGTAGTAGTTTACGGTGGGTGGGAAAGCTGGAGGGGATCCCGGCGATTAGGTAGCTGGCCTATAAGGTTAGCGAGGTCCCTGCTATGGTGAAGTGAAAGATCTTTCACTATAGTGGGGAAAAGACAGGTGGGAGCAAAACAAGTTCCTGTGGTGGGCTGTCTTTCTGGTCCCATTTCAGTATCTTATAGTATAGCTAATCGAAAGTGAAGTAAAGTGTTATAGTTACACCAGTTGGATTCTCCAAGTAAAAAAAACACTGATTCCAGTAAGGAGTTCCAATGTCTATTCTCAGCGGGGCTATGTGATCATATTTTCTTTGGCTATTGGGGCAGAGGACCGGATGTCTTCTTATCTCATGTACTTGCTCAATAGAGCGAACAGGGGCATCACGGCTACTTTTTTGTCTTGTCTTATTCCATGAGTCCTCAAAAGGGGTGAAGAGGCAACTGCCGCAGAATGTACCACGCCGCTTTCTCAATCGAAAATGGAAACTGTCAAGATTTGCGTACTGAACGATTGATATTATTATCTATGTTATTTCAGTATTTTTTTTCGTTGATCGAGCACATCAGGTGCTTGTACTGGAAAGAAACAGATCCGAGGTAACAACCCGTCCATTGAACCCATCTTCCAGTGTCCAATGTGGAAAAGAAGGAAACATCAGTCTAAGATTCTGCGGATAGATTATATATGATAGCTGTCAGCGGAAGTGCTATTACCGGATCCTTTCTAAGGGATTGCTTGTTAAGAGCGGACTTGAGCGATCTTTTCGACCAAGCAAAGCGAACTTCAAGGGATGCTGGAGCGATCTACCGACCCTCGATTCCCATGGAGCTACTGATATGCATTCTGATCGATCATTTTGTATGCGCCGCAGCCACTACTAACCAAGCCCAGTTCTCGCCGATAGGCGCTGGTAGCTTGCTTCCATCACCTCCGGTCTTCCCATCTAGGACATATATTGGACAGCCTTCGCACAGCTTGGTTGAGGAAGTTGGGGAGGGAGCTAGATGTACTACCGAAGAGAGCTAAAGTAGTACGAGCACTTTTTCCACACCTAGACTTGTTGTGCGCTTCTGGTAACGGACCCAGACTAGCATAGGCTGCGGAAAGAGCCTTTATATACATAGGATTTCTTTTCACAGAAAGCAACATACGAGAAAGAGAGTAGAGTCCCATCGATCGGGGTTTAGAAATCGTCTCTGATGAATGACATAAGCCTTTTTCACTTGAATGGACTTGCCATTGCCTTTAATGGCTCTGATAGTCCTAACTAATCGCTAGTGATCTACGACCACCCTATTCCAGGTGTACAATACCATCAGGCTGGTATTGGAGACAAAGCTATATACTCTAAGATAAGTCAAGTCCGTCTCAGTCGAAGGGGAAGCCAAGGTTAGCTTATTTACTCGCTTCGTCTCCGTGAAGCTCAAGACTAGTAGTGATACCTGATTGATCGATGCGTAGGAAGATGACCCATGGCATTGGTTTTAGCTTCTGATGCGAATAGGCAAATGGAATCGATAAACAATTGCTACATACGTTATGTTATGGAGCTCTGATACCCCCAGTGTACTTATTAACGCCTTCCTGCATTGATGGACTGAAGGAAGCAGGTATGGGGTACCATTTTTATTTATATATGCTATTTCTGTTTATGTCAGAGGTGCCCAAAGCTAGAAGCAAGATTTCGAGTCGAATATTCGGCTTACCTGGTTTCTGTTCGAGAGTCTCTCTAAGAGCAGAGTCCGCGGCAAACTAGAAGATGTTGATGGCACTGCAACTAGCCTATAGCTTTTACTTTATTTCAAGCTTTATTTTCGAAGAATGTGTTCCTACCACAATAGTGGTTGAAGAAAGGATCGCTTTGCCGACTGTTCCGATTTGCTTGACCCCTATCTAGAATAAATAGTCGGACCGGACGGGCTAGAAGCTTCCGGAGAAGAGTCACTCTACACTCTAAGAGTAAGCGGTAAGTTGGCCCAGCCTTCGCCTTTCTTTATCGAAGGATTCTAAGTCGGCGAGTTTTTGTTTTCGTTCAATGAGCTCGACTAGAAAAGACAGAGCTTGGACCAAACTCCTGCTATGGGAGAACTTATGGCTTTCTTTATCTTTGAGAAAAGAAGTCAGTCAGCAAGAAAGCCAATACATAATTGAATATTTATATTATGTCTTCCTCTTCAAACTTGGATCTATTCAACATCGATCGGGAACCACGAGTACGGATCTTTCAATTCCCCTTCTCTTCTCGAGAGACCGACATTGGCGTAGTCTTATGTCCGGTAACCAAAGGTCAAGGAGTTCTTCGGTCGCTACGGTCATCATTCCTCTTCTTATTGTTACGGCGGCGTTTAGTCGATCGCTTCCTCCTCAATGTTCTCCGGGTGTAGGAAAGAAAGCTATCTTCCTTGACCACTTGACCATAAGGCATATCTTTTTGGAAGACGGCTAAGTCTCCCTGTTTTTTGTTCCATTCTCAAGTCCCCGAACTTATGAAGACTCGGAATCGAGCTAGGCGGTATGCGTATCATTGCCCCGCTTACTATTCTATGCGGGAAGACCCATTGATATGGTCATTAGGAGTACCTTCACGAATGGACGGATATTTGAATGTTCACTTGGGTTGTCGGGGAGTCTCGCTAGACATACATTATCGAATAGCGCCTTTTGATGAGAGATATGAACAACGAGAAAACTGGTTACTTACCATCACTTTGCGTAAGACAAATCGTTGTCTTACTTGTTAGCGATACTCGCTTCATTACATTTCACTCGTTCTCTTGACTCGTTACATTCTCTACTCGCTACGGGTATTTCGCTCGCTTATTCGAAAGTCCACTAAGAAAGAGTCCCGTATTGCTTGTCTTTGTTGGTGGTGTACACTACTTTACCGAAAGCGAATAGTGCGCCTGGGGAAGGCAAGGTACTTATTGACCATTCCATTAGTAAGGGCGGCTTTGTTGTTGTCGGAATAACGGCGGGATAAACAAAGCAAAGCCCCACCGCCCGACGCACATAAATAGGAAGAGAAAGATCCGGGCGCTACGAGCAGGCATGCCATGCATAGTAGACTAAGAGAATAGGACGCATAACAAGGAAGCTAGAGCAAGCTTAAGCACGAATACGATGTCCTTATAGACCGGATCGGTACCGGCCCCGCGGGGTACTTGCTACTCCGTCTAAGAGATTTGTATTGGGTTCAAAAACGCCCGGTTCACCCGGGTTCTACCACTTGCGGGGCCTAAGAGGATAGTAATCCGCCCGCTAAGCTCTAAAATCCCTAGATTAGTTGGGCGACTCTACTCTATATAGTTCTTCAAGCTTAGAAGGTATTGTATCCACGGGTAGAGAGGAGTGATTTAACTATATAAATAGATTGAATACGGATCACATCCTAAGGGTAAGCCTAGAGTAGGGAAATCCCGTTTATAATAAATAAAATATGAGTATGATACTAAGAAACGATCTAGTCCGAGGTATAACCGTCATAGTCCGTCGTATTGGTATAGCCTGTAGAGTATTATTGGTTTTGGTCTTCATGTAAGAAGTATGAAATTGGTTGGATAACTAGGGTGTGCCTGTGATTCATAGTAGAAAGCATTGAAAGCCTGGTTGATGACCCGGATATGTTGATAACTAGCGACGTTCGAAACCGGGTAGTTGGGAGTTCCCATTCAAGTCAAGGTTCAAACTAATAGATAGAGGGTCCGCAGGGTCTCAATTCATCTGCATCTTGAAAAGCTTACTCCTTACTCTTGCTCTTTAAGTGAGTTTATTTAAGTAAATACCAAATCAAACTAAAGAAAGTAGGAAAACTACTCACGGCCTTTTTAACCCTATGTTTTTTCCCAACCCGATCGAGCTTTTGGCCGCTCTCTTTGGAATGAAGCACTTCGATGAGACTATTCACTTGCTTTCTTCGGCCCCTTTAAGGGAAAACTGCAGGGTAGAGGCTAAACGAAAGAGGGGATGCGGCGGAACAGGGAAATTTTTAGTGTAGATTCAAACAATGTCATGGAATTATTCCACTACCGAATAACCGGACCGCGAAGCCCGGTTTTCCCTTCTCGCCCAACGGCGTATTATAGCGAGCTTGTATAAATTGAATCACATGAAAGAGCATTTCGAATGATCTCTTAGGTAAAGACTAGCTTCCCGAAAAGAGAGGATTCGGTGTCAAAGATTAGCATCCCATTCTCAACAGCAAGATAAGTGAGAGCATTTCTTGCATCTATTAAGTCAAAGCTAAGATAAAATTCGGGTTGATACGAGACCTTCACCCTCTTCAAGTCTTCTTTGTTTGAATGAGTGAGATGACAGTAATCTTTAGCGCGGGAGAGACTTTATACAAATTTTCGCAATGTGGGGCGAGCTATGACTTCCCTACTCAAATAGAACGACTAATGACAACCACCTTATGGGGTGTTCTCAAAACGTACCCTTACAGGTGCTATAAATCCCCACTCAACATTGGTATTTTTCTTAGGAGCCAATTCGTTTCTTTTAGTAGCCGGGGCGAACCACCATTTCCGTAGAACAAGTAACTTTCTGACAGTAGAAGGATGTTGGCGGTGAAAGTAGTGAATGGCTTAGTCTCGCTTGGGCACACTTCGATCTATAACTTCATATCATGTACAATGTACAGGTGCTCCAGCAACGCCAGCATCGGTGCAATTTATTGTTATTGAAGGGTTAGAGCGCTTTACCTATCATTTCTTAGATCTTAGAAGAGGTTATGAAATAGACTCGACCGTAGGGAGAGGTTATGAAATAGACTCGACCGTAGGGAGAGGTTATGAAATAGACTCGACCGTAGGGAGAGGGGCAGCCACTATATTAATATTATATTATGGCGAAGTTGTTGACTCCCCTATGCATCCCGACTAAGGTCTCACAAAGGTGCACTTCCCTTATGCATCCAGTCGCTTCACTAATGTGAATAGGTTATACGTAAGGGTGGGTTGGTTATATACTCTTATGCGCGTTCCTTCTTCGAACCTTTTGGTATGTATTGCCCCCTAACTATAGATCGATCCACCGGACGATAAAGTCAATTCCGAACCGCTCGCTCGAGTCGTCGGACTTATCCACCAAGGGATTCGTGGAATATCCGTGGATTGCGTTGGGGAAGTCTACCAAAGCTAGGTAGATAGATAGACTCCTTTCCCGCCGCGCTAAGGGAAAGAAAAAAAAATTATTTTTCGCCCCTTTTGGGTATGCTTTGGTACTAAGAGTCCTCTCACTACCAACCAGCGGACATCATCCGGCCGGGTCTTGCCGGTATCAACAACGAGAAAGAAAGAACCAAATGGAAACAACAACTAACTATGGCTCTTGGCCCGGACAACGTCCTAGGCTTAGGGGCGATCGAGCAACAGGGAACGCCTACACGACGTTTTTCTTCCCGGGCTGCAAGTAGTAAGTAGATCGAGAGGTCGTTCCGCCCCTTGTCCCCTAATTTTGGTAATAATTTCTCTTTTCATCTTGCTCCAATCGATCTAGTTGGCGAGCGATCCCGGTTCGCGACAGAGAACAAGACAAGAAGCGAGCGTACCTTTGTTCGCTTCTTCTCCACCAAGCACGGAATTTTAAGGATAACCGTAGGTCGGCGGCTACCTAAGGAAACTCCGATTTGATCCGCCCCCGGCCGGGAGGCATCTATCTCATCCCGATCACAAGGAGAGGTTCACTATGATGGGGGGGGGGGTACTTTTTTTCCCTTCCGGAAAGAATGAAATGCATAGGGGACCATCCTTTTGTTGCGGCATGCTCCTCGCATTTACGGATTCGAAGGGGGCTCGGCCCTACTTAGTTGACCGACAATGACAAAGGCTTGCAAAACTAAGTAGCGCCCTTTCCTTTTTGTTTGACCATTCTCATTATCTTTCATAAGTAAAGTAGGCAAACCTATAGGTCCTTAGTCGCGTTGACAAAGAAAAAGATTCGATGTCCGACTCTTTTTCTTTATATTATTAATTATATTATAGGCCGCTTGACAAGCAACCCTTCCTCTTTACGAGCATTAAGTATCCTCTTTTAGAGCATTAAATCCTCTCACATACTAAGAGTGACTTCGTACCTCTCCTTATCGGGCCGAGTGGCGTACGCACCTCTCACATTCCAACATAGTAAACTATGTAGAGACTAAGAGTTCGTTCGAGTGGCTTATAATAACTTTAAGAACTCGTTACAAGTATTTGAAGAACTCGTTACGGTACTTCACTCGTTCCACTCGCTCGCTTCGCACCTCTTGATCTGAGATGCGAAGAGAAATATCTCTTTTTTATGACTTCCACTTATCGATCCCGGCCCAGAAAAGTGACCGACCAGGGCCCTATTGATGAATGAAAG